>CM071953.1:17872500-18572000 GCA_036784905.1 Acrossocheilus fasciatus
CAGAGAGAAGAGACAAGACAAGAAACAGAAGAGAAAAGAGATGAGAGAACAAGGAGGAAAAGAAAAGAGGGGGCCTGAGGAGGGAGTGGGAGAGAGGGAAACAATAGAGAGAGGGAAAGGGGGATGGGGTGAGAGAGAGAGAGGGATGAGATCATAGCTCTTCTAGTAGTCTGTTGTCACTCAGGTCAAATTGCCTCCCTCTCTCTCTGAGGCATCGATTGCACTCAAGAATGTAAATCTCGCAGGCACTCCTGCACTTTAGTCTTACATAGGAAGTATTTAAAGAATTCAGAGCATCCGAGGAAACTACCGCTCTGCTCTGCACAGTGGCGTGTGAATACAGAAAGAAAGACAGGGCGATCCACAGAGACGCACTTTCACACTCTGTAATGCACTTCAAGACCTCATTCCCCATTTTCCTAAAATGTCTGAAAGGGGTCAAATGCAGGCGTTACTGGAGGAGGGCAGACATGCATCCGTCACTTGAACTGCACAACATCAGATCCCAAAAAAAGCTCTGATCTTTATATCACTAGCTCATTCATTCTACAAGAAAGTAGTCTTAATATGTACTGACATTATTTTATTTCAAACTGTTATTTGATCGCTTTTGACTGTTGACTGGCATTAACTCAAAAAACTTGATGTTTTGGCTTGTGGAACTAGTTTCATTAACACCGACTACCCACATTTTGTCTGAAATGCAAGTTATTTAAAGGGATAGTTCACCCAAAAACGAAAATTTTGTCATTAATTACTCGCCCTCGTGTCGTTCCAAACCTATACAACCTTTGTTCATCTTCAGAACACAAATTTACGCTGGCCAACGCGCTGCAACTTCCGAAAACACATGCAAATAAAAAGCACCAGCAAATCAAGAAAACATCTTCATCAGTTTGACAGCAGGTGCTGCAAATGCTCACAACGCAAATAAATAAAGAAACGCGCTGCAAATGCTCACAACACAACCAAATAAAGATTTTTATTTGCAGTGCATTTCTTTGTTTGGTTGTGTTGTGAGAGTTCGCAGTGCATGTGTTGTCAAATTGATGAAGTTGTTTTCTTAACTTGCAGGTGTTTTTTCTATTTGCAGCGCGTTGAGCTCTCTCGGCCACCGTACAAATTAAGACATTTTTGATGAAATCCGAGAGCTTTCTGACTCTCCACAGACAGCAAGGGTATTACCATGTTCAAGGTCCAGAAAGGTAGTAAGGACATTGTTAAAACAGTCCATGTGACAGTGGCTCAACTGTAATATTTTGAAGCTATGAGAATACTTTTTTTGCGCAAAGTAAAAAAAAAAAGAAGAAATTAATACTTTTTTTAAGTTAGGGACGCATTAAATTTAAAACTTTTGTAACTTTATAATCTTGTGTGTGTTGATGCTTTAATAAAACTATATGCAAAACCACTATGCCGATAAAGTGCTTTGAAATTGAAATTGAGAAAGCGAGCAGACAAGAGAGAGAGAGACTCAAAATAACTTCTCAAAAAGTTCTGAGGGAGTTTCTGTCAGGCAGCACAGAGGAGGGATTCAGCTGTTGGCTGGAAAAAAGCAAAACAAAGACAGTTCTTCCTCTGTCTCCTCTTTTCTCAGATGGGAGCTGCCAACAAAGAGAGTTTGGAAAAAAGAGGATGGATAGATAAATCAAATTCATTATGATTCAGAAGGATATCATTCTACATCGCTCTCCAAGAGTACTGAAGCCTTTTCTTCTGTTTCCAACAGGACTACTACGCAGTATGGGCACAATTTCATTTCCTGTAATTTCAGTGGCACTAGATCTTTATGTAACATACACTGGACCTGTGACTGTTCCCTGGTCATTTTCACACCTCTGCTGAGACTGTGAGCAACTATGTGTGTGTGTGTGTGTGTGTGTGTGTGTGTGTGTGTATGTAAACTGATAGAAAATAACTCGGTGTGAAGAGAAAGGAGACAGATCATCAGTGGTTTAACACTAACAGGTGAGTGTAAGGGCTGAATATAGCACAAAGTCAGCATTCAAAGTGTGTGTCTTGAGGCCACAAGTGAATTTGTGAGTGTGTGTGGATGAGCATGTTGAGACCGATCTCTTTTTGACAACATACTGTGTGTCTTATGTCCTTTTCTAATGAAACTTTTCTCAAAACTGTGCCACATTACCTGAACAACATAACCTTTGCACAAAAACCAGTTTGTAATCACACATTTCCCAATTATTATTCAATAAATTCTGCTTATGAAGGTACAAAATTTTACTGTGCCACAAAAATAAATATTTTAGTTTTACTTCGATTGTAAAAACCGAAACGCCCACTTCGCACGTGAAAAAAGCTGTGCTCCAGTTCTCACATGCCGGCTTGAGAGTTTGCTGTAAATGTAGTTTTTAACTCCTGTATGCTTCTGTGTTACATTATTGCAAATTCTGCATTACATTGCGACAGGATCACAAAACAATCCATTATAAAATTAACAGTTACGTTCAGGCTGAAATGATCATGGATCTTGTTAATACTAATCTTACAGTGTGACAAAAACTCCACAACAGCACTGGTCACCTGTTGGTAGAACAGTGGTTTTACTGGCTAAATACAATGAACTAATGTCATGAATTTAAGAAAATATAATATAAAAAGAAATCAGAGTCTCTCAGTGAGCAGAGTAAAACCACACTGCTGTTTAAGGTTATTTATACAGAGAAAAAGAGAGAGAGCATGCATTACAACAGATGAATGAGTGTAAACCTGCGTATGAACAGGGTCAAATTTAACTGTCCACTGTAAACACTCACACGCACACAAGAGCTGTTTCATGATGTGCCTTGAAGAACTTCAAAATAAGACCAGGGGGTTAGTGGTGGCCTTGAAGATCCAAAAATAGACAAACACACTGGAGTTATTGTTTTAGAAATAGAGAGGGGAGGGGGCAAAGAGAGATAAAGTGCAAATGTAAGGATGAAACACAAAGTTAAGGGGTTTTACACTTTTTCGCTGTAACTTTCTTCTTTCACACTCCAGTACATCTCCAACCAGTTACAGCTCTTTCCAGGAACCAAGAGAGAGAGAGAGAGAGAGAGAGAAAAGGGTGGAGAGGTATGCAATGAAAAAAAAAAACATTTGCATAATTTCTCTTTTTGAATTTCTGACACAAAAAGATAAGCACAGTGTGTGTGTGAAGAAAACAATTACTTCCTCGGAAAGCTCACAACAAAAACACACTGAAGTAAACGATATTTGACCCAAAAATAAAAATTCTGTCATCATTTACTCATCCTCATGTCATTCCAAACCTGTATGACCTACTTTCTCTCATGGAACACAAATGAAAACTTGTGGAAGAATCTCCAAACCACTCTTTTCCGTACAATGAAAACATACTGTGATAAGGCACTGCCAAACTCAAAAGAAAATGACAAAGTCATATCATTATTGCAAATTGTTAGTGGACCCAGAATCCACCCATGCTGAACCCCTTTTCGCAAGGCCACATATTCTTTGAAATATTCTTTTGTAATGTGGTTTTGGAACAACATGAGGGTAAGTAAAAGATGACAGAACTTTTTGGGTGGAATAGCTAAGCATGTCTTTCTTCACACACATCTCTTTACTCATTATGTGTCGAGTATGTGCAAAATATTAGTACACAGAGGAGAGGTGGAGCATCCTGCGTCCCAGAGCTTGCAGTATATTTGTCTTCTCATCCTCTGCTCATTACACTTCTATCTCTCCTTTCCATCTCTCTCTATGAACATCACTTATTCACTCAATCCCTAGACAAGAGCCACTCATCCCCTATCACTCTCTCTCTCATTTAAATTACCATCTCAAACTTCTCACACTACTGCAGTCAAACACTTCATTCCATTTCCACTCTCTCCTTTTCACAGACTCTCACACACACACACACACACAAACAAACACTATAGCTATATTAAGAGCAGATCCCTCAAAGACTCACTGATTTTACCAAGATAATGACATTTACTTCATCCTACCCGTAAACCCAAACTTGAAATTTTGAAACTTTTACTTTTGTGAGAATTCTCTCGACATCATTAGATATAAACCTAAGCATGATTTGTGAATCTTTCAAATAGTAAAGGACACTTAAAATGCCATTACATGTCAGTTCTTGGCATGTTTCACTACATTTGCAAGGACAAAATCTGACCCTCACAAGTATAGTCACACACATACACAGCCTCTCTCCAGTTAGTGTTAATGTTCCAACAGGTAGGTGCGAAAATGTGAGTTCAGCCCACCCACCTTAACACATTACTGATCAGAGTGTGTGAGTGTTTGTGTAAGATCGTTAGCGGACTCAGTACCTGCCCCTGGTGAACCTCTTTTCTCAAGGTCACTTTCTCAAGGTACCCCAATTGTGTCAAAAAGCACAAACACATTGCGGTTAAGATATATCAGCCAAGTGACGCAACCGTCTGACATGTCATTGACAGGCTATGAAACTGACAGGTTATATCACCCCTATGTCACCCCATGTATTTTAGTGCTGTGGTTGAACGCCTGTACAGCAGGAGCAGTAGGGTTAAATGCACTAGAGAGTTACAGTAAAGTGTGTTTGCGTACGCGTGCATGTGTGCGTATATGTACATGTGACTGGGTGTTTCCTGGAATGTGTCACCATTGCGGTACAGGAAGTTAGCAACTGTTCTGCACCACAACAACATCTCTGCTTCCTGTATATGTGCGTGCATGTGTGTGTGTGATGGAGAGAGTTTGACTCTAAGCATCTGCACTATAAAATTTGCCACTTTTCTCTCATTTGAATCAGATCTGATGGGAGTCACAAACTTTCAACGAGAGTCACGCCAACCGACGCACAAACATTTCGCAGCACGGAGTGATAAAGATAATAAAGAAAAACAAGCAACAGGCACAGTGTGTGTCGGTGTGTGTGCGAGCGTGCGTCAGCGCTGACTCAGTGCGTGAGCGTGTTTGTAATTCAGCCTTCACAACGCAAACAATCTCTCTCCTCCATTCCCTTGCTTTCTCCATCCTCTCCCTCCCTCTCTCTCTTGGACACCGTCTCCTAGCAACCAGACACTTCAGGCCTAAAAATAAACCCCTAGAAATGAAGAGAACAAGAAATAAAACATAAACGACAATTAATCCTTTCACCAGAGCGTGAGTCTCAAATAGAAAAGGTAGGAGCAAGAACGGAGCGCAACAGAAAGAAGTGAGGCCCAAAAGAAGATAAGAAAGAAACAGAGAGAGAGCCAGCAACAGGTATTTGTTAGTTTTCTCTAGCACTTCTAGTTTGCTGGGAAGTGAGCAGACTTTTTTTTAGAGTCTAAACACACGCACACACACACTCATACACAATATTACTGAGAAACTCTTATAACCACAATGGTTCACACACCAAAGCAGTTATATTTACTCTTCTTCTAAACCTCATCTCTAAAAACAAGTCCACATCATTAGATTACATTTCATTTGGGCTGATTTGTAAGTGAAGAACACTTAAAATGTTCTCACAAGCTGGACATGATTCCCTATATTCAAAAACTTTCTACTTTCATTTGTTTTTCACTTTTGATATAAAGTTTCTTGCTCGTGTAGCAGCAGGTGGGTCAAAGGGAAACCCTGCTCTCTTTAACTGTCCTAAATTTAACCAGATAAACAAACTCTTATGCAGTCTTAACTGGATTGTAATACTGAGAGAGAGCACACACACACACACACACACACAAACACACACTTTATTAGCACACCTAATCTAAATGGTGTGGTTCTACCACAAACTTCCTTTTCGTTTGTGTGGAGGAAGGAGAGGAAATGAAATATAAATCAAATATATAAAGCAGCGATAATAAAGTCAGTCAAAAACAAGAAAACTTCTCTCTCTCTGACAGACTTTTAACGCACATCAATTGCAAAGCACTGTGCTTGGCAACTGGAACTGAGGGCAAACATATAACAAAAAAATATAAAACACAATCTAACGTGAAGTCGCAGATGCAACAGATTTTTTCTTCTGTATTGTGGAGCGCAGCAGATCATTGGGTGAAAAATGTAGGATGATTATAGGGAGCCTGCAGTTGACTGTAAGAAAGGGGCAGGGTTTAAGTGGGCTAAATGATTAGAGAAGTACAGCAATTTGTCACCAAAGAAATAACTGTCATTTCATGGGAAATGTCAAAAAAGAAAAAGAAAAAAAAAAAAAAAAAAAAACAGAAACCTATTCATGGATCATTCCTAATAAGATCAGTAATAGTGCAATTAGAAAAAGGATAGCGTCAACTTAAATTTCATGCAGGCTTTAATGTTTTTCATCAAAAATTGATTACAAAAACTTTTCCAGAACCTTAAAGGACAAAATTTGCTTCATTCAGAAACACATCACTGCAAAGATAACTTGCATTTCAGTAACTGAGTCATACGTTGATTCAGTAACCGCTTTGAACGATTCAGTGAGTTCATTCAGTGTATGATTTGTCAAACTGATTCAAACCAATAATACATGAGTCTTTCTAAATGATTCAAGTTAAAGTAATTCATGTGAATTGGACTTCACAGTACATTTGATTTTGTTTTGTTTTGTTTTTTTGTGCAAGGACAATTTTTTAATTCAATCTAACTAGAAACTGATTGTGTTCCAATAAAATATACATTAGTATAAACAGTGGCCCCAAAAGATATTTGGACATTCAAAATCACACTTAAAATGGTTTACAATGATTGGCTAAAAGCAAAAATATCATTCAGTTGTAATAAACACACGTTGTGTCCTGTTAAATTGGTCGTTGAAATGGTTAACAGTGACACTGTCAACATCTCTGTACGAGTGTACACACAAACGGCGACCCCCTCCCGGTCAGAGCACAGCGCTTTTATCACCTTCCTCATCTTTGTTTGTGTACGGCAGTCTGACTTGCGTCTGTGTGACGTGTAACCGGCCAAAAATACTCCCTCTTCTTTATCTCCATCACCCCATTCCTCACCCCTCCTTCCTTCACCTCCATCAGTCCTGCTCTCCCTCTCTTCCTGCTATTCTTCTACCTCTCTAATTTTAGATAGTGGGGGGGGAAAGACCGCCGCACATCTGCGAACAATCTGAGAGAAAGGGCGAGAGAGGGATACGAGTGTTTCTATCCAAGTAACACAGTTGTAACACTTGGAGTTGGTGAGAAAGTTCTGTAAGAGGTATGGAAGTGTGTGTATGTGTTTGTCCAGGGTCCAAAATGTCCTTGTTGTTGTTTCATGGTTAACAGCGGGTGAACTGAGAAAGTTTACTGGCCAAATAGGATTAGGATTTTTTTTCTTTTTGAATCACTACAAAATATAAAATACATATCTATAAATATATAATTTAGTAAACACAAACTTATTTAGTTTTTAATGTTTTATATTAATGTATCAATTAAAAGTTAATTTATATACATCATATACTGTATCATTTTTTATTTGTTTATTACATATATACTTAGTGTATATATAATAATAGGTATATATAATCTATATCATTTTTAGAATCTGTATAAAATTTCTTTATAACTGGTAAATCCTTACAACTGGCAAAGTAACTTTATTTACTCAGCCAAGCCAATTTTTACTCACATTTGGCACTTCCAAGCGTTCATTTTGTGTGTTTGCGGGAGAGAGGGGACAGAGGACAGGACACAGTGTGTGTGTGTGTGTGTGTGTGTCTCTCCAATGGTAAACATGTACAAGGCTGGGAGACATGCAGAGATGCCGCCTGTCACCATCATACACACACACACACACACACACACACACACACACACACACACACACACACACACAGGCAGACGTGTCTCTATGTGATGGTGGTGTGGTGGTGAGCAGCAGGACGGCTGTGCTCCGTATCTGAGAGATGCTTAAATGGATCTGCTCAAGCTGATTAAAGTCCTGCTGCTCGTCATTACATAACACTCACCTCACTCACACCACAGGAGACCTGGATTACAGCCGCCGCCGTGTGTGTGTGTCTGATCACACTGTATTAGTGCAGTGTCTCTTCAGCCTGTCTAGATATTCAGTGTTTATCTTCAGCTGTGTGTGTGTGTGGATCAGTGTTGTCCATGGATACAGAAACACACACACACACACACACACACACACACACACACACACACACACACACACACACACACACACACAGCAGGGAGAGATCTTATTAATGGCGGGAATGATTGAATTATCAGGGCAGAGTGTTTTGGGTCCAGATCTCACCACAGCCATCCATCTTCCTCTCATCCTGTTGTCTTTCGCTGACGATCACTATCGGACTCTCTACCTCTGTGTCACTCTCTCTATCACCTACCCCCCCCCCGCCCCGTCTCTCACTGTCCCACATATCTCTTTTTCCACCCCAGTTTACCAATCACTTCATTTCAATGTACTTGGTTGGTGTGACTGATAAACATGATATTGCATCAATACACACAACAAAAGCAGTGACACAAAATATTAATAGTAATAATCATCATCATGCAACTAAATGTATATAAAATTCAAATGAGGTGCCAGCAATAATTTTAAACCATTTAATTATTTTAATAATACATAAAATAAATGCAAACAAATCAAATTAAAATAAATTTAAACAAAAAAAAATAAAATAAAGCAAAAGCAAATCAAAACAAAAATATAACTAAACAAAAAACAAAATGGAACAAAACCAAACAAGATGAAACAAAACTAATCAAAACAAACAAAAACAATATGTCTTTATCCGGTCCCCCATTTCTCCCTTGATTTCTGTCCGTATCTCTGTCCCAGTCCCCCTGTCTCACTCTGTCTGTCTGCCTCCAGGGACAGATTACCCTCCTCAGCTAGAGCTAGTAAAGGCCGCTGCATTATGCAAGACACTGATGATGTAACCACGCTCACTCACTCCTCTCAAACACACTGTGTCTCACCACAGCAACAAGCATCAGCTACTGGGATGTAAAGAATCAAAACAACCATCATCATGATCATCACATGGACTCATCCAGCAACAGATTCAGCCCTGTTAAACGTGATTCCACACCTCTGACAAAGTCAATGACCCTCAATCAACCAGTGTGTGTTTTTAAAGCAAATCAACTGCAATGTGAATTGATTTGTGGTTCTTAACACTACTGCTCTGTCTGTAATGTATCAGTTCCTAAAATAGTGAGGTTAAGCGTCAGGTCACAGAAATGAGACCACATTAATGCAACTTTCAACTCAAGCAAACAAAGTTTATTGGAAATAAACACATATGGGTGCCTCATCATTATAAAATCAACTAAATCACAGTACTAACCTACCGACCAGGTTATCACTACAACAAGGGAGAGACAGAGACCGGTCAGTTTTCTAACTTCTTGATTATTGCTGGTGTATTATGAAATGGGGAAATGAGTATACATACACAGTGCAGTCCACTGGACAGAGATAAGAAGTTAAATTGTCTAATCAAGCACTTTATTGTCACTAAACCATATACGTGAGTGAATAAACAATACACATATTACACAATGGGTGTATAAAGATGTATAAGTATTTGAACATCTACACACTCGTGCCAGTCAGACACCTACTCACACAAACAGTATGGGATGGAAAATAGTAGGACCGTACCCCACCCAGGGAAATCCCATCCAAAAACACATCTACCATAACTGTGCTTCATCCGTGCAGACACACACACACACACACACACACTCACTCTGAGGCAGCTGGCATTGAGTTACAGTACCAGTGGCAGAAACAATGGAAGTGCACGTTTCTCAGAACACACACCTTGCTGAGTCATCCACACACACACACACACACACACACACACACACACACACACACACTCCAATAATACACAAGTAGACATCATCCACGAAGTGCAACACAGGGCTCTACAATCTTTCACACAGCAACACAAATACAAGGTTGCAAACTGAACCCCTGAGATAACAGAAATAACACACAGTCTCTGAGCAGCAGGCCAGGGTAAACCTAATAACTCTCATCACACATCAGCACAAAATGGCCGCTCAGTAAAGCTGGTTTCAGGTGGTCTGTGAAATAACTGTGGCATACAACTTTTTCAGATCCTCCTCATTAGTTTAGTGTGCGTCACAATTTCCTACAAGTGATCAATAAAGTACTTATCAGGTCTTATCTTAAATGCCAAAGGTGGAGAGCTGTTGTACGTTTAAAGGTGAAGTGTGTATTTTCTACAGCTCTAAAATACTGTCTATTGCAAATGTTTAAATTTCAGTTACAATATGTGCGCACAATTAACACAATATGACAAATTTCAGTGTTTTGTTCTTTGTTCTTCAGTTGTTTGGTTTTAGTATTTTTAATGGCTTTTAAAAAAGGCTCAGTCTCACCAAGGCATTTATTTGATCCAAAATACAGTAAAATAAAACAGCAATATCGTGAAATATTCGTAAAGTTTTTTTAAAGCTGAATTTTAAAGAAACATTTCTTATAATTATAAGCGTTGGAAAGTTGCTGCCTAATATTTTTTTTTAGAATTCTTTGATTAATATAAAGTTCAAAAGAACAGCATTTAATTGAAACAAACAAACAAAAAAGTCTTTACTTTCATTTTTGATGAATTTAATGCATCTTTGCTGACAGAAAAAAACTTAATGACCTCAAACTTTTGAACAGTAGTGTATTATAAATTGACATATTGTCTACCTGAATACACATTCTGTATATGACATGATACTCTTTTTTATTTTATCTAGATGTATTAAAACACAATATAAATGCAAATCATAGTTTGGCATAATATTACATTATTATTTCCTAGAAAAGCAGTGAAGCCATTTTGATCAAATTTTGATAATATTTAAAAAATGTGTGTCCATCAAATTAAAGTCATGTGGTGCAACCAACATTCCGAATATGAAATCATAAGGAAGACCTTTGCAGACACTTATGGCTGTGTATCAAGTTCAATAATTCTTAAAATATCAGATAATGTTTTTATGTGTAAAATGTCATGTGGTGCAGCCCCCACCTAAACTGTTTTTTATAATTATATTTTTTATATTTATTAAATTAAAAATTCTTTACTTTTTTAAATTATGATTGAGATGTGTCTTAAGGTCTTTTCACAAACAGTTCTGTCCCAAACGTTCACTTCTATGTTGAACCTGACTCATGGCTTACTAATAATTGTCTCTGCATGTTAAACTTGGGCAGAAGAAACTATTAGAACAGAAATGCTGCTTTAATCTACAAACCCCTTTAAGCTACAAAGTGCTCAGCTGAGAAAGTGTGAGGCAGGGCAGCCGTTCCTCTGACAGACTGAAAGCTAAAGCTAAAAGCCTTGCTGTGACTGCTGTACCGAGGGCCTCTCAGTCTCTGTCCCAATCCGTTATAAACCCTAATTCCCTAAAACAACAATCACACACTGTTACGCAGGCAAGCCCTGAGCTGCCCTGCGCTGCCTTACACAGCTTTAGCAAGAGAATAATCGAGCGCGTCCCTTAAAATCTGGCCCACATGCGCGTATGAGCATTGCATAATCAGCCAAACCATGTCTGAGGCTAAATATGGTACAGTTAAAACAATTATGAGGCAAGCACTTTGGCCAGAGATCACACACACAAGCAGCTTATAGCTGATGTCATCTACAGCCCAGAATATCAACATCACCCAAAGCCACAGAAATAAGCGTGTGAAAACAAAAATGGCCACAGACACCAATAGAATATAATAATGAATGAAAAGACTAATAATAGAGCTAATGGACGGCTGACTTTCTAGTGAAGGCACGTGTGTGTGATGGGCAAACATGCCATTAACATTTGATGCTGAAAGTCACCTAAATACAGCAGCTCTCAGACCAGTCGGATATGAATTATTCAACACCACTAGATATTACGCGGCCATACGTTAAAAGAGAGAGCAGAACAGCTTTAAGAGCTTGAATGGTTTGTTTTCTTGTGTACAATGAGAGGTCGTGTCAGAGATGTGGGAATCTGAGTAGAGAGTTTTCCTGAATGCTACAACCCTTCGTTGGAGATGATGACACACAGCAAGTCCACCAGGCCTTAAAAGTCACTCAAATACTCACAAGCTTGTGCAACCGACACCCAGCCTAAAAATGAGAGAGGGATGGAGGGAAAAGACAGAGAAAGAGAAAGAGAGTGATGGAAGATGAGATGCCACTGGGGTATTCCAGCATGGATTAGTGACAGAGGGGTTATGTGTGTGTGTAAGAGGTGTAATCGATGGTTTAAAAGGTTTTCAGTCCCACCAACACACACGCATACACTGTTCTCCCTATGAAACACAAAACTCATCTGAACACACACACACACACACACACGTATGTATAGAGTGAGTACATGTCAAGCACCAACAGGGCTCTAGACTGTGACCAAAATGCGACCGAGCACGAGCGCAATGGAGGATTTGGTTTTCAAGCAAGTAAAAAGCCGCTTCTTAAACCAGAGAAGGTGAACATGTTGGTATTCTTGTAGAAAAAAACAACAACATGCAAGTCCTGTCAGCGACAGACAGTTTAGTTTTACTTTTCTTTTTGTTTTAGTTTTGAAAAGCTTGTTATCTTTGCTGTTTACCTCAAGTTATGCTATGGAGGCTTTCCTTAATTTTTTTATATTATTATTTATTTGATTCCTCAGTGTTTGCTAAACAATCTGTAATTTATTAGTCGGTATATAATACAGCATGTGATGTATCCTATGCCATGCCTGGTCTTATTCGTTTTTGTTAATAAATGTTATGCAAGCTAGTTTGTTGGCCTACTGTTTTATTGTTGTGCTTTTTAATTTAAAATAACAATGAATCCATCTTTTGTTTTAGTCTTAAAAAGTGAAAGGTGTATAGATGTAAGCAAAACAGACAGTTATCTTTTCTTGTAAAACCTGACACCAAGATTGCGAATTTGAAAGTGAAAGCACAAAAAAGGAAGTCCTGTTCACAAAATTTAAAATCACAAATAATACTGATGAAAAAGAACGGGTTGGATGTTGAACAGTTTCGTTACCATATAACTATAAACTATGATAAAAGTTCATCAGCATGCATTGATTAATCAAATGTTATAGCAAAAAAAAAAAAAAAAAAAAAAAAAAAAAAAAAAAAAAAATCGCGACCAAATTATGTGCTCGTGGGACCAGTGGGAAGAATGAGTCTCATCTGACTGTGGAAGTGTCAGAGGTCTGGGATAAAACTCAAATGGCACACTGAATCTGAAGAGTGTCAATTTTAAATGTTAAAATACTCAAAGTACTTCCTTGAAATGGCTGTGAGTGTGCTGTGTTTTTTTGTTGAGCATCCAGACTAGCCCAAGACAACAACAACAATGGCTCAACCAATAGCATGAAGCCAGGGGCGGGTCTATCTGTCTTTTCAACCAGAGAGATGAAAGAATGTTTGAGAAACCTGTTTGAAAACAGTCATTATATTATCTATTTTTACTTAAAGTAAAAGACATACACAAATCTGTTTGTTTTTTGAGGACTTTGTTAACAGTAATCGTTTTTAGAATAATGAGTTAACAATATTAAATGTGTAAATTAAAAAACATTGAATATTATAATATGAATATATTTATTTTTGCTATTCTGTTTGGTGCAGTGCTGAACAAATTAGCTACTTCAACTACATCAAAAAAAAAAAACACTGAACTATTGCAATGCTTCAGATACAAGTAACTTTTAGACAACTTAATTTTCAACTGAAAGACAAATTTACGTACCAACTTTTTCAGCAATTTCATCTTTTAGATATACTTTCTTTGCTTAAACATTTAAATGAAAAACTATTCATATTATTTTTTCCACTATTCACTAAAAACCCACTGAACCTTGTTTCACATTCAGACCTGGCAACCTGTATCTGCACAGTTATGTTATTTAATATAGTCATACTGAAGGCGTGTTGGGTTGAAATCCAGTCGGCCTTCCGTGAACATGTAACAGAATATCGCAACTCAAACAAAGTGTCTACACAACAAGCGGGCAGCACGTGAGGGAAGGACGTCCTCTCTTCACAGCTCTGAAAACATTTTCCACCTGTCTTCCATCCTGGCCTTTATATGATTAACAGTACTTAGAGCACAGGTGCACATGCACACACTCGCCTGCTCACATCCAATATGTTACACACACACACACACACACAGACCTTCCCTTCACTAAACACACACACCCTAACTGATGAATTAGAAAGTGAGTGCCGTAAATGCCGGTGACAAACTAGTTCAAAGTTCAGAACAAACTCCAGCAAGCTCTTGAACAGGTTTCAGCACATTAAGAGAAGGACAGAGGGAAAACGAGACGGAGAGAGAGAGAGAGCGAACATGATCTTGCATTCCACAGAAGAGAAGGAAAGGGAACGGGGTACGGAGGAGAGGGGGTGGGGTGGGGTGGGGTGTTAAAGTGGCGCCAGACAGCATTTGAATTCCCGGCAGTTGACCACACAAATGCACACTCTCTCACACACACAGGTTTGACTGTGTATATAATGAATAAAAGTGTGTGTGCACTGACTTTCATTATTATTTGAACAGCATTATCACAAACTCATACACATACACAGACATGTTTACCTAACTAAATGAGGACATAACACAGACATCCATTGTTTTTTATATTATTGCTGAAACTTTAAACTAGCCATAATGCTATTGTTAAAATAAAACAATTATATAGCTTCAAACAATTCTTTACTTTTTTTATTTGTTGTTCCATCACAGAGAAGACTTTCTACTGACATCTATTCCTTGTTTTTTGAGTTATTTTTGATTAGTTAATTTAATTTTATGTAATCTTAAAAACATGAAAATACTATGCAACTTTGTATCATTTAAAATATTAAACATTGATATTTTAATAAATAAATACAATATAAATACATAAACACTAAAATATTATTTAGTAACTTTAAGATTTTTTATAGCTATCCTATTATATTACAAACCCTAGTCCTTTTGGTTTATTTTTTTCATTAATACATTGTTTATGTTTGTAATGTCCTTGTGGGGACTGCTGGCTGCTTCTCACAATCCAGCAGATTTCAGATTCATCTTTAATGGGACATCTGGACCACGCAATATAGGCAAACCCTGACCTACACACACCTTGTAGCAGCATCACAACACATCAAAACACATCCAACATGCTTTAACATCCAGGGATTTATGGGGAGTGAGTCAAAGGTAGTGTGAGCAAAGCGCTCCTTATCTGAAGTGCTTATGACCAGCACTTAACATCAGTTAACGTCTCAACGTCGCTGGATGCTGCATTCAGAAAAACACACACACAGGCACAAAATCCAGGTGTTGCACTGAGTCACGCTCATGACAATGCAGCCTCTGTAAAGTACCTGTATTACATTTCTCTCTCCCAACACACACACACACACACACACACACACACAGAGAGAGCAACATTCTTTCACAGCAGAGTAGGCTGCATTTCATCAGGTTCAAGCACAGCAGCTCCTGATGACAGTCTGGACCCAGAACACACAATCTAACAGCAGCTGAGCTCTAATGAGCAGCCGGATCAGCACAAAAAGTGTCAGGAAAACAGCTAAGTACAGCGTGACAGAGAGAAACACAGCCACAAACATAATTAAAGCTCTAATCGCACTGAGAAATAGATTTTAAGTCATGTTAAGACACATGACCTAAAAGTTAAACGTTTTAGTTTGTACCGCATCTGTGGAACACTATCTGTGTCAAGGTCTGAAGCATCCGTGTTCAAGAATGCCCTAAAAAGCGAGCTTTTCCAAGAATGCGATTCGATGTGTGAGAGTTAGTGCTTGAGTAAATGAGTGTGTGTGTGTGTGTGTGTGTGTTTGGCAGAATGCTTTTCCTGGAATGAGTAATGCCACACAGGCTGCAGTGATTTAAGCTTTGAGCAGGAATGTGGGAGGTCCACGTTTTTTCTGCAAAACAAACCAGTATGAGAGCATGTGTGTCAGCATTAACAGAGTGAGTGTTTGCTGAACCATGAGAAGATCGCCCTATTATCAGATGTCAATGGTGCGTCCATCAATATCAACACTTTGTCCATTATTCAAAATCAATAAACATGGCTCAATATATATAGTCTGTAGGACTGCGTCCCTTCTGCATCATCCTAAATGAGTGAAAACAGATGTCCGGACCCTCTTTGCGCAGTGCAATTATGTGCAAGTCTAATAAAAGTCTAATGGAGGTTTCTCTGAAAGTGTAATGGAAAGCTACAGTATGAAGTGTAAACAGTGGTTGGAAAGAGATGTTTAAAATCAGCAGAAAAGGTCACTTAACCTTTAGCATCTCATTAAAACAAATATATTAATATTGAACTGAATACAAATAATCAATTTAAAAAAAAAAAGTACTGAGTCCTTAGAGTTTGTGAATGAATGGTACTTCTCGGCCTAGCTATTATGCTGTGCAATGCAGTCTGGGAACTTTTTTTTTTTTTTCTGTTGATCCCACAGTCAAAGTAGCAATTGATAGTGAGCATGTCAAAGCAGATTCTTCTGCTGATAAATTGAACATAGAAAGATAAAGTAATACTCTGAAGTCCTGATATTCTGTTTTTAAGCTTGTGATCCGTGGGTTTTGCTAAATATATCAATAAAGCCATATTTTTTAATGCCCTCTCATGAGTTTGGTTGGCACGAGACACCTTCTTAGATAACAAAGATGGCATACATATTTGAAAGCGCAACCATTAGGAGCAGATGGGATAAGGATATTAGAAGGTAAGAGGTTTTACTTTTTAACTTCCATAAAATGACAATTTTTCATGGTATGGAAATTTTTTATCAGTTCAATAAAATGATAAACATTTATTTAATTAATAAATAACTTTTTATTCTTATCATTAATATAAAGGAATCAAGTGCAGACAGAAATAACAACAAATGAGAAGTAGTAGTAATAGTCCCTCAACAGACCCATAATAAAAGTCAGAAAAAAAAATAGTTGCAAAGCCAAAGATATGTATGTACATTTTTGTCTACCATTTTTTTGATCTAACTCTGTGATTATCATCAGCAAAACAATATTTTACTGTAAAACAGATAAACATGTTTTATGAGATTATGAGCTCAATGATGCCATCGGTCAAAAATAAATCACTGGAGAGAAAAAAAAAAAAAAAAAACATACCTAATCGAAGGCTTTTTTTATTTAGAAAATTCATTTGATTTGATACGAAACAAGTATATGTGAAACAAACCAGAAAAAACAAAACATTTCATAGCATATGTTATCAGCCATCGTGACTGTTTAGACAAGAAATACTAAAAAAATTAAAGTACATGTGAAAACAATTATCTACAATGATACTATAATATTATGTTTATTTTGAAGTATTTCTAAACACAGTGTAATTTTTTACTTTATTATGGCACTTAAAGAGGTGATTCACCACTGCTGACACCAAGATGGCCTGTGGCATTCCCTTTCGGCAAAAAAAGTCGGTGAAACTTAACCCATAATGCAATTGGCTCAATACGACTGACCGTGAGTGGGGATATAAAAATGCTAAAGTACTGTAATTTTCACAAAAGCCCTGGTGCTGTCAAAAATCCACCAATGATGTGTTTCAGCTGCCAGTTACACCAGGATATCTGCGTGCAGGTAATGTGGAGAAAGAATACACATTGTCCATTTAAATATGCTACCAACATTGTGTGGTTGAAAATCTGCAAACTTCTGCAAGCAGAAAAATCAAAGCTCGGTTGTTTTGTGCTTGAATGGAAACCCAAAAATTAGCACCCTGACACAGCTTTACATCCTTTCATAAAGGCCTCTAAGTTCATCTTCAGTGGTTTGTCATGTTAATGAACATCCTACTGAAGGCTCTTCGGATATGTGAGGTATGCTATTGTGAAAGACATGCAAATATCAAACCACATAATAGAGCATCGGTTAAACTATTCTTTCCACACAACACTTCAATCATTCAATCGTTGTTCTTGTGCGCTACAACTTTGTGTAACGTGCAAAACTCACATTTGCTTTGAATGCTTAACATTCTCCTGACGCTTGAAGAGGAAGAACAGGACAGAAGGGAAGGAAAGTGAGAGCGAGATGACATCTGACCTCACTAACTAGAGTCGACCGGAAGCTTAATCAAATATTGTAAATCTGTAGTACTTCTGATTTAAGAAATGGGGAATTACACAGAATTATTTAGGAAATTAGATAAGGAAATGAAACCAGGCTGACGTGGTTCATACGCTCTTCTAGAGTATCATATGTGGTTGAGGAGATGGCATCGGGCCCTCGTGCCATTGGCTGCGTGGCATGTGACCGGCGGGGGCAGGGGCGTGTGCTGGAATGCAGGGTTAGGGGTGCAGCTATGGAAGGTCACGAGGTCAGGGTCATACACACACATGTTGCCCCCCTCCCCCCGATCATACACAGGGGCCTCTGTGCTTCTGTCAGTCCATAAATGACTCCAACACATGGACGCTCTCGCTCGTATTCTGCGCTGCCCCCGTAACCCACTGACATAGCAAACACACACAAACCACTGTGCTCCCCTGTCGGTGGACACACCATTATTGTTCTCCAGGGGTAAAAACAAACAAAATACTATTCAACCCCAGAGGACCTCATTCATCCCTAGAAATACACCATCCGTACACTTCCAGTGAAACATTTATTCCCAACGCTCCCAAATCGAGGTACAAGTTCTCCCAAGGCGAGCAGTGTAAGAAAAAAAAGTACAGACTTTATCGCTGCAGCGTTTAATACGGTCTCATACTTTAATGTCAACGAAAAATCCTGCCTATGTGTGTGACATTTACAGGCGTTCACAGAAATAGCATGACAGCACAATCGTTTGATGGGCCTGATGGGAAACTAGACAGTGCAGAAAATACAAAACACGTTTGCTCGGTGGCTGTCTCGCACAAACACACGCGCATGCTGCCGAACAGGATACATAAGCATGTAAACATAGAGAGGTGCCTGTTGATGTTGAACTGGTTCCAGAGAGACCTGAACAACTGAGGCGGCTGCGCAGCATAACACTGACTAAAATGGAGCACACGGTCTCCTGTGTGACAATGTGAACGAGTGATAAAAGGCTGCTAATTATTCCAAATTAACAATCTATTACACCTACATGGAAACCAGCTTACAGTGAGCATGACAATGACACACTCACAAACATGTAGAATAAATAGAGAAAGCAACATGAAAACTGTGCCAGGTTTTTTTTTTTTTTTTTCTATGTAAATTTATTTATACAACAATTTGAATTTAAGGGAATCGTTGAATTATTCACTTAAGTCATTCATTCAAATCCACTGATTCACTCAAGAACAAAACAAGGGACTAATTGATGGAGTCACTGAATCATTTACTCAATTTGTTTAAAAGTTACTCAATATAAATTTGTTAAAAATTTAAATTTGTTAAAATTTATTTATTTAGCTATTGCTATAAGCAAATATTAGCAACTGTGCTGAATAACTGAAAGCATGTTAATTTATTTAAATGAATAGCAGCTTATGTAATTAAGCATTTATTTTAATAAATGCTAAAACAATTTAAAACTTAGGCTATTTGACAAGGTTGACACAATATGACTGAAAAAAAGTGACCTCATAAAATACTTGTGGGGGAAAATACTGAATACATTTCTGACACTGATGGCCAACACCTATCTCTGTGAAAAATAACTAACTAATATTACAAATTAAAGCTGCAATCTTAACCACTGACTCTTCACGACCATCTCATGAGACAACAAATTACAGGGTTAGCCATTCAGGATACTGCTGTACTAAATACACACTGAGGCCTGATGGGTAGACCATAGTTAAACCACAGACACTTTCAGATGTTACAGAGGAAACGAGATCAGCCAGGGTCAGATGAAGCCTATTTGTGCAGACACACAGCACCCGGAAAAGAAGGAAGCCTGAAGAGGTGCGCATCATTCTCTGAATTCATGCAAAGTGGCAGTCGGAGAGTGAGGAAATGATAAGAGCAGTGTCTCTTATCTAATGCGATTCATGTGGCGAGAGCTTTTTGATGAAGTCGATAGTGTCAGTTTTACAAGGACTGACAGACACACACATGACTTTTATCAGGATGCACACCATACCAACGCTGTTGTCACCTCCTGTTCTCATAACAAACCACGGCTTTCAGAGAAAATGCTCTCTCACCAAAATGCGCTACGTATTTATACCGCTGTGGGTGTTTGCAGGTAAGAACACAGACTGAAGAGATACTAAAATCTGATAAAGAGTGAAGCACTTGGAAACCACATCCTATACTCAGTACTGTATCTTAGTCTCACTCTCTTGCTTGCATACTCAGCAGCTGAGCTCACCTCGTAACTATCGAGGTCAGAATGTGGCCTGCACAGCCGTAGAATGATAAAACCGCAAGGTACTTGTAGTAGTTATTGCCACCTGACTTAAAACAACATTTCATCCCATTTCTGCACCTCATCGCCGACGTTCAGCTTCACAAAGTCAACATACATAAAAATGCCATCGTCTGTGGACTGAAGATGAGATATGTGTGATACGAAACTTTTATCATCTCGCAAAAAGGGAAAACCAGTGCTATTAAGGCAAGTATGTATTTTAGAGCAGGTCGAGAGGTCAACCACAAAACCTTCATCAAATTTCAATTTTATGCACCTTCTAAGTTAAAAATACACTCCATATACGGAAAAGTTTGGATGATGTTGGCTAAACAAATCACAGCTGAAAGTAAAATGTGGTTTTTGAATGTGTTGATATTGGTATCACAGCATATATAATGAACTTGTGAGGCAATGCCTTCTTTTTAGATATTTTCATTGACAACTCACACACATGCAGACAGTCTTTGGGATATAGTAATATTCTTTATTAATGATATTAAAGTAAATAACTTTAGCTAACCCAGGCCTTCAAACTCACAATCAGAAAAATTCAAGAGGGCCTATAGATATAATCATTTGCAACTGGCCAAGATGTCACTGGTATTCTTGAAATAAAAAGATGATAAACAAAAGTAGGCTACTTGCAATTTAACACACTACATACTACGAAAATGAAGAGTTCAGCTAAAAACAACAAGCTTTACTTGTGAGGGAGGGAAAGGCAGTTTTTAAAAGTGAGAGTGACCATGAAGTGGTAAGAATTCACGCAGAGCCGGACGAACCTCATTAAGGCCAGTCTACAGCGCGAGACAAAACTACAACGCGTCGCGCGCTTACACACTCGGTGATAACGTCGCGCGCTCGCAGCGTTGATGAATATAATAGTTAAAAGTCCATAAAACTTCGAGCTGCGTGGGTGGCGGGGTACGACCGCTGAGAAAATCGTGATGTGAGAGAAATTATTGTGATTGAGGGAGAGAAAGCGAGAGAGTCTCAACATGGATTCCCAAACATGCCACAATAGGCCTCCTGAGCACGGCTACTGAAACTTCCTGTAGTTGGCGGGACAGTAGCAACTTCTCAAGTGCATACTGGACAAGTAGATGCATGTTAGGAAATGAATACTTGCTGCAAGTATGCTAACAATGACTAAAGTGAATTCAAACTACTGGAAAGCATTCATCATAAAAGTAGGCGATCCTTTCACCTAACGGGATATTAGTGCGCAGCTCCGTGTTATTAGGCTTCACTGCACTTTACAAGCTTAAAGGTCTATATTTAAAACCCTAGAAACTGGAGCGAATGTGAAGCGGTCCATTTGTAAACAAAGTAACATGCCAATTAAATACTCCGGTGAGAAAGCGGGGCTTCCATTTTGAATGTGCCATGCTCCTGCTACAGGCGCAGAGCGCGAGGAGGAACATTTTGGGGGAAAAATGTATTTAACATTTTGCGGGGAATTCACAGCATCGATTTCGACATACTTCTAAGAACGACAGAAGTACAAGCTGCTGTTTTAAAGTTGTAGCCATTCAACAGGTTCAGCGCTGACAGGACTGGAAGAAACTGAAATGAAGCGGTCATTAGCTTTGAATGTAACTATTTAAAGTAAACTTGAGCACTTGTTAACATTAGGGCTACTATAATGAACAGACTCAGCTGGACTACACCGCGACACTTGAGGTTATTAAAATGAATGGACAATTGACTGCATTATTTGTAATTTTATTATAATAAAACTTCCATTCAAGTTCACGAGATAAACACATATGAGATTATCCATGTAATGCAAACCAAAAAAAAAATAAAACCCTAGTAGTGAATCAGTTGACATGTCAGAGTAATAAATCGTGGAAAAATAGTCAACTTTTCTAAAAGTAAAAGTCAGTTGTCATGAAACTAATACATCCATTCTGACATCGCTGAATAACGCTGATGTTTTGTAAAATCCTGACTCGATACACTGGTTCAACAAGCTCACAAGTCAAAGAAGTTGTGGCAGCACTTGATAATGAATGCCTGGGTAACTTACCCGAGTCCCCCGGGGTTTTCATGGTGAAAGTTATCTGCCCCTAACACAGCGAGCTGGGGTAAGTTGTCAGTTCAGCAGCGGCGAGACTCGGCCTCTCCCGCACCCCCGTCTCCCAAAGGCCAAACTTTTGTCCAATGATCAGCGCTCTTGTTGCTCCCGCGGAACGATTTCTGGCCTCTGTTTGCGATCCCTCCAAACCCCCGACCGACAGCGCTGAGTTTGAGAAGCGGCTCGGTACTTCCACTGGCGCGGTGGGACGGGACGGGGTGCAGCGGAGTTCCGAAACAGCGCTTTCCCGTCTGTCCCGCGAGCGATCGATACAATCCCAACACCGCAGGAAAGCAGCGCTCCGCGTCTCTCTGTTACAAACTCGCGCTCTTGATCCCAGCTGATGATTTTCGCAACATTTTATCCTTGTGTTAGTTTGTCATCTGCTCTCCCGAGGCTCGCCATTCGCAGTATATCAGTCAGTTTCCCATTCTCTCTTTCACACCGACTTTTTTTTTCCTTCCTCCACTCTCCCTAGTCTGAAACTACTCGCTGTCTCCTCCCCCATTTCTCTCTCTCTCTCTCTCTCTCTCTCTCTCTCTCTCTCTCTCTCTCTCTCTCTCTCTCGGGTGTCGTGTTTCGCTCGCGCCCACACGCGGGGGGGGAGGAGGAGGGGAACGGGGCATCGGCTGAGTCACGCCCCCTCACCACGAGCCGGGGCTGGCGTCACTGCAGCACGAGGCGTTGTTATGGAGACCGCCATAGCCACTGTCCGTGATGACATCACATCCGCGTCCTACGAGAACTTGAGATTCAGCGTCATCGCGCCCGTTAACGTCAGCAACAAGTGTTTTTCGAGCTAATTAGCCCTCGTTCTCTTTCATTTAATGATAATTATCTACCCCCATCGAGAGGTAGGCTAATAGCTAGTGCATCGAATTATGATTTCCGGAATGTACCCCGCAAGATCAGAGGCTCAACACTAAGGGTACTTTTGGCCACTCAAATATTTTCTATCAAAACAAAATGTCAAATATCCCGTGGCTCATGTATCATACATACATATAGTTGTATAAAGGATTGATATGTGTGTGTGTGAGGACAAATGACAAATAAGCCTACAACATATTTTCCAAGGTAACAAGAATTTTTTTTTTCATAAATATGAATATCATACATTTTACATCAAGACATGTTATATCATACGTCAAGATATTTGTTATATAGTATACTACATTTAACCTGAAAGAAAAAAACTTAAAAACATTAGTTAACTACATTTGTAAACATAAACGAATAATGAAAAATACTTCAAAAGCACTTGTTAACCTTAGTTAATGTTGATTCCAACAACTGGTAATTTAGTAACTGCTCCTGCTTTTTTAGAAAAAAAAACAATCCAACATTATTTTTGACACGGCACACACACACACACACACACACACACACACACACACACAAATCAATTTCAGAAACTAAAAACATGAAAAGTGTATTCATGTTTTATATATATATACACACACACACAGAGTGCCTTGCAAAAGTATTCATTTCTTTTATGTTGCAGCCTTATGTTAAACTGCTTTGAATTATTTTTTTTTCCACATCAATCTACACTCCATACACCATAATGGCAAAGCAAAAACAGAACTGTCACAACTTTGTAAATTTATTTAAAAAAAAAAAACTTAAATAAGTACATTGCATAAGTATTAAAACCCTTAACTCAGTACTGAGCTGAAGTACCTTTACAGCCTCAAGTATTTTTAGGTATGATGCGACAAGCTTTGCACATCAGCATTTGGCAATTATCTGCCATTCTTCACTTCGCCTGTTCACCTCTCAAGCTCTGTCAGGTTGGATGGAGGCAGACACACATTTTCAGGTTTTTCCAGAAATATTTGATTGGGTTCAATCCCAGGCTCTGGCTGGGACACTCAAGGACATTCACAGAGTTGTCTATGCCACTCTTGCTGTGTGCTTAGGGTCATTGTCCTGTTGCAAGGTGAACCTTCTGCCCGTCTGAGGTTCTGAATGTTCTGGACTTGGTTTTCATTAAGGCTATCTCTATATTTTGGTGCACTGAGCTTTTCTTCTACTCTGACGAGTCCCTCAGTCCCTGCCGCTGAAAAACATCCCCACAGCATGAGGCTGCGACCAGCACACTTTACTTTTGGGATGGTACTCTGCAAGTGATGAGCAGTGCCTGGTTTCCTTCAAACATGATGCTTGGAATTGAGGTTCATCAGACCAGAGAATCTTATTTCTCAGTCTGTGGGTCTTTTAGGTGCTTTTTTTTTCAAATTCCAAGTTTGTTTTCATGTGTGTTCACTGAGGAGAGGATTGAGTCTGGCCACACCGGCATAAAGCACAGATTGATGGAGTGTTGCTGTGATGCTTGTCCTTCTGTAGGTTTCTCCTATCTCTACATATGATCGTGGAGCTCGACTAGAGTGACCATCAGGTTCTTGGACACTACTCTAACCAAAGCCCTTTTCTATGAATTGCTCAGTTTGGCCAGGAGGCCAGTTCTAGGAAGAGTCCTGGTTGTTCCAAACGTTTTCCATTATGGATAATGGAGGTGACATGCTTCTGTGACCCTTCAATGCAGCAGATTTTTTTTTCTGAACTCTTCCCCAGATGTGTGGTTTGATGCAATCCTATTTCTGAGCACTACAGGCAGTTTATTTACCTCAGGGCTTGGTCTTTGCTCTAATATGCATTTTCAGCTGTTAGACCTGTTATTAAGATGTGTGCCTTTCCAAATCATACCCATTCAGTTGAATTTGCCACAGGTTAGCTTCACCCAAAGTGTGGTAACATTTACAAGCAAAATAAATGCTTCTGAGCTAAATTACAACTGTCCCAGATAAGGGTATGAATACTTACGCAACGGAATCATTTACATTTTTTATCTTTCATAAATTTGCAAAGATGTTAAAAACATGTTATTTGCTTTGTCATTATGGTGTATGGAGTGTAGACTGATGGAGAAAAAAAGGTTATTTATAGTGGTTTAACATAAAGCTGCAACATAAAATGTGAAAAAAAAATTAAGGGGTTTGAATACTTTTGTAAGGCACTGTATACAGACACACACACACACACACACACACACACACACACACATACACATACATACATTTATAAAAACATAGGCTACATAAATTCATGAGATTGCACATTTCACCACCCCTTTTATATTATATTAATTCATATTAATTATTAAAGGGGAGATGAGAAGTAAGATTCAGAAACATATAACATGACCTTCCTCAAGTCTCATGATTACATGAAGATTGCCAGTAAGACAGAATCGTATGACCTAATGACCACAATCCCATTGAATTCTGTTGGCACGTGCATGAGAGAGAATGAGAAGTGTGCAGTGTGAGAAAGCGTGTATGTTCATTTCCTGTATGATTTGAATGTGATCCATCTGCTCAAGCATATACATCCTGTTTTAAAACTTAGCACCTGAATCATAAAAGGACCCCCTTCCCTCCCTCACTGGAGAACAGTTTTTGAGTAAATGTGGTGTCTCTCATGAGCAGTGTAGCATGTCTCCTGTTCTAGTTTAGTACATCCTACTGCTAGAAAACAGGGGACAACATATCTTTAAAAGTGCACTAAGTAATTTTATTTCTCCTTAAAAAAAAAACAATTTTCTCTAATAACATAATTCAACCATCATCAGACACTTTTTCAGTAAAAACAATAATAATGTTGCTAACTATTGCTTTTCATGATACTGCATTCATTCCACTAGGTGTCAGTATAAATCTAAGATGGCTGACATATTCATGGAAGCCTGTTTCCGCCACGAAAGAAAAATTAAAAAGGTAATTGCGACTTTTTCCTCGCAATAATGAATTTATTCTCAGACTCTCAGTTCTCAGAGCTGAGACTCTTAGAATTGCAAGATATAAACTGAAAGTTGCGAGACAGAAACTCGCAATTGAATAAAAAAAATTCAGTATTGTGAGACATAAACGTGCAATTCTGAGAAGAAAAGTCAGAACTGTGAGATACAAACTTGCAACTGCCAGAACAAAGACAGAATTGTGAAACAAAAAGTCAAAATTAAACTTTGTAATTTTGTTTATTCCATGGTGGAAGCAAAGAAACAGAATTGCGAGAAAAAAGGCAGATTTAAAAGCTGTAAAGTTTATATCTCACAATTCTGTTTCTTTGTTTGGCTTTTTTCTTGCAACCGCGAGTTTATATCTCACAATTTTGAATGAATCTCAGAATTCAGAATTTTTAGTTAAGATATAAACTCAGAATTGGTAGAAAAAAGTAAGAATCATGAATTAGATAAAAAGGAAACAGTGGAAACAGTGATGCTATACACATCAGCCAGCACAACATAAACAAAACATCTGTTAGAATAACACTGCTTTAAGTATCAACATTTCATCTGGTTTAGAATAAAATTTTTAGCAATTCATCAAATGTTCTCAAATCTATGTGATGGGAACGTTAATGCAAGACTGACAGGATGGTCTGTGCTTTTATGAGCTTTAACCTGATCAATTGTCCTTTCCTTTGAGAGGAAACTGTTGTCATTGTGCTGTGAGTCGTTATGCGTGTTGTATGGTTCTCATGATTGTGCTTCTTGTTGTTATTTGTGCTTGTCAGGCTGTAGAGTGTCAGCAGTCATTTCTGGTCACAGGAAACAGACGTACCTCAGATAAGCATCTCAGCTCCATAATGCTGCTGTTGCAGTCTGTGTGAACGTGTGTGTGTGTGTTTTGGAAATATCCAGTGCTGTCACATCTGTCCGAGACACCCTCTGTTTTCTTTCCCCAGGAAAGAAAACAAGAGCAGTTATTGGGATGGGCAATTTCCTTTGACTGTAATGAACAATAAATACAGTCGACTATTGTATTTACACACAATTTTCCATTTCCTCTCTCTCACACTTGCATCTTCTATTTTTCTACTTCATTCTCTCTTATATCTCTGTTTCCCAGTGTGCTGAAATGTCTTCAACTTGAAAGAAAATTTTTCTAACTGCTTAATCACTATTCTACATTCTCCGTCTCTCTGTCAAGGCACAGTACATTCTGCTGTCCGATTCATCCTATTCATCCTATTCATCCTTGTACTGTTTCCTTCACTTTTGTATTATTCATCCACACCATTATTTAGCCCCATCAACCTTCTCTTCCTCCTCGTCCTCCGCTCTCCTGATTCTCTTCCACTCCTGAGTCCTGGACTTTATGTCAATTCTTTTAGCACAGTAAACTCAAGGTTATCAGTTTCTAAGAAAAGTTCCTCACTGTTCTGGCTTTCACATGCGGTGTGTTTATGTGTTGACACACAACTCGCTTCTCCTCCGCACTTCTGTTTATGTTCAGGTATAACCAGCAGCTCTCTCACAAAGACTTCTGACTTCCCACAAACGTAGAAAAAGCTGGAGTGACTGGAGAAACACTATGGTCAAAACGTTTGGAAACCCCTACTCTTTTGTATATTTTCACTTCTGTATGGAAACGGTTTCTGCCTTGACATTGACTGTGTAACACTTTACAATAAGGTTCCATTTGTTAACATCAGTTAACATGAATTAACAATGAAAAATACTTAAGTGAAACACTTCAATGTCACAGTTAACTTCAACATTCGAAAGTACTTATTGTAAAGAACCAGTGATTTCGTGTGATATTAAGACACAGTTGTGTAAAACAAAGTCACACTGAAAGATATAAAGTCAGAGTTAGTTGTTGCTTTATATCTTGCCATATAAAATCACATTTCCCTTCACTCTCTGGTGAAATTTATGCATTACAAATACTTTTTGTTTTGTAAATAAGTGAATACAGAGGCACTATATACATTATTTGAAAGTATTTAAGCATAAGCCTTTGGTTTAAAAGATCGTTTACAGAAACATCCTTCTCATTTCATTATATACCTGCCCTCATTGTTTGATGTAATTTCGTGATTTTACACAGTTGCAGCATTGTGGGGGAAACCCCCCTCTTCTGTTCCCCTGCCCCGCCAGCTTAACATCCCTGTTCTTCTTTATGAGATGATCAGCATTTAAAATCGGGGTGACAGACAGGTGCTACAGTGTTACAGTGATTCCCAACACCCTTGAACATACAGTTCAGCCTCTCCTCCCTCTATTTAGCTGTTAATCAAAGTGCATGGTCTCAATATTAAGAAGTGTTCCTGTGTGGCACTGATTTTCCTCAGAAGATATATGTGCTAGCATGCACTGCATTTTTTCACCCATGTGTGTTGTTGCACTGTCAAGTTAGGTATTAAAAGAGAGAGTACTCTGTTTAAGAGGGCCTCATTGTACCTCTTTATCTGTTGGCCTCCTAGTGGAGTGAAGCACACAAAAGTGATGGATCTATTAGACAGAGCAAGAGAGGAAAGCAATTCCACAGAAACATGGGATGGAACGAGAGACTGTGCCGTCCTCATGCATCATGCTACATGCTTTCAAATTTAGATTGGTAGTAATTGTTATTATTAAATTCATGACGTTTAATTATGATTTTTTTTTTTTTATTGCTGTGTATTTAAAAAGCAAATAAGTCCGTTAACGCAATAGCTGCTTTGTTTTCTGTGGGGGGAACAAATAAGTATACTGGATATCAAATTTTATACTATGATATTTTTATTAATGTTGCACAACTAAAGCATTGTGTCTACTGCATATAAAATCTTGAACTAAAGGGTTAATCAGAAACAATATCAATATTAATAAATATAATAATGAAAAATTACTTTAAGCAAAATGTGAATAAAATAATAATTATAGAATAAAATAATGAACTTATGCTTAATACCATTTTTTTTTTTAAATTTTCAGTACATGAGTAACACTGATGAATATGTATTAATGTAATAACAACATTGCAACAATAACATGTAATTTTACCATGCAATCTGTGTAATATTTTGCTGTTCTATAAAATTCTGCTCAGTGACTCTGAACGTTCAGTACGCAGAACATCAGATATTCACTTGACATTGACATTGTCAGTTTACTTAAATTTTAAGACAGTAATATAATGACAAATGTTGAAAATATATTTTTTAATACCTCTATAGTATCATTCTCACATTTCTGATTTTATTTCTAAGCTGAACTAAAAATGACCAACTAATATGACATGAAATTTGTAGAAAAAGACAAAGTCAGCCAAAAAACATAACTGTTGCTATATGACCAGAAAATGTGTAGCTTTATTAGACAAGTAGAAGAAAAAAATCACTATATCTTACATGCTTCCCTTGTACTATTTTGGGGTGCGTTTCCCCAAAAAAAAACTATGTCCGCAAGTTCCATCATTACCAATAGAGTTCAGTGGAACTAACAACCAGCTAACAATGATTTTGTGAAACGTACTTCTCATATAATTACATCCTTAAGATGAACTACTTGTTGCAAATCACTTTGGATAAAAGCATCTGCTAAATGAACAAAATGTAAATAAACGTAACTTTATGTAGACAGATGAATACAATTTAAAAATTCACAAGAAGAGTTTATCCACTTGTGTTTTTCCATCTGCGTGTCTCCTTGTGAGAGTGGAAGGACGAGAGAGCATGTCAATGGGCTCTTTGTCATCAAAGAACATGTTTATTTTCAAGTTTGGCGCTCCAACTGTCAGGAATCCCATCATCTCCCTTTAGCGCCCCTCCTCTCGCATCCCTGTATTCTTCCCTCAGTCTTTAGGGTCATGTTCTATAGCTTAAAGTGCTTTTTGTCTGCTCACTGCTATAACAGAGAACTGACAATCCCTCTCTCCCGCTCACCCTCTCTTTCTCTCTGCTGGTTTTCACACAAGAGTAATAGGATTACCACACACTGCTCTGCCAAGGACAGAGACTGGAGGGGGAGACAGGAGGACAGGTTAAAGAGGGGAGGAAGAGAGAGAGAGAGGGAAACGAAGAGTACAAGTTGAAGAACAGAATGCGATGTCGCTGCACACCCAACCTGAAGCCCCTCGGAGTAACAGGCCTGTGATATTTGAGGAGCGACATAGAGGTATGTCAGTTGCTATATTAAGCACACAGTGTGTGTTGATGGTGACTCCAGTATCTTGCTTAGGATCAAACTCTTCCTATTGGCACAGTTCACTGTTTCCACTACTGAAGCTGCCGTACCTTCATTCCACTGCAATGGATCTGTATCCGGTACAGCTGTCATTTTAGAGGCGTGGAGTTAATCAGAGGTCCGATTTAGCAGCATGCCGGGCCTAAAGCAGGGTCACCGCAGGGCTGCTACTCACTGCTGCTGATAGTACACCAGCTGCTGAACTTCATGTAATTCAAGCGCCGTCTCAAATCACTACATGACATTTCACAGATAGACAGATGCACAAAAATGGACTTCTGTTTTACAGATGCTTCAGATTCATATCAAACAGTTGGAACTTATGCTGTAAACTGTTTTTGGATATTACTCATAAAATGTTGCTATACATTGGGGTCGAGAATTGAGGTAGCAAACAGAATTCCAATTGAATGTAAGGAAGTAGTATCGAAATGAACTGGAATTCAAAGAAATTTACTGTCATTAACTGCCATTTTACACTTTGTAACAGACAATGGAATACATTGTGGACCATAACACTTCATTTTCCAGAATGCATTACCTTGAAAGTCTTTGAATGGACCCTTTTCACAGACTGTGATGACGTGTGTTCATATAAATGAAAACCCTGAAAGGGGTCATGAACTGCCTTTGTTTTTTTTTGTTTTTATTTTAGTCCTGTTTTTAACCCCCCCCCCACATAAGAACACTTCGTTTGATTGGGCGTGGTGGATTGTAGACTCAGAAGTAAACACCCACTGCTATGATTGGCTAACGTTGTGTTTGACAGTGTACATTCCTCACAGAGGGATGCTGCTGTAATTTAAGTCAAAAACGCACAAATAACTCAATGCATGTCAAACTACCTGTAAGAAGAGACAAAGCAATAGTGACCACGTAATAAAAACAGTTACTCACACACTTGTGTTGCGACATTACTGTCAGATCCAATATAGTCAGCATATCATCGCCTTTTAGTTTTAATCTTTTATGAATCCCATTTTGAATTGTGCATGGTTGTAAACAAATCCGTGGTAAAATGAAGTGAACAAAGGACCAAGTTCTTACTGACGCGGTCTGGATCTTCATTATCAAAAATAAAGATCATTCAGTCATTCCTAACAATGGGATCAGAAGGAAGGCAACAGAAACACTGTTTTTCCACAGCTTGGCATTGCACAGCATCTTGTTGTCTTCAGAGCCATCTTTATCGTTTGGTTTCTGCATAGACCTGAACGTTCACCTCTCTCATAAACAATACATGTGCAAATTGGTGGGCGGGGCTAAACAGGCAGCGATGTAGAAGCAGGCGTTGATCTTCTTCTGAGGAGGTGGTGCTTATCCACACTATTACATCATAGTGTAGAACTTTCCACAAGCTGGCATTTTGGCCGATTGGCTTCAATATGTTCTGAAAGTTACAGGATGTTTTTATAGTACAATAACCTCTTATATGTCAAAAGATCAAGGGAATTTTGGTTTCTCATTTCATGACCCCTTTAATCTACATTTGTAGCTCTGTACTTTGTGTTGTACCTCCTTGGCATTAAATGACAAAAAAAAAAAAAAAAAAAAAACACAAACACAAACAAAAAAACATTAGTTAACACTACTGTGTAAATGTTTCTAATACAATGGCTGAGACACATACATTTTTCCAACATAATCAATCTTTCAATATTTTTCCCTCTTTTAAAGTCATAGAAACACTATCGTGGAGGAAATGGGAGCACAAAAAGATATTTGTTATAGTTTCCATTCACCACTATAGAAAATTGCCCGACTATGATGACTACCGCTTCTGAGAACCCCAAAAATTTTAAAAGGATCCATTGAAAATTTACCAAAATCAGCTTCCTGTCATAAACTACTACTTTCTGAAGAAAGATCATTTTTGGGTCCGAATGATGTAGTTAAAACATCTACCAGCAGGGGGCTAAATGTGCAATACCGATCAGCCAAAAAAAAAAAAAAAAAAAAAAGTCTGTTTTGTAGAATAGGTAAATAGAAATATCTGTGTAGTAAATTTCTAGCTACTTAAACATTTTTGTTGCACATAAAACAATAACTGCATGCTGGTATGGAACAGAATGAGGGCTTTTTTTTTATAATAATTTTTGAGCGATCTGTATGCTGAGCTGCAAGAACTGTGCAGTTCAGACAGTTCAGACATTTCATTGCTAAAAACATTTTCTGATCATTCAAAATCCATTCAGCATTCACCACCTCAAGGTACATCTCAGGACAAAATGATTATAAAGCTGTTTGACTTTGCTATGGTAGTAAAGCTGAAGAGACCTTAGGCATTTCTGCTGTAACATGCTATGACAGATGTACGTTATTCTCTGCGTGTGTGGGCTAATCGCAAAGATAGGAAATCTGTGTAGGTACCAAATTCATACTGTGGGCACTAGATGTTCCTAATGACTCACCAAGTCCATGTGTAATGTGGGACACCCCCATATTTTCTCAGTTTTGTGTATTTGTGTGTCTCATGCTCGTAGGATCTGCATTAACTGACAAGATGTGGTGGTGTGTTCCAAACAGATGGCGGTAACCCAAAGCTCCTCGTTTCAAACTCTGGAAGAGAAGATCCATAAAGTATCAGCGATGTGCCCTTGAGTTCGGGAAGTTGTAGGTTTTGCTGGTTAGCATCATCCATCACATCTCAAGATTGTCACTAATTAAGCGTTTGGGTCTATGTTTTCAGCATTACCATAACAATTTTTGTTACCGTTTTAAATGTACCAAGTGATTAGTCACATGATATTTGCATTGCAGATAACTGATTCAAAAATTGATTTCTGTGGCAACACAAATAACAAGAAATGTTTAATTTCACAGTATATTGCTTTGGTTATATGTTATAATATTAAACAACTTATCCAGAACTAGCATTAGCATTAATGTCCTTCATGTAGGCCTACTTTAAATATAAATGCCACACGCAATAATGTTTTCCTTTCCTGTCCAACAAATCAATTTGGTGCAATTTGGGCATCACTACACAAGATTTTCTCTGTCATCAAATATTTCCATTTTGTGTATTTATTTTTGTATTTCCCTGTTGAAAAAAACAGCATATGCTGGTTCTCTGACATTTTTCTTTACAAATCCTAATTCGTGACCGGTGTTTCTCCCCTGCGCTTCCATGTTGATCACATTTATTTACACTATGCCTACTTCATCCGCTGAAACGCCATTCTGTCATGAACGCACGTACGACAGTTAGAGGAACTACAGATGATGGTTTATAAAGTTTTAAATATGGATATTTTTCTTATACAGATGCATTGCTTTGCTTCAGAAGGCCTTTTATAACCCCACAAAGCCATATGGAATAATTTTTATGATGGATGGCCACACCTTTTTGGGCTTCAAAATCTCAACCACCATTCACTGCCATTATAAAGTTTGGAAGAGACAGGACATTTTTTAAAGGGGTCATGATCTAAGCAACTAAAATTCCCTTGATCTTTTGACATATAAGAGTCATTGTACTGTAAACATCCTGTTAATTTCAGAACTCAAAACTTTGAAGTTAGTCTAAAAACAGCTTATATTGAAGGCAGTCGGCCAAAATGACAGGTTGTGGAAAGTTCTACTCTATGATGTAATAGTGTGGATAAGCACCACCTCTGCAGAAGAAGATCAACGCCTGCTTCTACATCGCTGCCTGTTTAGCCCCGCCCTGAGCGAGTCAAACGTACAGGACTATGCAGACACCAAACGATAAAGATGGCTCTGAAGATAACAAGATGCTGTGCAGTGCCATGCTGTGGAAAAACAGTGTTTGTATTTCCTTCCTTCTGATCCCAATGTTAGGAAAATGTGGATTAACTTTATTTTTAATGAAGATCCAGACTGCGTCAGTAAGAACTTGGTCCGTTGTTCACTTCATTTTACCACGAATTCGATTACAAACAAGGTACAATTCAACGCAGGATTTTCAAAACGATTGAAACTAAAAGACTGTGCTGACTATATTGGATCTGACTTTATTACGTGGCCACTATTGTTTTGTCTCTTCTTACAGACCATTTGATATGAGTATTTATGCATTTTGACCTAAATCACAGCAGAATGTACGCTGTCAAACACACATAACGTTAGCCAATCATAGCAGTGGGCGTTTATGTTCGAGTCTACAATCCGCCACGACTATTCAAACAGAGCGTTCTGATGAGGAGGGTCAAAAACAGGACAGAAAATAGCCTATTACTTCTAAATTATGTTTTATTTTTTATTTATTTATTTTTTTTTAAATCTTGAGAACATTATAAGTGGACTTCAGAGAATAGTACAAAATAAAAAAACAAAGACAGTTCATGACCCCAATATAACTCCGACTGCATTCACCTTAAAGGCGAAAGGCATATACACCTAGAATGACTTGAGGTTGAGTAAATCATTTTCATTTTTGGGTGAACTATCCCTTTAATAGTTGCGAGAGCAGTTAATTGACATACATAAAATTCATAAAATGCTGCTATAGGATTTCTAATCAGGCACTGAATAGTTCAGCTTACGGGATCACGCAAAAGTCACACAGAGCAACTACCATAACTGTGGACAAAATTGTTACCTGGAAAATACTGTACGAAGCAGTAGATGCTGTATATTTCTGCTAAATGAAACCATGTCATAAGTCATTTGGGAGGCTTTGAATGCCTGTAATATGTCTAAATCACAAGCACACATTCCTCACAAAGGTCATAGGTGTGACTAACAGAGTTGATCACTGACCATTTGTGTGTTTAGACTGAATGACAATAGCTGTTTAAGAGTGGTGTCATATGTTGAATAGTTTTTGACACTGTTTGCTCTACAGGTGTGGCAGCTCAGGGAAGGGTGTGAAAACACTCAGGTAGAGGAAGGAAATTTTATTGTTTGTGTGAGAATGTTCTCTGAAACACTAAACGTCAGATGATTTCCTCAAGCCCACGCTGAGAGTCTGCATTTGTTTAGCTTGTAATCATTGTTGCCGGATTCCATGACAAAGATAGAGTGTTATGGTTGATAATCTAACATAAACAAAAGAGCATATGCTCCAGCCCCATGTTTGTGGAATTTACTGTGCTCCTGTTACACACCTGAAATGCCACCGTCATCTGTTCTGTCTTGGAGTGCTGTTACACACTCACGCAAACACACACCTGTGCCACTGAAGCGACAGATTGACCACCTGTCTCTGTGAGTGGGCGGGTAGAGTCTGACTGAGGCAGATTGTGAGTGGGAATAAAGATGACTGACGCATCCTGTGACCAATCTGTAAACATCTCACAGCTTCTGCAGACTGAAATCACATTTACTTATGCGCTGGACTTAGGTGGTAAATGATACCTTGACAAGCTTAACTGTCAGCATTCTCAGTGGAAATCCACAATTGAAATACGGCCAAAACTGAGCAGTATATGTCATGTGACTAATCAAAGGTTAATTAAAGGTATATAAATTTTAATTAAAACATTTTCCCCTGTGGAGATAATTAATGGGATTTTTGCTTCCAGAACCTGACTGTTGCACTCTATTTCATGCATTTAAGTGCCCCCAAATAATCTGTTACCAGTACATGCTGGTAAGAAACCAGTAAGAAACATGCACCTTGTGCTGCATTTAACATAATGTAAGTGGGAAAGGACCATCAGTGTCTTAAATTAGGACACGAAATCCTCCTTGTCAGTAATGTCAGTGTCATTGTGAACACAACAGGCATTTTTTTTGCTTTTAGCCTCCCCACAACTTTGTAGCAGCATGACATCCAACCCACTCAACTTAGGACAAATTTTCAGAAAAGTTTCTGTGACGCTGACATGTTGTAGGCTATACCTCCTAGCATTCAGTGATGCACAGTTTCCACAGTTCAACTCATCTGCTTGTACACAAAACAAGTGCAAAATAACTTGGTAAAAACAATAGGTAGTGTTGTAAGTTAAAGTGATGGATATACAGGTGCATCTCAATAAATTAGAATGTCATGTAAAAGTTCATTTATTTCAGTAATTCAACTCAAATTGTGTAACTCGTGTATTAAATAAATTCAAGCACACACACTGAAGTAGTTTAAGTCTTTGGTTCTTTTAATTGTGATGATTATGTCTCACATTTAACAAAAACCCACCAATTCACTCTCAACAAATTAGAATACTTCATAAGACCAATAAAGAAAACATTTTTAGTGAATTGTTGGCCTTCTGGAAAGTATGTTCATTTACTGTACATGTACTCAATACTTGGTAGGGGCTCCTTTTGCTTTAATTACTGCCTCAGTTCGGCGTGGCATGGAGGTGATCAGTTTGTGGCACTGCTGGTGGTCTGGAAGCCCAGGTTTCTTTGATAGTGGCCTTCAGCTCATCTGCATTTTTTGGTCTCTTGTTTCTCATTTTCCTCTTGACAATACCCCATAGATTCTCTAGATTCTCTATGGGGTTCAGGTCTGGTGAGTTTGCTGGCCAGTCAAGCACACCAACACCATGGTCATTTAACCAACTTTTGGTGCTTTTGGCAGTGTGGGCAGGTGCCAAATCCTGCTGGAAAATGAAATCAGCATCTTTAAAAAGCTGGTCAGCAGAAGGAAGCATGAAGTGCTCCAAAATGTCTTGGTAAACGGGTGCAGTGGCTTTGGTTTTCAAAAAACAAAATGGACCAACACCAGCAGATGACATTGCACCCCAAATCATCACAGACTGTGGAAACTTAACACTGGACTTCAAGCAACTTGGACTATGAGCTTCTTTACCCTTCCTCCAGACTTTAGGACCTTGGTCTCCAAATGAAATACAAAACTTGCTCTCATCTGAAAAGAGGACTTTGGACCACTGGGCAACAGTCCAGTTCTTCTTCTACTTAGCCCAGGTAAAACATTGTCTGTGGTTCAGGAGTGGCTTAACAAGAGGAATACGACAACTGTAGCCAAATTCCTTGACATGTCTGTGTGTGGTGGCTCTTGATGCCTTGACCCCAGCCTCAGTCCTTTCCTTGTGAAGTTCACCCAAATTCTTGAATCGATTTTGCTTGACAATCCTCATAAGGCTGTGGTTCTCTCGGTTGGTTGTGCATCTTTTTCTTCCACACTTTTTCCTTCCACTCAACTTTCTGTTAACATGCTTGGATACAGCACTCTGTGAACAGCCGGCTTCTTTGGCAATGAATGTTTGTTCTATTGACACCCTCCTTGTGAAGGGTGTCAATAGCTCCTTTCACATAGTAATATCAGTAAATTGCCATAAAATTACCAGAACGACTTTACCCGTAAATTCTAAACTGCGCTGTTCACACAGGCAACAGCATTCCGTCATTTTTCCGGTAAAGCACCATTCACACATCGGTTTTAAATTACCGGTAAATTCTGTGACATCATAAAACGGAAATGACCTGTAAACGGCTGCGCCTCACGGTGTTTGTGTTTGTAAACATGGAGGGGTAAACGCAATCAGTGTTTTTGTTGATATTTTCATTTTTGTGCCAAATGTTCACGTTCATGATGCTTCTTTTGGCCCAGAGACATCGCACGACTTCAAACACAGCGCGGAGTAAATGCGTCATCTGCATCAGAATGTTATGATTGGCCCAGAGCTGTTGAATTTTGAATTTCAACGGCTCTGAATTGGCCCGGAGTAGACGTCTTACGTCACCGCGTTCTGAACGCATACGTGCTCATACCGGTAATTTTCCTTCTCCGTTCACACACTGCAGAATTCCTGCAATTTACTGGTAATGTTACAACTTCTCATACCGGTAAATTGCCAGAACGAATTTACTGGTATTTTTGAAAAGGTCCTGTTCACACATGATCTCTTTATGGCAATTTACCGGTACTTTTCCGCAAAAGTCTGTATGTGTGAAAGGGCTTAATGATTGTCTTCTGTCAGATCAGCAGTCTTCCCCATGATTGTGTAGCCTAGTGAACCAAACTGAGAGACCGTTTTGAAGGCTCAAGAAACCTTTTCAGGTGTTTTGAGTTGATTAGCATGTCACCATATTGTAATTGGTTGAGATAGTGAATTGATGGGTTTTTGTTAAATGTGAGCCAAAATCATCACAATTAAAAGAACCAAAGACTTAAACTACTTCAGTCTGTGTGCACTGAATTGATTTAATACACAAGTTTCACAGTTTGAGTTGAATTACTGAAATAAATGAACTTTTCTGCTACATTTTAATTTATTGAGATGCACCTGTATAGGCTCCTAACTCAGGGCTCTTCAATCTGCAGCAAGTGTTTCATTAAGCTTGGCCAAAACTAATATGCATAGCGAACCATTTTAATGTGTAGGTTAAATTAAAACAATAGTAAGGTTTTTATTTTTTTATCCTTAAAATATGTTTCATGGCACACCTACTGCTAATAAGGCGAATCGCTTCTGTTTCTTTCCCACGCCACGCTCTCCACAAAATGTGTGTAAGTTTGGTGAGCGGGTACGAAATACCGCGAAAAAAGGAGGATTGTTTTACAGCGGCAACGAATGAACATGTACAGGTCCACTTTAATTAAGACAGTGATGTATTTACGGCAATGGATTCCACTCATTCCAGAGGTCTCTAACCCTGCGTCCCAATGTGCATACTGTCCACCCTATCTGCCCTAAATAGTATTGAAAATTACTAATATCACAAAGAATTTAGGATGGATAGTGTGCATATTGGGACGCAGGCAAAGTCTCAAAACACACAAAATAATAATTTTTGATTTCTCATATAGGCTATACTTCATTTTACTTTTTACCAACATACGTTTTAATGTGGAAAGGATGGATCAGCTCAACTTTCGGTTCCTAACTAGAGTTAAACTTTGGTTGATGTTTTTTTTAAGTAGCAGATGTAAAGACACAATCTTAAAAAGGTGAGATTTTTAATCGTCTAAATTGGAGAGGAGTAGAACATGAGTAAAGGACGAGCTGTCTGGCAAAGACCAGATGTCCTATGAGTCAGATGAGCAAATGAGAACTGTGAAAAGTGGAAAACGAGGGAGAAAAGAGAGAAACAGATAGATCTAGAGAGAGTGAAGGAAGCAAGGGGAAGAGAAGGTGACTAAGTTGATGCACCATGTGGAGGCAGAAGCTCCTGCGGATGATTCATCCATATGAAGGAGAACAGCATGTGGCTGCTGCTGCTGCCCCCCAGCGGCCAAACGCGACACTGGATCACACAGCGATTAAATAAACTCACAAGTAAAAGACAACATTTTCATGCACTGTTCTTTTTCTCTACCGTTTTTATTCAGATGAGTGAAACACTTTCAGTTACAAAAATGACTTTAAATGAACAACACTGTACAATGAACAAGCGAGTTATTTGTCAACTATTTTTTGGTTTCAGAGATAATTACACCAAAAGGCTAACCTGTCACCATAGGGAGAAAAAGAGACACACAGAGGACAGAAGAGAAGAAAAAGGAACTGCTCGACTCAAGTGAGAAAAAAGGAACGATGGAAAGGGTAGAAACATGACAGCGTACATCAACAAGCAAAACAGACGCACACATTCACGCACATATGCCAAAATAACCGCATATCTGTCCGACTTTAGAGTGTAAAATACGTTCACGCTCACATGAGCATATGTACGCACAGACATTGACGCACCCACGCGCTCTCATTTACGCACTGAGTGAGCAGCGAACATGAAATCAGGGAGAAGATGCAGGGGACAGATTAACACCACTAACCCCCAAAAACGGAAACAAAAATTTATCACAGACATAACAAGTCTTTTCTTTAAGATCATCATCATCATCATCATCATCATCATCATCATCACCATGAAGATTTTTCCCCAAATAATGAATAATTAAAAATATACATTTCATCATTATCTTCATCGTATGATACTTTGGATAGTTGAGGTTATAGTATACCTTCAGAAACTGGGTTGCTAGGTGACCAGGAAAAGAGACAAAAGAAAACAGCTGAGGATGTGTTAGTGTAGCTCTTTGGTTTAACTAGACGTGTTTAAGATCTTTGCTATTTTTAAAAATCTTTTTAAACACCTTTGGACTGAAGCTGGTATTTTCTTCTTCTTCTTCTTCTTCTTCTTTTTTAATGTATACTATATAGAGAGAGAGCAGGTAAAACAACAAGTAGAGAGTAAAATGAGAACAAAAAGACTCATATTTGCAGTTCTCTTAGGCCTTTTCAAATGCTATGATTTATTTGTTTTATTTTATTTTTCTCGGGAATTTTCACCCATATCCGATTGTTACTAAATTAATCAATTGAAAAACGCTGCGATTGTGTGCAGGATTTTAGGGAGCGTGTGTGTTGTGTTGTGTCTCAGAACGACGTGTTGCTTTGGTATCATTCTCTGGAGATTCACGCCACTGAGACTCACACTTTGAACACGCTCCCTTACGCTGCAGCTATTACTTGCATATCAACATCGCGAAGTTTTTAAGACGTCCGGAACTGCGCCTGACTGTAACGGTAAGAAGGAAAGCTAGAGAAAAGATAACGCAAGATTGAAAGGGTTCCCCTTATATTCCTCTCTAACATCTCCTGCGTTTTAAGACATAAAATTTGTCACCTAGCAACAACAGTCGCCGCCCGCTCTTCAGTCACCTTTCTGACTTATATACATACACATGCACAAGTGTGTACATATATGAAAAGGTGTGTGTATGTGTCCTGCCCTGTGTTTGGTGACTGGAAAAGTGGTCCCAGGGGCCGAGGGAGTGAACGTGCCAGAGCATCAGTGAAGTTCTTTGAGTCTTCATAATGTTCCCTGGCCTATGAAAACACCTCTCCTCGGCCCCTACTTCTCTGTTTTAAAGCATTCATCTATTTGGTTTGTCGTTAAGAGAGTGAGGTATATGAGGAACTATCTCTCTTCTACACCTCCTAACCAGGAGACAGAACAACAGACACTCTACAAAATAAATACATAACAAATCAGGAATAGAAATAGGACAAAGAGGAGGAGGAGGAGTGAGGCAGAGAGCAAAAAGAGAGGAAGATGGAGCACTGATACATTTCCACTATCATACATTCCGCTGTATTTTCTATCCAGGAACACCAAATCCCTCCATCTTTCCTCTCCTAAAGTTTTTGGTTTTGTAGCTGTTTAAAGCTTTCAGGTCAAGGCTCACGGCAGCACTGCGCTCGCACTGCGCTCGACGCCGTCACAATTGGTAGCCTTTGCGACAGTAACCATAGCAACACCATCCCTAACATCAGCAGTGGCGAGACAGGTATGTACAGATATAATGCACGTTCCTATAGGACCTTATCCCTTCTAAGCCATGGCAGTGTGTGCTTTTACTCTGGAAGGTTACTTCAGCGTTGAATGAATGCTACCGAAACATTTGAGCAGAAGAAACACAGTGCTGCTTTTTCCCCTGATAGGTTTCCCCCCCACAGGCTCTGTCCAGTAAGGAACAGCTAAGAGGTCGAGAAGCCAAGTGTCCGCCCCTACGCTGTCGATTAGCGGCCGGCCCGTCAGGACCGACGGTTGCATTTCTCGATGGATTTGGTTCGAAAGGTCGCCTTGGCAAAGGAAGTTTACATTTGAATACAATCTGGTGCCTCAAACACACCCACTACAAAACAGCATCTGGAATATATTAAATAAATAATAATATTAATAATAATAATTAAAAAAAGGTTTGTTAAGAAAATTCACAAATGAGCAAGAGGAGAATAAATAAATAAAAAAAATAATAATAATTTTAAAATGGGGGAGGAAGAAAACCCAAAAGAGAGATAAGTGTGAATTTTTGGTCTAAGTAAATATCAACATTTTTTTATCTTTTCACAATGTTTTTCTTCCATACATTAGCAATTAGTAAGCATTATAACATAGATCATTTACTACAAAATCTATAGAAGCACTAACTGACCCATTCGGACTATACGGTAACGTAGAGAACTGACTTCATGAATCCATCCCTCGTTGAACCTGCAGCGCTCACCGACTACAGATTTCAGCACGATATAAATACAACGGTAAGGTGGATGAGAGCATATAAATTGTTGTGTATGTGATATTTGGTTCTCTTTAAAGCTTGTTTATACTCAGCTTTGGTTCTTTGGATGTACTTGAGCGTGTTTATCCTGGTTTCTTATCTGTTGAACTGAATTTTCACAGTATTGTTTCAACCACCTGATTAGAGTCTCTAACACAACTAGATAGGAACGAGTAAGGAACGTAAAAAATGAGATTTCCGCAAATACGTGAATATCTTTTCCCCAAACGAAAGCACACAAATCTACACACACAGCCAAGAAAAGTCCCACAAAACAGACCAAACGAAAAGACCAAACGTAACAACCCTCCCAACCCCCAAATGAACCCGAAACATCTTCTTCAGATGAGTCCAGTGAGGTCATCAAAGATCCCACCACCCAGGACCAGGAAGAGTTTGAATGACAGGAGGCAGAGGCGGATCCCTTGCTACATGGTTCTGGATGACCTCGGTCCAGAGATGCATGAAGGGATACTCTTTTTCTGTACAGTGACTCACTTTGCTCCTCCATCCGTTTTTTGGCTTGGTTCGTTTTTGGTTTTCCTTTATGGGAAGTTTGGCTGGCTGTGAAGTTTTGCTTCATTTTTTGGCTTGTAGAAGAAGCAGAGAGGATGGGAGCCCCTTCGCCATGACAGTTTCCCATGTTGCCATGCTGTCTTACCAGAGCAGCCTCGTCAAGGTTTGGGCCCCCGATCTCTTTCTGCATCGTGTGAATGATGAACTGATCATGTGTGAATGGATTGCTTTGGTATTCAAAAGGGAGAAAGTGAGTGAGGGAGGCATGAAATGGAATGAGGAAGGATGCAAGCACTTAATTAAGAGAGAAATGAGAGTATTTACACTTAACTAGAGGCGTGAAAGCTAGAGAGGAGCTTGGTCACACTTTTATTACACTATACGACATTCATGTCATCGGACAAACAAGTGCATCAAGCTATGCAGTGCTAATATGATGAACATCAAAGACCAAACACCCAATCCTCTCTATATGCTCGATAAGACATGGAATGATGATGATGATGATCATATGTACTGAAACATTCAATAAAGACAGATGGAAAACTCTGCTACTTCTGTGAGAAAAAAAAAACAGACAAGAATGAGGAAGAACCAGAGAAACACAACAGCATTGGGAGTCCGGCTCATTCATATTTAAAATTAAATCATAAAAAACTTGAAAGAAATGATGTGATTGCATGGCAGATATGATGATGAGCTCAGAGATGGCTGGATTGTTGTCACTGGGTCTGGTCCTGGACGGTTGGCTATTTACAGGTCCTTTGGATAAAGCTTTTCCATCCGTATTTTTGGTGTTTGTTTTTGGTATTTGAGATTTTGGTATGCTTGTATTTTTTTGTCATAGTGAGTCTCTCAAAGTTCCATTATACTTTTTGGTATTCAGTACTCCACACGTTTGCTTCAAAGAGTTCTTTAACACACTGTAAAGTTTGTTATCTTTGTTGTTTTTGGTGCTCAAGGATCTCTTTTTGTCCTCTTCTTACTGCACTACATAGTTTATTGTTCTCCTTTTATTTATGTATTTGGCTGCGTCCAGCTAAGCCGCATGGTGTTTTTTTGGTTTCGTTTTCCCTCCTCTCCTCTTCCTTCCTCCTTCCACTCTGTCTCTCCATCTCTCCCCTCTTCTACTCTGTATATTTTTGGCATCAGTAGAGCGGGAGAGCGGAAGAGAGAGAGTGTGAACGAGAGGAAACGAAAGGGAGCGAGGGGATCAAGAGATGCTTTGGTTGACAGGTAAGGTTTCATCTCCTCCTCCTCCTCTTCCTCCTGTGATTGGCCTTGGGCAACGTCACTCGATTTTAGCCCCTCCCATCGAGTGTGGGCTGTGTAGCAATTCGCCGGAAGAGCAGGAAGAGATGGGGCTCGAGCAAGGGGAGGGACTCATGCAGCCTGTGACAGGAAATGAGGTTTTGGCAAGAGCTGAACTGCCCAATCCCATGCCAGTGCCTGTTGCCATGGGCAACAAAGAGGAGTGGTTGAGAAAGAGGGAAGAGGGGAGACCTGCTCCTTGGCCTCCAGAACCACCAATTAACACCTTGCTGCTGCCCTCAAGACTGGAAATGGGCAGCTGGCCACCACTGGCTGCTAGAGCTGTGAAAGAAACACAGTATTACTCACAAACATCAACGAAACTGACGTTACACACTAAACAGGATGCACTAGTACCATGTGAACGGAAGAGCAGATGTGAAAAGGGGAGAAAAGGAGTGAAAAGACGTAAACAAACACTCAAACAGAGAGGACACATTAACACATGACTGATTTGAGGTGGCAGAGTCATTAGTCTCTCTCACCCTTCACTTTCGCACAAACCTTGGATAGTAGCAAGTGGGTTGCTGCCAAGAAGAGCTTGGTTCATTCCTGTATTAACTCCTCTCATCGTATTCCTGAGTCACACAAACAAATAACCAACCCACAAAACACACAGACAGAAAGGAAAACAGGGAAGAGGAAGGGGAAAAAAGAAAACATTTAGAAGCATAGTTAAGAGCTGGAAAAACAGTGCAAGAAAACAAGTCTTTGCAGAGTAAATACAGCTTTTCTTTTAATACAGTGCAGGCGACACACCAGCAGACCTCAGTGAGGCATCAGTCCGTAACAACCCTTACGCTAATATGTCGTGTGATTTGAACAAATACACAAAAAAATGTCAGCACTTAAAAAATTAATAAATGTAAAAAAAAAAACTTTATATAAATAGTATCAAAATAAATGCATAATTTAAAATCAATATTTGTATTTAAATTAATATTTTCTCTATTTATGTGTGTGTGTGTGTGTGTGTGTGTGTGTGTGTGTGTGTAGGGGTGTTACGATATGGATCGATACATCGATACGATGTTTGACGATACGATGCATCAATGCCACGCGTAAAATCTCGATATCTATAGTATAATTAGACACCTTTATTTTGGCTCTGTCCACATTTTCACATAATGTCCGTCTATGCATTACCGCCAACGTGTGCATTCTCGTTCAAACTCACGCATCAGGACTCGATATAAGGACTGCCCGAAGGCACAAGGCGAGCATAAAAGACGCTCGGGATTGTTTGCAGAACAATGAATGGATGGATAAATACAAACAAAATTACATCAAAATGCGTGTTTTGGCAAATATCCTAGTAAACACAGTCGGTTAGGGATATGTCTTAACGTAAACAGTTGAGAAAGAAAATGCATGCGCATCAGTAGCCTTTATTAAATCCGTGCTTTCTTTCTTAAAGTGAAAGCAAACACTGTCAAAGAAAAATACAAGTGCTCGCTGCTCCTGACTAAATAACCTTTGTAACATCAAAAATGATTAATCTATATTTAATTTATACTCTGAAGACTATGCAGTTATTTTACATTTGATTATTACATTTCTGTAGCATACCTGAACATTTCTTTTAGACTGAGCAGAAAAACCTGAAAAGCACTGTTTATTGAACTTGTGTCTTTGTTCTATTGTATTTATTTTCTGCTATTGCTTGTAATTTGGTTATCAGTAGAAAAGATTTTTAGCACTGAGCCCATAGCAGCCAGAATTGTTTTTCCAATTGTTTATTTTCTTTATTATTTATTAAGTGTATAGGCCTATTTATTTGTTGTGAATGTTCTAATTGAGGTAAAGGATGTGAAAATTTCAGATAAATGTTCTATATAATATCGAAATATCGATCGATGTACTCCTATATCGAATCGAATCGTATCATAGAATTTTTTGAGGTAACCGCAAATACCGTATCGCTGGGTATGAGAATCGATATTGTATCGTATCGTGACGAACCATCTGATTTACACCCCTGTGTGTGTGTGTGTGTGTGTGTGTGTGTGTGTGTGTGTGTTTGTGTGTACATAGTACTGTTTAAAAAGTCTGAGGTCAGTAACTTTTTTTAAAGAAATTAATACTTTTATTCAACAAATACGAATTTAATTAAAGCGTGAAAGTGACAGTAAATCTATTTTTTCACTTCGATACAAAAGGTTCTATCAGATAAATGCTGTTTTCTTGAACTTTGGAGTAATGACAACACAGGAATAAATTACATTAAAACATTAAAAAATATAACAGAAAACATTTATTTTAAATTGTAATAATGCTTTACAATATAACTATATTTATGATCAAATTAATACAGCCTTGGTGAGAGGTTTTTTTTTTTTTTTTCAATCTTGGCAACCCCAAATTTTTTAATTGTAGTGTGTATATATATAAAATTGATTAAAGTAATATTTACATGTATTTACAATATCATTAATTATAATAAATTCTATAACAATAATTATAATTAATATAACATATTTAATAGATAGTAATATAACTGTGCATCTAGTCAAATACAGTTGTCTCAATGTCAAAAACAGTCAATTTGCCAGAATTCACCTTATGCCCTAATCCACATTTTCCTATAACTGACAATGACAAATAAGTTTATTTGAGTGTTTGTGTGTGTGAATTTTATATTTGTGTGTGCGCGCGTTTTTGTGACTTACGAGGACATTACCCCATGTCCCCATTTTTCAAAAAGCTTATAAATCATACAGTGTGAGTTTTTTTGAGAAAGTAAAAATGCACAAAGTTTCCTGTAAGGGGTAGGTTTAGGTGTAGGGTTGGTGTAAGGTGATAGAAAATACGATTTGTACAGTATAAAAACCATTACGCCTGTGGAGAGTCCTCACAATTCACAAAAACAAACGTGTGTGTGTGTAAGAACACAGACTCTGCTGGTTGTATTCACCTCAAATGTGCAGCAAAGTCATTGATGTAGTTAGAAACGTCACCATTCTTTTTATACCATGAGCTGTGGATGACAAAACCACACACACAAAAATACATTTCCACACACACACAAACACTGCAGTTACCTACATTTGCTGAGCCACAGGGAGTAAAAGGTGATGAGTATGTGCTGAGTGGATGTGGATGTGTGTGTGTGTGTGTGTGTGTGTGTGTGTGTGTGTGTGTGTGTGTGTGTGTGTGTGTGTGTGTGTGTGTGTGTGTGTGAGAGAGAGAGAAAGAGAGAGACAGAAATCAGCTCACCCTGTGTTCAGACTTAGTGTACTGTGAGTCGGAGGGGCGGGGCTGGCATCACTGCGGGGAGGCGGGGTTACAGGAGATGGTGCAGAGCTTAAGGAGGGTCCGCTTGGGGTCAAAGGGCAAACTGATGACATAGTGGTCACTGACAGAGGGAAATAATAAGAGATAGAGCATCCATCACACACATATATATATATATATATATATATATATATATATATACACATAATATAATCATATGTATCTCTGATCAGAAGATGTCCACTTCTGTGCCCTACCTGCTGTACCGAGACTGCTCACTGTCTGCGATGGTCCCTGACTGTGCATCTGTAAGGAAGACGCGGATATGATGTCACAGGTCAAAAGGGAAACATGATGGACAGAGAGTAATGGAGGGTGAAAAAGGAAATAGGCTGGTAGAAGGCTTGTGCTCTGTTCGTGAATTTAAGTTACTCAGCTACAAAATTATCGAGCAAAATACTGAGTTTGAAAGTGAAAACATGTAATATTCCTCCTAAAGAGTTAGTAACAGAGGCTGAATCCTCCTATAGTATTATAACAATGACAGTGAACTAGTTGTAAAAATTGGCTATGAAGATATGAATTTTTACACATTAAAATGCAAAGCAATGCAGAGTGGGGTGAAACCACATTCAGGAGTGAATGATATGTGCACCATTATGGGAATGATTATTATTATCTGCTCATGCAGGAGAAACTAGTAGTGTTGTGGCACAGGGTGGATGGAGACAGGGGTATGGGCCAAGGGAGCAAGCCGGGTCGTACCATGTGCGGGCTGTAGCAGGGGGGTTTGTGCGAGGTGGGCTGGGGTTGGCTGGGCAAGGGAGGGGTGGCACTGGAGGGGTTAATACGTTTCTCTTTCTGCCGGCGGTTGCAGAACCAGACGCGGATCACCTCCTTCTCCATGTTGAGCTTTTCAGAGATGAGCAGGATCTCCTCTGAGGTAGGCTTCTGGTTCTGAAAGCAGAAAACAGAACCGTGGTTTAGGATGGGATTATTTGAGTACATTCATTTCGGAAGTATTTAGTTATCTACTACCACTTCAAAGTTTGGGGTCAGAAGTTAACAGAAATTAATACTTTATTCAGCAAGGATGCATTAAACTGAAAAAGGGGTCAAAAAGTGGCAGTAACAAAAAAAAAAAATATTTTAATTAAATGCTGTTTTTTTTAAATTTCTATCAATCAAATAATCCTGAAAAAAATGCATCACAGTTTCTACAAATATATTAAGCAGCACAACTATTTAAACTGTGATAAGAAATGTTTCTTGAGCACCAAATCAACATATTGATTTCTGAAGAATCATGTGACACTGATCACTGGAGTACATGTTATAAAATATTAAAATGAAAATTTGTTGTTTTATATTGTAGTAACATATAATATTACTGTTTATACTGCATTTATAACCAAACAAATGCAGCCATAGTGAGCATAACAGACTTCTTTTGGAAACAAATAAAATCCAACCCTTAATATATGTCGTGCAATGGATTTGTAAAAATGTGTTCTGACCGTGATGAAGCTGCGTTCCAGAGCGACGCGGATGTTGGTCTCAATGCTGGTGCGTTTCTTCCTACGGCGGCCAGGCAGGCCCTCAAACCCCAGCGAGGGAGAAGAAAGAGAACTGGGACTTGGCAAGGTGCTGTCCATCGACATCGTTTCTAAGTAAACCATTAAAAACATTTTATGTTTACTATTTAAACCGCAAAATGTTTTATATAGCTTGAATGATGTGGCTTAAATGGCACTTATTCACCCTCATGTCGTTCTAAACCTGTATGACATTCTTTCTTCTGTGGAACATGGCTTCCATTGCATGAACAAAAAAATACTTAAGACTTAAAAACTTAAGTCAATAGGAATTGAAACTGTTTAGTTGCCAACATTCTTCTATATATCTTTTGTGAAGAAAGAAAGTCGTGCAGGTTTGGAACAAAATGAAGATTTTCAGAATTGGGTGGACTGTTCCTTTAAGCACTAGGTTTGATTGACAGCTGTAACGTCTAATGCAGCTGTTTGTGATGGTTACCTGCATCATTCAGCCACTTCTCCAGTAGAGGTTTGAGTTTGCACATGTTCTTGAAGCTGAGATTGAGCGCCTCAAATCGAGAGATGGTGGTCTGACTGAAATCGTTCCCATAGAGCTTCCCCATGGCCAATCCCACATCACCCTATAGAGGGAAACAGAAACCAAACATTACTATACAGACAAACGCAAATCTTCTGAGTGTGCGTGTGTGCTTATGCGTGTGTACCTGTGTGAAGCCCAATTTGATCCTTCTCTGTTTGAATGTGCGGGCAAATTGCTCCAGTTCCTCCAGATCACTGGGCTCCTCGGGATGAGCGGTCACCGGAGTCACTGTGTTCACGCTGCTCTCTGCAGCCTTCTCCCTCTGCCACAATCCAGACACACACATAGACTCAAACGTGAGTGTCAGATGGAAATATGATAGCACACACACTACTGTTCAAAGGTTTTTTGTTTTTAAAGAAATGATATGCTCACTGAGGTTGCATTTATATGATTCAAATGATCATTTTAACGACACTAATTTTATTAACGCGCGATTAATGCAGTGCACATTTTCTGTTTGACCCGTTGCCTAGCCCGTAGTTGAAGAAATGGAGATGCACAGTGTTGCCAATTTTAGTGACTTTTTTTTTTTTTCAAAAAAGTGCCTAGCAACAATACATAACACATAATTGGACAAACCTTATTTAGTTTCTGAGACTCGCCGGTACTGCGGCGCTACCACAAGGTTTCGCGTCTGCTCTGTTCAGCGAGCAGCGGAGAGGAGCAGCGCTTTTAGTTAAACCAGATATCATGTTGCTTGTGCAGATTAACATCTTGGAAGGGGGAGCTGGTTATGTAGTCTTAATGGGTCACGTTTCAGTCACTATTTCATATTAATTTAGTTGTCTGACTACAGAAACAGTAAAATATAACAATGAAATGAGAATTTGGCTGCATCAAATTACAGTATGTGGGCACAGAGAGGCAAACAAATGTAATAATAAATAATAAATGTACATTTTGCATGTTCAGAAGAAGTGAGCTGCCCTGTCCTGCAAATAATGTAAACAGGCTCGTGTAAGTAAATTGCTCAGTGCAAAGAAAGAGAAGTAATGGGAACCTGGTATTTCTATGTTATTTGAAAAATATCTATGACCTTTGAAACATTTCTAGTCTTCATGCTCTGTTGAATATGGTTTCAATAATAATAAACATACATTTGCATAAAGCATCCATATTTGTTCATGTCCATGTTGATTAGCGTTTTAAAAACTTACTTAAAGTATTCATTTAGAACAGATAAAAATGTGCGATCAAGTTGCGATTAATCACGAGTTAACTCGTGACACTCATTCGATTAATCGCGATTAAATATTTGAATCGATTGACAGCCCTAATTAAAATACTACAAAAACAGAAATATTGTAATAATGTTGTCTATCTTAATACATTGTAAAATCAAATCAATTCCTGTAATGACGAAACTGCTGAATTTTCAGTAGTCTTTACTCCAGTCATCAATGTCATATGATCATTCAGAAATCATGTTGATTTGGTGCTCAAGAAACATCAATGTTGAAAACAGTTAATATTAATACTCATTATGCTTAAGTAATGCTTTTTTCAGCATTCTTTGAAGACTAAAAAGCTCAAAAGAACAGCATTTATTTAAAACAAAAATCACTTGTAACAATCTATCAGTCTTTACTGTCACTTTTTTGACACTTATTGACAATTTATTGTGTCTTTGCTGAATAAAAGTGCTGTTTAAAAAAACAAGCAAACATCTTATTCACCCCAGTCTTACTACAGCTGTCAGACACACAAAATTACAGAGTTCATAAACAATACTGTGTTTCCCTTTTTCAAAAAGGGAACTGAAAATGTCATTCATTTAAGTAATCACTTATTTTATTCTGCTGTATGTTTCTTTCTACATTTAACAAAGAAATATCTTTCCAAGTTCCCTTTGGATACTGTTTAAGTAACCTCTGGCATATGTTTACCCGTTGGGGAACAGTAGACTTTTATCAGATGTTGTACCTGTGCTTGAAGACTAAGTCTGTGTGGAGCGGCCAGCAGGCTTCCTTGGTTTTGCTGAGGTAGTGGAATTAGATTTGACGTTGATAGCAGCCCTGAAACATACACAACCATGCGATTACTTTCATTACAATTAAATCAAATCAGACAATTTTTAGCTAATCATTACGTATGTCTTGAAAAATTACAATGTAATAATAAGCAATAAATTTAAGTACTGAGTAATATTAACTACATGTACTTACTATATGGTTAGGGTTTGGCTTGGGGTTACTTGCATGTAATTATGCATAATTTAATGTTATTATAATACTAAGTACATGTAACGTGTAACAAGGACACCTTAAAATAAAGTGTTAACATAAATTCTTATGGTTGTTAACCCTGACATACAACAAATGTTTAATTGTTTCATTCATATCAAACAATATTTTTTATTCAATATTTGTGATTGGCAAACTGGTGATCTGACGTCGGAAACTTATTTAGGACGCGTCGGGAGAATACTAATAGTAAATGAGCTACCTTGCTGCCCTTGCTGTGTTTGTGGTAAAAGAAACTGTGCGGGTGAAGGCAGAGTGTGTCCTGGAACGAGGACTAACTGCTGCAGCTGTAACAACTGCTGAATGTCCTGAAAGAGAGAAAAGAAACAGATGCTGAAAGGATGTGGCCGTTTCACTCTCACTGAAAGAGGAAGAACACTGATTCCTGGAACAATATCAAGACATTTCAGGTGTGCTGCCCAGCGCTGACTGGCTGTACCTGCGCAGTGAGCTGGATTGGCTGAGAAAGAGGAAGCTGGTGAGGAGGAGGCGGTGCGACAAGGGCGGCGGTTTGTTCCTGTGTGCTCTGCGATTGGCCCTGCGACTGCGGCTGAGCTGCCTGCTGCTGGGCTTGCTGTTGATTGGCCGCGTGGGCCACATGCGACTGCTGCACAGCTGCAGCGAGGAGCTGCGCCTGCTGTAAGAGCAGCTGTTGCTGTGCTGGCAGAAGTGCAGTCAACTAGAGAGAGAAAGAGCGGCAGAGAAGGAGTGTGGCGAAAATAAGAGTTAGAAAAGACAGCACATCTAAAGCAAGCAAGCTCACGTAGGAACTCACATATACAACATATATGTGTATGTCTTACCCCTGCGAGCTGACCACCCGTTAGCATCAGCTGTGTGTGGGGAAGAGCCGTCTGAGCAGGTGGGGTTTGTACAGCAGCGGGAGACATCTCACCACAATCCTCCACCTTAGTCTGAGACATAGTGATAGAGAAGCGTTGATGATAATTCATGTGTTACTAAAAGGGACACAGTGAGTGGGGGTATTGAAATAAGGGTGATCAAATGAGGTTAATAAAATACTAGCAGCTCATGAGGTGGAAAAAAGCTATAATCTGTCAAAACTAACAACAGGAATAATGACCACAAACTGTCACATCCATTTACATACATTCACTCACCTTGATGCTGCTGCTCAGTGTGGGAGAAAGAGAGAAAGGGTTGATTTTCATCGGCTGAACCTGTTGGAGGGAAACACATTGAAAATATGATTCTTTTTTTTATCATGCTTTTACCATGAAATATAACACTGGTACCTGGCTGTCACTTACCTGATTATTTGAATCTGAGCCATTTCTTTCTGAGTCTGACAAACACAATGAGAGAAGACAACATTTCTGTTAATTTTGTAAATTAAAGGTTGTAGTTAAGATAATTGGTACAGGTTTTTTTTTTCCCCAATATAAATAGCTTTAATATAGCAAAATACTTTTTTTGTTAAATTTACTTTTATTTATTCTTTATTTATTTTTATTTTTTTCATAATTTTAGAATGTTGTTAACACATAAAAAATATGCTGGAAATGTGATCATGTCAAGTAAATATCTGAGCAGAAAATTCTTTTTTGTTGAGCCTTGTTGCAGACATATAAAAATGATAATGTGGTTTTATACCTGTGCTCTCCATTGGAGAGTCTGCCGCTGGATTCTCAACCTCTATTGGCTTTGACATTCTGATATCTGTGAAAAAGAGAGAGGGATATGAGGTCAGTCATCTGCTTTTACTGCATTTCTGTTAACACATTTTGTTCAAATGAATTACTGTTTGCATACAGTTGGCATCCTGATTTACCAGTTCAATCCTATAGCACAGCAAGATATATATATATATATATATATATATATATATATATATTTTAAATATATTATTAAATAGTTTTGATGATGATGATGAATGGAAGTATAACAAACACAAATATGTTATATTTTGAATAAAAAGGACACACAAATGCACACATTTTGATTCTAAAAATATAGAGGTCTAGATTCCTCCACTCTGACACAACTGGAGACGTGCTCAATCCAACAAACAACTAATAATGATTATGTCACCACAGATGCGTCACTTCAAATTTAACTGTAAACGAGTCCATGGGACAGTCCCAGCCTGTAGCGGTGAGAAACAGAGCAAAATCTGTGTGAAATATCTTATATCTTTAAAGAATCATAATACAATTTTTTAGAAATAAGATTTATAATGTTCTGATCTCAACTGAATTATGTAGCTCATAGATATATTTTACATAGAAGTCAGAACACACAGCTGAACTTGTATGTGTATGTTTCTGACAAATTCAAGGCAGTTCGGTTTATCTGTCTGGCGCTTTTTACAATACAGAGGAGCTATAACAGCATCAGCGTTATAAATTCTGCAGCCAAAAAAGCTCTCAAACAGACATGCATAAACACACACACAGAGAGAAACACACTCACTTCCCTTTTGTGAAAAATGCAAATAAAGCCAACGACTGACTAATAATATCACCCACCTGCATATACCACTATCTCGTCTTATCCTCTTTATCTATCTCCACCTCAACACTTATGCCTCATCCTTCATTTCTCACTCTTTCATAAATATTTATATTTAATTCTTGCCAACTACATGAAACATTGAAGCCTTACCAGATACTGATAATTAATATCTGACTCCTCCAGGGGGCAGTACAACTTTTTAAAAAAAAACGTGATCGTAATAATCCCAGAGAAAGTTACACAGGAAACCAACTTCACTCGTATAAATTGAGTCACTCATGAAAAAGCCACCAAAAAGCTGTAGAATTGCCGACTTCCTCAGACGATCAAATCCAGGGTCCAGCCACAGTGATTGGTGAAAGGAAGTCAGAGGGAAGGAAAGCCCCTCTCGAGGCCCGTCAGCCAACGGGCCGTATCTATAAGGGTTTCCACAGAATGGCCTGCTGGTAAAATAGTGCTATGATAGCTCAGGCTGAAAGTTTGAGAATATTTTCAGATTGTGTCACACACAAGTTCTGACTATTTTGAGTATGGTGTCATAATTCATCTGAATAAAATAAGCTGACTAGAGGTCTTCAGAGAGGCATCATTGATTTGAAGCAAAAAAAAATGTCAAAGAAGTGTTTTTAATCATGGATTAATCATGACACCTTGCAGTCTATGATAACTCATTTGATATACATCCACCACAGTTTGGCATTATCGAATCTAGAACATAAGGTTTTATATGAAGTGAATGTGCAGTTCATCATTCATATGAAGTTAAAATGAAAAAGTGCCTGATGGTTTTGGTGTTAATGTCTCACTTCCCTCTCTGTTTCCCCTCAGGCTGGGCCAAACACAATGTGTTAAACCAAACCCTTACTGTCGGGCCAGCTATTAATACGCACATTCACACACACACACACACACACAGACACACACACACAAGCGTGCGCACAAAGGCTTGAATGTAGGTGCTGCTATATAATATACAGTCTTTATACAGTAGCTGACACACACAGTTCTGTTTCTTATATATTTCAAACTTCTCCATTTCATAACTTCTGTATTACAAAGATCTCCATTCTTTTTTTAAATTTGAAATAAATATGCTTACACCGCCTGCACATACTGGAAATGGTTTCCAAGCTAAATTATTGTAATGCAATATTAATTGACAAAAAAAGTACTCCACATTTCTGAGGGAGAGAGACTTCCTGCGCACCTTCAGCAATATTTGTTTCCTCTCTTATTTCTATGTTTACCTCAATCCCTAATTCTGCATTATTTTCGATTTGACAGTTCCATGTAACCTCTTTTACAAGTGGCTTGCGTTTAGCAAATGCGTTTTCTCTACTACTACTTTTTTTCTAGGATGTTCTACTACTATTGAGTGTTTATTGATCTACAGGGTCCCTGCATGTGCGACTCATTTTCTGTCACTTATTTTTACGTCACAATGCCACGTGTAAAGATGAAGAGCTTTCTTATAACAAGAATCAGGGTGATCACAGATCACCATCTCCATTGCTGCATGAATTAACATCTCAGTTTGCTCAGCTCAGTTCGTTTGTATTTAAACACATATTCATAATCGAAAGGTGTCTGGGTTCCAGTAGACTTCCTTCTACTGACTGCCGATTACTGACTTCTCTCCCATTTTACAATGTTTGAAAGGACATATAATCAGTTATGATAATGCAAGTTGTCTTTAGGAATATAATACTTGGTTTCTACCTGCTAGAAACTTCACAGTAAGTGAAGACAACACTCCTCAAGGAAGCATTCTCACTCCTTCTCATAGCAAACACAAACTGCACTAACAAAGAATATTATACTCCACAATATACTAATTTTCATTATTAAAGGCAAGAGTTCCTGTATTGTGATCCATCTGTTGAGCTGCAGACAGCTGTGCTGTAGGTCAAAGTTGCAGTTGGGAGCTGAGGAAGGGGGAAACCCCATGAAGAACTTCACACTGGGTTTCCCAGAGGTTCCCTTATACACTTCCAGACAGTCGATAAATATAATTTCATTACATCCTGAGTACTGAAAATTGCTTATTTGCCTGATATACCAGCAAAAAAAAAAAAAAGTGTAATAACCTGAAGATTTTATGCACATAATACCACAAATTGACGTTGTTGTTAACCACTTAAAAGTCAGATAAGCTGAGTTCTCTGAATATAGGAAGAGAAAAACACAGCTTTTGGGTGTCTAGTTTTAAAATGCTGTAATTAATGATTGTGCCTTTGAAATTAATGCAGAGAAATGTTAATTGTTTTGAGGATTTCACAACAGAAATCACAAAACCACCAATTCATTTACAGTGCTTTAGTTAAAAATAAAGAAATAAAAACATTGACGAGTTCTCACATTTTACTAAATTACAAATTCTACAATAAGAACGTGAGATTGGCTAGAAAAAGAATGCCCCTTAAACTTCTCAACCTCACTGTGGCAGCAAGAGTCTAATGAGAATAACCACAGAGGTCAGAGCTGAGCATGCAAGAATTAAGCCACTACTCCAAAACAGTCATGAATAATAATAATATTAACCAAAAAAAAAAAAAAAAAACTTGGTCTGTCAAAAAAGCACTATATTCCTAAAATGTGTGAAAAGAATTGTGGCCAAAACTTGTGAAAATTTATATATGTTGTGCAAATTTACTACTGGCCATACTTCAAAAACCAACATCATCACGGTGAAGAAGGTGTTGGGAGCGTCATGCTGTGGGTTTGTTTTTCATCAGCAGAGACTGGGCATCTTATCAAAGTACAAGGAAAAATAGATGCTGCAAAACGCAAGGAAATACTGCAAGAAAATATCTGTCTGCTGAGCTGAACTTCAGCAGGACAATGATCTTAAACTCTGAGAACATGAAGGTGAATGTCCTACATTGGCCCAGATTTCAACCCAAAAATTCGGTGGCATCTGAAAATATGAATCATAAGATGTATTGCTTGTCATATTCCATTTGTAAGAAGCTTGAATAAATATAAATGTGAAAACTGCAATGTACAAACATCACCTGACTACATGAACAGGATGAATCTGGGCACATACTTAGAAAAACATTCATAACGGCTCTAAAATATATTTAAACAAATACAATTATTTATTTTTTATTAAATTAATTGAAATTTCTCATTAAATAAACTTTTTAAAAAAAAATAATTTACACAAAATATTTTTTTTAAGTTTCAGTGCTTTGACAAAAAAAAAAAATCTGAATCTGAACAGAAATCTGAATTCTCTGTAAAAAGCACCATAAAACGAATCGCTCTATTTCTATAGAAAATAGACACTCCGAAAATCATGACGCATATTTTGGAATTTCAGCCTTTCTGTAACTTTGCATAGCTCTTTCTTTCAGTTTCTCTACACTAACCTTCTTGGTCCAATGACCTCAAACGTCCCTGCATTTCTAACGAATCCATCAATAAAACTCAAAACTAAAAAAAAGAGACCAACCTGGCAACCACCCCAGATGCTCCAGACACATACCTGGCAACCACATATGGGAGTAGTCCATGGATGCAACAGGACCGGTTTTTGTCATGTTGATGAATATGTGTGCAGTTGTTCAGTGAGGTCCTCTTCCTCTCACACACATGAATACACTCTTTCTCTGTCTCACTCTCTCCACGTCTTTGACTCTGTCAGTGTGTGGCCAAGAAGGAGGAACAAACTGATAACAAGTGGGGGGGTGAACTCTCCACTCCTCCTTCTCTCCTCCCTCCGTCACCTCCTCACTACGCTATACTCACCCACACCTCCGCCCCCTCTTTGCCCACTTCCTTACCCCGACAGAGCAAGAAAGGAGCGGGTCAGGGCAGACATGGCACATTTACAAGAACGCAACGTTGATTGTATTTTACACTCGTAAGTATGTCACAGGTCGTTTCATTGAGCGAATGTATGCCTGTTTGGAGGAGGAAATGCTGAGGAAGACGAGCAGGAACGGTGCGTGTACGGAGGAGGAAGTGAAGCGCTGTCGATCGGTGGGCTGAAGAGTGGGGTCAGGTGAAGAGACAGAGGATGAAAGAGGTCGAGAGTGGGAAGGCAGCAGAGAGGAGCGAGAGATGAAAGAATAAGCAGATGGTGTGATAGAGGTGAAAAGAGGGGGAGAGTTGTGCCGCTGGAAAGTGCTGGGGTTGCTGGAAAGAGTAGCTCACGAGTCCTCTCTCACACACCCGTCTCACGCCGTATCTCTACTGTATATCAACACAAGCCTCCATCAGAAAATACAGAATGAGGACGCTTGCTCACACGACTTTTTTCCAACCTCACACGTCCACACTGGGGCATGAATCACCCCGTAGGAGCCCAAAACAAAGCAGAGAAAGCAAAACAAGCCGTATGTGTTGTGATATAAAACTCTAATATGTCTAAAGCAGGAAACAGGGATGGATTACAGGCTGTACTGCTCCATGACTGAAAATAAACTACAGAGAACGGCGTGGACACACCAAATTGTTATTATTATATTTTATTTGTATTATTTTACACATTCTGAAAAATTGCTAAAAGTTATTGAATGCTATAAAACAACAAAATAGAGCTGCATCCTGGGATTCTTTTGTGTTGAAGATCCTTATTGGCTACTATTTGCTCCAATTTAAATCACACACACACAAAAAAATAATAATTGTACTAAATCATACAGTGACAATTAATATTTTGTCTAGTAAATTATTTTGAAGGATTTATGCATAAGCCTTTTATACAACAGCTTTAAAGCTCCGTTCACACCAGGAACGATAACTATATTAGCGTCCACACCAGCAGACGATATTGTCTGTTTATTCTAAGCATAGGCTCGTCTACCTCTTTAAATTCTCGAGCTCGTGACAGCAGGATTGATTCTGATTGGCTGTCAATGTTTTTATCGTTCATCAGCTGGAAAAAATCTTTCTGAAAGTGATTCCAATGATATCGTTTCTCTGTGTCTTTATTGTTATAGTTGTGGTGTGGACTCTGCTATTCTTTAGTATTAAGAACGATTTTTACAACTATATCTTTATCGTTATCGTTCTTGGTGTGAACTTTTTGAGCAATGTTGCCAGCCAACGGACAACCAGGCGAGACACAGGGCCCACGACCAATCCAGACAGAAATTTGTAACCCATTCTCAATGGGAAAATGGCCAAGAAACACTGTTTAAAACAAGTAAAGAAACAGTTACATTTTAACGATGCTATATTTTGTAATATAGTTTCCCACCAGTATTTGCATCTTCATAAATACTAAAGGATTCAAGAAAATTAAATCACAATAATCTGAACATTAAATAAAGATATAGTATTAATATAAAAATTATTACAATTAATATAATTATCTTAATACTATGTACAACAAAAAAGGTTTTCCAATAAAAGGAAGATTTTAGCATACATATAAACACAATATGATATTATATACTTATGATAAAAGTTTTAGTGTGTTGAGAGAAGATAATGTTGTTGGAGTGATGTAAAAACATTCCAATCTGAAATTTTAGATTTTTAAAAAAAAATGTATTTTATTATTATTATTATTATTAGCTATTTTTAGCAGATGCCTAAAGATTCATCACTGTTAGTTTGTTATCAGACAAAGTCTCAAAGTTGGTCAGAAAAGAGAGATTAAAGTGCATGAAAAATGAGAGCATTTCAGCAGCAAGAACAAGATTTACAAATATACAAAAATGTTTAATACTGAATGTGGGTGTATTAAACAAACCAATTGGTTAGTTACTTCGGAAAATTTTAGACACAGCCAGCTACACTGATTCACAGTAAAGGTGAAGCCGAAGTCCAGGAAATATGGGTGATTTAAGAGATTGCAGTACTGTATGTTTAACACGAGGAGGCGCCATCGCTCCACTTCTAATGATCGAGTTTCTCTCCAATCTACTGATTGATAAATTTCAACTTTACTGGTCATGTTACCATAATATAAATGTAAAAATAACATGTCGAGTTTTTAGTCTGCATTAATCTGTATGCCTGTACAGGAGAATACGAGAGCTTAATTTAGGTACAGTTCTCTCTATTTACTTATATTTTCTTCATATATTGTCTTACACATCTTCACTATAACATATAATAGTCAGACGTTTGTTATACTGCAGAATTTGAGCACTTGTATCACACAAAGAGAGCAGAGCGTCAGGTTCACGGTCATCGACAGCCTGTCTGTATGCTGTGCGGCTGCTGAGGTTAAAGTTCATGACCCCAGAGGTCACACAGCACAGACACGTCTGCATATGTCATGGGGGTCTCAGGCCATTTGGCTGGCCCCTCATCTCATGATTTCCATTTCCAGGGCTTGCTCATAATAATTGCAAACAACATTTTTGGCTTGTGTGAGGACCTGCGGCCTGATGCATTCGTGGAACATACAGGAACATCTCGTGATCCACCGGCACACATGCCTCTATGATCTTTAAAATCGAGTGTGTTTCTTGATCCGCTCCTCTCTCTCTCCTTCTCTCCATGTTTATCTGATCAGCTGTCCGTTTAAGAGCGTGAGCTACAGGCCTCAAGAGAGCCATCAATCTTGCAGCTGTCACAGCTCGGAGCCGTATGCGTGTATGGGTGTGAGTGATTAGATACTAACAATTTCGCACAGCGAACGCTCTTCACGCTGCAGATGCAATCGCGTTTGGTCCAACACAACTGTGTCTTAGTCTTTAATGCTGATAAAGTTACTTTCAGTCCTTCATTCCAGGCTGAGGTGTCCACCTCTTCACCTCCATAAACACAACTGTCCATTCTCTCCACTTCCCACTCGCTCCTCCAGCTGTTAAACTATCAGCACGTCCCGTAACGTAATGATGAAAATGCTCTTTTTAAATTGTTTCCAGACATTTCTTTCGCTCTTTCTTCCCTGCTGGTCAGCAGACGCTGTGACATCACTGGACACTGCTCTGCACTGTGATTGGTCACTGGCCTACGTTGCCAGGCAACAGCAGCAAAAGGTCTCTTGTGTGTGTGTGTGTGTTTGTCTGTGCTTATGTGTATGTTTTTACCCCTGTGACAGACAGTGAAATGGTAAACGGAGAGTGGCTCTTGTGCTGATAAGTTTCCTATCTGAAATGGAGCATTTTTCCTGTAATGTGAGGGTTGTGTATCGTTTTTCCTGAACGAACGTGTGCATGTTTAATATTTCGGCGAATATAGGTGTGTGTGAACGCAGCTGTGTGTGAGAAAGTGTGTGTGTCTGGGGAATAGGTGGTTATTGTTTTTGACACAGACCCTCATATTTCTGCATCGATCGATTCCTCTGACTCCCGACACGACAATAATCGCGCACACACACATGCACACACACACACACTTGGGCCTCTTTCTATCAGTAGCATTATTACTGTGCAGAAAGGTAGAGGGGGAAATAAGGGGAGCTGAGAGGAATTCATACGGCGCAGAACGGGAAAGAACGCGGATGCAGGAGAGAGTCAGGCCACTTGAAAAAGAAGTGCACAGTGGGAGAATTGATAGTAAAATCTCACAGGGAAAGAAAAGGACAGGGGGAGATGAAGAGAGATGAGAAAATAAATGAAAAACTTTGAAGATAAGACGAGAAAGTAGAAAGAAATGTGTGTAAGCTGAAAAAGTGCCACCAATCCGATGCTCTTGGCCACTACAAATGACTGTCTGAACTGAACTGATTTTATTTTGTGCAATATTGAATCAAACTGGTTTAAACTTTTTCATGGGTTTCAATAAATGCATGATGCTTCATTCATTAATTTGTGTAATTTTTGTTATGCATTACATTCACTACAAAAGAATATTTTATATTTAGTATTTATTTATTATTAATGTTTTTATTCATTTAATATGAATTTGTTAAATATCACTTGTTATATTCATAATATTACAGTTTATTGCTATACTCTAGATAATAAAAAAGTAAATAAAACAGATACAAAATTAAAGTGATTAAATATTTTATATAATATTTTATATATTTATTTATTTATTTATTTATTTTAAGGTGTCCTTGTTACAGTGTAATTATACATTTAAGTACTGAGTAATATTAATTAACTACATGTATATGGTTATGGGTTAGGATTAGGTTTTGGCTTAGGGTTACTTGCATGTAATTATGCATAATTTATTGCTATTATAATAGTAAGTACATGTAACATGCGTAACAAGGACACCTTAAAAAACATTCATTATTTTAACTTTTTTACTTTAGACATTAAATATTTTGAATCTAATTGACTACAGTGACTTCTTTGTGAAAACTACTATTCCTCAGATTAATAAAAACACCCATTTCGGAACAAATACATAAAAATTGAGAGATATATATATATATATATCAAATAATGTCAAAAGCCTGAAAATTACGTCTATAATATTTTTAGCTATCTCGCCCAGCCCTGCTGCAGAATAATAACAGAAGAGCATTACAAGAGAGAAGATGAAGGATTCATCCCATCTTTTTCCAATAAAAGAAGAAATGAGGGATTGAATTGGGGAGGATGGAGGGGTGAGGGTACAACAAAAGAGATGAGACACACATACACACAGAAACTGTTGTTTTTGAGAGATGAGGAAGAGATGTTATTAGGTTGACAGCAGCGTAATGACGGAGCGACTCTAGAGCTGTCACAGAAAAAGCACAAGCGCACGGTGATGGAGGACAAACACGGACATGTTCACACCTACACTGTCACTTTCATGAGGAACCGTTTGGTTTGACATGAAGGACGGGTCATGATGGTCAACTAGAGAGGCTGAGGTTTTTTCTTATATACAATCTTTCGTGTGATTTTTTAGCTTTAGTGCATTTAGTGCTAATTGTTATTCAACACCAGAATCCGTCTTATATTTGATAGATAAGGTGAACCTAAACCAAACCAGTCAAACAGGCAGCTCACACACTAGTTGATTTTTAATATTTCATTTTGCACATCCTTATTTGATATCCCCCATCCTCACACAGAAACTCTGTTTCTATCGTTTCCACTAGTTACCGTATTGTAGTTATGATTAAAACTGACTGATTTACAATTTCAGGAATAATTTGACCTTTAACCTGCATTTCACCTTTCCTTGCACAGTTTTTTCCCTTCATTTTGCCTCCTGTCTGTCACTCTTAGTCATCAATATTCTCACTCACCCTCCATCTTTATCACAACATCCATCTTTCTCTCTCCCATAATCCCCTTCTCCTTCACTTTCCACCCCCCTCCTTTTTGTATCACTTCATTCCCCGTCTTCGTTCTCTTCTCATCCCATTTCACTTCCTAAACTACATCTCTCACTCTTTCTCTCTCTCTCTCTCTCTCTCTCTGTCTATCCATCCATTTCCAGTTGCCTTTTTTTTTTTTAGCTCTTTTATTGTTTAATTTCCTTTCCTTTTTTATGCCCCACTTGGCCGTCTCTCTCTATCCGTCCTTGTCTCTGTGTTTGTGATAATAACTAAAATAAGAGTTTCTTCTGCCATTATTTATTTCTCTCCTCCCGACCGCAAGGAGATATCAAAACCTACTCAGAGCCGGCACAGGGGACCCGTGCTACATTTGGGGAAAGGAGAGGTGGACTGTGAGATGGAGAGAAGGAACGAGAGGGGGTAGGGGCTCTACTGCTGTTAGATGGGGGTAGATGGGTTGGGGGGGGGGGGTGTAGGAAATCGGTCTGGCTAGCGGAACAGCTTTTCACCTATCTCTCTCTCTCTCGTTCTCTCTCTCTCCCCATACTGCTTTGTATTCTGTGGAGATGACAGGGGAAAGCTTTATTGCTCTGAGTCGGTATCGATCGGGGCCCTAGGCAGGGGGGAGCGCACAGACGCCCATTAGAGGCACTTTCTCAACGACCGCTCCCTAAGAGCACAACCCCACCCTACCCCCCTCTTTCTCTTTCTTTGCCTCTGAAATTCAAATTCAAGGTTTCTATCCTTGAGGCTTGACTGAGAAAGAAGGAGAGAAAGCGAGAGGAGACATAATCTGATAAAGAAAGAATCAACAGAGATACAAAGCAAAGAAAATATATCAATATTTCAATAGCCTACGAATATATATGAAGTGCTACATTTCTCTTATTCTTTCAACCCACTATTATTCCGTATCTTCTATATTTTTAATAGCACATGAAAATGTGTTGGTTGAAATCATTGGAGGTGTGAAGGGTCCAGCACTGTATAGTTCTTCACACACTCACATACACAGTAAAAACACAAAGACTCACAACAGAGAATGAATACCGATCCTGTGAATTGTGTGTAACACCAAAGCGATTCCTTTCCACTGTGTCTGTGTTCAGATCCCACTGGGAAGTCACACTCTGGAATGAGGCCTGTATCACCTGTAATCTCCCTCTTCACAGAATTCAGCATTTTTAAATCAGTTTGGCAAGGCAAGATTCTCACCTTACCATTCACCCGTCCTTGCCCTCTTTCTCACACCTCGACCAAACAAAACAACACTGTCATCATGAAGAAAACGCTTTCTGGTGCCACCCCGGCTGTCCAAAATCACACAGTATACTATAAATATTAATTCTCTATTATCCAGGTGAAAAAGCCTGACTGTTAGAGACTAAACTTTGACCTTGAGGAATTTAAAGTTCTATCTGCACATCTCCTCTGTCCTTATGTAGTGAATTTTTTTAACGCAATTTAATCATTTAATAAGGTTTGACCCCAACTTCTTCCTGTCGTCGCAGCTCGGAAGGTTATCAATCATTGTGTGATGAGGGTACAGCTAACCAGTGTTGCCAGGGTAACGGCACAAGTGGGCTATTTTGAAAATACAGTTGCGGGAAAAATTACAGAGCCGTGGGTTGCGTTTTTTTGTGCTACTTTTATAATGTACCACTGCCGCCCAAAGTGTATATAGATAAATTACAATTAAAATAGATCCTTTTACTAATGTGTATTATAGGGTTGTTCCGATTCCGATACTAGTATCGGAAATTCCACCGATACCACAAAAAATTCTGGCATCGGTATCGGCGAGTACTTGAACCCATGTACCGATCCGATACCATTTTCTTAAGACCTGTAGTTATGCACGCTAGCTTTGCTTAACGCTGCAAATCGGAAATCAATTCTTCTTCGCTGCTCAGAATGCAAACACAGGAAGTTGTGCTGTGTTGCCACACAAACAATGTGAGTTTCAGCAGAGCATACATGTTAAGGCTTTTAAACAGCAGAAATAAACATGACAACAGCCACTATAGATTATATTAGATAATAAACACACGATTATGATAGATATGGTCTGTATGTGATTTTCTTGAGATGAATGTGTACATCTGAAATGCTAATTTGTGCAGGGATATAAAAGGCTATAAATAGCATATTTTAACAACAGTAAACGACCAAATTCCACATGTGATCACAAAAGGAAGTTATTACAAACACATTTTGTCATAATACTTCACGTAAGGTCGCAAGAAATGTTTTGTTGTATTTATTTAGAAATACTTTTGATAATAGTTGGGTAAATGTATACTGGGATTGAAGCGATGTGGCTTGGTAAACATTTTATTGCCAGTATAAAGGCTGATAATGGCTGAATAAAAACAAAAAAATAATGATAAAAGAATAATAAGGATTATGTCTCATACCTGGCGGAAGTGTGAAAGGTTCTGTTTCCTTAAACTAGTTTGTCATGCATTTCTTTTTCAACACATTTACAGGTAAATCCTAGTATTTTAAAATTGCGATTAATCATGATTAACGCGATTAAATTTTTAAATTGATTGACAGCACTAATATATATATATATATATATATATATATATATATATATATATATATATATATATATATATATATATATATAAGTTTTTGTTTGCATAATATATGTGTGTGTTCTGTGTATATTTATTATGCATATCAGGGCTCGACATTAACGCTTGTCCGCTTGTCCGGGACAAGTGAATGTTTTGGACGGGCAAGTGAAAGAGAAATTTACTTGCCCAATCGGACAAGCAACTTGAAAAAGTCAATACCAAAAACAATAATAACTGCCTTTATTTGTGATACAGCCTTTGTTATAGGGGTGTGCGATATTGTTTGCGATAATTTTGTAATTGTTGTTTTAACGAGTACATTGCAAGAATCAAACAAAGAGTGCACGCATAATTAAGTAAAGTCATCTAGGTTTGACTAGCTCACGTGCTTTCTTTCACTGCATGAATCATTATTACAATTACAATGCATGAAGAATGATCAGAAAATTCAAGATATGGGGGAGGAAAATGTATACATTTATATCATTTCATTTACTTAATATCACACGAAGATCGAACGCCGTTTTTTTTTTTTGCTTCAAAAATCATCATGATTACAAATGATAACAGTTCAATAAACAAGAAGTTAACATTTAAGAGACTTACGTTTTAGACACCATATTGCCTGTTTTTGCTCTATTTCACCAACAAAAATAACTCCAAACACAGCCACAGCGCTGTTTTGCGTCTCTGAGGAACATGACGGTGTTTCGTATCTGAATGAATCAACTGTTTAAATGATTCGGTTCAGTCGCAATGACTCCCTTATTAACAGTGACTTTTTAATTTCACATTTACAGTATTTTTTTTTTTATTATTATTATTTAATTTCAAATATCAGTATTCAACGTTATATGTATCAAAACATTATTTATTCATTTGTAATTGCAGATTAAATTATTCCATGTCCCTCAGAGCTGCATTAAACAGTGTGTAAATATATCTATTCCACTTCAGATGCAGCTTCTGTTTACTCTGCATTGCAAAGATGAATTTTGTTGAAACTGATTTCATTTGTTTGGTAACAGCCCAAATGTCTTATTATACTAATTGACTGATTAAATTTAACTAATTAAAAATTTTTAAATTTAAGTTTGAAAATAATGAAAATTATATATATAATATAAATATTAGCATTTTATTTTAAAATTTACTATAAAATAATTGTATTTGTATTTAATTCAAAGTTTTTATTTTAAAATATAATAGTATTATCACACTTTATTATTTTGCTCATTATTTCATTTAAAAAGGAAAATCTAAATAAACAATGTGTTTTCTATAACTACAATAAATAATTATATTTATAACTCAATTTAACTTAATTTTTTTCTCTCCGGGCAAGTAACTTTTTTACTCGGACAATTAAATGACAAATTTACTTGTCTGAAGGACAACCACATGAGAATGCTTAATGTTAAGCCCTGCATATATAAATATACACACATACAGTATATATTTTGAAATGTCTATATTTATATTCATATAATTTATATTATAAATAAATATAATTAATATATAAAAATAACCTATTTTTCTTAAATATATACATGCATGTGTGTGTATTTATATATACATAATAAATATACACAGCACACATACATATATTATGCAAACAAAAACTTTTATTTTGGATGCGCTTAATCGTTTGACAGCACTAATATATATATATATATATATATATATACACACACACACACACACACATATACATATACGCACACACGCACAATATAGAATATTCAAAAATATATAACATAGAATATTCAATTATAAAACAAATTTTATTTTTAATTTTCAATAAAACGAGTTTGAGCCTTGGTACTCATATGGGAAAATCAGATTTAAATCTAGCCTGCAACATGTCCTGATTAAAGTCTCTTTAAAATTTTCCTGTCAGCTCTATTTTTTCTATTAATAAATAGTGATATAATATTAATATGTTTATTTGCATCTGCATGATCAGTGACTACTCAAGTAAAACTTTTTATATCTTCTTCTTTTAGTCATAGAGTATTAGTAAGTATGGTGTGACCTCCCAATTTGAATCTGATTACATGTTTTTAACCTGACAAACACTGAAAATTATGTCTCTATAATAACCACACGGGAATAGTTGAAGAGACTTCGACGCAGCACAATCGTACACCATGTTTACACATGTGAGTCAATCGCTCCCACGCCAATCGATGGAAAGAGAGAGAGACAGAGAGAACAGGTTACCTTTGGTCATTAAGACAGGGGGAATCCCAGACTTAGGGTGGTTAGGGGGTTCATTGATAGAAAGAGAGTAAGAGAGAGCGAGTATTTGGCAAAGAGAGAGAGCAGACAATTATCTGTATTGATTAAAGGGAGGCAGCACAGTGAAGAACAGAGCTCACTATGTGTCGATCAATAGAGAGAGAGAGAGAGAGAAGGAGAGAGAATGAGAGAGGGAATTGTTTGGGGAAAGAGGGTCAATAGGGTGGGAACGAGATAGGGACAAAATCAAGAGTGAAAACGAGAACAAGAGTAAGGTAGGCAATGCAATGACAGCCCTGCAATATACTAAAATGTCTTAGAAATACATTTATTTCATTCTAAGTATATTAAAAATACATTTACATATTTATGCACTTAATAACAATACCCTCCAGTTGTACTTTTAGTATACTAAACTGGTATACTTCAAATCTGCTAAATTGTAACAACTAATTTTGTACTTAATGCACTTTAATTGTGCAGAAGTAGTGCTGAAGTATATTTGATTGTGCTAAAGTAGAACTATTGTAAGGTATACTTTAAATGTCTTGCATTTAAAGACCAATAGTATTCAAAGATAATACAATCCTCATCAATAGTGATAATAATGACATTAAAAGACATATTAGGCTTAATATTAAGAAATGTGCATTGTGCACAAGTAGTACTCCAAGTAAAGTTGAATTATAATTTTAATATCAGTAAGTCTCGAGTGATAAGTCAGAGATTTGAACTACAGTATACTTAGTATGAAATAAATGTATTTTAAATATATTACTTTTTTTTACTAGGGACTGCATGAAATATGAAAAAGAATTAAATGAAAAGAATGAAAAAGAGCTAAACTATGTAATACTATATGTATTGTAGATATTTCCGTCATAATTATTACATGTGTCCAGTATGTTTACATTTGGCTATCAAGTACAGATGCAATTTTGATCGGCATGGTGTTTCACATGCCCTTATACAATAAACAAAAATATAACACTAACCTAACACATTTTATAGTTACAAAATTAACTAAAATGATTATTATTGGCCTAAGTGGGCAAGCTTTGCCACCAGTGGCCACTCAGAAAACTAGTGGATGTTTGCAGTCACATGCAGTCAGTTTTATTTCTACTTTTACTGAATCTCTGAGTTGAATAAATGTTGGGTACTTTGTAGCCGAGACCACCTCTCGCCCTCGGATACGCGTGAAACACCACAACAAAAGCTTCAAAGAGGACTAACAACAAGTGAACTGTGTAGACACAAGCAGTGTAGACAGAGCGACTGCTTGCCCCTTCTCAAAATATTAATCCCCTTTCAGACAAACTTGACCCCTAACACACACACACTCCCCTTTTCCGCTCCCATTAGGAGCCGAATGCATATCTACAGACTGAGCTGGCCGTTGCCTAGTAACCGTGACCCTCATCAGCTAACACCAGTAACAACACAACATTCATTACATCCTCTGACTCATTTGTTGCTTAGTAATGCGACATTGTCTGAAAAGCATGTATTAGTGCACTTTAGCTGAAGTTTTAAAACCAAAGTTTTCAACAACGAGTGCATTTTGGGTAAGGCCATTAAGAAAAAAAACATGAACATGAACATATTTGGTAAATGCATAAGAAAAACAGATGCTTAAAAATGTATTATACAGAAACAATGCTTAAAAGCAGTGCAATAGCAAAGCTAACTAATTATTTCATGTGGATGCTATTTTGTTTTGAAATCTAAATGACAAAACAAGTGTGTGTGTGTGTGTGTGTGTGTGTGTGTGTGTGTGTGTGTGTGTGTGTGTGTGTGTGTGTGTGTGTGTGTGTGTGTGTGTGTGTGTGTGTGTGTGTGTGTGTGTGTAAGGGGTGTAAAGGTACACAAACATGATGGTTCGGAACGAACCTCAGTTTTGACGTCACAGTTTGCTAAATTATAACATTTCTATCTATTGTTGAAATATATTTCTTTTCACAGTGGCTGTCATAATTTGTTTTGTAACAGATTTATTTAAACATACATTAAATAATTAAGACAAACAGGTAAAGTAAAATATAATGATAATGTAGTCTAATATTTCGCGAAATGCTCTTCTCTAGACTTAATTTCTGTAGCGAACTAACAAGCTGTGGACACTAATGACTTGCCTGAGGTAAATTAAATGCTGCGTGCCATTATGTTTTGACGTCTTTCCACAGTTGAAATACTGATTGAGCAATTACATGAGATGTTCATTCACAATTATTTTGAGTTAAAACTAGTAGTAAAGAGGAAGGGATGATCGAGATCTGCACTGCCGCTTGAACTGAGGCGTTTATACAGCAATCTGTCGAGCAACATCAAAGAGTGTCATTTATTGTTTGAATTTCCTGAAAGAAAAAAGATATAATTTGAAAGATGAGACTTTGAGAAGTTTCCAATGACCTTCCGTTCGTGCAGTAGTTGAAACAATGCTGTATTTGTTCAGTACACATGATGCATACCGAACCGAAAGACCCATACCGAAAATTTAAAATTTAAGGTACATATATATATTTATTTATTGCATATTTATTTTTGCTTGTTTTGGGCCTTCTAGCTGTTAATATGTTATACATTCCTCGCTTGAATGATTGTTATGTAAAGCATGATTTATGCAAACAAGATTAAGTCACTTTACCTGTGAAACACATTCCTGTTGAATGCATGAAGTGAGTTACTTTCTCTGTGAAACACATATTCCTGGTAAAAATGGCATTGTTGGATAAGAAACAGACATTAAAAGTGGAGGATGGGATGGTGGACACAGGTATTATGATGTTAGAAATAGATGTTTACATTTAGTGTATTTAAAATACCTAACTTTTCGTAATAAATGAAAGAAAACTATTTTTTTCTAAATAATTGCAGAAGTTACTTAGACGTCAGGCCAGATTGCATCATGGGGACAAACCTTACAGCCTTAGATGAGGCAAGGTTAAGCGAAGGAGCACACACACACACACACACACACACACACACTGTATCATCCGCACTGATAAAAGACCTGTTTAATATGAATCAGATCTCACGGATAGGGCAAGGACACAAGAGTCTGTGTGCATTATAATGTACAGAGTAAATACTTATTTACATGTATCTAGCACACACAAACACACAGGCAAATAATAATGTTGCAGTCTGTGTACAGAATTTAACTAGAGGCAATAAATACAACAACAGAAGTGTATAAATAGCCAAGTGGGTCTGAAATTCTTAAGCATTGAAAGAGAGTCCTACAGAAAGATTAAAACCAACAGAATTCAGGTGTATAGTTATGCATGCATGACATCACAGGTCCCCTCCCCCAGCCCTTGGGAGTGGGTGCCTTGGAAACAGTCGCTAAGGGAACAGACGACTAAGAAAGAAAGAGGGAGGGAGAGAGAGAGAAGGTGAAAAAGAGAGGAAGGAATAAAAGAGAATAAGAAAGCATCCTGTGCTGCCGTGCAAAGGAAAAAAGAAGGAAAGCACCAAAAGAGCGTGAGAGGAAGAGAGGATGAGACATAAAAGCTGATAATATAGTATCCCATGAAGATTATTAGAAACATTGCATAAGTCATATTAAATACAGCTTATTAGATAATGTTTTCTAGCAAGACATTATGAGATTCTGGATGAGAGATTTTATTACATTATTTAAGAGGTGGCATAAGTCAAGGCCTGCAGAGCAGCCTGTATGCACTTACTAATACCAAAGAAAGAAAGAAAGAAGCCACGGGGCTTCAAATGTCTTTTATATTAATCTCAGTGTCTGTAAAACTACACGCTATCTAACTAATGAGAATGCTGATTAATATCTCAGAAAAAATATTTCATTTGCCAGCCTTCATAGAGGAAATTATTCAGTGCGATGTACTCCAATCATATGGCTTTAATGTAAATTTATGCTGATGTAAAAGTTCACATTTCCATTTATATTCCATATATTCCTGCAGCCAGATCCACAGGGGCCTGAGACAAGCATCTCCTGTTACATCATTCATGAGCCTCCTTGAATATCAGGCTGCTTGGATACTGTATACATCACCATGAAAACACATACTCTCAACCAAAGGAGAAAAATAAAGGGGTGGAGATTTGCAAGGCCAATTGATCTAGCAGACTCTAGTAGCCATCTCACCTCCAATCCAGAAAATAACCCACTGCCTTCACTTCTACTTAAAGTATTACTGGGTTCAGTGCATGTTAAAGGGATCGCTCACCTAAAAAAAAAAAAAAAAAAAAAAAAATGCACACCCTCATGTCATTCCAAATCTGTATGACTTTCTTTCTTCTGTGGACCATAAAAGATTCTTTAATATTTTTTTATACTTTTAAGAATGTTTGTGTTGAAAACAGTTTTGGTTTCCATTGACATCCATTGTATTTTTGGTCCACACAATGGAAGTCAATGCGAAACGGAACTGTTTGGTTGCTAAAACATCTTCTTTTAAGTTCCACAGAAGAAAGAAAGTCATACAGGTTTAAAATGACATGAGGGTGACACAGTTTTAATGCATTATACTATTAAGCTCAATGGGCAGCATAATGTTGATCAAAAAATAAAGTTCAATGTTAGAGTGAGACACTAACAATGGAAGTAAATAAGGCCAGTTTTTGGAGGATTTAAAAGCAAAAATGTTAAGCTTAGGTTTGTATTGTATTTGTATATTGTCTTGAGGCTCTGTAGTGCCCCAGATTGGCCCCATTCATTTCCACTGAAAGTGCCTCACTGTAAGCCAGATATTTTAGCTTTTTTAAAACAGAAATAATTGTGTAATCAATATTATGCCACAAATGGAGTTAATTGATCTTAACTTGTATTGAACCCCAAATAAAACCCACACCAGAGATTTAAATCAGTCTAACTATCTAAACATATTCAAAACTAGATGCTGAAGAAGAATCAACTTTTTCCCAAGGCTCTTTAAAAAAGGGTATGTGACTTTTTCCCTTAACTTTCAGAGTGTTTCACATCGTATGAGCTGTTAGGGTTCGTTAAAACTTACAAAAGTGGCAGATGCTGCTATCAGCTGCAACACAGCTGGGTACAAAACATCCAACTAGTTCCAGGACCATCCACATGTGAATTTACAGATGCTTATCCACGCGAGCACGAGCGAATGCGGTGGGTGCATGAGATAGAGAAAGCAAGGATCCCAAACCAACATCTCCTCATTTATACTGATAGGGCTGCTGTATCTGACTCCACATTACTATTGCAGCATTGTGAGTAAATGGTAGACTACCCCCACCTTCTAGCAGCTAGGTTGAGTCTTTAACCTTGACCTCTCTTGCCTCTGCCTCCAGTAATGAAGTCAGCCCCCCCCCCCAGCTCCCCATTCCCTCTCACCCCCGTCTATCTGCCCCCAGCTCTGCTGTCCAGCGCTCCTCTCATTCATAGTAAACACTATTGATTTTTCAGCACAGAGAGTAAAAAAAGCCATGAATTTTAATGCTACTATCTGTCCCTCGCTCGAGCTCCCTCTCTTCCTCTGTCATCCTTTCCTCTCATGCGTTTTCCCTCCATCCCTTCATCCCATCTTCGAGACGTGAGGGAGGGCAAGAGTTGAACCAAGTGTGTGTTTGTTGGCTATAAACTTTGGGTACGGGAATATGTGTGTGTGCGTACGGAGCGCCAGCTAACGCTCTCGTCTCTTCGCCCTCTGTGACTGAGACCGATTGATTTTGCTATAAGCAGTGTTGAGGCTATGACAGGCCAGCAGCGACAGACAGAGGAGCTCATCAGTGTCCAATGAACACGGGAAAAAAATCTCCTTAAAAATCCCTCCATCATGCCACACCAGGACTGGAGGAGAGAGAGCAAGAGATACGGAGAGAAGGACAGGGGGTAGAAGATAAGCCTTTATAAAGAAACTCCATTAAACATCCCGCACTGTAACATCACAAAAATACGGAGAGAACAGACAAACAGGTCAGACTGCATTTGTGAGGGATACGATTTAAAAATCATATTATTGTCTGGAATAGACGTGTAAGTAAGGGATAATGTAGGCTACAGACAGAGGAGACAAGGAGACCATTCAGCAATAAAATAAATAAAAATAAGTCAAATAAATAAATAAACCATTAAATATGAAATACTCAATTGATTTGAAATTATTTCACAATATTATCTGCACAGAACCTTGCATCTTCCTGAGGATGCAAGGAAAAAATAAATGATCCAGTACAATGTACAAAGCAATCAGCCCTGCTACGAGACAAACAATGAAACTATATTACAGTAGTATTAATATTTAAAGGGTTAGTTCACACAAAATTGGAAATTCTGATATGAGGAGCACAAAAGAAGATCTTTTGAAGAATGTAACCAAACTGGGTAACATTTTTTTTAGAGTCCTTGTTTTACATGTTAAATTTACTTACTAAAGTAATAACAATAAATTATGCAGAATGCAAGAACCCTAAAACAAATCCTAACCCTAACCCTAACCCTATCCTTATGGTTCATGTTGTTAATAATATTACTCAGTACTCAAGTGTACAATTACACTGTAACACGTGCAACATTGTAAAATAAAGTGTAACCTCAAACCATTTTGGTTACCACTGACTTCCATTGTATAGAGAAAAAAATGCACAGTTTTCAAAATATCTTCCATGCTTCCACAGCAGAAAGAAATTTAAACAATTTTGGAACAACAGGAGGGTGAGCAACTATCAATTTAAGTTTAAGTTTGCTAAGACCATTTTTACTACAATCGATAACTAAAACGCAAGACGGTGCCAACTGCATTTGTATGAAAGGAGAAAAGTTGCGGTGACATGAAAGTAGTAGTGATGGTTTCGGTTACCCGGTCTGATATACAGCGTTGCCACAGGCAATGGCGAACATTACGAAATATCAGAGCGCTGAATACCATGAGCAACATCAGAATTGAATATTTCAGAGAGCCGTAAAATAATTCCTCATAAAATCTGCAGTTCAATGTGTTTTTATGACCATAATCACTTCTGCTATGTTGCCTAAGCTCCCTCATTGTATGTCACCTCAGATACGTTCCACAGAAAATGCAGTCATTCAGCCGTGATCCCTCCAGCATTCCTGGTTTAATGCCCATCTGCATCATCAAATGCCGGACACCAACCGAGCTTATATGCACTGATGGTAATAAACTCTCTGTACAAATTGCTTTTGGGGGAATACAATTATCCCATCAAAGCACGTATGAGTAAGGCTGTCAAATTAAAGGCAAAATGTCTCAGTATTCTGTTGCTCTGTTTTAATGCTATTGCAAGTGAATGGAAACAATTTGCTCTTATAGAAGTGATGAGAACATGCTGCATAATGGATATAAACTTCGAGTAATCTGATGCAATAGGCATTTTATGTACTCAGGTGCAGAGTACAAATTGGCAAGCCACGTATTGATCGATAAACCCGGATTGAAGGAAACCCTGTTAACAGCAGCCTGTCTAGGGAGTCGGGCTCCATCCCTCCCCTCTCTCCATCTTAATTTGATTGATGATCATACTTGTCACTCAAGGCAGCATGTGGCCAATTACAAGATTTGTACGGGTAGGTGGCTGGTGGTTTCGGCTTGTGTTGTCAGTTAAAAATACTGGTTGGTTGTAAGTGCCCTGTTTGGGGTAAAACTGCATTTATCTTACCTCATTTTACTGCAGATAATACTGTTTTACAAGCATTAAAGGGACAGTTCACCCAAATGAAACATCATCATGTCGTTTCTAAACTCTTTGACTTCTTTCCTCTGTGGAACATAAAAAAGAAGATATTTGGAGAAATGTTTTAGTGGGGGTTTTGTTTTCATGTCAATGAGTCAAGTCCATAACATTCTTCATTCATCCAACATTCTTCAAAATATCTTCTTTGTCTTCCACAGAAGAAGGAAAGTCATATAGGTTTGGAATGATATAAGGTAAACATTTTTACGGATGCTTATTTATAGTTATTTACACAAAAGCATCCAGTCAGAAATACTGCATACTATATATGCATAAGTTTACAGTGCAACAGTAGACCACTAATTTAATCTAAATTAAACTGTATCTATGAGATCTTATAGATGAGAAACATCATAATCATACAATATGAATTAATTCCCAAAATGAATTATTAATAACTAATAAACTAATTGGCATTATTAATCAAAACATGTCACCAGAACACCTTTTGACCATGGAAAGAAAAGGGAAAAAGCCCTGAAAGACATTCACTAAGCCCTACATGTGAGCGGGAGACCTTGAACGCAATAAATCTTAAATGAAATGGAGGAAGAGAACAGATTTAGGTCTTGAGCTTGTTCATGAGGAGTGAAGGACATAATCAAAGAGCAAGCTTTTATTACACATTCTCTATTATCAACACACACACACACACACACACACAGCAGCTGCTGAGAGGACAAATTACACTAGTTTATGTCCATTTTTCATCTTATAGAGTCGAAGCAGGAGCCAGATTTAAAAAGTGGTATAATTCTGTGTCAATCCATATGTTTACCCCACACGCTGATCTAAATTTCTCTCATTACATCCATTTGTCAATAAAGCCACTATGCACCTGCCATGTCAAATATCAACACATTCGTTCATATCTATTTACACTCATCTTTCATTCTAGTCCCGATCCCTCCATCCATCTACACACAACAGTTCTGTGTGTCTGAGGTGAATATAATAATCTCTCTCTCTTTCTCTCCCCAACACATGTGCACATACACACACAAATACACATGTGCAGCCAGATAATCACACTAAATTAGCACATCAGCGCTGAATCTGTGTGAGTGCTGCTGTACTGGTAGGGGGTGTATTGACCAGGTGCCGTCTCTCACAGATGTGTTGATTAAGGGCCTGTCTGAACACTTCGCCTACTTTTGCGCCATCACGTAGCCACCAACACCTCCAGCGTGTGTTTTTGTATGAGAAAAAGAAAGGAGGTAGAAAGACAAAATAATGATGAAAAGATTTGCATTTCCTGAAGGAAATACCTGTGCTTGCAAGGCAGCAAAATAATAATGTTGAAGTATTAAGTGAGGTCGGTTTAGTCTAAATGAAATGCTGCACCACAGCACAGCGGCTTTGCTGCTGCATGCGTCTTGTTTTCAGCCGACTGCACGCAAGAATCAACACAATCACTGTGCAGCGTCAGGCAGTGTCTCCCAACACTGTTCCTAGAGGCACACCAACACATTTTCAAGCTCTTTCTAATCAAACACGCCTGATTTAACACATCAGCTCATTAACAGAGACACGAAGACCAGAAATGGGTGGGTCAAATAATGGAGAGATCCAAAATGTATTCTGGTGTGCCTCCAGGAATAGGGAAACACTGGCGTAAGGGGCTGTTCACCCAAAATGCATTTCTGCAGTCCACTGTTCTGTTTTCCATTGTTTTTCTAAGTAAACATTAAGCTAGATGCCCATGTTTAACCATTGCACTGAAGTTTCGTGTCTTTTGCAGTGTCCCATGCACGACACGGCATTCTCAACATGTGGTGCTCAAGTAAAGTTTTTTCATTGCATGTCACATTTTTAATGCACAAACTGTGTAAATGCCCTTTAAATGTGGTTATAAGTAAAAGAAAGACAGAACCAATCACAATTCCATATGCAAACGTGTTTAAGAAAGAAGACCATTTAAAATCTACTACTCGAAATTACAACACAGTCAGTTACATTTTGTATGTCATTATGTCAATGCGTATGTTTACATGTACAACAAAAATTTTTGAAAATAAATTCATTATAAAAACTGCTAAAATAACAGAGTTAAGGTTTGCAAATGGCTTAAGTACACAGTTGGTTTAAAACTACATGTAAATTGACAGATCTAAGGTTTACATTATAGTGCATGAAAGGTTGAGGGAATAGTTAGTGTTTTTGGTGGAATTATTGTTTTAGCAGTTTTTGAGTATTTGAGGAATATCAACTTGCAAGCACTTGTGAGTACCTTTAAGCTTTGTATGTGACAGAGAGTTCAGTCTAAAATCTTCATCATCAGTTTGCAGAGCAGACTCGAGGTGTGTAATGTCTTTCTGGTTGTATAAAGACACAATGTGTGTGTGCTTGTAATAGTCACTGGGAGGAAAGAACTCTAGGGAATGTCTTACGGAGTGAAAAGACACGTCTTCCAGCAGTGCTAATGAGGAGAAGGGTGCCGTCAGTGTTAATACACTACAGAAGGTCAACCCACACAGATGCAAACACATTTCTGCTCTGCTGAAACTAACAGCACAACTAAAAGACCTGTGGGAGTACTGTCACTAAACGAACATCATGACGACATGGCATATCAATCAGAGCAAGAGAGGGTGGAAGAGTGTGTGTGTGTGTGTGTGTGTGTGTGTGTGTGTGTGTGTGTGTGTGTGTGTGTGTGTGTGTGTGTGTGTGTGTGAGAGAGAGAGAGAGAGAGAGAGAAATGCAGTAGAACATTCTGTATTGACATCTTCCTTCTATCTATTGATTCCCCATTATGTTACTAACAAACCCAAGCTGACATTTTGTCTTTGCCAATCATCTTAACACCAGGACTTGCCCTGATCTATAAAAACACTTTCTCTCACATTCGCACACACAAAGCTACCAAAAATAAATAAATAAATAGCTACAAAAATATATGGATTCCATTTCTGACACTGTCAGCTGTCATTATGACAATGAGTCGATTATCTTTCAGTACTTTTAAAGTCATTTTATCCTAATCGATCAAATATATAGTAGTTCTTCTTTCTCTCTGTTGAAATCAGTAAAAACAGATAGGACAGATTTTCTTTGGTTCATAAGTCATGCAAAGGAGAATATTGCTTAATGTTCGCTTTTTTTTCTCTCAGTCAATATTCTCTCATCCTCCAGGACCTGCCTGTTACTGTAACGCTCATAAAACTTTAATGGAGCCGTTAATGGCAATAATTCCCAAGACCACTTACAAGAATAGGTCTTGATTATCTCTATCTCTGCCTCTGTCCATGTCTATATCCACTATCTAATGGGAATAGGGTGTAATAGCTGCATATATTAGTAACTGGATCATAGTTAATTGGTTCTTCTCTCTCTAATGGTGATTAAGAGGCTTTGATGAGATATGCATATTTCTTCTGGCCGTAATGGTATTTGACAGCATGACTGCTGCTTTCAGATTTTGCTGAGGTTTAGCTGACTGTGAAGAACAATTTACATAACAAACATTTGTCTAAAGCTTATAGTGAAATTATTAATCAGATAGTTTTTTCTCATGCCAATCACCCACTTATGTGAAATAGGTGCCAAGTATGTAGATCTAAACAACAAAGTTTACAGCCTTGCTTATCAGTCATACCTAATGAGCTAGACGACTGCGTCCATACAAGCTCTGCCTAGAGCTCAAGATCACCTCTCTCGCTCAAACTCGGTTTTCCATACTCGTTCCCATTTTTCACTGTCATCTGCACCTACTTTCCTTTAGTGGTCCACAGCTTTTTCTTTTTTCTGCCTTCTTTTTTTTTTATCTTCTTTTGACACTCGCTATTTTTCAGGGAAAGGGGCATGAAACTCCGCCTCCTCTCCCTTGGCCCTGTTAATCTCTGAGGGGAAGAGGCTCATTATCCTTCCCCTTTACCATCCTGCATCATTCTTCAGTCCCAAAGCCCAAGAAAACCTGTAAGACTCTGAATTATGCAAATTATGAAGTGGTAAAATCACACAGCTAGAGAACAATGCAATCCCACTAGGTGAAATGAGGTTGCAAAAAAAAAAAAAAAGTCTGAATAAACGCAATACTTTCCATTGCCACTTTACAACACTTTCTGAATCCATAAAAATGAACAAAAGTAATGTCTGAGGACCTTTTAAGCACCATCTTGGTTTTTCGGTCCCGTATGCAGACAAAAAACTTGTCCAAAAGATTTTTATTTTTTGTTTTATTGTTTTGATTTTAGGCTTAAATTCAACTAAATTTATAAGAGAAACTGTATCTTATTCCAAATATTTGATGCAATCCCTCAGTTAATGTGCTCATTACAAGAGCATGAATAGTAACTATAAACAATTATCAAAATGCTGTTTACAATATACTTAGAGCATAACATTTTACACCAAATGGCATGTAAATCTTCCAATATATAACCCATATAAGCTTTATATAAAATAATACAAAATAAACACTGTAGAAATTATACAGAAAACAGTTTCTGTATTAAATTACTGAACACTTTAATTGTAGCCTATTCTTGGACGCCACATACCCAGTAAACATAAGAGCAGCTTGCTTATGCAGTTATGCCTCCTCAATTCAGACTACACCCATCTCCTCCTACTCCACCCCCGCCCTCCTTCTCCATCCCCGCTTCCTTGTGTTTTCATCTTCATGTAGCCACCGAACAACCGGCAAGTTCCAGCAATGAAAACAATAACAAAAACAGTCGTTGTTTGCCTTTCGCCGTCTCTTCCAACAAAAGACAAGGTGCAAATCACATTATACACGTATATGTATGCGATCATCTATTCAACACGCTTACAGCCGATCACACGTGCAACTATCTACCTGACCATCACACTATACATCTGTATTTGTGAGCCAAACATAATATGTTTAAATAGCATAAATGCTCATTTCTCTGTTCTCTGTAGCTGCTCTGATTCTCTCCTCTCTCCCCTCGATCCGCCGGCCCCGGAATCGATCCTGCGGAGATCGATAAGTTGGCATGAATATTCCCAGCTCACCGCGAGTTTAGTTCGGGGGAGACGGAGGCAGAGGCAGAGGCGAGAGGAGGAGACGGACGGATGCGGAGCCCTGAAGAAACTAAGCCCAACGAGACGGGAATATATTTAGGAAACACCTTCACAAAACAAACCCGACCTGAGCTGCATTTTGAAGCGCGATAGCGCAGTGCTAGTTTTGCTATAGACAAACTTGACTCGCGTCGGTTGGACTAAACTGAAAGGTTGGAAAGGGCGGCAAGCGCGCGCGACACAAACAGAAGACAGCAAATGAGGATGTTTCATTCACACGATGGATACGGGGATTAGGCCACTGAGCGCGGTCACTGGATTCGGTGTAAGAAGAAAGAAAGGGTGGTTGCTCTGGAAGAAAGGCTTACCGGAGTGAGAGCGCAGAGCCAGCGGGGACTTGAGGCGCCAGGCGTGGAGATCAGAGGCAGTTCTCGGCAAGACAAACGGCACCGGCAAAGGAACAAACATGATCCGTCTTCTTGTCTGGTTCTTATCAGATGTTCTTTTTGCTGTTGATTTTTCTTTGCAATTTTAGCAGTTGTGGCAAGATGCGTTATCTCACTTTGGTTCCAGGCGTTTTTGACACAATACCTTTTTATTCATAAAATTGCGTTTATGCGTAGGTTTTCCAGTTACATTTTATTTTTAAATAAAAACCCTTTCCTTTTTCCCTTGTAGTTTACTTTTGATCTACATGCATAGATACGCAGACGCGCGCAGCCCGACTGTATTTTCCCAGCGCGCGCACACAGGCGGATAGACGGACTAAAACAAGACAAACGTGGGTTATTTTACTATTACTTTCACGTTTGTCTATTCGTTTTGGTATTCAGCTACAGTATTTGGTATAACTGTTCGATCTGCTTGCCGAACATATATGTTTCTGTCACTCAAAGGCATTTATTTACTATGTTTGCGAACATCTATAAATGCATATCTCCCGTTGTAAACTGAAGTGTTTCTGTCCTCGTCGACACTGACCACTGTATGTTCAGCTGGCCTGGTCGCAGTCGCTTTAACTTTGGTTATCTGCTTATGAAATAAACTCACGGTTCTGCATTTGTTCTAATAAAGAAAAAGAAAAAAAGATTTCACACCCTGACTGTATAACGTATAAAAGACAGCGGATATTGTTATTACTTGAATATGTGGTGCATTTTTGGTGAATTTATTTGGTCTAGCTCTTCTATAGCTCTCTTCCTTGTTCTAGCAGCTACAGGCTACACATTCATTTGCACAAAGTCACTAAACGTGGTTAAAACCGTAAGCTTATTTTTGCTCATTGAAATTAAAAATCCATAGAAAAATAAGGCAACTCAACGTGTCCGCCGGATTCGCCCCTCCTCCCACGCACCTTGTCACACGCCAGTAATTAAAACGCAATCAATCGATACGTGACTAAATAAGGCAAACAAATAAATAAAGCACGAAAACATCAGGGGGAAAAGAGCTCGTTACGTCGCTGGTTTTTAAGATCACTTGCCTATATTTCCGTCCATCCGCCTGCGTGTTTTGGTCTGTCTGCCTGTTCCCGTTATTTGGGAACCCCAATAGCTCATTCGTGCACGCTCTCCTCCCATACGCTCGCGCGCTCTGAATCCACGCTGTCCGCAACATTGAAGCGCGAGCGGAGCCGTTACAACTCTCACATCACCCCCACCCCACCCCCACCCTCTCCCTCTCCCTCACCCTCTCCCTCTCCCTCTCTCTCTCTCACCCACCCTGTGTTTCTCCTCGCTGAAAGGTAAAATCACAGTTAACTACGAACATCTCTTTCCAGCAACACTTATTAATCTAATGAAGATTATAAGGGTATAAACACCACGACACTCTTTAATACAGCGAGGAAAAATAGCTTTTTCATACTTAATACAAAAAAAGAAAGGCACTCCCTCAGTGACCATGTTTACATGCATACCATTTTCAGAATAAGCTCCATTTGCTGGTAATATTTAGAACGACCTTGAATTTATTTTTATTTATTTTTTAAAAACTCACTCTAGCCATTTATTACATTGCATTTTAGTCATTTGACAACACTGTCATAATCAGAAAATCATATTTGGAAAAACATCACCATAGTGAGTAAATTATATAATTTTATTTAACTCATACCTCATTCATGTGCTTAATAAACAAGTGCACAATAAACGGCAAAAAATTACCATGCTGTTTTTTTTTGTTTTTGTTTTTTAAATCATTATGCCTTGATAGTAGGTAAAAATTTAGTCTAATTCTAAAATGAGTTTATTCAATGTATTTAATATTACCCAGATTTATGTAACTTTTATCCTTTTGTTTGGATTTTTTGTTTATTCCAAATGAGGTATTCATGTGTACCAACAGTCTGATTAATAAAACCACATGTGAGTTGTTCTAAACTGTAATGTTGGCAAAATCTGCTCATTACTGACATAATTGGAAATCAACCAAATTTTGATTAATTTCAGAATATGCACAAATGCATAGAGGTAGTAGAAGTAGTAATGCACATTACATACACACCTGAGAATATCTTAATAAGTCACACAGGCTGTTGCGTTTTTATTCATCAGTAAACATTGTTTACCAATATGATGTGGAGAACAGCAGAAGCAAAACAGGCTGATCTCAAGAAAGCCGGTGTGCTAGACACAGTTTCCCAATTCTGCTCCTGGAGCACCCCAACAGGACACGTTCAGGATGTCTCCCAAATCAAACACCTAGTTATACTCATCAGCTGATCAGTATAATACTGAAAGGCCTGAAATGAGTGTGCCAGATGAGGGAGACATCCAAAATGTGTACAATTGAGGGGCCCTCCAAGAACAGGGTTGGGAAACAGTGTGCTCGGAAATCTCGTTGTGCCAGCAAAACCTCCCGGGGGCCTTAATCAGCGAGCGCTCACTGCTCCTCTCTCCTACCGCCAATTCATCACGCCCTGTCAATTACAAACCATGCTGCGGCACACTTACACACAAGATTATTGTCGATATAGATTTTTAAATAGAAAAATCTATACGCTAAACACTCCAATCGATAGGAGTAAATCGATTCCACTAGGCAGCAAAACTCTCGGTGAGCTCAGGCTCAGAAGTCTTGGCAATGACCGAGATGCAAACAGATGTTGCTAATACAAATCATTTCAAAATCTATGCAGCTACACATACTGATGTGTCATTTTATAATAGTAATAAAAATAATATGATTATGTCTCTTGTTGTAGTTGTTTGTTGTGTTCATTTGGGGGGGGGGCTTTCCATCTGCAACAAAACACATTTCCTTCTTATTTTGTTCAATAGAAGGATGTGTTTCATTGTCCCTGTCCTTCTCTTGCATCTCGCTATTGACAGATGACATCCGCAGGTCAAGTGAAAAAGATGAAAAGCAGTGACCGGTTGTCCTTCGCGTACCCCCTCGACGTGCTGAGGTAACGGGGCGCTCGGGCCCCTCCCTCCAGTACTCCTTTCAGACAAAAGCAATTATTTCTTGTAGAATATAGTGTGGTTGTGCGCATCTAAGAGAAGGAGAGAGGGACTGGAGGGAAAGAGAGAGTGCGAAATTGAGGGAGAGGAAAATAAGATGGTGTTGGAAGGATAGGGAGCTAACACCTCCTTCCTGGCTGTGCTCTCCTCATCCACACATAGCCATTGTTCCTGTTTATGTTGACTTCCTGGAGTAATACACTCTAAAAAAAATAAAGGATCCATGAAGAAGCTTTAACATCCAGGGAAAAAGGTCTTTTGATTAAAAAATGTATTTCAAACTAAGAAAAAAAAATGGTCATCTTAAGACTTGTTCACTGTAAGTTTCTTTGGGGAAACCCAAAAACAGTTCTTTTCTCCCATTTTCACCCTTATGTCATTCCAAACCTGTATGCCTTTTGTCTTCTTTTGCCCATGCAGTCAAAGTCAATGGGCTTCAATGATGTAGTTAACTTCTCAAAATATTTTTGTGTTCCAAAGATGAAGCCAATTTAAACAGGTGTTAAACATGAGAGTGAAAATTCCCTTTCACACATATAACCTCTTTACTGGTAAATTACCATTAAGAGATCATGAGTGAGTAGGACCTTTTCAAAAAATACCGGTAAATTCGTTCTGGCAACTTACCAGTATGAGCATGTACAAGTTCAAAACACGCTGACCTATTTATTCTGGGCCAATCAGACTGACGGCTGAAGGTCTGGGAACTTTGGCTGCTTTGAATGGCCAAGGCCCACCCAAGAGGCCATGTGACTGACAGGTAAAGCGACCAATCACGTTTCATTTTGTGCCGTGTCATGTTTAGGGGTGTGGAAATGTCGCCACAATAAAAGACCGGTGTGTAAAACTCTCTGACATATTTGAAAGATTCTAAACCGCAAACTTTAAAATTTTCACATACTTTTGAAAATTCAGCGTTTAATTGATCCTGATAAGCGCTTGTCGTCAGTTGTAAACATGACTGCTTTCTTCTTTTGTGAGGGGGTTTGGTGTCAAGGAACGTTAAAGAACACGACACACACGACTCCCGCAAGTCCTGTATAATCTAACCAATCCCATGACACTTCGAAACTCCTGAAGTGTTTGCAGCTAAAGGCTGGAATACACTACACGACTTTTAAAATCTGAACAGATTTTTAAAATTCTAGGTATCATACACTTACCGACTTTGTAAATAGTGACAGAGAAAAACTGGGCATCATACACTACGTGACTGAAGATCATACACTACCAGACTTGTTCCGATCACAACGAACTCACGCAGAAACGTGCGCCTTGTTGCTAGGAGACGCATGACAAATGAAAACATACCTGTTCTAAAATCGGCTGAAAATATCAAACATGTTTGATATCCTCCGACTGGATAGAATCAAAGTCTGAAACTAAAAAATCGGAGTCTGTGACCATCATACACTACGCGATTTTCTGTGGAATCTGTCGGCTGTAATCTGCAGACTGGCTCTGACTTTCCTCAACTAGTGTCAACTTGTTCAGAGTGTAAAATCGGGGGGAAATCGCGTAGTGTATTCCATTGTGCCGTATGCATCAGACATTTAGCCAACGGTCCGTGGGCGTGACGTCTGAGGCTGAGACTAGGCCAATCATAACATTCTGAGGCAGATGAGGCATTGTTTACAGAAGTCAAAGAAATGTCAACAACAATTATAAAAAAAAAAGTATACACAAAAAAAGTATTTTGAAACTGATGTGTGAATGGTGCTTTACCAGTAAAAAGACGTTTTTGCCTGTGTGAACACCGCATTTTTGTATTTACCGGTAAAGTTGTACCGGAATTTACTGGAATTACACTCTCAGAAATAAAGGTACAAAAGCTGTCACTGGGGCAGTACCTTTTCAAAAGGTACACCTTTGTACCTATTAGGTTCAAATTTGTACACTTTAAGTACTAATATGTACCTTTAAGGTACCAAAATGGACCCTTTAGGTACAAACATGTACCTTCTGAAAAGGTACCGCCCCAGTGACAGCTTTTGTACCTTTATTTCTGAGAGTGTACTGTGAAGGGGCTAAAGATGATGATTTTCTTTTTTGGGTGAATATTTCTTATTTAATATATAACACAATTACAACTTCTACATAGCATTCCAATTATCATATGCATCTTGAACAAAAATAGTTTTATTAAAAACTTAACAAAGGAAAACTCTTTAGTAGCACATACTCTTAAAAAATAAAGATTCAATTTTGTTTTTTGCAGATGTGCAATAAAAGATACATTTTTGGTTCACCCAAGGAACCTTTCAGCTCTTTAAATAACCATTTTACTTAGTTTGAAGAACATTTTAAATATCTAAAGAACCTTTTTCCACTATAAATAAGTCTTTGTGCAGTGGAAAGGTTCCATTGATGTTAAAGCGTCCTCATGGAACTACAGCCAATAAAGAACCCTTTTTTCTCCAGAGTATAGCAGCTTGTGATTTTTCCACACAGTGCTGAAAACTGACAAAACGGTTACTTGTCATTTTGCTTATTGCTTCAACTCATATTAATTATTAAGATGAGATCACAAGAATCCTTAAAACACAGTTTGCTGTTAGCAATTGCCTGTCTAACAGAGAGAGGTGACAGCTTTAGCGCGGAGATCTTCAAATGACTCCACATGAGCGTGGAATGAAACGCATGCATGATTAATGTCGCTGTGTTTGTTATTGATGATTAAACTGTCACGTTTTGACAACCGCAGAAATATTCCATGCTTATGTGCAAAGGAAATAATAAATTCTCTTAGGCTATAACACACATTATTCAGACAGAGACATATAGCAGAGTGGAAAGTATGATTAATATAATGGAGCAAAAGAGCAGGCTGTGAGAATGTATGTAGCAACGAAGAAGCACAGAATAAGCAATTTTATATGTGTGTTTGTGATGGCTGCTGCTAAACAAAGATGCCACGTTGACAGATGAGCAAGTCAGATTAGATTCTCTTTCATCAACAATATGGTAGTCTGATCAATAATATCTCACTTCTACATCCAGCGACACATTGCGTTTCTTTCATCTCGCTCTTTCTTTCATTCGGTCATGCGTACAGACACATTCAAAGAGCTCAGAAACCGTCGCTGCCTTAATTAAAAGATTCTATGTGACACATTTTGCCACAGATATGGAATATTACATAATAATCTAATATAATTTCACATTTCTTCCACCAATTTTAGTGTTAGTAAAAGTGAACATGCGCATTTATGTCTTGCACATACAAACAGATGGACAGTCTTCCACACACACACACATATTTTTTGCTTTTATTTTAGAGCAGAAAAGCAGATCCATCTAAAGCCTCTGTTCCTTCCTCACTCGTTGTCTCTTTTATTAGTTTTTATGAACTCCCTCTCCCCTTTTCTCCTTCTCTGTCTCTGTCAGTACTCTCAATAATCAATGCTGATATATTGCCAATATCCCAGCCGGTCCCCGGTGCCATCCCTCACTGCTCCTCCTTTATTGTGGGAGATTGGTCCAAAAATAATGATATTTATTAGATATATTTATTATCCTCAGCAGTGCTGCAGTGCTCATGTGCGAGCGTGTTACCGCAATATACTCCTTCGACGACTTGCGATTCTAAGCGTGGTTGCAATGCAAGAAAAGATACAGAGCGTTTCGCAACAGCCGCTTGAAGGAAATGTTGGAACATTGATCAGAACTGAGGCCTTAAATTTGATTTCCTCATTTCTTTTTACTTTTGACTGCATCACTTTTATGTTTTTCAGCGGATATATAATTTAGGGGTGCTTTAGCTCCTGTGGCGTACAGAGAGATTTACTGAGGAGAGCTACAGCCTCATGGCTAAGTCCTGAGGCAGCCCCCCACGAACCCCCCCAGACCCAAGGCCTCCAGACGTTAATCTACACCTCCCTTCCTCATCACTTCTCCTATCGATTTCCTCTTTCTCTCATTCTCCCTCTCCCTCGCTCTCTTTCTCTCTCTAGGACACAGCAGGTGCTGCTAACTCATTGGTCAGCAGAAGCAAATGGGAATCTGGCCACAATGGAGAACCAGCCACAGAACAAACAAAAAAAGAAGAGAAATAAATACATAAATGAACAAATACATGGGTCAGTGGCATGTAAGAAAAAGGCACGGTAAAAAATAAACCCATAAAATCTTTTTTAAATCCAGTTTTAAAAAATGTGCCAAGTACTTAGTAATGTATTCATGTATTTATGTTGGTTTTAAATGGTTTTTCATACCCTTTTCAAGAAAAGTTTCAATTTAATAGTCATGTTGTGTAACCATCAAGAAAAAATATGAAATCGGTCACACTTTATTTTACGGTCCAATTCTCACTATTAACAAAGCAACTGTAATTGTTAAATTGTAGGTATTGGGTAGGATTAGGGATGTAGAATAAAATGCTGTTATGTTAATAATAGGCATGCTAATAAGCAAGTTAATAGTGAGACTTTGTCCCTATACTAAAGTGTTACTGTAATATCTTTAAAAAAGTAATATTTTCAGGAAAGTTTTTAAATATAAATGTTCAATGTGAAATGTATTTTTAATTTCATTTCAGCAATATGATATTCAACAAATATAATTCATTTTGGGGCACATTTGACCTGAACTTATCTGTTATTTTCAGAGCCTTGAAACACAGATTTTTTTCTCTCTGCATGTTGGTCATACCATATATATGTCTTTCATTTGCTAAACAAGTATTTACTGTAAAGTATCCTGTTTTTGAATAAAATAACAGGCTACAGCCTAAACACAGTCACATGTCCACGATTCTCTGACTTTGGTGAATAGTCACATCATGATATGCAGGTTAACAAAGAAAATATTTTGTCCTTTTAGCAAGTGTTTTATTTCAGTGTTGTTATTCAGTGTTTATTTTGACATTTTTATGATTTCATTAAATATTAGACACTTCATGTTCAACACTTCAATATCAACAAGACACTTCAATACCAACAAATTAAATATATTTTCTCAATATTCTCAATATTTTTTTAATCAATATTGTACAAGAGCATCGTATTTAAATCAATTTGATAAACTAGTTAGATCAAAAGTAATCTAAAAGTAATCAAAAAGTGGATTATATTACCTAAAATGTGCAATGTAATGAATTACGTTACTAACTACAATTTTTTTTTTTTAACATGTAATTTGGAATCAGTATCGCACTACAATTAGTAAGTAATCTATACCCAGCACTGGTCATTGACACACCTACATGAATAAGAGAACAGTCAATGGCAACAAAAGAATGAGAATGGTGTACGAGATGACAGCGAGGAGGAGCAGTGAGGATTGTGGGGGCTGAAGAATAAACGATTATGAGGATGATATGGAAAATTCAAACAGACCATATAGAGAGACTGTGTGTATGGTATTTGCAATTTGAAATAGAAATCAGCAACCATAAAGGCAATGATAACAGAAGCAAGGAAACAGAGTTGGCAGGTGACATACGACAGCCCCAGCAAACAAGAATAACACATTGTGCTGCTTCTGTGTGGAGTGGAAAAGAAAAGAAAAAGTAGAATTCAATTACATTAAAACCCGGCGAAAAACATTCTCATTCCAAACTAGATGAAAATCCTCATAACGGCACTTCTGAAGAAGACTGTGAAAAAAAGGTGGGATTCTCTCACTCCACTGTGACTGAGCACATCACGGCAAATGGACAAGATCAGTTCTATTCCCCATGAATACACACTATTTTAGAGGAGACACAGGCCACACTCTCACATTTGGTCAGGAAAGGTCTCTCAGCCTTTTCATCAGTGGTAACCCTCAGCTGTGTCCAATCACTCAGAAAATAAAGAGAAAAAGCGAGTTCTTTTTCTTTATATAGATATCCCATCACCTTCCTTTCCATCTCACTGACTATTTCTCATTCCTTCTTTGGGATCCTGTGAGTTGGCAGATGTTGATTATTCTATAAATTCTCTGTTTATCTATTTATCTGTCCACCCCTCTATTGACTCATCACTTCCATTTCAGTGCTGTTGCGTGTGGATAAACAGTCCATATGAGGGAGCGAGAGAAGGAACGGCAGAGAGATTTAAGCCCGAGATCAATGGGAAGTTTCAAAATCAATGCACTAACAACCAGAAAATCAATGAACTCTAATGAGGATGCCAGTTGCTTCCGTCAAAACAATTAAGAGGTGAAGAAATGTTTAACGGGAGTCAGGACGCGAGAAAGAGTGCAGAAAAGAAATCATTAGAAAGATCTGACTTATTAAATAACAAAAACAACATAATGTTTTATTAATTATATTTAAGTGATTTATTTGCAAAATGTTTCTAGGCAAAAACTCTCTCCTTAATCTACGTTCTTACAGTGCTTTGATGGAGTCCGTCCTGAATGACTCTGCACTGTGACTGAGGGAGGAGGATGGAAAGAAGGGGCTAATTTGGGGTCAATCAATCAATACCACCCACAGTCTCTCTCTCTCTTGTCTTGTTCATTGTTGAAGGCAATCAATAAAAAATCCCACAGCTTGTCAATTGCTGAACATACAACTAATCACATACTCACACACACTGACAAAGCTGCAATTAACCTATTGATTGAGAAGAAGTGCAAACACGTCCAAACAAACACTTGTGGGATTGATGTCAGTTAAGGCTAATTTCCTTGTTGTCAACCATACGTCCCTCTGCGGCTCAGAGTGTTTGGATCAAGTATTCAAGCCCTTAATCACACTTCACAAATGCTACATTTAAGTACAGTTCTAATTATGTTTCTACAGTGAACAATAAAATAAATTAATTAATTAAATAAACAACAACAAATGAAATTATGCTTAGTTTCCACATTTACTGGATGAAAACTCATTCAAGAGTGGTTGTGAAAATTAAAATGAAAATTCTGTCAACATTTAAACACCCACATGCTGTTTTGTTCACGTGTGACTTACTTTCTTTGGTGGACACACACAAGTACATTTTTCAAGAATCTGTACTTTATCTGAGTATTTTTTACTTTTACTTCATTATATTCCAAAGCATAATATCATACATTTTGCTCCACTACATTTCTTAAAAACACAATGTACCTCATTATTTTCAACTGGAGAATTTGTCACCTGCTCTGTGATAGCGGTGTGATAAAGTGATCACGTCTCCTCAGAAGGTTTGGACTAAACCACTCATATGGATATGTCTGATATTCAAAAGTCTTACAATAGTTTTGTGTGAAAGAGACTACAATTTTAAGGGTTTGGAGTAACATGAGCTTTAGTAAATTATGATAAAACCTTTATTTTGGGGTGAATTATCCCTTTAAGACCAATTAAATATAAAAAAAAAAAAAAAAAAAAAAAAAAGAAATCCAGGTTTTGGGCATCACAGTGGTTACTATTAGTGCAATAAGGAAATGTAAGTTACTATGTATCACCCAAAACCTGCCTAAAACACTCTTTGCACAAACATGGAGAGTTAAAAAAAAAAAAAAAAGCCACAGAGCGGCCAATGATCACTGTGAAGGAGCTACAGAGTCCAATAGAATGGAGTAAAGTTGAAGAGCACTGCACAACATGTATAGGAAGATAGCACTGAAGAGGCCATTTCTTCAAAAGAACCATGTGAAAGTGTGGAATTAACCATTTGTAACATAGAAGAAGATTTTGTGGCCAGATAAGGCAAAGTGTTTTTTTTCTCCAAAATACAAAAGAACAACATGGAGTAAATGTAAAAAAAATAAATATAAAATTGTAAAAAATCAGTAAAATTAAAAAATGGTGGGTTAGCATTGTCCTGCTGGACTGGTTTCATCAGATGATGGAAAATACTAGGAAATTCTTGTGCATACTCTTATGCACAAATGCACTCAAAAATTCTTAAAGCTTTGGCAAAACTCTTACAGTATATTACAGCATGCAGAATCCTCCAGAGATTTAGACTGTGCCTTTCTGATTTGTGTAAACCTTTATTCGTTTTGCAAGCCGAGTTTAAAGAAAATGGGTTTCCCAATGTATTACTTCAGATTTAATAGCAACAGTATGAACAACACAAAAGTTAAGTAATGCAAGAAAATGTAACAATACATTGTCTGCTACTTAAAGCTGCAGTCCGTAAGTTTTGCCTGTTTGTCGCCATCTCTGTTTAAAAACCTGCAATTGCAGTTATTTGCGCAATTATTTTCATTATGTAGGTTGTGAACCAGCAAGGCTCCAGCGCAGACGAATCTAATGTTTTGAAGCGTATGTGCGGCTGCCAGTCACCGCGCCGGTGTGGGTACTGTACTTAGGCATCACAGATTCTAGCCTACGTCTTGGAATATATGACCCAAATAAGAATTTTCACAAGATATTGTCATTTGAACAAGTAAGTAACAAGTCTGCCACGTTTGTTCTGACCAACTGAGGAAAAAATAATTACAATAAATTGGTGATTTGTGATACAAAAAACAATGGTGATTAAATCTAACGATCAGTTAGCTCATATCACATCAAACCGTGCAAATTATTATTATTGTTATACTTTGTTCTCAAATTGTTCATGTTAACAACATCAGCATTGCGTGACTATGTGTATATAGTATGTATTAGCGTGTAGATTTTAATTTCTGTACAGTCTTAACTCTAATTTTCATAACATTTGAATTTCATATTAAGAAATTCTTTTAACCCAAGAAGCTAATTATTCTTCCTTCGAACTGGTTCTCTTTAAAATACAAATCTTGTGTAATCCCAGGCTATCTGTAATCAGATGCACATTTAAAACTAGAATATAATTTAATTATATACAGTCACATGTTTCATAAACATATAGTCCTTTCTAGATTACAATCCGTCATCAAAATGATACGTTTCATTTTTCTAGCTGCTGTGAGATCTCACATCCAATATAGCCTATTAGCCGGGACAACTTCTTTATGTTTACAGACGTGACGTAATGACGCGGCAGCGTGCTCGAATTTCCTGTGAATTCCTAGGCTGCCACTTAAATTAGAAAACATTATTCTAAGCTAACTGTTGTGAATCAGGCTAAAGTAAAGCGACAGTTTTGAACACTGGCTGGTTATGTACTTGCTCAAATATTGAGTTCGGATCATTTTTAACCAAAAAAAAGTTACACAAAAAAACACAGTTATAAATACCCCACACATACACACAGTGTACATCAATCACACACACAAGATTTTCACTCAACCAGAATGAATCCTATCCAACTGTTCTGTTTAAATGAACCCTAAATGTTGCAGTCTGATTCACATATGTAATCCTGGAGCACAAAACCAGTCTTAAGTCGCTGGGGTATATTTGTAGCAATAACCAAAAATACATTGTATGGGTCAAAATGATCCATTTTTATTTTATGCCAAAAATCATTAGGATATTAAGTAAAGATCATGTTCCATGAAGATATTTAATGAATTTCCTACCGTAAATATATCAAAACTTAATTTTTGATCAGTAATATGCATAGCTAAGAACTTCATTTAGACAACTTTAAAGGTGATTTTCTCAGATTTTCCCTCAGATTCCAGATTTTCAGATAGTTGTATCTCGGCCAACTATCGTCCTATCCTAACCAACCATACATCAATGGAAACCTTATTTATTCAGCTTTCAGATGTTGTATAAATCTCAATTTCGAAAAATTGACACTTATGACTAGTTTTGTGGTCCAGGGTCACATATGCATTTATGTGCATTACATGTATTCCAAACAAAACGTCAATGCGATAATATCACTAGTGCTACAATGAGTGCAAATGTTGTTTCGAACTTTATTTTAGAAGAGCTTTGTAGCAAATATTAAGTGAATATTCATTCTCATCCTGTGACCAGATGGTAAGACATTAGACATGAGTAAACAATCACACAGGCATACGCATGGCCTAAAATGTACACAAAAATATGCATCACAGCAAGGTATATTTGAATCTGAAAATAAAACAGAAAATAGTCTGATTTAGGCTTTTACATACTTTTTTTTCTTGTTGACCGAATTATTTCAGGTCTGCACCACCCCTTTTAATTCAATCTAAAGTTCATTTGGATCAAGCTCAGTTGAACTGACTGAGGTGTTTACATGGAGACTTTTCAGTTAAACAGAGCCACCAAATCCATTTCTAAACAGATTATTAGGATGCATGTAAACGTAGCTAATAAAGCCGATGATAACTATAAATGGAGAATATGGGGAAGGAACATATGCATGTTTTTCTACTCCAGCACTTGCTTCTGTCCGTTCCTCTACCTCTCTATTCTCAGAAGAATATGTTCTGTGCTTGGTATTAATAAAATGGTATTTTCAGTTTTCTAAACAACACTGCAAAGGGCTGCAAAGATGATTGCAAAAGGTTTTCTCCATACAAAGAAAGACCCACAATAAAAACTGAATGCAGCAAACCCTTGAAAATGCTTATTTTAATGTGTTTTATGATTTTGTGGGTATTAGGGGATGAGCATAACATACAAAATATAAATATACAAACACTGCAAATTCCCCTGGGGCCAAATGTTTAAGCAATTTTGAGACGGTCGGGCAGCGAATAAATGAATCTGGACAAAGAAATCTCCCCCAGATTACGTGCTCTTGATCCTACAGTGAAACGAGAGAAAGAAATGAAAAAGAGGCATTTGGGGCTGTGGGGAAGCATCCAGAGATCATTTTTCTCAAATAAGCGTCTGCATCCAGTCCCTTTCATCCCTCTCAGTTGAGAGCCTTGTTTTCAGAGCTGCTCAGCCTTCTTTTGCTCTCTCTGCCTTTCTTCATCCCTCACACCCTTTCACATTGCACTTTTCTTATGTTTGTTTTGTTTTCTTTGGTCATTTTCTTCCTTGTAACAAATGAGTGACCCAGAATGGACTTGTGCTGGGGGAAAAATCAGCAAGGAGAAAATATAAGATTTTCTCTCATACACCACCTCAAAAGTAACATTCAGCAGTCAGTATCAGCAGGAAAATCTCAAGAAACAGACAATGCTACAAAAACACATGAAGTGCATAGAGTATATTTTAGCTCATGCTATTTGAACAGCAGAGATAAATACAAGACATCTGGATCATCCAAAGGCAACAGAGTCTAGGCCAAGCCCCTGTCAGTGACTAGATTGTGCATTAAAGAGCATTGTGGTTGTATTGGTACCTTAAGGTATTTTTTCCTGTCTGTCAGTCAGCCTAGACTTTCATCTTTTCTCCCTGCTTTCTACTCTGTGATCGTCAGAGTCAGCTTGCAGAATAAACTACGACTGATATAAGTACATGAGAAAAACCTCCTTACAGCGTCTTCTCAGCTACCTCATTATTTCTTTGCATGCAGAAATATTAAATATGTATCATAACGTAAATGTATCTTTGTTTTTGTTATGCATATATTTTTGAATTTATTGTCTGTTTTTAATTTCAACATTCTGATTTGTGAGTGTCAGATTTACATACATTTTATAGTCATTTTTGAACATTTCAGAGAATCTTCTGAAACGTGAAGAAAAAAATCTGAAATCTGAAGATAAAGTAGCATATCTAATGAAGATATTGACTGTCAGAATATTTATTTATATTACCATTCAAAAGCAGTAAAACAATGATATTGTGTAATTACTACAATTTTGTATTTTAACATATTTTAAAATGTAATTTATTCCTTTGATGGTACAGCTGAATTTTTTTCGCATCCATTATTCATGTCTTCAATGTCACATGATCCTTCAGAAATCATTCTAATATGCTGATTTGGAGCTCAAGAAACATTTCTTCTTATTATTATTATTATTAAACATAGTTATGCTCAATAATTACTTGAGTGGAAACTGTGATACATTTTCATTTTCAGGATTCTTTGATGGACAAAATGTTCAAAAGAACAGCATTTATTTGAAATGTATTTATTTATTTATTTGATAAAAATCTTCACAGCCACTTTTGATCGATTTAATGCATCCTTGCTGAATAAAAGTATTAATTTCTTTCCTTTTTTTAATTTACTCACCCCAAACATTTGACACCAGTGTAGCTATGTGTCTAAACAATACTTTGTGAACATATTTTAACCTATTGTAATGGCTATGATAAGTAATTTTAGTTTTAAAGGAAAATCAAGTGAAGAAAGATAATTCTTCTGATTAAAATGACCTGATATGTATATTAATCATATTAATCAGGAATGTGTTACGTAAACATCATATCTTGAGTAAGGACATTTTATTTTATTTCCTCTCAAAACACTAAATATCAATATAAAACATACTTTTCCAAACTATATTAATGGCAGACAATTCATGATTAGTGAGGTCACTTTGTGCAAACAAAAGATTTAATGTAATTTTAATCTTTCAATTCATCACATAATTACATCTGCTTGTTTCAGATTTTCTTTCCTCATAATCTAAGTGCAAAATCAGAAGTATGCAAATTCTTCTTTTGATTCTCATTACTTCATTCTCAATCATTAAGAAACTGCTTTCCAAATACCAAATCACAAAATCAAATAAAACACTGTACCCATTCAGATTCATTGATATAAATATTTGAAAGAGTTTTGTTTGATCTATCCATAACCTAACCTCAATGCATGTCAAAATATCTATAAACCAACATGAAAAAAAAAAAAAAAAATGTAATTTCAAAAACCAGAAACCAAGAAGTAGCAAAAAATCCTCCACACTTCAACCGAAACACCTTGAGTTGTAAAGAAAATTCACCCTAAATACCTCCATCAAAGCGAAAATGCCCACTAAACACCCCATCTCGAGGTAAAAGCCGACTGATTAGGTACCAGCACAGGCCAGATAAAGGGAATGTCAGCCAAACCTGCTGTTCTCCTTCGGTGAGAGAACACACAGATATACCTCTGGATCTGGCCCATGACGAGAGATGGGAGTAATTGCTTAAATGGGTTACGGGACAGGGGCATTCAGACAAAGAAAAAGGTGAGAAAATGACAGCTTAAAAGTGTTCGGAATCAGATTTAACAAATCTAAAATACTGAAATCTGGGGAATTTAGAAGAGCAACGACAGATTAGCTTCAATTAGCACATGTAAAAACAAAGCACGTTGTAAGCACTGCAGTAAGCTTGAAGTGAGCACAAAGGGACAAACAGACATTTTCGAGAGCTTTTTCATGTCATCTTCCTCACCCTCAGACTTGCTTGCGTCGCCCCTCTCACTGCTGTATCCTCCCCTGGTCATTGGCTAAGATAAGTAGCTAAACTAAATGGGCAGGACAGCCAGCTCTCTGCTGCCAAGCGCAGGTCACATATGAAACTGCACCCCCACTCACACCCCTACCATCAGCCCCGGTGGCCCCCACCCCGGCACCCCACTAGGGCTTTAAGAGCAGCCATCAGCCCTGATTCTTTACTAACCCTCAGTACCTGAGGGTGAACATGGCCAACTGCAGGTGTTTAAACCTCAGTCGTAGGTTACAGTGGAAATGCGTGTGAATGCATACGAGATACAGAAGAGTTCATCTACAGCAGCTGGGGACACAAGAACACTGCAGAGCTGGGGTGAAGATAAGGGTCAAAGGTTAACTTTTATTTTGTGTAGGTGCGACTGAAGCAAATGGAGAATACATTTGGAAATGAAAATGGAGAAAACGGGGACGACAAATGTGTGTGTTTCATAACCAGCTCTGTATTTATCTTTTCACCCTTTGCCTCTCTCTGTTTTCCCCTTCTGCTATCATTTTCTATGTCCCTTCGAATCCTTCCCCCATCCTCGTATGACCCCAGGGTCATTCATAAGGGCAAGGTCGTCCGTCTGGGGCTGAATATGACCTCTGACCCCCTCATCTCATCGGGTTCTAAACACACGCGCACATTCATAAACGGCGCTCGTGCCCCTCTGTGTATTATTGTGGTCATCTTGATTCTTTCAACAGTCACTTTCAAGCAGCAACAAAATAGAGCTGCAAACAGACCGGCCACACATTCAAACCAGGAGCAAAAGTCACAATTGTAAAGGTTACAGCAACCGCCACAGTTTATTAGCTGCTGGTATTAAGGTTTTGCCAGGTGGAGTTTACAGCTGCGAATGTGGAAAGGCCAATAGTGTCTGATTTATGTCATCTAAATAAAATAAATGGATTTTAAAATGAAATACTTTTCACAGAAACACTTCTCTAAAATGCCTTAATTTTGAGAAAAATTAATTATTCAGCACACCAATGAATATCTTCTGAAAAATAAACCAGAACTCATTCTGCCTTCTGTAAATTAATTAAAATACAAAAGAGATCACATCCTTAATGCTAAATAATATATAGTAGAATAATACCCCACAAATGTTATCTGTAAGACACTTTGTATTTTTAAGTGAATATGAGGACACAGGTCTTTGTATTAGCATCAGTATGGTCATATGCTTTTGATAGCATCATATTTCTGAAATAACTGCCTGCGGTTTTGTTCTTTTGTAAGAGGAAAATTGGATGGGGCCATAATGCTCCATCTCTGTCCGTTTTAATTGCACCAGTGGTCGTTTGGCCTTTGACCCACGGGGTCGTGAGTTACGCTGACAGCTGCTTATGAAAAAACCCAAGATTGATACCGGACACTAAATATCTGCGGGGCACTTTTTTATAATAATAATAATTATAATAATAATACGAATTTACTAAAGTGTGCATTTTAAATACGTGCTATAAACAAGACTGTCGCGATTTCGACGATATGAATGATCTTCTGACAGATCCGTCTATGAAGACCAGTAATTTCCTAAAATAACAAGAAAAAAATCCTGGCCGCAAATACAATCTTCCTGCTCTCACGAAGGAATCTGAGCCAGTGTAATTGTAATAGAACAGTAAATGACCAAAAATAAAATATTAATAATCTCACATAGGTAGCCTACTAATTTAAAATAAAATCTTACATAGGCTAGGTAACCTATTCATTCATTTATTTATTATAGTGTATTAACAGCACGCGAGAGCCATTAAGCTTTTATCGATTTGTTAGTTGATAGCGAAACACGACTTGGATGGTCCTACCATGAACATCAATAAAATCGTCGGACTAAGTAAACTCATGTAGAAATTTAAGTAGATAATAATAATATTATTCGTACATTTTATTCTGTTATAAAGTCTTTATTAAATGAGTTTGCCGCTGTTTTATCCGCTGTTATTATTTTTGAGTGTTCTTCTCTCACTGCTACGTTGGTATGAATATAATGTCGATAATATTACTAATTTGCATGATATCAAAAACAGATCATTTTGCAAGAGTTATTATTTGAAGTGTTGATATTAACGACACAAACATTCTGCTGATGAGAGATATATTCTTGTATCCACAGAAACTGCTGCACTGTTATTAAATGAAAGAGTATTTTGTATGGCAACCTCTTAATAATAAGTTTTTTACTGTTTCAAATTATATAGCCTAGGCTATGTAATATTTCTACAGCATCTTTGGAAAAGTCAAGACACTTTTGATTTACTCCTCCAAAACGCGCTCAAGGGAAATCATTTTATTTATTAAATAGCTGATGCATACAAATTTCTTCGATATAACTTCATTTGCGTTTTATATTAATTAACATGAAAATAAACGCTAAACTGTGAGGTGTTATGATTGTATGTAGCCTAATGCTCAGCAATTTGCATAGCAGTTAAACTCGGGTTTATTTAGTTATTTAAAATAAATCTGGTGTATTAAGCAAAAAAAAAAAAAAAAAAAGTCATAGCTACAACATGAAAAAACACTTGACAATAATCTGTTACTGACAATCTAGTCAATAAACTCGTTATTAATTCAAGCACGAAGATAACATCTGCATACTCAAATAGCAATCTGGCTATTTAAACAATTATGAATCTAGACTACAATAATTTAAGAAATACATCTCTGAATTATCTATAATTAAGGGAAACACGAGGACGCATCATCTCAATACAGACATTGAGAAATGTGTTTAGCCTACCTAGATATGTTTATTAGACAATGATCAGATATTTTCATATGCATGATAGTGCATATTTGACTGGATTATTTTCATGATTTGCATTATTTAATTCACCGTAATTCAAAAACTAAAACGAGTAAATGCGTGGAAAATATCACTTTTGTGAAATGTTTCAGTTGATCGTTTCTCTTTAGCCATATATCGTCATGGTAAAATGAGGATATATTTTAAATAACACGTGAATTCTGTTTACAGTTAATATGTCTTTATTAAAAGCAGAATGTAGTGTTGATTTATGCACAGTTTTAATAGCCTAAAGAGATATTCTTCTTCAAAGCCTCATTAGAATTCTGCATGAGAAAATTCTATAGCCTACTAATGCATTTAATATTTCGAAACTTTTAAACTAAAGATTACCAGGTCCTAATGGTTCTCACAACGTCTGCATCATGTTAAAACTCCCAAATATGGCATCAATAATGAGTCCTGAAGATTTAATGACATCTTCAGATACGGCACCCGTGAAGAGGTTGCGGTGTGGCGTTTCTTAGTTAATCTGAAGCCAATAAAAGGTACACGTGCCTGTGTATCAGCCATGAAACGTGAGAGCACATACATACAGAGAGTCAGGCTCTTCAAATATTTGATGGCCCAACTTCGCTATGTAAACTTATAAGAGAACGTCTCCACCTTTCTGTCCATCTCTACAAACCCATACCTACAAAAAAAAAAAAAAAGAAAGAAAGAAAGAAAGAAAGAAAGAAAGAAATGTTCACTGTGAATAAAGTAACATCAAAACACGTTTATTTGTTTGTTTGTTCGTCGGACCTACTTTGTTTACCGAGGAAAAAGGTAATGAGATCTCCGCGCGCTTCTCGCCATCACCAACACGTGCAGGTTATATCTTATAAAATCTGCTGGAATGAAATAGCCCCATTACAGCATTGTAAATATGCTGTACGGTCGCTTGACAGAAATGCAAACATGATGCAGGCTAGTTTAGCGTCATAAACCACGGAGAAAGTGGCCAAGCGCTCGCGCACCTTAAATAAGAAAAGAACGGAGCCCAGAAATGTGTGAACAGGCTTCTTTATTCTGTCCCTTTTCCTTTGCACTGGCGCTGGCTGCCCTTTTAAAGCCAAAATCTCCACCTCTTAATTGATTTTCTCATAATTAACTCAGTCTGCTCATCGATTTCCCCCTCAGCGGAGATTCAGTCTGAGGCGGCGGACACTAACGGCCATACTGAGGCCGCGTGATGGTATTATTACAACGTCGTTATCAAGGATAGGCCGCCAAACAAATATCGACCATATTGATTACAAAGCTTCCCAAAGGAGTAAACACCATGTCCAGATTTTCCAAAGCTCGCGCGCCTTTACGCGCGTAATCGCGCACAATTAGGCTAGTCTATGTTAATAAATAAAATGTTAATACAAAAGCATCACAACAAAGCCATGCTTTGAAAAAAAAAAAAAAAAGCTTGAAGGGTTTTGAAACGTTTTAACCTCAATTTTGCAAACCTTCGACAAAAGAAAAAAAACCTGCAAAATAAAGCCTTGCAATTTGGCCTATTACATTAGCATTCGGTGACACCCAGACGGTAGGCTATTTCATTCCAGCGATAAAAAACAAAACAAAAAAACAAACAAAAAAAAAAACAGTTCAGGTGAAACAATTAGCCTATGAAGCTGTGTCCTTTCGCGAACATACAGTAGCCTATATTCCTCCCTTATCATAATAATCGCTAATAGCGTCGTTTTTGGTTTGCACTTTTAAAACAAACAGCAGTAATGGCCAAAACAGCCTAACAGAAGCCTTGCTTCATTCAAGGTGGCAGAAAGCTGTGTATTTATCATCCCGCGACAAATCTGAACATCGCAAGATGTTCGCAGGAGCATGACTGTAAAACACGAGGGCATGCATATTTCACAGACAGATCTCCGCTGTTCAAATCAAATATTCCCGCGATGCGCTGCGCCAATTACAGCATGCAGAGAAACACAAGCACCGACACAGAGAGAGAGGGTTGTCTCATGAATTCATTTCTATCTAATCAATAAAAAGAAAACCCCGGTCCGAGCAAGAAATCATTACAGGCAATAACCCTGTCCGCCTCTGTCCTGCTCGCTCTGTGCGGGACGGGTTTAAACGAGACGGGACAACTTTAACGTGAATCGTTTTGATGAAATATAACGGCAGAGAAACGGCAGAAAGTACAAACAAATATACATCAGGGAGGGAAAAAAAAGAGTGAGTGAAGGATAGAAGGATGACGTCATGGAATGGAAAAGTTGTACATACGCAAAAGAATAAATGTATGAAGCTGTGAGTTTGTTTACACAACATTACCAGCGTTTCCATCGATGATGAACGCGGCAGTCTGCGTCCCGCTAAGAGCTGCTCGGACACCGAAAGAGTCGGACACAGCAAAACGGGGGAGAGAGGCCAGATATTTTGGGGGTGGTTTGGTTGGGGGGGGGGGGGGGGGGGGACTGAAAGGGAATCGGGTGAGGAGCCTGAATTTGAAATTAGGGGCGAAAGGTGAGGGGGTCGGGCGGAGGGTGTGTGCTCGTGCGCAAATCCTTCATGTGTCTCGCTCTACCTTTAGCGGTTTCCATGACTACGCGGTGATCGCCGGTGCTGAAAAAGGCGCAAAAGAGCATCTGTATGGGCGAGAATGAGAGAAAAGCAGCAGAAGTGTTTAGAGAGTAGATTTTAATCTTCATTTCCCCCTTAATACATTTGATTACTTCAGGATATGTTTTGCGTAGGCTTGACTGATCAAACATATAACGTTAGCTGCCATCTACTGGTGAAATGACTGAATTGCACACAAAACGCGGTGAAGGCTCGGAGTAGGCCTCTCTCCACAACACTGTGCTCTAAGCAAATTAGTATAGACACAGTTACATTTACACCCTAGATGAAGTTATTAATGAATATTTAATATGAATATTTAATTTTATATTTTACTGCTGTGTGTTTAATGCATTTTCTCCCTTAAGAATATCAAAGTCAACAGACACACACCTGAATTCTTCAGCACCATGGACAGAGCCCTAACTAAACAACCCACGGACACTCCTAGTCCGAAATATTGTTTTTTTTCCTCCCTCTGACCTAAGATAGGTTTTGATTATGACTTAAAGGAATAGTTCACCCCAAAATGAAAATTTTGTCATCATTTACTCACTCGTTCCAAACCTGTATAAGTTTCTAAAAAGTTAACACAAAAGAAGGTATTTTGAAGAACCAAAACGTTGGCCCCTACTGACTTCCATAGTAGGGAAAGAAATACTACAGAAGTCATTGGGGACCATCAACTGTTTGATTACCAGCATTCCTCAAAATATCTTCTATGTTTAACGTAAGAAAAAAAAAAAAAAATTATGGAACAAGTTTGGAACAAGTGAGTACATGACGACAAAATTTTTATTTTTGTGTGAACTAGTCTCTTTAATGGATAACGCAACAATAATAATACTGCAAAATCTCAGTTGGTGCTGCTGCTAGGTTAGTAGAAGCTCAAACCTTCTGATCCAGCAATTCTTTAAACAATTTATGCAAACACTTTTAAATGTTACCCTCATCCACTATATAATTATAATAGCATTCAACTACACACTGCTTGCACATTGTATAATGTATATTTTGTGTCAAATATATTCATATATAAACACCTGATACGTTAATTATTTTCAATACAGTATTCTGTACTATATGGTATAATGAAAGTTTTAGTGATTATGGGTGCAGGTATATAATGTTATTTAAACTATCATGGATTAACTGGAAAAAACAGCAATACTTGCAGGGATCCACCAAAGGGATTTCCTGAAGAAATTCAAAAACTGAAATTAAACGTCTTTTAGCACACAATATCAGAAAGACAATTATTTTCTGACAGGACTTTATTAAGAATTATATAGTTACATAAATGTACATATTTCAAAACAATATCAAGTAATATCATTTTAAACAAAAACATGAAAACAAAAGCATTCAATGTTCCACTCCCAGTTCACTTACATCAGTGACATGACAGGACTGTTCCAAACTGAATTACCACTAAATACTACTGAACTTTTATCTTCTTTGCATTTTTGTCATAAGAATACAAATATAACAAAAGGGTCAACACATTCTTTATAAGAACACACTAGTCCAGAAACATGACTAGAGGTTAATCCAGTTGTGTGTCAAGGCTGGTGTGAAATCAGTGGACATCTAATTATAATTAACTATCATCTTTCTATCACCAATTTACAAAGGCATCCAAAGGCCTTGATAATCCATGACCGTGTTTCTGAGACAAATAACAGATGTTGGGGCACATGTAATCTCCCAGTGGTGCACACTGTAGAAAGTCCTTGTTGTAATCTCTGTTCCATCTTGTAGCATTTTCCCATCCTCAATACAGCTTCAAATTTGGCAACTTTGATAGATTTGTTCCCGTCAGGTAGTGTATGAAGGATTTCCAAAGTTATCCAAGCTGACTTTTATAAGCAGTACAACAGAGCGCTCTGGAGCAGTTCAATTACACAACATATTAAACGGTCCAATGGTGGAAGTGTACATTTGGTCATCTGAAGCATTGTTACCAGCCCGAACTCTTAAGAATTAAGTTACCATTCAATCTTTCAAAACCTTTTCAAACAGGAGATATAATAAAAATAAAAGTACTGGCATAATTAATCTTTTTGTTAACTATACATTTGAATGTTTATTAATAATTTTTGGATTTGTATATCCTTTTGGGTTACATATTTGTTGTGTATTCCCATCATTCCTATTTTTCAAACAAAGTTAAATGCATAACTTGAATTCAATGGTTCATTGTATGTCATCACATCTGGAAAAAAAACTTTTATCCTACATACCGCCTGTGGCAGACCAAGTGGTACAGATGCAGAACCTCTATCTTTTGTTTTCTATGGGTGTGCATTTGTCCATGTTTAAACTGACCTGCAGTAGAGAGAGAGACAGCCTTATATTTGAACCTAACTTCTGAACACTCAAGAATCATTTTTCCTTCAGAAACAGTCAGTGTCCAACAAAACGGCTGCCCAGTTTAATCCAGACTCTTCCAACAGGCTCTCCTTCCCAGGGTCAGCAACACTCAATGGGCAATGAAATAAAAAGGCAAAACATCTTCTTCATCCATCATAGTTGAAGGTCCCAAGTGAAACTGACATTTCTCAGGGCCTATGAAGGAAACATGAAATACATTACTTAATACATATGGGAACAAAATATACTTCAACATCAAGACTTTGTGGGATTTAAACTGGGGTCTGAGGTCCCTGGGGGGCCACAAGGGGTTGCTGAGGGGTTCAGGGAATTTTATTTAGGCTGCCAAAGCTAATGTAACTACCATTAACTAAAGATAATTAAGATATTTTAACATATTTACAGAAAGTGATTATAATATTGATAATATTTGTGTATCTTCCTGTTCTTGTTAAAACTGATTTGGAATTATATTTATTGTGAAAAGGGCTATCCAAATAAATAATAAAATTAATTTACATTTTTTTTTATAAAATTAACACCAAGCAAAGATTTTCTAGATAATATTTTTAAAATATATATTTTGGCTTTTGTACAATGACAGCATAAAAAATAATTATTTAATAATATATAATTATTTAAACTTTGGAAAGATGCTTTCTTTGCTAAGGTTCTTGCCAGTGTTGTTTTAGTTAATTCACAAAAAGCTTAAAATAAATAAATAAATAAATAAATAAATAAATAAATAAATAGATAAATAGATAGCAGAAATATAACCTTGGCAACTGAAAAAAAAAGTTTAAACTGAAGTAAAAATTACAAATAAATAAATATAATGAAAAATAAAAAACAAAAGCTAAACAAAATTATATTTTAATATTTGTTTAATATTTCTAAGTACATAAACTGTAACCTAAACGTGCTAAAACGTTAAAAAAAATAATAATAATAGTATTCAAACAAATGATAAAAATAGAAAAAAATTCTAAATATTATTAAAGACTATAACAGTATAGAAATAATGTTAAAATAAATAACACTCTCACATTGTATAAAAGGGGACAAGACAAAATTGTTTTCTGATGCCCCCTGGTGGTTACATGCTAATATAGAGGCAAGAGAGGGAGGTATATATAAAAATTCTACATTCAACCCTAATGTATCAGACCACAAAAAACAAACAAACAAAAAACAAAAAACAAATTCAAATGCATAAATAAGTACTTACAAACTTTGTGTTCCCCAGTTTGTCTCATTATGTGTCTGGCTTCTGAGCAACAGCTTCCTGCCCTCCTCGTAGTCATCCTGATCCACACTGACAAGCAGTCGGACCCCCTCCTGCCCCGCTGCCCTTTTCAAAGAGTCTGTGATGAAGACTCCTTTCAGTGCCTCGAGCAGTGCCCCGCTCAGATAGTCTGCCCAGAAGGCATCGAGGTTGGAAAGTTCCGAGAACTTGATATCACAAACAATAGAGCCCAGATCCCGGGTACGGAGCAGCATGCTCGCTCGGCTGAACAGTTCAAATTGCCTCTCCAACGGCTGCTGCTTGTCTGAAGAAACTCCTCCACGAAGAGCCGACTCGTGCTCCGAATACTCCGCACGCACACGCAGCCGGACATCTGCGAGCGGAAGAGTGTTGGAGACAGAAAAAGAGAGGAGGGTGGGATGAGGGATGAAGGATGAAGGGTAGCATGCAAAGGGGCAAAGAAAATCATGAGGGGATGAAGATGGATTTGTGAAGATTCGGTGTGTGAAGTTTTTTTTTTTTGCAGTAAGGATGGAGAGAAACAAGAAAAACAGTAGCAGGAGGAAAGGGGAAGAACACGAGAAATGACACAGATCAGTGGGGGGGTCAAAAGGAGGGCAAAAAGTACAGTGATAAATGAGACTTGACATTCAGTTTATTTGTTTATATCCAAAAATGAGTTGAAAAATAACTAAGATTAGCACTGATTCATATACATTTGCTTAAAAAAAAAAAAAGTTCCTGCCCTGTTTGAATTTTGATTGATTATTTACGGACAAAGCGTATTAAACCAGAAGGCACAAAAGTCAAACTCTTTCTGGTACGGCATCAGCTCTGAGATCTACTGGATAACTGAGGTCAACATCCTCAAAATTGTTGGAGATCGAGATTTTTGTAGTCGATTGACCCTGATTTTTCACTTGTAGTCAGTGAGGCTACAAGTGAAACCAGTAGGCTGATTTAGGATTTGCACTTGAGATTGGACAAATTCATCATGAGGTGGCTTTCAAATTATTTGCAGGCACACAGGACTTGGAAACACATTGGTAAAGTCCAACGTGTTTACTGAACATTGCACTTGTATCACAAAGACGAGGGAGCTTTAAAGCACATGATCTGAGGCCGTTCGGAAAGTTCAGGTGGATTGAAAGCACCTCGAGCAAAATCCAGAGATGGGCTCGCATTTGAGTTTCAGGCAACAGATCTGGTGATATTTACGGTTTGATATGTAGATCCGAATTTATGCAGGTTGGCTTTACCAAACAGTGGAGGTAGAACTGATGTCATGCAACAGCACAGGGAACAGAGACGGCAAAATACGATTGGAGTATACATACTGAACCAGAGCTTCGCAGTGATGTCATTTCCTTTCATGTCATTAGCTCAGAGGTCAGAGGAGGAAGTGGATCCATCAATCTTCAGAACATTGCTGCAACACAAATCCAACCTTTCTACAACCAAAGCTCCAATGCAAACTCCACCTTTTTGCATGTTGGGACGTTTACAAAGCAACAGTGAACATGAAAAACTAACCATTAACGTAGAGAGTAAGCGATTGAGTGACACTTATTCATTAGTGAAAATGAAACATTGTTTAAATGTTGAATATATACTGTATTTATGGATTGCTTGTGAAGAGCAGCACTTCAGGAATTATAATTTTGTCCCAATTTTATTCATAAAGTGACTGGAGTTAAATACCCGACTGGACACTTTCCCTTCATTCTATAATCAGGTATACAGTATAGAGGACTTAGCTAGTAAATAATAACAGAGTTAAATATAATTACAGGCAGGGCCGTCCCTGGCTGATGCGGGGCCCACCTCGGTCCATTCGCCGTGGGGCCCGGTGCGCCCGCACCAGTTGCACCTCCCCAAGGACGGCCCTGATTACAGGTACACTATTGTTCAAAGATTTGGGGTAAGTAAATAAGAAAATAATACTTAACTTATTTAGCACTGACTCATTAAACTGATCAAAAGTGAGAAATACAGACTTTCACATTGTTACAAATATTAAGCAGCACAATTGCTTTCAACATGAATAAATAGAAAGGTTTCTTGAGCACCAAATCAGCATATTAGAGAAAGCATCCACTTAACCCTGAAGACTGGAATCATGGCTGAAAATCAGCTTTGCCATAACAGGAACTGGTGACACTTTGTTTTAAGGTGTCCTTGTTACACGTTACATGTATTTACTATTATAACAACAATAACTTATGCATAATTATATGCAAGCAACCCTAATCCAAACCCTCATCCTAACCCTAACCACACAGTAAGTACATGTAGTTAATTAATATTACTTCGCATTTAAATGTATGATTACACTGTAACAAGGACACCTTAAAATAAAGCATAAGCCAGGAATTAATTACATTTTAAAATCTATTGAAATTTCAAACCATTTTTAACCCCAAAATTTTGAATGGTACTGTAATTACAAGATTTTTCAAATGTAAGCGAGACATGCGGACCAGGATTGATGTGATGGACAGTGTAACTGTATGCATGTAAATGCTTTGGCAATGTAATGCTTTCCTTTACCATGCCAATAGGAACTTTTGAATCTTGAATGTAATGTAATGAAAGTTTGATTAATATAATTTAAAAACAAATCATTCGCACATTGGTCTTTACTAAAATAAACGTAACACTTGACAAGGAAACCAGCCAAAACAACGCTTTACATTTAAACTGATATTGTAGCTATAATGGTGGTCTCTCAAATATAATTTGTAATGCAGGTTTGAAAGCAGACTCGAAACACAAGTGTTCTTTAACGTTCTTTTAAACACAGCACACATTTACAGAGCACTTTTAGTTCCATTAAACACACATTATCAGAGCTCCTCACATAAACTAATACAGGACATTGGTTTTTCTCAGCTTCTAGTTTCAGTACACAGAAGGTACCTATAATAAGCGGCACAGTGTAGGTTTTTCTGTCAATGTATTTAATGCCCCCCATGTAAGCATTACGTTTTTTGTGCATTTTGTGCATCCCAGAGCATTTCAGAAAAATAACATGTATTCACAAATAATCAGATATTATATGTTGCTGAAGATGTTGTAAATTTCTTCTTACAAACAAACAGTAACTATTTTTCTAAAAATCAAATAAAAATGTTGTGCGTCATTTTATGGGGTGTTGCTCCATGCGAAGAGCTTCCACACTTATTTCGATCCCTCTTTCCTGCTGAACAACAAACCAAGATGGAGGGAGAGAAATGAGGGCATAAGGCTGACCGACTGCACACATAGATCAGGGTCAAGCTTTTCTTTTGATTGTTTTTTTTTTTTCTTTCATTCTCTCCCTCTCTTAGTATGTGAGGATGGCCAACTTGTTTTTGTTCCTGACACTTGAGTCAGTATGTTTTTCAACTGTGGACATAGAGAAAGGAGAGGAAGAGAGAGAGAGAGAAACAAGCAGTTTTGGATGAATGTTGTTGCAACAGTTTTGCCATATCTTATTTTTTGGTCAAGCAGGCAAAGTTCATATGCACAATCTTCTGTCTGTGTGTAAAAGCAACATTTTCTAGTTCATTCTTATGGAGACTACAGGTTTAAACCTCTTTGGTCGAGAATGAGCTTATCAGACTACTATTTTACTAACTTTACAACCAGTGTCTACTTCAATTCTACAAAAATCAAAACATTAGCAGAATTTGATTGAATAAATTATGGTATCTGTTAAATTTCAATTAAAATTTCCAATCCTTAAAGCCTAATACATATATAAAACACTGGGATGGGTCTAAACAAGAACTGTTGGGTCATTTTCCTCAGAACTGCTCCAGCAAAGGTTCACAGAGGATGTTTTTCAAGGACAAATCATTGCAAAACTGAGCTTTGGGGCTGAGTTTGGTCAACGACTGTAGAATGGTTTGTTTTTGAACATAGATTGCGCTGAATTAGAGTCGTGTAATGTAATGTTGCATTACAGGCAAATTAATAGGACACACCCAATGGACTCCCAGAAATTTCCAAGGAATTTTTCATGAGTCAGTTCTGTGAAACACTGAGGCCAACAACCCCTCCAGAGAGGATTTTGTTCCTATTTGTTCCCAAATTAAGTTCATAGTTTAGCACATGTCATTGGGGAAGTGGACAGGAACAACTGAAATCTGACATTTGAACACAAGAGTATTAGATTCGCCCCTCGTCCTATGCGAGTTAGGAAGGGGGTTCTTTACCTTAGGACATGGACCAGGCGCGTGAGTTAAAGCACACACAAGTCTTGACTGTGTGTGATCGGACAGAGCGGACAGCACACACTTGTTTTTGTTGTGAGCTCTGTCTCTTTCACTCTATCCATTCTCCTGCTTTTTCTACTCAATCTTGAGTCAACCTGCCAAGATCAAATGCGGAGTCAACACAGCAAACAGTATGTTCAGCTAATTCAGGTGTAAAACAAAGGTGAAAGTTCATAGGTCAATCATGGCACAGAAGGACTGTAATGTTGGAAGTTGTATGGCAGAATCTGAATAACAGGGAGGATCTCGTAGTGAATAGAAAGCATTCAAATTGACCATATAAGATTGAAGCTTGATTTATGAACACTTTATAGGTAAAAAAAAAAAAAAAAGCTCACAGTGCAGTGTAACCTAATGTTTAAGGGACGGGTGAAGTATGTTAGGGCACAAAGGGTTCTCATCTCACTAAACAAAAGGTCAGTGCAGATAGTAGATTAGCTTTGGCTGCATCAAAGCTCAGTTACAGAGAGAGGATCGATGCTTTAAATGAGAAGTGGAGTGACAATAATCAGTGTTTTACTGGACATGAGACACCAGGAAATACAGGCTGATGCAGCTCAGTCTCAGTGGCCCAATATTCAATAATCTCTTCACAGAAATTTCATTCAGACACACCACAGGAGTTAATCACACTGAAAACTGCTTATCCTAAGGAAAATGAAAAGGAACAGAAACAGGGATAGAGAAGTTGATGAAAAATGTGACAAGAGATAAAAACAAAGAATGTGTGAGAACTTTTCTCTGTAAAAATCAAACCAAGGAAGCAGGGGAATTGAAGCAAGTCTAAAGCACAACTCAAACATAAATGGTCACAACTACAAAGAGGTACACGATCTGTATCCAAATCTTAGCTTTATAATGTTTCTGATGAGAAGGAATATATTAACCATTAAGCTCAATTGGGCTGCACCAAATTACCATATTACTTTTAATTGATAAGAGTAGCTGTTACTGGCACATTGTATTAAAGGGTTACTCCACCCCAAAATGAAAATTTTGTCATTAATCATTTACCCCCATGTTGTTCCAAACCTGCAAAAGCTTCGTTCATCTTTTGAACACAATTTCAGATATTTTGGATGAAAACCGGGAGGCTTGTGACTGTCCCATAACATTCAGACTGAACCACTGATGGCAGATGGACTATTTTGATGATATCTTTCCAAAATATCTTAAATTGTGTTCCAAAGACGAACAAAGTTTTTATGGGTTTATAAAGACATGGGGGTAAATGATTAATGACAAAATTTTAATTTTGGGTGGAGTAACTCTTTAAGTACATAAAAGACTGATTAAAAAAAAAAAAACAACAACAACTGATTTTCTAATTTTCTGCTAGGGCTGTGATGGTGGCAGATTTTTACCACCGCAGTGGTAATGGATCAACTACCGGCAGTGAAGCGGTGTGTGTTTGTAAAATTTTGAAACAAAAAATAAATAAATGCAGGCGTACGTCAACAAACGTACGTGTTTATTTTTGCACTTTCGTCAGTGAACACGGCAACACGTAGTGTGCAAAACACTAGGCCAGCAAAGAAATAATACAGTTAAATAAGAAAGTAGCCTAAATAAGTTACCTAAATAATTTGTAACAACTTCAATCACATGCTGGAAAATCTGCATTGGCCTGATAACAATTAGAACGTAAACACTACCTTGGCTTTTAAATAATGTTAGATTTCAGAAATAATGTTAGAATTATTCCACCACCAAGCAAGCGGGTCTCCGCTGGCCTCCTTTCACAAAAAGCAACTGGAAACGGCTCTTGAGATATGAAGTGCTTGCTCATTTAACATATTATGCGCCGCGCCACACCGCACCAGCAACAAAGCGACCGTTAAAATCATTTGAACTTTGTGTCAGCACGTCATAAATAAAACAAGGCATCAGTTTACTGTCAGGGATTTGTCGTGCGCAGTAGACCGGATCACTGATTATAATGTATTGTGTTCTATTGACTATTGTATTTTGTCGTGCTGCGCAACGCCTCTCGCGTCCGGTGTAGACATTGTGTAAAGGAAATGCCATGGCGTTTGAGGTAATTTGTGAATTTTGTGAATTAACAGTCTAAATACAATTTACAGCAAAATGGTATATGCTATAAATACCAAATTCTATTGCAACTGTTACTATCATTGCATACAATACTTGTATATTTTCTGCTTGTTATATAGTTTGTGACGTCACACGCATTACCGCCGGTGGCAATCAACCAATCAACAATCAACGATCAACACGGTTGTCATGGCGACCGTCACAGCCCTATTTCCTGCCTTTAACAAAAGCTAAATGCTTTCAGCAGGTGACATGACTATGCAAAGAAGTAAGAAGCTTCAATTGAGGGTTTAAGAGCCCCTGCAGTGCACATAATGAGGAACCAAAGCCATGCATTATTTATACAGGCAGGTCAATAAGCATTTATAACAGTAGAGTAAAACTGACTAGTGCCGAGCATCTGAGGTGAACAAAGAGCATGTCAAGAGTCTGACTCACACACATTTGAAAAAACAAAATGGCACCCTCCCATCCTGTGTGGACACGTGAATAAGGCTGGATGCAGTTACCTGAGTTTAACAACTCTTCCATGTTTTAATATGTTTATCCTGTTAAAATAATAAATTATCTTCTGAATTTCATCCATCTTGGCACACAGAGTTCCCTGATTTTCATTCATGTTTTTAAAAGTGAGGTTTAATGTGTGGCTCATGCAACAGACAGATATTTTGAAAGAAACCACACATTATAAAAACACATTTGAATGGTGAAAATCAGATGTATCTGTCTATTTATAAATGTATATCATATTTTTAGGCACACAAAAAGATACACGGTGAACCCAAAGATGAAAAGAGTTGAAACAGTAAGCAAGACCATGCAGCGTAAATGATTACAATAGATGTGTCTGCACTGTTACATGAAAAAAAAAAGACCTATTATAGTGATATAATCTAATAAATTACTTAACATGTACTCAGTGCCGGCCCGTCCAACAGGCGGTCGCCTGGGGCCCCAACTTAAGGGGAGAGCCCCACGGCTGCGAGGTTGTCAATTAAATGTCAAGGTGTGTTCAACTTGAAGCGGCCGCACACAGATCGGTGTTTGACATCGAAGTACAGCGAGAGCTATATACTAATGGACAGCTCTGCATGCTTTCCTATCCTATTGCAGTCCTTTGATGTCAAACACAGATCGATCTGTAGCACCCCTTTAAGTTGAACACACATACAGATGAGATGACGCACCAGGGCTGTACAGTGCATTTAAAAACATTTAACGCCGATTTTTCTCCAAATTCATTTCATAACAAAAGTCGAGTGTTATAAAACTACAACTTCCTTTTGTGATCTGACGTGGTTTCATATCACAGAATGAGGCATAATCATTTTATAGTATTCTATACAGTGATAAAGGCTATGTTGATTAACATTGCATTATAAATACACATTATGCATATAAAAAAATACCCGAGATGGCTTGAAAAACAGAGATACACCATTTAGTCACAATCGTATGTTTATTGTCTTCATTCTTCATCAGTTAAAACGTCCTATCTGCATTTTATTCAGCTACTGCAGCGAGAGCATACGCCTTTTTCCATATTAGGGATTTCCTCCAACCAGATTTTTGTGAGTATTTAATTTTATGATTTTTTTCACTTATGGTTTTACTGCACGACCATATAATACTACCAGTATGAATGAAACTGCTACAGCTACTCAGGACACCTTAATTTGGGTAAAAATAGGGAAAATAATACTTCTACGTTTTTCTCCAGTGTAGAGGAGTTTCTCTCTCTCTCTCAGTGGATGCTTAAAATGTCCTGACAAAAATTAAGAAATTGCAGTTAATGATTTTTAATCATAATCGTTTATAGTAAATCCTTAGACCATTCTAAACAATTATAGTTACAGGCCTCCTGCATGTCAACAGGTCATGCTGCAGTATTCTGTAAAATGTATTAATAATAAATAATCATCATTATCAATAATTATTACTTTGTTTATTGTTTTATTTAGATATAACTATAATCAGAATTATTAGTAGTCATATGATATATAAAAACATTATTTGGTCAAATTGTGCAGATCTACAAACAGGCACAGCAAACTTAGTATTCTTTATCATTTCCGGCAAATAAAGAAAAAGTTTATCTGAAAAATTTTCTAGTTACAGTTCAGATTTTATTGGTTCAGATTTTGGAATTAAAATAAAAGAATGATAGAGAGATTAAAGTGAAATTGTAGTAGAAACGGAAAACAAACGGTATCTTTATGGAGCTGGAGAAAAAAAGGATATTCTGAATGCTATACTGTATACAAAATATTTATTGTGGTATAAATGCCATGATACTCATGATCACAGACAGACTTGTCATATGTTTAAATTGCTATGACAATTTTTACAATAGTGGGGTCTGTTTTCATTATCTTGCCTAGGGCTCCACAACCTTACGGGCCGGCACTGCATGTATTAAACATTATTATGAGACATTCAGCTCCCACAAGAGTATTATGCAGGAAAACATGGTCGGTTTTAATGCTATACCACAAATTGGAGCGCAAGAAAAATCATGGCTTTTGGTATTTTGAGATCTGAATGTCCCAGAAAAAAAAAAAAAACAAAAAAAAAACAGTCCTTCCAGAAAATAAATGTCTCACATAAATCACTTCTTTCTTGACAAACAGTTTTGGCAAAATTTGAGAAAGCAGATTTTATCTTGTTATTTCCTTACCTACTGTGCCATTATTGCCACTCAGTGTGTCTCATGTGCTCTGTTCTGAAGAGATTTTAGCAATGCCCTGATGGCAGGACAGCTCCCATCTAGCAAAAGCATAAAGAGGCTTTGGTGTGAGCAGCCTTTGAGTCCAGTCAGAATGAAACTCAAAGTGATAATAGTGCAGAGTGCAGGGAATTCACAAAGGGATGAATGATGACATACGTTTAACATGGACCTCTTTTGTGACAGTTTCACTTTCATTCTGACAGCATTAGAGGTTCAGGCACTAATGAATGGGTGACTGGTTATTTATAAACTGTCAAGAAATGGAGCGCTAAGGTACACTCAGCTGTGGAGCATTTTATAGATCAAATCAAACAAAAGGAGAGAGAAATGGAAAGGCAAAGAGATTCATACGTTTAAAAAATGCTAGTAGGAGAGACTAAGAGAGGATAAAAGAGAGGATAAAAAGTGATCTTACCGCAGGTCACTTTGTTGGGTATTGGCTGAGGCTGGATTTCAGGCTTGCCCCTAGATTTTCTGCTCCAGTGGTGACCTCTACCTCGCTTCCGTCGGACAGGGGTGGTTGATGTCACAGAAGAGCCAGTCCCTATCAAAGCAAACACATTAATAGGGCTGAGCTATATTTGGCAATGTTTTTGAATCTTCACCATTTCCTCATTATGACTTTACAAAAACAACACGGTGAATTATTTTCATGCGTTCTATGTATAAAGTCCCACAAACTGGGCCATTCGGTTACCCTTGCTACTAGTTTCATCAAGACTACAACGTAAGCAGTAAAAACGGCAACTTAAATTCAATTTATAACTGTTTGTGTCATCACTAAAATAAAAGTCTCCACATGATATTTTTCATATATTTACAATTTATTGAAAATATACAATGCTACTATGCATTGTTACATTGAAGCATATAAACTAAAATGATTAAATATCCTTTAAAAGTTTTTTTTTGTTGTTTGTTTTGTGAAAAAGAGTGTGGAAAATATGCCGTAATTATTTTAAACGTTATATATTATATTATACACTGTAATGTTAAACTGGGTGCAGCCATCTGTAACTTCCAAGGCTTCCGGTGTCATCCACCTCTAGTTATTTTAGATGTTAAAAACAGTCCTTTATTATGTCTGATACTAGTATTTGTTATCATATTATTCTAATTTTTTTAGCATAAAAATAAACACTGTGTAGCAACAGTAATACTATTTACTCATACCGGCCAATGAATCAAAAGTTCTGTACATTCACAGAAAACAGCTTATACATTGAAAAATAATGTAATTTATAATTGTACATTATATAATATTATAATATATTTCCAAAAAGGCTGAAAAATATAGAGAAAACATTTTTGACAAACAAAAGCAGACAAAAATGTAATAAACTGATGTGTTGAGCTTATAGCGGCAATCTTTTCTCACCTGCTCTCCACTGGTGGTCTTGTGTGTTTTCCAAGGATAGTATATCTGTGTTTGAGCTGAATTGTGTGTCTCCTCTGGTATCCACCTCTTGGTATTCTGCCTTCTCTCGCTCTGGAGACACTAACAGCACAAGTGACACATCAGTATGTGACCATAAACATTACTGAATTTGATTACTGTTCACTGTTGTTTTACACCTGATGCTCACCTGTTCTTCTTTTCTTTTGAGAGACAAAAGGCAGGACATCATGTCGTGTCAGAATTCGCAGCAACTGCAATAAAGGTTTGAGGTTTGCTTCACTCAAGTATCCTCGCCTCTCCAACTCCAACAGCAGTTCAACGCCACTCTTGGGTCTGTGGTGACCGGCAATTGGGCACGGATCATTCTGCGGCTGTATTCTTCGCCATGTTTTCAGAAGCCGAGGACATAGAGATTTACCCTGCGAAGACCCATCAGGCCCTGGAGGCAACTCATCAGTCCATCTCTCTGGATCGAGGGGATGTTTTCCAGGATAAGCTTCATCGAGGAGAAAGGACAAAACCTCAACATCAGTCTCTGTGAGTTGGGAGCCCACGATTTCAAAGATCTCATGGAGGGACAGCATCTCATAGTAGCTCAGGCACTCAGTCTCCTCCCAGTACAAGGAATATCTCGAGCACTTTGCTGAAGCCATGGTCCTTCCGAATGTGTCTGGTAAAGAAGAACACACATAAATATTAAATGCGAGTTATTATATTACGTTATATATACTGAATAAAATGGACAAACTTGGCTGTCAAAAATACTAAGTACACGGTACATTCTCTGTACGCTAGCCTACGAGCTAACTATCAAAGATCGACTGTGGGTCAAAAGTATATATTTCTATAAAACATACAAATCCAGTTTTTGTGTCTCCAAGTGGTACAAAAACAACACAGGAAGATATTTACACGGCCGTAGTGGAAACAGCGGTTATTTTGATCCGAAAAGCGTTTCTGTGGTGACCCTCCGTCAGCTGTTCCGTCAAACGTTCCTCTCGCGCACGGTCACGTGGACTCTTTATATAACGTCACGTTTGAGCTGAGGGAACACAGCCAAGGTGATAAAAGAAAAATAATCAATGACACGCATTTGTGTTTAATTGTAAAACACCGTTCAATTATATGAAAGAACGATATGGTTGAAGGTTGAGACTACGTCCAAATGTTGATGTTTGCGTTAGCTGACATTCCTGCAGCGGACTTCCGCCTGTAGTAACGTTACTAACCTAGATTTTTCTATGAGCTAACCTGACATCACACTGCACCAAAACCTCTCGACGTTTAAAAAATAAAAAACTACAAGAACTATGTTACATACTACACACAGCACAAGTCCACTTGTTATCAACATTTTTGTATATTAGCGCCCGGACAAGGAATTATGTTCTTTTAAAACAACAAGTATTTTGATATTTTGCTGTATATATAAAACACTCATATTTTACATCAATAACTTGAGGATCAACGAGCATCTTACCTGTATCAAACTGTTTATCTGGATTGTTTACACTCTTGTTCTAACCCTTCCTAACACCACCCACAACTCAACTGGAAAAACACAGTTCGAGCGTTAGCCAGTTTTGTTGACGGATCCCCGAACAATCGCAGATCGTTATATGTGTATTTGGAGGAAGTTCGCTCGCATATGATTTGTAGATCGAGGCTCCATGTCGACAAAGCAGTCACATGTCATATCCGCAAAATGTCGCCATATTGGGAAAGGACACATAAAAGAGAAAAGAAATATATATTTTTATTTTATTTACTAACTTACTTACTTACCGTAGGCTGATAACAAGTTACTTTATAAGAACTAGCGCTGTCCAATTTTTCAAGCATCCTTGTGGTAGTTGTAGTCTATGAAACATGCACTTTAGTAATTAGTAAAATGAGGCACGGTAGTGTGTAATTTATGTTGTAGAACAAAACGTCCTCTTCTAGCCACGGACTTTAATTAACTTGCAAAATCAAATAAAAAATAATAATAATTTTAGGCCCGTTATCAAAGTCTCTTTAAGGGTATTCTATAGTCTTTGCCGTTATAAGCTGGGCCTTCCTTCCCTTAGATATATACATATCTATGTTTTTTTAAATTATTATTATGCTTTAAACAGCAGATAAAAAAACAATACAACAGACAATATAAAGCCAGGGAAACATAGGAGAAAAGAAAAGAAAAGGGGGAAAAAAGAAGAAGAAAGGATTACAATCAAAAACAAGCATGACCTTTACATTACTCAAATATTTTGAAGACAGAGCACAAACGGACAGTTTTGATTGCCTTTCTATTAGTACTGCTTTGAATAGTACAAAAATAGTTTTCCAATTCTTTATAAAACACTGTGAAACAGGGTTTTCTGTTAGAAAATTTACACTTATGAATGTGAAATTTAACTAATAAAATAAATAGATTAATAACAAAAGCTTTGTTATTCACATTATCTTGATTAAACAAACAAACAAACAAAAAAAACTACACTTTCAAAATTAAAATTAAAGAGTACCTTTTCTGTGATAAACACAGAGACATCATATAACTTCTTAACTACAATGCCAGAAGATGTGGGGTATACAGTTTCCAAGTGCAAAGAGCAAAAAGAGCAGTTAACATCAATATCCTTTCTTAAACTTACTAAGAAAATGTTTAACATGATAGAATTCATGAATAATTTTGAAAGTGATTTCTTTTACCTTGTTTGTAACAAAAAAGTTGTGAGGTCATAACCAAACACTTTCCCACATAGGGTTTCTAACAAATTTAGCCCAATAAGCAATAGAGCAAGGCTTGGTAGAAACCTCGTTTAAAAATAGAGAGCGAATAGATTTGTTATTTTTAGTCTGTGAAAAACAAATTTTACCACATATTGTGTCAGCTAGATTAACATATCAGCCAATATCACATCTCTGAATAAAGAAACAATACTAGAGAACAAGAGAGAATTCCTTGGGAGTCAGGAAAATTAAACTGTACAAGAAACTCCTCATAAGTCATAAGATACTTGAGTGTTAAACAAATGAGATACTAAAACAATACGCTTATCAAACCAACTTTTCAAAAAAATACTTTTGTGCTCAGAATACAACGATTGTTCCAAACAAAATAACGCTGCGGAGAGAAATTGTGCTTGTAGATCAGTTTCCAAGCCAACAAAGCTTGAGCATGAAAGGCAGATAGTTTCACTGGAAATTTCTCAATTTTATAATCACACATGATAAACATATCTATGTTCCTTCCTAGCTGGCCTACAAATTGACGTAATGACTTTTAGATCAAATAACAATTTATTATAATTCGTAATCGTAGAATATAATCCATAGTATTAAAAAAAATGGTGTGAATTAACAGGAGGGATTTTGATTAATATCTGTTCGCCTGTGCTGCTGGTGTGGTCCGTGTCGCTAGGAGGCGGTCGTTAGTTCGTCTACAGAAGAAGATCGTCACAGCTCCTGCTGGCTAACCACATCATATCCGCCGCACATCAACACACTGAGCACAGCTACAGAAAGTACTGTGAGTAAGGTTTTTGTTTTAGGGTTTATTTTCCTGTCAGTGCGCCGTTTTAGCAATATCTACATTTACAGTCGCTCCTCGAAGTTCACTTATATCTGATTTTCATAGTTGTTGGGGAATCGACATTATTTAAGAAAGAGCGAATAGTTTCCGTGACAGATTTGATAAACAAACTTCGAGGAGTGTTTTTATATCAACCCGTCAAAAAGAGCGCGTTGTTAGATGGTATTATTTCATAACTTAATATGTTTTGGACACATCTGATGTAATGTAGCAGCTTAACAAACTTGTTCTTCCGGATTCTTTGTTGTGGATGCAGTTTCTGTACCAACCCATATGAGTGACATCGATTTTCCATAATGTAATCCAAGACATTTATAACTTGCTGCACAGTAGATGGAAAGTCTTCAAAACGAAGTTGCTAGAATAATGAAAGCTATTAAGTTTATTTAATTCGGTTTTTCATTGTTTCGATAAAAATGACAAAGAAAAGTGTAGGCAGTGATCTACTGAGGCGTTAATAAAGTTATTGTTCATTCTGTTCTCGAGAGATATTCTTATACCAACGTTTTTCATTTTTAAGGTTTCCCATACCTCTTAACCTCTTCTCCTTTGTGCGCTGTGATAATGTAAGAGTTTAATGACTACAATAATGCAAATAAGCTGAAAATATTTTCAGTGAACAAAGTGATGGACACCCCATTAGAGAAGGGTCCTACTTTCCTTATTTGACACCCAGGGTGTCCTCTACATCTCATAGCAGTGCCATATAGTACAATATACGGATAGTCTACCTGTGTAGTATATGAACTAGATGTTTTAATAGTTAAACTGTTAATTCAATTCTTATGTTATTATTAGACACGCTGAAATGGATGGGAAAGCAAGTGACCCCTTCAGCAGTGAGGCAGAGCAGCTTCCTGGGGCAGGAGTAGTGGGGAGGTGAGTGAAGAGCACACAAGTGTTTGTTTTTCATTTTAAGTCATATAAATTTATAGTTAGTAACTTCATTTCTATTGTTTGCCATTTATATTGAATTACACATAATTAAAAATAATGTCATATATGTGTTATTACATTGAATTGTGTTGTTATGATGCACGTGTGTTAAAATGATTGAAATGTATAAACATTATTATTACTCTGGTAATTCTGTTTTCCTGTCTGTCGTGGACGTCAGGCTGTGGCTGCCCAAAGGTCTGTCTGGTAATGTGATTAAGGATTGGGTGGACCGCAGGAGGAAGTCCATCCGTCCGTGGGCCAGTTTTGTGGACCAGCGCAAGTTCTCCAAGCCTCGTAATTTTGGAGAGCTGTGCCAGCGTGTGGTGAGGAACCTGAACACCTTTCACAGCAACTACACCTTCATCTTCCTGGGACTCATCCTCTACTGCATGTAAGGAACTGCTTGCTAATAATCATCTAGAATCAGGTAATATTCAAATATATGTAACTTCTTCAAATTAAATAAAAGGCTCACTGTAATAGAAATAAAAATCTTCCATAAGACTCTGTTCATATGTACACAACATGGGTGTGTGTGTGTGTTTAAGTTTCTCCGAAGGTCCACATTCATGCAACCATCTGGAAGGCGTTTAACAGAATAAACATTCACAGGAGGTTCAAATAAAACTTTCTCTATCCTTTTCTCCTCCAGTATCAGTTCCCCAATGCTCTTGATTGCTTTGGGAGTGTTTGCTGGTGCCTTCTATATAATTCACTTGAAAACGCTGGAAAAGAAGCTGGTTGTTTTCGGTAAGAGAGTGAGATGTTGTTTTAGTAGTTGGTGTATGAGGCTGTATGAGTTGCGTCATTGGATTTGTTTGCTTAAATTGAGGTTTAAGGGCTGGATATATGATGTGATGTAAGTGATCTAATGCGCAAACACACTCCTCTGTTTCTCTCAGGTCGTGAGTTGACTCAGGGACACCAGTTAGGTTTAGCAGGAGGGGTTTCCTTCCCTGTGTTCTGGCTCGCAGGTGCAGGAGCTGCTGTGTTCTGGGTACTAGGTGAGTTTTTCACCCTCATCTCATTGTACTTGTTTTTCCAGAGAAGGTTCCTCTGAAACTGAATTTGTTTATTTATTTTTTTATTCAGGTGCTACACTAGCTGTTATCGGGTCTCATGCGGCATTTCGTGAGCTGGAGTCGTCTGACATAGATGAGCTGCTCATGGAACCTGTTTAAACCTCTCACCTTTGACCTTTTGGCTCATGTTAACCTACAATGTCTTGCCTCATCTTTTGTATTGCCACATATTGGTTGCACTAATTAAAAAAATATCAGTTTACTCACAGATTGGCCAGAAATGCGGACTGTTCAGCTGACATTGCCCTAAACAGATCAAGCACATTGAAAGACCTCAATTGCCTTTACTGGTACCTATTGGATATCATGTTCATTTGTTACATTATTTATTTCTACAGCATCCTTAAAGCACAAACTAAATGGACTGTGACCCAAAGCAAAAAAAATCCAGTTTTCTTCAACTTGTACTATCCTTAAAGGCATAGTTGATCCAAAACTGAAAACTGTTGTTCTGTGGAACACAAAGGAAGATATTTTGAAAAAATAAATAAATCATTTATGTGAGTAAATCACCTTCTAAAGGTTTTCAGATCCTCTCGCACTAAAGGACAAATATAAGGAATTGTTTTTGATCAAAACGTTATGCTAGATCATCCAAAATAGCAAGGAAAAAAAATCAGACAACAAGAATGTACTGTCTTGACAGTTTGTGTGATTTGTAGGGTACCGATCATTACATAATCACTTGTCTTAAGCTATATTTAGCTCATTTGTTGTTACATCAGTCTTGTTAGGACAGCTAGCGCTTGTATGATTTAATAACAGCATGTGTCAGCAAAGACAAAAATGTATTATTGCTATTCAGCATAATCAGTTTCTGATGCCAATATTCCCAGTGGAAGTTTTTATATGTTCTCTCATTTTATGGAAATGTTTGTTTATCATCTTTTATTTTACAACTTGCTTCTGTTATATCAGTGAATGGGAAGTGCAATAAAATGCTCAGCCTGTACAATATTTGAAGTCTAATGTTTATTTAACGACTGCTCATAGAACAATAACTAGCCTATTTTCATCTTTTTTTTTTATTATTGTCTTGTCACAGCACACAAATTTGAGTTATGTGACCTGCTTTCATTACATCAGATCAGTGACAGTCCATCTCATTTTTAAGTTGCCATAGTGATGACCTTGAGTGGGATCTACCTCTCCTTTTAAACACTGCGGCAAGAGCAGCCGATCGATATTCCATTACAGCAGTGCAGTAAGGATGGAGGGAGGGAGCGAGAAAGAGGAGCACTGCAGTGAGCCCATAGCATTCTCCCAAGGGACATTGGGTGTGTGTGTGTGTGTGTGTGTGTGTGTGTGTGTGTGTGTTAGGCAGCCCAGTTTTGCAAGTCAGTAGTTTGCAGCGACATCAATGTATGATGAATGCTGCAGTCAGCATATTACAGTCACTCTCTGCTGTGGCCTAAAAAGACAGTCTTGTTTGCCATTGTTAAGAGAAGGAGATAAAATAGTGGTTATTGTTTGTGTGTTCTGTTGAATATGAGTAAAATAATACATTCATTTTAAATGAACCTTTATTTTATACACAGTAAATTATGTTATATAAATTGAACTGTCCACTGATTTACTGGTTTCTCAATACAGAGTAAGCAGATATTATTCAAGCTTTTCAAGTTGTATCACAAAGCACAACTGGATAATTTTTATGTGGAAAAAAATGGAATATATATACATTTACAATAACAGACAGAAATAGACTATATGAAATGTTTTATACTTCAATACTATCAATTATCATAAAACTAGAAAAAAAAATCAAACTTGATCTAATATTCGCTTTTATGAGCTATTAAAATGACCTTGATGTTTTAGGATGGCAAAATAAATAGAAACCTTTTCCCAATTTTTGTTGTCGACTTTTATGACTGATATAATTTGGACTAAGATTCATTTGTCTCTTGGTAGACACTAGATAGTCCAGCAGATGCTGATAAACATAAATCGCATGCCCTTTTTATCAAAAACCATGAATACTCAAGGTATAAGATAATATGACCTTGAAAAGAAATATGACAGTTCTTGTGTAATCATGATAGGAAGCTGTAAAACATGTGAAAAATCATTTTGGTATATACATATATGGTATATACAATCTTAGGTATATAAATTCAAGCAATTATGAGCCAAATTAAATAAGGAGGACCAAAAGTCCACCCTGTTAGGGACAAATGAACAACGATTTTAAATATTTATGAATATGCAAAATTTTAAATGAAAAAAAAAAAAGTTTAAACCATTTCATCAACTTAAACATCAATTGCTGTCACTAAATGTGTCCAGCCTGAATTAACAGAGTGGACACTAACAGCCAGGGTGGACATTCTGACCTAAAATCAGCCATTACACTAAGTCTGAGCAAAAAGTGCTAACACAGAAGGTCTGTCAAATAAAGAATTGAATAGTTTTTAAAAATGGTACTTTTACAGATAAGAATTTCTATTTACTTTTTTTTTTTTTTTTTTTCATATTCCACTTAACATCTTGAAGTTGACCACATCTTGGAAAGGTAAAATAAATAAAAACAGACAATTAACAAAACAGAGGCTCTCACTCACGAAAAGATGTAATTTCCTTCTTACAACTTTCATTTAAAGGGCCAGTAATCGAATATAACAGGGTGGACAATATTTTGAGGGACAAGTTAAAAAATTTTCTTCTTCTTTTTTATGAATTTAATACTTGAAATATATATATGAAATTATTACTGATATAACAAACAAGGTTAAAAAAACACGCTTATTAAGTGCTATATTCATCATCAAAAGGGCAGGCACAGGCCAGGGAACTTAGGAAAAATTCTGATATTTGGTGGTTTAAAATGCTGTAAAATGTTTAGTTCTGTCAAAATTAGCGCCTTAATGCAGGGATTAATTTTTGCAGTTTAACACATTAACTCAGGGGCGGAGCCTAGGGTTGGCCACCCCACTCATAAATGCTGTATCTGTTTGTTTTTTTCTTGACAAGGAGTGCATTTATTCAGTCGCAGAACATCTTTACGATCACATCAATCCGGAGACGTTTCAGAACCGTGCTCCAGCTTCATTTCAGCGGCAGGCTCGAGCCTGCAGCCTGTATATCAGAGCGCAAAATAAACTACGTGCATGCAATGTTGTGGTCAGTTAAGGCATGAATTTACCAAAAAGGCGATTAAAGCTGCCTTAAAACTGTGTGTGCATGTAATATGTTATATATGAGTTACATTAAGAACATGGTTTTCCAAACTGTCCTGGAGAAGCCAGCACCGTCTCCCTCATTTAACACACCCCATTCAGCTCATCAGCTCATTAACAAACACTGAAATGGGTCAGAAAAGGTAATGAGAACTGAAAGAAAATACTATGCGTGTCAGATCCGCATCAACTACATCCCTTAAAGAAATAGCAGCCAAAACAACCTAATAACCAGCTGCTGTGATATCTGTTCATGAAGAATAAAAGAAAAAAAGAGGAAATCAATAACTTTTATATAGCTTTAAGTATTTATCTGTATTTAGTTTAGAATTTTGATAACTTTATTCATTTTCTGTATATTTCTGCTGAGGGTAGCCTAGCTAAATATAACATTTATTATAATTGGTTTATGTGAAGATTGTGTTAAGTTCACTTAAATTAGAAGGTATTTTTAAAGTGTAATAAATGTTATAATAATGTTTAATGGCTATAGTCAATGGTTAAATATTAGGGGACATTTTTTTTATAGGGAAATCAGTATTAGGCTACTTGGTATCAGTGATAATGGCCTTCAGTCAAAAAAGAAAAGATGCCATTAAACAAATATTAAAAATATGTTGTTTGTACATTCATTTGAAGATTGAATGTGAAATTATTGCAATATAAAAGTATATTTAAAAATGTTAATGTTAGGTGGGATTAATCGCGATTAATTTCAGAAAAATCGATGTTAAATCACTGTTATTTGAAGATATATATATATATATATCTTCAAATAACAGTGATTTAACAGTAACATCTCTTATTACAATTCTTGAAACAAAAACAAAAACAAGAAGATAAAGATGCAGAAATGAAGAGTCAGACATCACTTGTAGTATTAAATGTACTAGATGTTTTATTGGATATGACCTTTCAGATACGTTTCTACTAGTAGTTTTGTCCTTCTTTATTAATCTCAATATTCACATTTCTGTCAGATCAATGGCTGACTGCAACAGCGCACTTTCCCTTACCTCACACACACACACACACAAACACACACACACACACACACAAACATACACGCGCAGACAACAAGACCTGATACTGCTTCATAGCGATCGTATCTCCTGATTAACCAGCGCTGGAACCTGCACACACCAGTTTCAATTGGTTAGTCCAGAAATGATTTGGACGATAAAGTTTGTTTCTCGAATCAGATATTAGAAGAACAAATTGCAGTTATGACAGATAACAGCTGAAATCTATTTCAACAGTTAATGTAAATATACAAAAACAGCAAATTTAACTGGCATAAAAGCGGGACAACAAAACCTGGTGTGTTTGGGTTCATGTCGGCAGTTGATTTAATTCCAGAGATGCTGTTCAACACCATGACGGGAAGCTGACCTGCTTCTAGTGTGTTTCACTCACGTGACATCAAACATACAAGAAAATCATTTTATACTGTTTTTCATTGTTTCTATCTTCCAAGATATGTCTTTATTTGTTTAATCAGATGTGGTATTGTTTACATTTTCCCTAAAACACAGAGACAGAGTGTATTGAAACATTTGGGGTTATTGTAGCAGTCAAACAAGCACACAAACAAAGACCGAACAAGTGAGAGAAGATGCCGATGTCAATCAAACGCAAGTAGAAAATAAAAAATATAAACAAAGCCACCAAACCACCTCCATTAGTGATTAAAGAACATAAAATCACCTAACAAGCACAATTATTAACAAAACATGAGTGAAATACGTGAAAGTTCCTATGTTAAACGGAGTCTAGTGTGTGCATTGGGGTCCAACAACAGGTTTTGTGTGATTCGTGTATCCGTGTGTGACTGGAGGGTAGGTTGAGGGAAAAGGCATGGATGTAAAGGATCGGTGGAGGGACGGCCTTTTTTAATAGGCGAGCGTACATACTCCCTTTTTAGCATCAAAAGCTCCTTTCGAATCTACATAATGATTATGCAGCTGCCAGTTTTAGATATATAGTAGACTTTATGTACACAGCCGTGTGAAAATACATGCAAAGATTATTATAGGAAATGGGGGGCATGATGTGGACATTTGAGAATCTGGAAGGTGCTTTGTGGTTTCCTCTTTGGGGAGAGAGACGTGCTATTGGCTTAAAGCTGCTGTCTCTTTGAAAGGAGGGCAGGAGAGGATGGTTGTGCGTCTCGGTTGGGAAGAGAAGTTGTAGAACAAAATGGAAGATGTAGGAATGTGAGTAAAGATGATTTGTTGATCAATAGTATGTCTCCTTTTCCACCCATCCTGCAAAAAAGGGAATCAGAGAAATCTTGAGTTTTTGCATAAATTTGCACACTGATGAGTTATCTTATCCCTGATTTAAAGAAAGAACATTACTCATAAGAAGTGTGTCATTTTGTGCATGTGTCTTTGAGACTATATCAAGGGACACATACCACCAGGGTTCCGGCGCAGGAGCAGCTTTCGGACCTCATCATACACAAAGATTAAGAAACTGTATGGGAAAGCACAGAACCACCAGCTCGGCCTGGAGATAAGAGAGACAAATGAGAAGAGAGAACATTTGAAATTGCAGAACACTATTGACTACCACATACTTCATGTAGCAGATTATGAAATGTTAACATTTGTGTCTATAGCATAACTTTAGGACACGTGACATATGTATGTTTCAAATGTGTCTCACATGCATATTTATGAATGACCTAATAATTATATTGATTATTTACTAATAAAATGAAATCAGAATCTCAATCAATTTCAGTTTGATTTAATTATTTTCAGATTCTCAATAATTTAATAAAATTAAGATTTTGCATGAAGATTTTCATTTTCACCGTTTAAAAACTATTTTTTTTATCTAAAACTGACATTTATTTTTTTAAAAAAAAACGTAATCTTGTGAAATGTTGTTTATTACAAATTAAATTATTTTTTAATTAACATTTTAAAAATATAATTTCTTCCTGTGATGGCAAAACTTAATTTTTACTTCAGTTTCCAGTGTAATATTGTCCTTCTAATATGCTGATTTGGTAATCAAAAAAACATTTTCATGAGACAATTATGATCAATTATTTTTTTTAAAGAATTCCCAGCATTTATTTGAAAAAAAAAAAAACTTCTTTAATAATATTCTTTCATGTCATTTTTGATCTTCCTTGCTAAATAAAAGTATTAATGTTTTTTAAAAACAGGCAAAATAGACCTTACTGACCCAAAACCTTTGAAATGTGTTTCCTTTGAGAGAACCAGAGGTGGAACTGGATGTGTGCTTGCAACTGAAAAATCCATTTTCCCATACACATTTGTGCACGTGTGTGTGTTAAACTCACTTGAGCGGGTACATCCTGAGGGCCACATCCATGCCCGGGCAGTATGAGAGGAATGCAGCGAGAGCTGTTTCTTCAAACAGCCCAAAGATCAGAATCTTATTCCTGTAAAAGGACAAACACAATTAGATCAAATGTTCTCGTGAATACAAACACGTAAATGTACACACACTTCCTGAACTCACTTCATGCCCTGCTGGAATACTGAGTTGCGTCTGGTCTTGCAGACGATGACATCAGCCCATTGTACAACCACAATACTGACAAAGAACGCTGTGTGACATGTGAACTCCACAATCTTCCTCTGCTCGTATGTCTGGGGAACACGAACACAACAACTTACAACATGCAGGGAAACGTCTATGAGACATGTATGGGTTCTAAACACTTCCACAACACATGAAAACACTCACCCACTGCTGTCCGTAACTGTCCTCCAGGTCGTTCATCGAACGATCATCCCAGTTGAGTCTGATACCAACGAGCAGTGAAGGCAGGAAGCCATTCTCCGCCAAAATCACAAAGTAGCTGAAGAAACCACCCAAAGCCTGGATCATACCTACACACACAAACACATGCTTACTTTGTTTTTTTTTTGCAAAGATGCCCGCACAGTTTTAATATTTATTACAGTTATAGGGTACAACGGGGCTAAAGGCGCCTTTGATATTATTTTCCTCTAAACCACTAAATGGCACAAAAACGTGGCGTAGCACTTTCCAAAACATTCGCTTTTCAAGATGCATGTGCATAATTCTCTGATCCTTGATGCTGACAAAGTTGATTCTGTGCTTACTTGATCTAATATTTTATGTTTTTTAAAATGTTGTAGACTTAAGAAGCGAATGAGAATCACTAAAATGAATGCATATATTTGAGACAAAGGTCTTCTTAATGATTTTCAGTTTTGTTTAAGATAATTAAAGCAACAGTTTTTAAATAATGAAAGAATATTTAAAAGTATGGTATTTGGGGCTAAAGGCGCATAGTAATTAACATGATAATTAATAGATGTCTGACTTTTTCATTTGTTGACATGACATGGTTAGATTCAGATGGTAAATATCATATATTATGTTGGGTGTCCATATTAGAAATAATCACTATGTTTAGAATGAAACCATCATATTTAAAAACATGATATTAATCATTTCATATAATATATGAAAACATTTGTTGTTACTACTGTAAATCTATATTCAATTATTATGGGATGTCCTTCAACGCTTTCAGAATCTTTACTCATAATAATGATTTGTTTCTGTATTTTAAAATATATTTTTTATAATAACATTTTAATGACAGTAGTTTATTGAACAAAAATTTATTTTATATTATTTTATTTTTTTAAATAAGCAGAAAATAGTACAAACTTTGCTAAAGTGATTTTGTTTTGAACAAGTATTAAAAAAACATTATTTTAGCTGAAGTATTGTGTCAATACTGAGTGTTTTTTACCCCGTGTGTGGAGTAAAAGGCCCCCCTTGCCACCTCTTACATTTATAAGATTTTTAAACAAAATAAACGACTTGTATGTTTTTTTCACAATACAAGCATACTGTATATTTTTTTTTCTTCTGCAATTTAGCATTTTAAGTGCAGGGAATAGCACATTTTTTCTTAAGGTGTGCCTTTAGCCCCGTTGTACCCTATAAAATAACAGTTTTTTCAATTTTTTTTTTTTTTTTCAGTTTACAAAAAGATATAACAGTTAAATGCTGTTTCATTGTTTTCAAAGAAGTTCATATTTTGTACTTTTATTTGTGGTACCATGTGCAAATCTGTAGGTGAGTAGATCTGTTCAAACGTTTAATGCTTAACATTTAATGTTGCAATGTTTGAATGATCTATACGCTACTGTTCGAAAGTTTGGGATCAGTGATATTAAAAAAAAAGAAAAAAAAGAATACTTTTATTAAGCAATGATGCTCAAAAGTGACATTAAAAATATTGTTATAATGTCACAAAACAGTTCTATTTCAAATAATTTATGTTATTTCTACTCATTAAAGAATTCTAAAACAGGTTTCCACAAAATTATTAAGCAGCAAAATTGTTTTCAACATTCACCATAATAACAAATATTTTTGAGCAGCAAATTAGCATATTAGAATGATCATGTGACACAGAAGACTGAGAACTAGAGTAATGGCTGCCGAAGCTAACAGTTTCAGAGTTGTTTGTGACTAACCAATTTGTCCATAAGCAATGCTGATGAGACGCTCGTTCACAAGTTTGTCTCTCAAAGGGTTCCTGGGCTGCCTCTTCATGATGTCACTCTCTGCAGCTTCATAAGCTAGGGAAATAGCAGGAACCTGTGGAGGTAGAGGGAAAGTTACATTTTTGTTCATGTTTGTGTGACGGTAGGTCATTTCTCCTATTTTCATTTTCTGTTTTTCGTGCTTACCATGTCAGTTCCCAGGTCGATGCAGAGGATGGTGATGGTGCCCAGGGGCAGAGGGATATTGACGATAATGAAGAACAGGAAGGGGGTGATCTCAGGGATGTTGCTGGTCAGGGTGTACGCAATGGACTTCTTCAGATTATCAAAGATAAGTCGGCCTGCATGGGGAGAAATGGATTTTCATACGTTGTTTGACAACATCAGTCTTTCCCTCAAATTCACTAGTCTCCACTTGTCTTCCTCACCTTCTTCTACTCCAGTAACAATGGAAGCAAAGTTGTCATCCAGCAGAATCATATCAGCGGCCTGTTTAGAAACATCAGACCCTGAAATGCCCATAGCGACACCGATATCAGCCTTCTTGAGGGCCGGAGAGTCGTTCACACCATCACCTGTTACAGCCACAATGGCTCCCTAAGTGGCAGAAACATAAACAGGACATGTATCGAAAGCTGTAATCAGGACATTATTAAAATTACAAAGGACTTTTGGAGGACTGAGGAACATAAACCATCTTGAAATGCAAGTGTGTGTTTACCTGTCGCTGGCAACCCTCTACAATAATGAGTTTTTGCTGAGGAGACGTCCTGGCAAACACAATCTCAGTGTGGTTCCGCAGAACTTCGTCTATTTGCTCCTGAGAATAGTCCTTTAGATCGGTTCCATGAATCACACAAGCTTTGGCATCCCTAAAACACACAAACAATAAATACTGATAAATACATTTTTGTAGTAAAGTGCAATCGCTTTGCTCGGCAAATTTTGAAGGCAAAATCCAATATTTCGAAAGGAATTTTGCATGTCGGGCAAAATATTTTGCCATACAGATTTAGCATTTTCGCCGACAGAAAGCTGCTTGGTTTGGACGTGATTTCTGTGAGAGCTGTGCTTCATTCATTGCTGTACTATTGACAGATAATGAATCTTTTTTTGCACATGAAATTTCACTAATCTGACCGCACCATAAATGCATGTTGAGGTGCCATGTGCGTTTACAGTGCTGGTCATTGCATTACCTTGGATTGACCTGACTGACGGGGATGTTGAGGCGGGCAGCGATGTCTTCCACAGTCTCGTTACCCTCTGAGATGATGCCCACACCCTTGGCGATGGCCTTGGCAGTGATGGGGTGATCTCCTGTCACCATGATGACCTTGATTCCAGCAGAACGGCACTTTCCCACAGCGTCAGGCACGGCAGCACGGGGCGGGTCGATCATTGACATCAGTCCCACAAAGCAAAGGTTGTCTGTCTGGAAATTCACATCCTCTGTGTCAAAGGCAAAGCCTTTAGGGCATTGGTCCTCGGGCAGTAAGAGGTGGCAGAATCCTGTAGAAAGAAGGCAAGTTTACACATATTTGTATAACATATAGGGCTGGGTCTCGAGTTCAATACTTTTTAGGCACCGACCGAATTGCCTCAATACCATCAAATCGAACACACCTACTAGTTTACACCGGTTACACTCAGAGAGGTGGCTCACATGTGAGGCTGTAGCGTCCCAACCCCCTTAGATGTAAGGCTACATTTACATTGGTGCGTTTTTGTGCGATCTCCATCCATACTACATGACCAAAAGTGTGCATTACGTGACCATTCATGCACACTGTAGCATCATGCTACACAAGACAATAAATAAGATTTATATTCCGCCTTCACTCAAAACTCACTTTAAACCACCATTCAATTTGGAAAAAAAAGGAAAAAATAATTCCAAACTTTTGATGCTTATAGTTTAATATAATCGATTTTTCTATATACTCAAACGTTCATTTATCATAAAGGGGTTTATTTCGCAACAATGATACATTTTTCTGCTTATTACACAGCCGCTCCAACTCACAAAAATGGACATGAAATATATTAACGTGTAGAAAATGACCAATGGTCAATTAGGCAGTTTAGAGACCATTATACAAAAAATATCTGACCTAGAATGTTGTCTTACCAATCAGATTGGAGTATTCTAGAGCGCTGTGTAATAATACCATATATATACGCACCCAGCACTCGCTCCCCAAGTCCTCCAAGCTCCAGGTAGGCATTCTGGAAGGCCTCCTTCATCTCCTCATCCATGGGCTGCTCTTTACCCTGCAGCATTATGGTGGAACAACGATCTAGGATGCGCTCTGGCGCCCCCTTCATCACCAACAGGTAGCGGTTATCGTTGGGGTCTTCTGTCTCATGGATGGACAGCTGGGGAAATATCGAAAGACGGATGACTACACTTAACTAAGCTTGTGATTACACTCTGCTTCTATGCTGCAGAGGTGCTTTATTATCCACATTTGACTCAAATAAAAGGATTTCAGATTTACATTTAGTCTTTCAGAACCAAACAATATTTAGTTCCACTATTTTCACAATAACGACAATATTTGCACGACACAAAGTGCTACTGTTTGTTTGTTGAACCTCAGCTTTTCCATTGATTGTAACATTGATTGTTTGATTTTGAAGAATCAGTAACTGATGACAAACCTGGTATTTGTTGGTAGAGTTGAATGGGATTTCGGCTACTTTCTTGTTCTTCTCTCTCATCATCTTGACTGAGCCACAGGACAGCTCAATACACTTGAGCAGGGCGGACTCAGAAGCATCACCCGCAACGTCCCTCTTTAGGATGGGCAGAGAGTCTTGTGCTGCCTTAAACACAGCCCTGTTACATAAAGCCGCCACACGGGCCAGAGCCACCCATGTAATTGAGCTCTTATCAAATGATGCACCTGCAGAAAGAGATCAACTTAAAATCTGGAGGGAAAAACTGGTGTCATAAAGTGGGCAAGACTACATCATCATCATTAGGCTCTGCATGAGAAGAAAAGAACAAACCTGACTGATCTTCAGTGGTGTCAGCTTCATGGATCTGGTTGTCGAACCACATGTGTGCGACGGTCATTCGATTCTGGGTCAGAGTTCCAGTCTTGTCTGAGCAGATAGTTGAGGTGGATCCTAGTGTCTCTACGGCTTCGAGATTCTTAACCAGACAGTTCTTCCGAGCCATACGCTTTGCCGTCAGTGTGAGACACACCTGAGATTAAAGAGATATTAGAGAGACATTAATTCAATTACATGGAGGTATTTAAAATTTGTTCCAATTTGTCTAAACCCTTCTGGTACCTTAATAGTTCCATTAACAATTTTTTGGAGTAGTTTTGAGAAAGGAATATTAGGAAAAATTGAATTTCATTGCCAAATGACTATGAATTGATCATTTTAAATAATAAATAAATTTAAAACAATGATTGAAAACGGTGTTTACAGATTTTTCACTGATTTCACAGTTCTTTTTAGATGTAACATATATTAACTGTTATAAATTAACTGTATGTTTTGATTCATTCCACAGTCATTTTCTCTGGAATTGGATTACTCTGGTTGTGCTGAATATTTTTCGGACTACACTGGTTCCACTGTGTTTTTAGTAGGGGTAGGCGATATGACCAAAATCTTATTTCACGGTATGAATAATTTTATTTCACGGTAGCAATATATATCACGATATAGTTATTTTTGCTTAAAAACAATTAATACTAGCCTAAATTAAAAAAAAAAAAAACTAAACAAAACTCAAGCTCACTGAAAACAAGTAAAGTCAGCGATTAAATAAAAATAAGAAACTAATTAAAAGCAATAGCACAAAAATGTAGAATAAATAAATAAGAAATGCTACATACATTGTATAAAGCAATCAAATGTATAAAAACACTGCATTTTCTTCACTGTGAACATTAAATATATATTTCTTCTTATTAAAATTACAAACGTTATTTACTCATGAGCAGTGAGAGATATTCTCTCTTTTTTTGCTTGATTAACATGAATATGGAATATTAGACTGCTGTCACTTTAAGAGCTGCCCAGATCCAAAATACTGTTACACATGTGTTTTCTTTCTCAGCTGTTTGCTAAATTACCGTGTTTATGAATACATTTGCAAAGATGGGCATTTTGACACATATAAGTGTGTGTATTAAACTGTTCGAAGACCTATAAAGCAGCAAAAATAACTTGGTTCAATACTCCCGTGCTTTTTGAGCACCGTCTTCATGCATATACATCAAAATGTTTTCTCTTTTGCTGCTGATTGCATTTCAATGGCTTAAAATCACTTGCTTTTAAACCGCAATGCTTAAAAACGCATGCAAACTATAGGTTTTCGTGACCATGTGGTATAGCAACATCATGTGAGCACGTAACCTCAATCGAGACAATAGTCCAAAATTTCTACTGGTTAATTGTGTCTACCGGTATATTGCCCACCCCTAGTTCCTACCCTTACTGAACTGTGTTCAAATGTTTAGATGACTGCATGTGCTCACAGTGACAGTAGCCAGCAGACCCTCAGGCACATTAGCGACGATGATTCCAATGAGGAAAATGACAGCCTCTAGCCAGGAGTATCCCAAAATAATTGACAGAACGAAGAAAGACAGTCCCAGGAAGACAGCCACGCCTGTGATGATGTGAATAAAGTGCTCAATCTCCTTGGCGATGGGTGTTTTCCCAGTCTCCAGTCCTGAGGTCAGCGTGGCAATGCGACCCATCACGGTGCGATCGCCAGTGCAGACCACAATACCACGAGCAGTGCCTGATAGAGAAACAGAAAACATCACACCACTGATGTCGACTTTTACAGCGGTGAACAGGTTCAACACTTTACTGAAATAAGCAAAGTAGCAAATCCCATACCTTCCACACAGTTAGTGGAGAAGAAAGCGATGTTACGGGTTTCCAGAGGATTGTCATGAGTGCAGTCAGGTGATCTCGTCTGAGGTTCTGATTCGCCGGTGAGGGAGGAGTTATCCACCTACGTATGATACCAGAGACACACAGTTGTCCAATGGGTAGCAAAGCAAGCACGATTCCTCACAACAGATTGAAGTTTATAAACCACAAACCTTGCAGCCATGAGAAGAGATGATTCTAAGGTCAGCTGGGATTCGGTCTCCACCTTTGACCTCTACCAAGTCGCCTGCTACCACTTCCTCAGCGTTGATCTGCATTTTCTCTCCTTCACGGATTACTAACGCTTGCTGTGGATAGAAAGAGACTCAGTTTTACTCACAGTTTCTTTGTGTTTCTGTGTATTTTAAGTTTTGCATGGAGTGTATGCAGTACCTGGGGCACCATGTTTTTAAATGACTCCATGATCTTGGAGCTCTTTGCCTCCTGGAAGTAGGAGAAGCAGCCAGTGATGATGACCACAGCAGACAGCACTATACCCAGGTACAACTGAGAGGAGACCAAAGATGGCGCATTCAATTATTATATTCATGTGTTCATATTCAATGTGGATTCGCTGAAACAGGACACGGTGTAAGTGTGTGAATGTATACGCACGTTATCTCCAGCTGGCTCGTCTTCGGTAGCGGCCTGAATGGCGTAGGCCAGGAAGCAGAGAATGGCTCCAGTCCACAGCAAGATGGAGAAACCTCCGAACAGCTGACGACAGAATTTAATCCACTCAGGTGTTGTGGGAGGCGGGGTCAGAGCATTCGGCCCATCCCTTTCCAGAAAATCTCTAGCCTTTGCATTAGTTAAACCCTTTTGCGAAAAGAGAAAGAGAGATTACTGTCTACATTTATTAAATCAATGTCGTGCCACTCAGTTTCAAACAAGTAGCTAAAATGCAAAAATTATATTGAATTAATCATTAGCAAACAATACTTTCAAATGTAAATTCAAAGTTTTATTTTAAGTATTCACTATGTGAACATATCAAGTATGCTTTACTTGTATACAAGTATGTATTATAAAGATTATGCTGCTCCCTAGTGGTCAACAATAAGTAGTTCAACACAACAGTCATTCCAGAAAGAAATTATGTATTCAAAAATGTAAAACTACAGTAAGCATTTTCTGAACTAATATGCTTTTCTTGTTTATATAAAATATTGTATTAAATAAATAAATGAACAAAAACTTATTTAAAATCATCTTGATGTAAAATGTATAAATTGACATTGTATTTCTTATTTTTATTTTTCCCGTCAACAACTGTTGGTTCTTGAATCATGAAATGAATCACACTCAATTATCTTAATCTACTGACACCTATTGATTTCAATACTCTTAGTTTCTGTTAATTAAAAAGTTTGAAAACAAGCAGCTTTGTCATCATTACAGCTAGTGCATGTATCCTACATGGGATTCAACAGAGTATGGAGCTCTCTAGTGGTCAATAAGGAGAAGTGCTGCAAAACAGTCATTCCTAAAACCAATGATGTGTTTATCCACTTTGTGAGTAAACATATTTTCAATCACCTACACGCATCAGATTTATAATTGGACAAGGGTGGTTTTTTTTTAGCAATAATAAAATAATTTATGAGTTTACCTGAACAATGTCTGTCTGAAATTTCCGGCATACTTCCTCAACTGACATCTTGTGTTCTGTCTTAAATGGAAGGTAAAGGAAAAGGAAAATTAATAAAAGAAAAAGATTGCTACCATGCTGCTTTGTCAGTGTGATTCTTACCAGGGGAACTTCTTTCTTCAGATCATCAAGATCCTTCACCCCCTTCTTCTTCTTTGGGGAACTTTTTTCATCTTTATCTTGCGTGGTGGCCACGCGATAGCTATCCGACCGCCCATACTAAAACACACAGAATAATCAGTTAATTAACTTTAGACAATCAATCACAGAAACTGAGAGTTTAGTCTCTACCTGCAATGTAAGATCGTAATAAAGAACATTTCAGGTAATTTACTCGAAACATTCACAGTGATTTCAGTTTGAACACTGGTCTGGCAGATCATGGGATGTGTCCAAACATAACCGTCCATCCCTCTTGCTGTCTTGATTGTGTGGTCACCTCAAAGAGGTAATTTAACCTCATTTCATTTGCTGAAAGAATACAGAACTTGAGAGTATGGCATCACAAAGACTCTTGCTGTTCATCAAAAACACTCTGATTAGGTTGAATATGTGTCTGTTTCAAATCACAGTGACATGAAAGTCCAAAATGTTTAGTGAAACGTGCACACAAACACAGTTCAGAGAGTGCATGAGCTTCAAAACATCTTAAATCTAATTTTTTCACACTTTGTTCTTTATCTAAATGAAGACAGAGATCAAAGTTCAGACTCTGGAGAATATTCGACATCTGTTTTCAGGCTGATGATCTTATCCGATTAGATATATATAACCTGAGATACATAATCATAATACACCCCCTTCTGTAAAGCCTCTGTTTCTATTGACCATATGCACGGAGCGTTCTTTAGAACGTTTGCATAAAGATAAGCCAGCTCGTAAACTTCCGGTGAAGCTCATTTTATATGTAGAGACTCTCACAGAAACCTCTCCTGCCTCATTCTTTTCAGAAACTGAAAAACAAAATAAATGCAACACATTAAATAATGATAGGGGCATTAACATACAGTTTCATGTTATTTAACAACATATAATTTGATATGCCGAGCCTAACAGTTAGGCTAATCTCGACATCATAATGGTATTCTTGATTATCAATATCTTACCATTATAGCCATGAACACATTTTTAAAATCTTACAACATTTTAAAGCCTTTATTATTTCTCAACTCTTCAGCTGTGCAGTAAAATTCACTTTAAATGTTCACTTTTCATTAATGAAGACGACATGAAGTCATTTTTAATAAAGACTTTTTAAGATGAAAATTACACGAAATTACCCTTTTAACCAGGAGATGGCAGCAGACTATCAATGCAGCTGCCATTTCAACTCCCTAGTTTTTTTTTGCTTTTGTTTGTTTGTTTGTTTGTTTTTTTCACGTCTTGCTTTTGGATTTATTATAAAATAAATATTATAACAAATTTTAGTACTTTACCGCACTGAAATATAAAGTATAGCAAGTGCAGGAAGTCACAGTCACTTGTCATTTAAAAAATAACCCAGAAAACAGCCTATGGTGATTAGGCTATTTAAATATCTATATAGTTAAATACTAATTAAATAAGTTAAATATTAATGGTATAACAATTAAATAATGCATTCAATAGTTTGAAATATTTTTAGATCTAATTTAATAACTACATGGTTTAAGTTTTATCTTTAACTGTAAGCTGCTAAATATATTCAGCCAACAGACTGGTTACTGCTGTAGTTTTGTTACTCTGAATTTAGTCTGAATCACTTAATGCACAGCTCTATAGGCTTGTAGATGTTTTGTTCCGTTATCACTGTCAATCACAGCAATGACTCACGACATGATTTAACTGATTCACTCGCGTTTGTCATTCCTGAAATGGTATAAGGATGACTGGTCCTTTTAGACAAATAAAACTTTTCTTCAAATTGTGAATGGATTAGAGAAACTGAGAAAAGGGCACAGTACAGTTGACCAGAAATGACTGACCTGGCTTATCAAAAACCAGGAAGTATTTGTGCATATGGTCAATTGGCTGGATGTGTAATCCTATCATACCGGAAGACTGCAGTGCAGAATAAATCCAGCAGAGCCAAGATGGCTCCTGTGAGACTCAGGTGGTGCTATTTTAGTGGGACAGTCCATTAAAGCAGGAAACCGTGTATCATCCGACCTCACGACTGATCAATACTGAGATTCCAGAACAACCCAACATGCCTCCCTCCAGGGAACAAAGAACTATTCTTGTAGCCTGTCGATATGCGAATAGTGAATTCCCTTCCAGGAAATTACTGAGGCAAGACCTTGTGTAACAGGTACTCTCACATGAGGCTCTGGATGAGTGGAGCCCCTGCTGGTCAATGTATGGAAAGAACCAGGCCAATCAGTTAATTATCAGAATCAGAATCAGAATCAGAATCAGAATGAGCTTTATTGCCAGGTATGTTTACACATACGAGGAATTTGTTTTTGTGACAGAAGCTTCCACAGTGTAACAGAATGACAGCGACTGAACAAAAACAGATAATAAAAGAATAAAAAATAGAACAAGTAAATAAGGAATAACAATAAACAAATTGACAATTGTATGTACAGGTATATTACAATAGACAGTTTTGTATGTACAGGTATATTATGTGCAAATTGAAATGTAGACTAATTATGTGTGTTAGATAAATAAGTGTATAAGTGTATAAATAGTGTGTGTTCCATGTTTATTGTCAAGTGTTCATGAGATGGATTGCCTGAGGGAAGAAACTGTTCCTGTGCTGGTCGTTCTGGTGCTCAGAGCTGTGTAGCGTCGACCAGACGGCAACAGCTCAAAGAGGGAGAGTGCCGAATGTGAGGGGTCCAGAGTGATTTTGCCAGCCCTTTTACTCACTCTGGATGAGTACAGTTCTTGGAGAGTAGGGAGGGTTGTACCAATGATTTGCTCAGCAGTCCGGACTACCCTCTGTAGTCTTCTGAGCTCAGATTTGGTAGCTGAGCTGAACCAGACAGTTATTGAAGTGCAGAGGACGGATTCAATGATGGCAGAGTAGAACTGTTTCAGCAGCTCCTGTGGCAGGTTGAACTTCCTCAGCTGGTGAAGGAAGTACAACCTCTGCTGGGCCTTTTTCACAATGGACTTGATGTGATTGTCCCACTTCAGGTCCTGAGAGATGGTGGTGTCCAGGAACCTGAATGACTCCACTGTCGTAACAGTGCTGTCCATGACGGTGAGTGGGGGGAGAGCAGGGGGTTTTCTCCTGGAGTCAACAATCATCTCCACTGATCTGAGCGTGTTGAGCTCCAGGTTGTTAAGACTGCACCAGACAGCTAGCTGCTCAACCTCCAGTCTGTAAGCAGACTCGTCGCCATCCTGAATGAGTCCGATCAGTGTGTGTCATCTGCAAACTTCAGGAGCTTGACAGAGGTGTCTTTAGATGTGCAGTCGTTGGTGTAGAGGGAGAAGAGCAGTGGGGAGAGAACGCAGCCCTGAGGAGCTCCAGTGCTGATCGTACGGGTGCTGGATGAAAATTTTCCAAGCTTTAGCTGCTGCCTGTCTGTCAGGAAGCTTTTGATCCACTGACAGACAGAGGTGAGGACGGATAGCTGAGTTAGTTTGGGCAGGAGTAGGTTTGGGATGATAGTGTTAAAGGCCGAGCTGAACTCCACACACAGGATCCTCACATAAGTCCCTGGTCTGTTTAGATGTTCACATCATCCACAGACCTGTTTGCTCTGTATATATTTATAAAATATTAAAACTACTATTGTAATACTGCAAATTTAAAACAATCAATTGAATATACAATACAAATTTACAATTTTTGTATATGCTTGGTTGTGTAAATAAAATATTTAAAACAAATAAATAAATATATTTATTTGTAAATATTGATATATTTAATATTATATCATATATTTAATAAATAACATCATTACATTTGAGCTATTTTTACAATATATTTATATATATATATATATATATAATTATTATGTTTAATGTTATTACATATAAATCTATTTGTAAATATTAATTTTAATCTAAAACTTTACTTATTTTTAATTAATATATATATATATATATATATATATATATATATATATATATATATATATATATATATATATATATATATATATATATATATATATATATTTTTTTTTTTGCCAAAACATCAGCAGGGAAATAAAAAAAAAAAAAAAAGGGGGCCAACAGAAACTATCCTTACTATCAAATCTTATGTGCAAGTGGAGGTTTTATCAGCAATCCATAACAGACCTATGTCTTTTGATTATATTTGCAAATTCAAGCAGTGATGTAAAAAATACACAGCCAAACACAACACGACATTTGACTGAGGTTTTTATCTGCATTTTTATGGTCAGCCGACATGCCTGCTTTAGACCGAAAGATGCAGACTCACGCACACAGCCAGGTGACGCCTATTAAAAGAGAATGAGAATGTGAGAGAAGAAGATGGATGGATAAAGAGGAGAAACAAAAGAGGGGACAGATGGAAAGAGAGAAGAGCATGCAGAGGTGGGGACTGAGAGAAAAGCTGACAGACAAAGAGTGATATCCAAAGAGAGAGATTAGCAGACAGAAAGGGGGAGAGACAGAGGAATATATGCCACTTCCTGTGGGGTAATTAGATATTGACCTGCTGCTCTCTCAGCGTGAGAGCTTGTCGCCGTCAGCGGCTGCATTTAATGCTTGATGACTCTCAGCATCTCACCAACTGCCCAAAACCAACTGGACACACACACACACACACACACACACACACGCACACGCACACGCACACGCACACGCACACGCACAAGCACACGCACGCACACAGTGACCTTCTAGCCAGCCTGCACAGGACACATAACAACACCACAGATCCTGTGACAAAAGCGAGTGCGTGTGTGGTAGGTGACACCACTCAATAATTAAATGAATAGAAAGTGAGGATCACCCCTATCAGCTCACATTGATCTTACAGATGAAACATCTTGTCACTATAGAAGCACATCTTAGTAGCTTTTAGAGTTTGACTTTGTAAAAGTGGCTAAAAGTGTGAAAGCTTGTTTAAAAAAAACTGACGAGACACACCTGGAAACAATGCTAACACACACAGGTCCTCTTTCATCTCTATGAAATTAAAAACAGCTGAATACACACACAAAGAACAAAGGGAACGATGAAAGAAATGAGACGGGGAAAACCAGAATGAGAATCATGGTCAGAGGAAAATAAATTAAAAGGCAAAATACAGAAAATAATGTATGCTATGTAATATGTTTCTATACTTTTTATGTTTTAATGGTAGGTGTGTTTTGTGATTTGAAGGTGGCTATGTGTGTGTGTGTGTGTGTGTGTGTAGGGCACCTGCCGCAGACACATCTGCAATGATACCTGCACTGCGGCGTAAGAACAGAGCAGAAATAGGAGAAGAGCGCTCTCTTTCTCTCGCAGAAAAAACTTGATGCGAAATTAAAGAGATATCAGATTATTATTAACTTTGAGTAAAGCTCATGTGGAGATACTCACTATATATATATATATGTGTGTGTGTGTGTGTGTGTGAGTGTGTACTTAATTTATTTAAATGTAATTTTTCTCTCAAATTTATTGAATTATTATATTAAATATTCAAAACTTTAGGCATTCTACAAAAACCTCTGATAGTGAATTTTCCATTGAGATAAATGTTGTTATAAGATGCACAAATGACTTCATCTGCTATATTTATGTGATTTAAATTACAGTATGGTTTACAGTAGAAGTCTTAGGTGCGTGTCATTAAGCGGTAAAAGTTGTTATCTAATTCCTGATGAGATATAACTGTGCCCTTGTGGTAACGTTACTGACTGAGTGTTCCTTGCAGAGAAAAACACACTGCTCTATGAGAGAACCAGAGACGATGGGCTGGAATTACATGCCAGCATACTGACATTTCTACTGAACACACACACACATACAGTCTCTGGTACTGACTGAGGTCTGTCCCCTGAACTCTTGTCGCAAATTATTGATGCTCTTGAAACTGAAGGACACATTCAGTCTGTATGTGTGTGTACACATATGTTCACGTTTTACAGAGCAAGAGACACAAGGAGAAGAAAAGTGTATGGCGGTTGAGCTCAGGGAATTATATGTCCTACATAAGTTTGGACAGAGTGACTGAGATAGACTTTGCAACATTTTTCAAAAAGCACATTTTTCTTTCCTGTCATATTTTCTATGGTTGGAGGTGGCATTTATAATTTATGGGGAGGGACATTCTCATTCTAGAGAGGAGAGGGACATTCTCATACCACTTGCTCCTCACTGAGTTTGCCCTTGTTTTTATGACAATTTAACCCTTGTGCAAGTTACACATAGGTCCATAGTGGACAAAAATGTCCATGTCAAAAAAAGGTCATAAAAATTTGAAGTTTGGGAGCAGACTTAAGTTTGGTCTCATTTTAAAGAAGACCATGGCAGATTATTGTTGAAGTAAAAAGGTTTAAAAAGTGAAACAAAAAAAAGTTATACAGGTTTAAGTTTATGAAAATCATTTATGAACAATATTTTATATAACATATATATTTTATGAAACATTTTGAACTCTAAACCTGCTAGAAAATCAAAGCTATAAATCTAAACAAATTTGAGGTTGATATCTCAAAAAATAAGCTTTCAGTAAGATTTTGTTTGGGCGCAGTACCAAATTTTCCTCATTAGATGCCAGCAAAAATAATAATAATTTTGAAGCCTTGCCAACAGAATGAAAGCCTATTAACAAAAATTGCATCATTTTACAGTTAAATGTCACTGCAATTAAAAATAGCAATTTTATTGGGTTTCAATGGGGACATTTTTGTCCAAAAGGTCCTGAGAGGAACTATTTTTTTGTACCTAGTGCAAAATAGATTTATTAAAGGAAATGGGGGTGAAATAATAAAATTCAAATAAAAATACACACCTGTGCCAAAATTTATGCAGCTGCCAATAACACGGGCAAAATTATCAAAAAACAAACTGAAAAGAACAAAAATGTCTGAAAGGTTGCACAAGGGTTAAATCAGTCTGTGAATAAGCAAAGCAAACCTTCCCTTTGGGAAGAGCAAACCTCTGCTAAAGTTTGCCAGGGTACTGCAGCCGTCATGAATGTTGTGTTCACAGAAGTGTAAAAAGCACACTGATTCTCCAGGGTGTGTGTGTCATCCTGTCCTTAAAAGCTTTCAGTGTGAGAGGACTGATCTTACATTCTTACATAAAAAATTTTTCTGATGGATCATGTGACCTAAATTGTAAAACATTATTACAGTTCTTCCTCTATTCATGATCAAATGAATGCAGAATCTGTGAGAATAAAAAACATTAAAAAATCTTACCAACCCCAAACTTTTGAAAAGCACTTCAAACTTGCAGCAATGATGAAACCACCACCGGACCATCTTAAGTTATCATAGTTAATCAAATAGAAACCACCTTTTTACACCATATGTATATTAGGATTATGGATTATACAAGTTTTTATGTCACGATTCTTAGAGAGCCAATGAAATGACCAGCCCAGTTTGATGCTTGAAGCAGCATCTGCCAGCAGCAAGATCATTTCTTCTCTTTTTTCAGCCTAGCATGAGGACTGCATCATGCTTTAGTAGTCATTTAGTTTTCCATCTAAAAAAACTTCTAGCCATGGTTAAAACATATTTGTATCCTGAGAGGATGTTCAGAACCAGAGGGAATCCCTTCCAGATCTTGTCTTTTCTGTCCAGCTATTAGTCCTAATGAATATCTCCAGGCAGGACAGTGCCAGCTCTACAAAGCATTTAAATGACTGTTATGGCAGCAGACACATCAATACTGCCCTTAGAGTTCTGTTTGGTGTGTGATATATTACTATGAGTGTGTCAATGACTTTTACACATGTCGATACAGCCATAAAAAGGTCTGTTTGGTCTGGCATGAGTGTGTATTTGTGTAGATGACTGAGTTTAAAAGTGTGAGTCATGAAGCACTTGTTCAAGAGCAGATAACACTGAACACTTCATCCAGTATGTGATTGAATGAGTGTGCGTGTAAGTGACCTTGCTGTACCATCTGTTACGCTGTGAGATGTAGACCAAGCTAGGTCTGGGCCTCAAAGTACAGAATAAATAATCTGATTACGGCACTCTGGGATTAGCTCCTCCTGAATCGTCTCCATCACAAATAAAGCCAGACTCGCTGCAGAGTTTTTTTATGGGAATACCATACATAAAAAAATCTTTAATCAAAAACCTGAGGAAATTCAATTATATAATCAAAAAAATATTCAAAATAATTATTTATTGTATTTATAATGTTTATTGCATATGTCTAAAGTCTTCTTTGTGTACACAAACTTATTTCAGAATATTTCAATGTACTGTATACCAGTGGTTACAAGTGGTTTTTAACCAGGGGGCCCGGACCCAATAGGGGGTCTCAGCACAGTTGCTATGCCATATTTCCTCTTTTAATTTATCCCCTCAAATAAACATTTTTACTTAAGAAAGAGATTTCTTGAAGTTCTTTGAAAACCTGGATATATGGGAATTAAAAAATGTGGCCTCGAGACCTGGAAAAGTCATGTTAAAATCCAAAAAAATAAACCAAAATAAATAGTCAAACAAATAATAATAATAATAATAATAATAATAATAATAATAATATATACATATGTGGTCAAATTTGTTGGTACCCTTGGTAAATATGATCAAAGAAGGCTGTGAAAATTAATCGGCATTGTTAATCCTTTTGATCTTTTATTTAAAAAATTAACAAAAATCTAACCTTTCATTGGATAATAAGAATTTAAAATGGGAGGAAATATCATTATGAAATAAATGTTTTTCTCTAATACACATTGGGCACAATTAATGGCACCCTTTTATTCAACACTTTTTGAAACCTCTGTTTGCCAGTTTAACAGCTCTAAATTTTCTCCTATAATGCCTGATGAGGTTAGAGAACACCTGACAAGAGATCAGAGACCATTCCTTCATCCAGAATCACTCCAGACCCTTTAGATTCCCAGCTCCACGTTGGTGCTTCTTCTCTTCAGTTCACTAGGGTTCAGGTCAGAGGACTGGAATGGCCAGCAGAAGCTTGGTTTTGTGCTCAGTGACCCATTTTTGTGTTGTTTTTGAGGTTTGTGTTTGGATTATTGTACGGTTGGAAGATCCAAACATGGCCCATTATAAGATTTCTAACAGAGTCGGTCACTTATTGATTTTTTATCTGTTGGTATTTGATAGAATCCATGATGCCATGTGTCTAAACAACATGTCCAGGACCTCCAGCAGAAATATAGGCCCACAACATCAAAAATACAGCAGTATATTTCATTGTACACAAAGGGTGTTTTCTTATCCCTGTGTTCACCAAATCCATTTTGAGTGTTTGCTGCTAAAAAGCCCATTTTTAGTTCCAGTCGTGTCTGATAACGGAATATGCTGGAGTTTGTTTTTGGATGAGCGAGGAGAATTTTTCTTGAAACCCTCCCAAACAACATGTGGTGATGTAGGTGCTGTTAGACATTTGTTTTAAAGGTTATCTGACCCTGAGACTCAACTATTTTCTGCAATTCTCCAGCTGTGGTCCTTGGAGAGTCTTTAGCCACTCAAACTCTCCTTCTCACCGTGCATTAGAACGATATAGACTCGCGTCCTCTTCCAGGCAGTTTTGTAACATTTTATGTTTATTGGAAATTCTTAATTATTGCCCTGATGTTGGAAATGGGAATTTTCACTGCTATAGCTCTTTTCTTAAAGCCACTTCACTAATTTGTGAAGCTCAATTATCTTTTGCTGCACGTCAGAAATGTGATGGATGATTAAGGGAATTTGGGCTTTGTTTTCCTCTTTCTGTGAAACAGGAAGCCATGGCTGGATAATTTCATGTTCATAATCACCCTGGAGTGCTCGAAATTGTAAATATGAATGGGAATATACTTCAGAGATATTTTACTTACAAGAATTTCTAGGGGTGCCAATAATTGTGTCCAACGTGTATTTGAAAAAAACAATCATAATGAGATTTTCCCCCATTTTCAATTGTTTTAGTTCAATGAAAGGTTACATTTTTGTGATTTTTAAAAAATAAAAGATAAAAATGATTAATAATGCAGGTTTATTTTCAGAGCCTTCTTTGATCATATTTACCAAGGGTACCAACAATTCTGACCACGTGTATATATATATATATATATATATTACAAATAATTTATAATATAATATAAATAAAAGAGTATCAAATATATATAATTTTAATATAATATATTGTATTTATTATAATATAATATAATACATTTATATAATTACATAATTATAAATTATTTTTTCTAGTTATGTTAAGCACAAAAATATTTTGTGTAGAAATTGATATTTGTAAGGAAAACAATCATTTAAAAAACTTTAAAAGTCATTTAAATTAATTGAGAATAAAAGGGTAAATACTGAAGAACATCCAGTTATTGGAAATTTGGAATTCTGGAATTTATTTATGTTTTATTATTTTAATATATTGACACTCCTAGTTTGAGAATCTCTGGTTTAAACCAATGGAAAAATTACAACAACAACAACAACAACAACAACAAAAACCCCTCCTTAATCAATAAATAATATTGAGATTAAATAATTACAATGATGAGATGATTTAATTCCTTTACCCAGAATCCTCGCATAACCCCTGCACAGCTCAACCAACACACACACACACACACACACACACACACACACACACACACACACACACACACACACACACACACACACACACACACACACACACTCAGAGGGTTGAAGAAAAGAAAAGAAAAGAAAAGAGAGGTTTCAATATAATTTCATTTGGTCTGCGCTTTCTAAAATTAACTTTAAACAAAATCTAAAATCCTTCTTGTTAAAGTATTACCTCTATATCCCCTCCTGTTCTTCTCTATCCATTATTATATCCTTCCATCTGTCTATTCTTCATCCACTCAGCCCAGCAGAGCCAAGCAGCTTTGCCAGAGTGTGGGGCATCTGTGTGCTTGTTCTTGATTGGAACAATAAATCACTGTCCCAAACTAGTCACAGCAGGGCACACAGATTCTTCTCGTCTCAAAAGGGTTGTCCAAGGATTCCTCTCTTTATTCTGTCTCACACAGACATACTGTACACACTTCATAAGCAGTTTCTCTTGCCATTTCATAACTTTTATCTCCCTAGTTAGTACTTCGTCACATTCTCTCTGACTTCTGATACTTATTGTTCATTACAGCTCTAGTAAAAGCAGAGACAATGGTCAGCTGTGCCCCAGAATTCCCTCCGTCAGAATGCACTGTTCTTTCTCTGCTCCTCAAACAAAGGATTGCATGAATAAATAATAGTGTGGTGTGGATGTGGAACCTGAACCAGGCCCTCCACACGTCCCCACTGATGGACCTGAGGGGGCAGTTACGCTACATCAACACAAAGAGGAGGAGAGGGTAATCTGACCTTGAGTACCCGCTCCACTCACAGACGCTCCATGGACAGAATGTGATAATGAGACCTAACAGATCCAATCCAACCTACTTACAGCCGAAATGCATCATTTTATGGAGAGACAACTATCAGTACTTTTGTCACTTTTGTCCACTTTAAATTGACTTAAAGGAGTAAACAAAGTGCAGAAATTACATACTTCACCTTTAACCCCTTACAACAACAAATCTTTCATACCCCTAAATGTGATTCAACAACATTGATCCACTGAGAAACAGTCGGTAGGTATAAGAGACGTATGATGTGGGGAGTCAATTAGCTAAAAAAGCTTCTTTAATGTCAATTCTATAGTAAAGTCATATTAAAGGCAGCTATGAAAGGCTCTATTTATTGATTATGTGTTTAATTGGAGGTGAAACGTGACCATCTGGATGTTATACAGGATGTTAACTTATTCATTTATTAAATGCTAGGGCTGCACGATTAAATCGAATTTGATTTCCATGCGCATTTTGTCAGTAAAGCCAGTTCTGTAATCAGCAGTAAATCTCCATCACATGCTTTCAGATGGAGCAGCATTTACTACACAGAGCCGTAGTTCACTGACAGGTTACGCAAAAAAAAAAAAAAAAAAAAAATTCGCAGACAATATTATTGCGCGATTATGAAATCGAAGAAATCGTTTGCGATAATGACAGCTGCTTGCGTAGCTTCTCAGTGAACTACGGCTCTGTGTAGTAAATAATGCTGCTCTAGATGAAAGCATGTGAAAATAGCACATTTAATAACATGTTTTTACTCCAAACTCACTTCATAACATCAGTCGAGTGTTTGAAATAAATCTGTGATTTATATGTGATCATCTGTGAGATGATGTGGCTTCTTACACAGAATAAGGCACTCAACATATTTCACAATATTCTAAGCAGTGATAAAGGCATTGCATTAAAAATATATTTTATTATAATGAAAATGATAATAATAAGAACTCAGATAAACCATATATTGTCATATTTGTGTGTTTATTAGTCACGTTGAATCAATGAAAACAGTTAAATCTTCTGTTTATTCAGCAACTGCTATACGCATTTCCTGGGTTTCTTCTGCAGGGTGTATTTGGAGTTTCTGCGCGAGAGCGCCCTCTGGCCTTCGGATGGAGATTTACTGCTGATCATAGAACCGTGCTTCACTGAAAGATACGCATGACAATCGCAGCTTCTAGAGATGGAAACTTGAGTCTGCAACTTGGACTTGAGTCGCACTTAAGTTGCAAAAATAAAGACTTGAGACTTGACTTGAACTCGTGAACAGCTGACTCGAGACTTGACTTGACTCGTGAGACTCGTAAAAAACGCAAGTCATTTGGTATAGGAGTTTATATGAATGTATCTCTGAGGGGAACTGGCATATTAAAGTAGTGTTCATAACTGCAGCGCTGCTTTGCTTGCAACCAAGGAAACGATGTTTAATTGCTGTTCAAGCGCCACCTGCTGGCAGAGAGTGAATCTGCATTAATTCAGCCTGTCTGCTGTTTTGTTTCGTGCAGATGTTTTATGCAGAATAGTTTCACAAAACTTAAGTCAGACCATTATGTTTTTGCTTCAAATTTCGAAATTATACAATACAATTTAGATTAAAAACTGCTCATGCTGCATGTATGCAACCTCTTTGTTTGGACTGTGTTGTGTATAAAATACAGTGCATGGTTGCTTCTAATTTTAAATTTAAAAAGAGCACAGACAAAGCCTTAGTTTGTTTATTTAATATTTCTTTCATTTGAGTTATTTATCTGATTGATTGAGGTTTGTTTTAAAAATTCAATTTAGTTTTGTTGTTTGACACATTTCAATTTTACAAAGAAATGTGCAGCATTTTGTCTGACAATAAATTGACACCTTTTCATTTCTAATTTGTATTAAACTTTGTGAAAGTTTTTTCTGAGAAAATCATATTGTGAAATCCGTATTTCAAAACGGATTTAGCCTCAATTGCTAGCTGAAAGAACTGTTGCTAATAAATAGAACAAAGACCTGAGACTTGACTTGGACTCGACCTCAAAGAGTTGAGACTTGACTTGGACCTCAGAGACTTGAGAACATGTCTGCTAATCGCGATTGCAATTTCATTTCGATTTATCGTGAAGCCCTATTAAATGCATTATTAAATGTAGAACACAATCTATGTACTTTATATACTTACATATACTTTAATTTACTATACTACACACACATATTTATGTAACATTATATACTCATAATCATTATACTTAAAAAGTCTTTTAAAATTTTTGCTAAATTCTATTCATCATTTCATTCATTATAATCATTCACTGATTCTACATCATGAAACCAAATTCACCAGTACCAGTAAACTTACCCCATCCTAAACATAATACAACAATGTCATAACAAGCAAACCATCCAATACGAGTCTGATTTGACCTTTTATATGATCTTATGGCACTTCATTATGATCTAAATAGTGATTAGTTGCACATTACGGACACCTCTGTGTCCTCATCTTTGGGCACTCGTTGTCCATCTGTACCCAGGTAACCCAGCCCACTCACTCTGGAAACACAAGCTCAGCCGGGCTAATTACACGTAACAGGATCTGTGCCTCTTCCTCTCCCTCCCCTCCTCCCGGCTACACCGTCCTGCTGCAGCGTACCCCTCCCCTCCTCTTCCTCCCCTCTCACCGCCACTCACCTGCTATGTGATGCTGGTGCATCATCACGTGTCTGAAGATGACATGTACATACTGTCATGCCACCAGCTGTTCTCTCACTTGTGTTAATGAGGAAATATTAACACCGTTTTAGACTGAATTAATAATCATTATAGACATACTCATATGTAACCGTTTAAAGTTAAGTTGCTACAACCAATTTGCATTATTTACTAGTTGATGGCTGCTCTTTTCAAATGGTAAGACTCTTCTTCATTTAATAAATAAGTTAATTATTTCTTTGGTTTTACAATAAAATCTATAGCCTATGTGTGTGAGGGATTAACAATCACTTTCAATGAAATTTTTCATGGTTTTTTGAAAGTAAATGGTGTCTGAGACCTTCATTTTGCCTAGGATAATCTCTCAGGTTCCTGAAGAAATCAAGTCTTGTTTGGAACTACATGAAGATATGGTGACAGTTTTGTATTTTGTATCCACTATCCCTTTAAGAGCCCATTTGAACTCTACGAATACATGACCTCGATGAACTTTATTTCACTTCATCTATTCGCTTTCCGTATCCGCATCTCGTGCCTATCACAGGCCGGTACCGGGAATTTCCACTCGCGTGGCCCCGCCTCGTGTTTGACGCAGAAAGCGGCCTATTGGGAATCAAACAGCTGGGATGCTGATGGTGCTGCATTGCCACGAGCATCACTGCGACATCCACGATACGCAGCAGCGACGTTAAACAAACCGCTGTCAAACTTAAAGGAAACTGCGCCAGAACCAGTATTTCTGTTACTACCCATCCCGTTAAACCAGGTAAACTCACACGCAAGCGCTCGGATTAATCGATGACTAGACAAAAGTGTTTGCGTAATCATTTACGCGCTGCTCGTACGCTGCTAGTCATCCGCTCTGACGCATTCACTGCGGCGCGTCTGTGACATTCAGTACTGCGATGTTTAATGTCTCTGACGGATATCTTCTGCGTACATAGCTAGCTTTAGCCTGTCTCTCCGGTTCCCTGGCAACGGCTATAAACTGCTTCAGCTGCTCGACACCGGCATTCACTGCTGCCACGGGATGCACCTGCTTACCCCGCCATACGCACGTCTTTCTGATCATAACATGGTAAAACCTCGCCGAGGAGGCAAACTGCGCAGCTCAGCCTGACATTCGTTCCAGCCCTCCGCAGTTACACACTGTACTTTGATGATTCCCCATTAGACGCAATTCAAATTCGACCTTTTCGGGTCATCATTCAGAGTGAATCTATTAAATCTCTCCTGTCAGTGATTACCCGCGCGAGGTTATGTCACAGATGCAGGAAATAAGCCGGTTGAAGCACAGATTCCCGGTAACCGCATTATGACGCATGGACTTCACCGATGGACCGGCTCTGAGGTGTGTGTGTCTGTGTGGACACCAGTCACTTAAACGCACTCAGAGACGCCGGTTGGTGATACAAAGGTGATTCAAATTCACATTTAGTAGGCTACATCCAGATTAAGTGTTCAGATCTGGAGACGCGCTGCGGTCATAAGTACAGAGGGAAGGATGTAAAGGGGGTGCTGGAGGGGGATCCCAAAGAAACAGTCCTAAAACATGTAAAAACAACCTGACATACAACTTTAGAGCATAAATAAGTAGAAACCGACATCACACAATTATAATGCAAAGACGGCATTACGCAGCTAGCGCTGCCCTTTAGAAAGTCTTTAACTGCATAACCCGATTAAACTGACACGTGAAGGTTAGCCTACTAAAATAACCGTTGTCTAGAGATATTATATCATTCAGACAACACCGGCAAGCTTTCAATGAAGATGTAACGTTATCTGCGTCTCCGCTGAGTATGACGACAGCATCTAAAAGTTTGAAAAAGCAGTTCCTTTGCATCTGCTGCTCACCATCCATAGCCTATAATAACGATTTCAGATTAGTAAGGTAACATTTGTAGCGTGTGTTTCCAGAACGTCCTGTCCCGTCTGTTTGTCGCAGTCTCGAAATCCGCATATAGCCTACCTAAGTCAATGTCATTCTGACACTTCACGCATGACGCTGCATTTTGCAGCATTTAAAGTTTGCTTAATCAATTGAAATTCATTGGAAACGTTGTTTTAATTCTTTTCTGTTTGCTATGATGCAGTAAAATAGAGATGTCGGACTTACCCCCATGGTTGCGCAGTCAGTCCGTTCTCTTCAGGTAATATGAGAGCGATGGAGAGAGTGACAGCCTTTCACGAAGAGAGAATGTCAGTCATCAAAAAAGATCTTAAGAAAGACGAATAATTATACTTGCTTTAAAAACTTTGTTTCAGTGCTTTACCTCGGCTGAGGGACCCAATGCGCGTATAGGCTACTTTCACGTCAAGGTATAAAAGAAGTTAAGCTATTCGTTGCAACATTAAGTTAATTAACCTGAAAACTTTGTCCAGATTAGACAAACTAAATTTTCAAATGAAATTCGACGGTGAGGCAGTGCATTTCGCAGGGATGCCGGTCTCGTGCACTGCTCTTGGTAGTTGCGATAAAGCCGGCAAAACTAAGAAGCCGCACTGCTGCCTTTTGTATGGTCTGGTGTCCTTCCGCGGCACCGCCAGCTGCCGCACCACTCCGCCTGGAAAGAAGCGCCGGTGGATGTGAGAGATGCGCTTCTTCATCTGACCGACCTCATAAACAAGTACCTCACGAGAAACGCCCACATTTACACTCTCAGCCTATAGACGCACGCACGCCTTAATATCGACGTGTCATCTGTCCAATCAACGCGCTGGCAGCAGGTACAAGTCACCAATCGGAAGCGGCCAAAGCTCCTCCTGCGGTACTGCAGAATTCCAAAGGTGACAGTCGCACAGCATCATCGTGTGCTCTGAGAAAATCTCTTTTTTGATAAAATGGACTAAGAAAGAGCTAAGTCATAATCGGTGTGCTTGCATGATTAATGTACTGTAAACGTGTTTGGTTATTGCTGTTTCTGTGTATTTTATTATACATGTATTAAATTTGATCAGAGAATGTGAACACATCTGCAGTTTTAGCCGACACCGCAGTAGGCCTTAAACACACTATTCAGTAGGCCTATGTTAAAAACTGCCCTTTCATACTATAATACTGTAAGGTCTTAGCAAGTTTTATGTATATATATATTTTGTTTTATGTATACCTATTATAATTTATTGTGATTCTGCAGTTAGCAGATTGATTTTAATGCACCAGTTTTGATCTATTCATTATTTGTGGTACATGTCTGTATTGTATTTTTTTATTTCACTCTGGAATAATGAAAGATTTTTGTAGCTTCTTAAGAATGACTAATGCATCACCTATATGGCAAATATTTATACATACTTCATTCGGTTCATTACACTCTATTACCATCTATCCTTCTTTTTTCTTTACTTTCCTATACCGACCACCTTAGTTAACTAAATCTATCTTTGTAAATCTGAATTTTATTTCTCCAGTGATATGTATTAGCAGCATCCAGGAATACAGAATGATGAACATGATAACCGATGATAAGAGTAGCTTCATACTGATTTACAGTACAGATGACTGCACACAAAATGCCACAAGTTCATTAGAAAGAGAGGAAGATGGAGAGAATGAATCAAAATGTGACCTCAGACTCATTGACCCTGGAAAGGTGAAGCTTACAAAGCAAACACATGCTGTTACCTTAAAATAACACATGCCCTTTAAGTACTGTCTCTTATAAAGGACATAAGATTTCACGTGTTAAAGAAAACATGCATAAATATCAGGTCATGTATAATAGACTGAGAGTTTTTATCACAGCTATGCTACGGTATCTGGATACAGGAAACACTTTGTACTCCAGACACCAAAACTGCCAAAAATGACAGACGCTCAACAGCATCTTGCTGGCTGCTTGACCTTCATCTTAGTCAGACCCACCATCTACAGATCCTTCACTACTAATGTGCATGACATAGACATACTCTAAACATATGACCAACATAAACAAAATTCACACTCATTACGATAACTACATTTTTTGGTGTTCAATTAGGGTTTAAAAGAACATACTCAATGTCAGCCACAGAAGAAAAAAACTAGATTCAATCATTGACTCCTGTATAAACATATTTAGCACACAAACATACAGTAGCCTATATAGGTCCATTAGGTTGATTTGCAATGGAAAGTGATTCTGAAATATGGGGGGGGGGGGGTAATCATTGGTTAAACTTGCTACGACACCCACATTATTTGCTTTGAAAAGAAAACCTGTAAATCAGTGTTTATGTATGTATACAGAACACTGGTATTTAGCTTTATCTTGTCTTCTGAAAAGCAGAAAAAGTTAACTAAAGTGCTTTTGGCAACATTTGATACACCGTTTATGTTTTAATCAACCGTGTGACCCAGTTGAAGCCCCTTAAGGCTAATGCAGGCAGTATTGTCTGTGGCACATTACTGATAAAGTTTTATCAGAATTTTTAAAGAATCAAAATGGCTGACACCATGTATGCTCTATCCTTCTTTAACCTTTGGCAGCATCCCCCCCTCGCTGCAGAGAGAAGTAGAAGGGGAAAAAATCTCCGTCTCCACAGCAACAGCGGTCAGGTGATCTTATCTCTTAGTCATAATGCTGACTCAGAAAATGGGGGATCGAGGTAGAGAGGGAGACAGTCAAAGAAACCCTCATTTTAATCTGAGACAGTTACATCACTGTGTGAAGTAGCGTGAGAACTGCTGCTAATTCCTGCGTGTGAGAACCGAATCCCTCATAATCTCAAATCTGCTTTTAAATTGAAGATCTCTGAAGTAACCAGTATAGACAGGAGAGTGAAGGAATGACCTTTGATGAGAATAAGTACCCAAGAAGAGGTGAAGGATGGGGATCAGAGTAAAAGGAGAATAAAATCAGCTGCTATAATGTCAATACAGTCGAAAATGCAACCCGAAATGCAAATGCTTATAGTAAATTAGGTTCAAGCTGTAAATTTATCATCAAATACATTACTATGTAAATAATATATACAGATATATTATATATATATATATATATATATATATATATATATATATATATATATATATATATATATATATATATATATATATATATATATATATTAAGGAAGATCATGTGACAATGAAGACAGAAATAGTGGTGCTGAAAATTCAGCCTTCCATCACAGGAATAAATTACATTTCTAAATGTATTAAAACATTATGAAAACAACATTAATGTTAGCCATGTTTTAAGTTATAATAATATTTTTTGATCAAATAAATGCAGCCTTTATTAGCATAAAACATTATTTTGGCGGTGGCATTTCTCTCTCTCTCTCTCTCTCTCTCTCTCTCTCTCTATATATATATACACAGTATACACACAGAGAGAGAGATAGAGAGAGAGAGAGAGAGAGAGAGGGAGAGAGTACAGAATGTTTAGATCAGGAATGTTACTTAATCTAATCACTCACATTAGAGTCTAAACTAGGTCAAAACTCTGACTATAGTCACACTGTCAGAGACAAAAAGTGAATCTAAAGGTGGCAGGAAGTTCCCCAAATAAGTTTCCTTAATGTAAACTGACAACAGGAAGAGTGTGGGTATATCTGAGTGCAGCAGCTGTATTCTGAGCCAATTAATCATATGAACATGGTTTTGTGCTGCTTGACAGAGAACAGAACATTCTCTCCCAGGAGCGATGTGCTTTTTTTTTTTTTTTTTTTTACCAGGGAGCATCTTAAGTAACTACACAGCTCTGATGCTACGATGGCATGACTGCTGACTCTGCAGTCTGTCATGATGCTGCGGGAGCGTGAGGTTACAGTGCTCGATTCAGAAGGTCATATGCTTACTGGGCCACTTTTGCTTTAAGAGGTAGACAGCCAATCAGAAGGCCAAACAGTAAGAGTAGGGTGCCCTTGGAAACAACCTTGCGGGGTATAAGGGTGAAGTGAGGAGTGAAGGTCACAGCATCATGTACATCGGGAATCAAAACTGCATGTCAGTTCACAGAGATGTGAAATGAATTAGAGATAACGAATGTGACATACAGAGACAGCTGGAGTATTAAGAGCACAGAGGTCTGTGCTACACACACGCTCAGACGTCATCCCCCTCCAGATTAAAGTGACCGCACACCATGTGTCCTCGTTGCATAATGACTTCCCTGAACGGAGTAGAGGACAAGATAGGAATAGACCAGGATTAAGGAGAGGAGGGCAGACATAAAAGAGGGAGAAAGAGAGGAAAAAAGAGAGGATGGGGGGATGAGAGAGGTTTCGAGCCAAGGGTTTTAAAACAAGCAATCAAGTTCAGATTAAACGTAGCACTCTTTGTTTCTGTCAGGCCTTTGTGTAAAATGTGACTCCAAATCCTCAAGGCTTTTGAGCTAACAATAAACTCTTTATATGTCCTGTGCCACAGACACACTTAAATGTGTCAGTCAGCTATTAAAACTTTTAATCTGTTCATAAATCAAATGTGCACCATTCTGTATACAGAACCCTGGGGCTGCACTCAAAAATACATTTTTTTTTTACAGTTGTAAATAAAACAGATTTTTGGAATACATTCTTTTAAATTTTTTACATTTAAGTCAGTGTGTTTCTTGCTGTTTACTCCAGTGAATATGTCTCAGGAGGTGTTTATTTTAGAAAGTCTGTTTCTGCTGACACTTTAAAGTCTTAGCTACAAAAACCCCTTGGACATGTCCACCATTACTGCACATAAAAGAAGATACAGGTTGATCTGTAAAGGGATAGTTCACCTAAAAATGAAAATTCTGTTATTAATTACTTGCCCTCATGTCGTTCTAAACCTGTGAGACCTTCGTTCATCTTTGGAACACAAATTAAGACATTTCTGATGCAATCCGAGAGCTTTCTGACCCTCCATAGACAGCAAAGGACCTGACACATTCAAGGCCCAGAAAAGTAGTAAGGACATCATTAAAATAGTCCATGTGACATCAGTGGATTAACCATAATTTTATTAATTTATTAATTTACGTGAATACTTTCTGCGTGCAAAAAAAAAAAAAAAAAAAAAGATAACTTTATTCAACAATTTCTTCTCTTCCATGTCAGTATTTGATGTGCGTTGCTTATGGGCCTTTCGTGGCCATTGCTGTTTATGCAGGGTCAGAAAGTTCTCAGATTTGATCAAAAATATCTTAACTTGCCTTGCTCATGGGTCTCACCTCAGTCATGGTATTGAGAGCGCTGGACATTCACTCCCCCCACCTACAATCCCTGCCAGACCTGAGACTCAAACCCGCAACCTATGGGTTACAAGTTTGACTCTCTATCCATTAGGCCATGACTGCCCCTAGTTAATATATGGGGTAGTTGCAAAGCTATTAAACAGCCAAATGTAAGATGATGATGATGTCGGATTTTATTTTTAGTAAGAAAAAATATGTTAATATTTAAGATTTGAACTTGGTTATAAACACTCAAATGAATTGACTCAAAACCTTATAGGTTTTCTGAAAGCTGCAGGAGAGGAGATGCAGGCTTTGTTCTTTTTTTGTATCTCAGTCAGCTGAATGGAGAAGGAGGAGAGGAGAAAACAGATACCCCATGCTTGTTTTCCAGGTGCAGGTTCTCAGGTTTTTTATTAGCATTAGGCTAGAATTTAACACTATCTGAAACTGCTGTGTTGACAATGAATTCTGTTGTGATAAAGAACACATGCACATGTGTACTCATACACGGCTCAGTAGCTCATTGATCATTGCTTATGATAAAGGTTTTTCCTTATTATTATGAAGTACAAGGTGAACAGATACACTCCACTGAATATAATGTCACTTTTGCCCCATTAGTTTGAAAAAGTGCTGTGGCTAGATTTTAGACACATCATTTTTCCCTCTGTTTCTCTCTCTGTATTGCATATAAAAAAAGCATAAAGACACACTTACGCAAGCACAAAATATCAAATCAGAATAATTTCAGTTGCCAGATTTGGCAGCATGTATGTGTGTGTTTCACACCTGTTCTAAGGGCATTTTATTGTACTCAAATACTGCATATCAACACATATGCACCTTACAATTTAATATTAGTGTATAGTGTAATCTCTGTGGGCTTCTGTATCTGGATAGAAGTGTGTGTAAAGCGTTGCATGATGAATTTGATGAGGAGATTTTTCCTTCAACTTAAACCTGTCTTTGTGATAGCCCCCATACAACCCCAAAATACGCACAAGCAGAAAATTCATGATGTAAGGTAGTCTATAAATAGCAGCATGATGTCACAGCCCCTCCTCCACATCTGTTAGTCATGCTATTTATGCTTCACACACACACTAACACACTGATTCATACATACAAGTTCCAGGCTCATAAATTGAGAAAATATTTACACATTGATTCTTTGAAAAGCAGTACGACATTCTGAATCAACCTGTAGTGAATGCATGTCTAAGGAAAGACCATATCATAAACACATGCATCTGGCATTCAAGACAGAGAGCCTAATAATTTACTGCAACATAGATCTCAACATGAAGCATGAATGTCCATACAACACAAGATCAAATCCTCTTACTAAGGACAAAGTCAATGGCAATTTCCAGTAAATATATATATATATATACAGTATCTCACAGAAGTGAGTACATCCCTCACATTTTTGTAAATATTTTATTATATCTTTTCATGTGACAACACTGAAGAAATGACACTTTGCTACAATGTAAAGTAGTGAGTGTACAGCTTGTATAACAGTGTAAATTTGCTGTCCCCTCAAAATAATTCAACACACAGCCATTAATGTCTAAACCACTGGCCACAAAAGTGAGTACACCCCTAAGTGAAAATGTATAAACTGGGCCCAAAGTGTCAATAATTTGTGTGGCCACCATTATTTTCAAGCACTGCCTTAACCCTCTTGGGCATGGAGTTCACCAGAGCTTCACAGGTTGCCACTGGAGTCCTCTTCCACTCCTCCATGATGACATTACGGAGCTGGTGGATGTTAGAGACCTTGCGCTCCTCCACCTTCTGTTTGAGGATGCCCCACAGATGCTCAATAGGGTTTAGGTCTGGAGACATGCTTGGCCAGTCCATCACCTTTACCCTCAGCTTCTTTAGCAAGGCAGTGGTCGTCTTGGAGGCGTGTTTGGTGTCGTTATCATGTTGGAATACTGTCCTGCGACCCAGTCTCCGAAGGGAGGGGATCATGCTCTGCTTCAGTATGTCGCAGTACATGTTGGCATTCATGGTTCCCTCAATGAACTGTAGCTCCCCAGTGCCGGCAGCACTCATGCAGCCCCAGACCATGACACCCACCACCATGCTTGACTGTAGGCAAGACACACTTGTCTTTGTACTCCTCACCTGGTTGCTGCCACACACGCTTGACACCATCTGAACCAAATAAGTTTATCTTGGTCTCATCAGACCACAGGACATGGTTCCAGTAATCCATGTCCTTAGTCTGCTTGTCTTCAGCAAACTGTTTGCAAGCTTTCTTGTGCATCATCTTTAGAAGAGGCTTCCTTCTGGGAGGACAGCCATGCAGACCAATTTGATGCAGTGTGTGGTGTATGGTCTGAGCAGTGACAGGCTGACCCCCCACCCCTTCAACCTCTGCAGCATTGCTGGCAGCACTCATACGTCTATTTCCCAAACACAACCTCTGGATATGACGCTGAGCACGTGCACTCAACTTCTTTGGTCGATCATGGCGAGGCCTGTTCTAAGTGGAACCTGTCCTGTAAAACAGCTGTATGGTCTGTATGCTGCAGCTCAGTTTCAGGGTCTTGGCAATCTTCTTATAGCCTACGCCATCTTTATGTAGAGCAACAATTTTTTTTTCAGATCCTCAGAAAGTTCTTTGCCTTGAGGTGCCATGTTGATCTTCCAGTGACCAGTATGAGAGAGTGAGAGAGATAACACCAAATTTAACACACCTGCTCCCCATTCACACCTGAGACTATGTAACACTAACAAGTCACATGACACTGGGGAGAGAAAATGGCTAATTGGGCCCAATTTGGACATTTTCACTTAGGGGTGTACTCACTTTTGTGGCCAGCGGTTGAGGGGACAGCAAATTTACACTGTTATACAAGCTGTACACTCACTACTTTACATTGTACCAAAGTGTCATTTCTTCAGTGTTGTCACATGAAAAGATATAATAAAATATTTACAAATATGTGAGGGGTGTACTCATTTCTGTGAGATACTGTATACATATATATGCTCTCTTTTACACACACACACACACACACACACACACACACACACACACACACACACACACACACACACACACACACACACACACACACACACACACACACACACACATTGAGTTTCTATGTTTTATACCCCAACTCTACCCCTCTACAAAACTTTCTGCTATTTCAGATTTTCAAAAAAGATCATTGTGTATTATTTGCTTGTTTCCTCATAGGGACCAAAAATGTCCCCACAAGGCTACATAGACTCTTACATCATTCACTGGAAATGTCCCACAAGGGGACGTTTGGTCCCAATAATGTAGGGAAAGCCACATACACACACACACACACACACACACACACACACACACATAAGAAATTTGTATTTCTTATTATTAACTTTTTCTTATGTCAGAGGCTGCCATTAAATGAATTTGCCTAATAAAAATGATGCTGAAATGAAAATGCTTGTCCTTAATATTTTTAATTTTACATAAGCAGTTAATGTTAAAGACCTAAATATATCAAATCAATCCACAGTTATGTAATATTGCCAAATATTAATGCAAAGTAGCTTCTATTATAATTGCTACTCTAATACGCATAATTAAAACAGGTCCAACATCTGGAGTAGGATATAGTTCACAATGAGAACTTCCTTTTCCCTGTTGTGAAGACCACGTTAGACCATTCTGGCTCAGGCTAATTTATGTTGGTTTTGTGCTGCTTTGGCTATTTTACCAGCATAGCCATCCTGTTTTTCACTATTAAAATTTAGCTAATCAAGCTGATCGACAAGCATTGTCATAAATCTAGCTTAACTAGCAAATCTTGCTTTGTCAAACCAAGTAACCAAATGCTTTTCAACGGTTTTGATACTTTTTTCTTTAGCAATCGTCTTTTGAGCATGTGATTAATAAAACTGCTTTTAGCATATAGACAGCAGTACACTTTAAATATATTTTAAAAACAATACAACAAGACTTGTTTTCTTGACATTTTCCATTCTTTGTTCTCTAAGAATTACTAAAAGAGTTGTTTAAAGTAGAATAAAGGAACCAGAATCATGAAGTGAACAGAACCACAATGTAATATACCTCCTAATAAATGACTTTAAGAATCCTGGAGGGGACATCAGCACACTGGCATCCAAAATACAACATATGCTGGTGACCAGCAGCGCTGCTCTTTTCAGCAGAGCAGAAAGCACGAGGGAGGGAACAAAAGCGGATCCAGTGTGATCTCATGAGTGCTGACTAATTATGTGGTTATCTCACCAGTAACAATGAGCCATGTGGGCCCGAATTCACATGAGCAGGTGGACAAAACCCAATCCTCTACGATTTACAGTGTCTTAAGACAAGCACACAAAAATCAGTATTACAAATGTCTTATATGCCATTGTGCCATTTATATTATCAAATTATATTATTGTCTGATATTTCTAAAAATCTTTTTTATAACAGTCCACCCAAAATTAAAATTCTGTCATTATTTATTCACCATCATGTCTTTCCAAACCTGTATGACTTTATTCTTCTGTAGGCCCCAAAATAAGATGTTAAGCAGAATGTTCCAGTTGCTCTTTTCCAGACAATGTTTCTGAATGGTTCTCACTATCTACCATGTGACTGAATTCTAGTAAAATACCCCCACTCCTTTCTCTCTCACTCACCATTCTGTCCAGATATCCTCCTCCGTCTCCTCTTTCGTCTTCTCCTCCTCTAGTCCGGACGAACCTGCCCGCCTCAGGGTCAGAGGTGAACCAAAAACAATGGAAAAAGAGAGAGACCTTCAGTAAATGATTCTGGGTGACAGAAGGCCTCTACTTTACTCCACATACAGAGAATAAGAGATCCTGTCCACTAAGCACCTTAAACAATCTGTCTAATCACAGCGACTATTACTTATCACACACAGAGAGCACTATAGGGGGTCTACAGTCACATGACAAGAATATCATCCTCTTAGCAAGAAACAAGTAGTCTCAAAAGTAGTAAAGTGGGCCTGGTAGCTACAAATACTGTGGAGTTATTATCATTTGCTATACAAATCACTTATCACATAGTTTCTCTCATGTCTTCTGTGTTGAAATTAATTGTGAGGCGAATTAAGAGTGCCTTGGGTGCACAGAGCTATTAATATGACAAGTATAGTAGCTGCCTATGTAGAGCGCTCCAAATCAGTCACTTATGAGGTTACGTTTCTGTTAGGTTGCTGCTGTAGGAAGCAGCAAAGAAGCTTGGTTTTGGAACAGAGCTATTGTGTTTATTTAACATGCACATGCACAGCCAGGCCTGTTTTATCGCAACTTATCACACACTTAAAATTTTAAGAGGTGTGATTTGACTTACAGACGTGTCACTGAACAGAGAGCAGACTCTGTATTTATGAAACTTTATTTAGCAGCAATGTCTGGGTATCAAACAGATGGTGGATTTGTACTCTCAGTCTCAGTCTTGTGGCCTTCACCCACACACAGCCATAAAATGTTCACAGGATCGCAGGGTGTCCCATTTATCTTGGTACAGTAAGATTTGCTATGTGCCATCAATGCACCGAACAGCCCATGTGGCAAAATGTCTGAAAAAAATAATTTTCTTAATCAGTATTTGTGCCATGTTTTGCAAATTTGGCTGTTCTCCAACACATTTTTAAAATTTATATACAAGTCTATCTATCTAGATAACTAGATTTTTTTCATTACTGGCATTTTTTACTTGTTGTGACCAAAATTTTGTGAAGGACATGTTTAAAATAAGAAAAACTATTTGCAAATGGAGTTAGAAAAAGAAACACAATATTGCTAACTTGTTATATAATAATTAGTTCCTAAATATTTCTATCACTGTAGATGGTTTCCAAAGCTCATTCGACGTCATATCTGAGTTTATCCCTCTCAAATCGTGACAGATTAGCACTGGACTGTGCGGCATCAGTAATACGAGGTGTAATCTGCACTACGATCCCAGAGTCCTGGTTATCTCCGAATGCTTTTCAGTCCTCATCATCCAATGCATTTTAAAACATAAACTATCAACATGGCATGCACATCAATTCTACTTTCCTAAAGCACATACCTGGTGTTATAGTGAAGACTTCATCAGTTCATCATGAAATTCCAAAGACAAAATGTATTTATCTTCACAATCAATAATGAAAATGGAACAACTTGCTCCGCCTCTATTCTGATGACATCACCTAGGCCGTGCAAGTTATTTGGTAATGTTAAATAATAACCAAATAGCTATTTAGACATTCAGGTTTGGGTGCATTCCAGTATGATACGCCCACATTTCACAATCCAATCGATTCCCGGTGGATAAAATCAAGTTCCGCCCTATATTTTTAGTTGTTCACTTCAAAATACATCACATTACAAAGGAAAATGTGTTGCGAATGTCATTTCATGTTGACTTTAAGCAACATAGTTGTGTTACTGATTATGTATGTTGAGTGTACTCTACTCTACTTTGAAACAGTCTTTACTCACCAGCCATGACAACAGTGCACATGCTGCCATGCTCATCATAGTCAGACACATGGTTACAGACAGGAAGGGAGGAGTGGAGTTTGTCCATCAGACTGTATGAGCAAAGCAGAGACACATGCTAATAAGAACACATTTGACTGTGATTGGCAGAGAGCAAGGAAGGATCAGAGGGAAGTGTACTCCACCTGCACCCTCTTTAACCTCCTTCTTTTATCCTTCCGTCCTCTCCGCCTGCTCATCCTCCTCTCTTCTCATTTATTTTTAGACAGCTTAGTTGAGGAGAGGAGGATGTTCCTGAGGCCTTCAGTATCAAGCGCACAGATCCTAAATGAATGATTGTCTGTGAAACGGAATCATTTGTGACCCTGGACCACAAAACAGTCTTAAGTCTCTGGGGTATATTTATATATTTTATATATTTACAACTTTATAGGCGATTTTCTCAATATTTTGATTTTTTTTGCACCCTCAGATTCCAGATTTTCAAATAGTTGTATCTCGGCCAAATATTGTCCTATCATAACAAACCATACATCAATGGAAAGCTTATTTATTCAGCTTTCAGATGATGTATAAATCTCAATTTCGAAAAATTGACACTTCCGACTGGTTTTGTCGTCCATGGTCACATGGGTGTTTCTTAAGCTATGGACACTTTTATGTCCAGGGGGTTGATTTTTATTAAATCAAACAGATTTCAACTTTTTTTGTTGCTGTTGTTTCGTTTTATGCAGGTCACATTAAATATGTTTCACAAATGGCTACTTTTAAAATCCCTTTTATTTACATATGCATATTTTACCCAGACCTATAATTTCAAAACAACAATAATATAACCATATAACCATAACCAACAGTTTTGCCCTTAATAAAGTTTTTTGAAAAGTGACTCAGCAGTGTCAATGTAACGTATGCTTGAGGTGAAATGTCTACAAAATGAAAAACAAAAATAAATCAAACTGAATTTCACTATTTATTTTATTTAAATTATTTTTTTTTATATTTGTTATCTATATTTCCAGTTCCAATCAAGCTGTAATTTTGTCGAATTCTGCAAAAAGTGATCAAATATTACTTACTGTTGGTTCTAAGTATACATTGCTAGCTAGGAAATTAGCCTTATTTAAAATATATATATATATATATATATATATATATATATATATGTTCAAACACCATTTCCATTGCAAAACTTTTAAATGTGATGGAAATGTTATATACAGTCTATATATTATACACTGTTAAAGGTTAAATAAACTACTAACAGTATTTGGTTTTTTTTTTCTAAAAGTCCAAAAGACTCAAAGTGCCATATTTAAAGAAACATCAATTTCTGTTAAATTCAAAGGCTGCTCCTCCTTGGTTTCTCTGTAATAATAAGCTCAATTTTTTGTTCCGAGGGCAGCTCTAAATCCAGAACACAGCTGTCAAATTAATGACAAACCAACCCACCACACGGTTCAGAGCCAGACACTTCGTCCTTCTCTCTGCTGCTCTCACACTTTCTGTCTGTCTTCTGATGAGGCTGAGAATTGTTGCTGTGGTGATGTCATTGGTTGCCTAGCAACAGCTGTCCCTGGGCAACCCGCAGCCAGGGCCTCAGCGGGAACATTTTGGATTATTTGGGGATGTCGAGTTCATCAGCGGTTTCTTGCAGCAATCTGCCAATGTACGACATGAGACTTTATGTCAGGTGATAAGATGAAGAAAGCTACTGTGAGGTCCAAAATTCCTCTGGTCAGAAGTTTTCAATTTCAACTTTTTATTCTTATAATATAAAATTAAATAATCTGATATTTTCAATTAAATTTGAAAAAATAAAAGCATTTTGACTTGTAGCCCCAGACTTTAGGACCCCATCTTATGTACACCTTATGTAACCTATCTTAAAGGGATAGTTCGCCCAAAAATGAAAATTCTGTAATTAATAACTCACTCTCATGTCGTTCCAAACCTGTAAGACCTTTGTTCATCTTCAGAATACAAATTAAGATATTTTTGAGGAAATCTGAGAGCTTTCTGACCCTGACAGCAATGCAGCTGACATGTTCAAGGCCCAGAAAGATAGTAAGGACATCGTTAAAATAGTCCATGTAACATCAGTAGTTCAACTGTAATGTTATGAAGCTACAAGAATACTTTTTGTGCGCAAAGAAAACAAAAATAACGAAATAACAGTTCTTCTCCCCCCAGTAACCATCTACTGCAGTTATGGAGAGTATCATGACGCATGCGTGTGCATGTAAACAAGGCGCAGCTCATGCCTGTTCTACGTCAGCAGCATGGTGGTAGATGGTTATTCGGGGGAGAATAATTGTTGAATAAAGTGGTAATTTTTGTTTTACACACAAAAAGTATTCTCATAGCTTCATAAAATTATGGTTAAACCGCTAATGTCACATGGACTATTTTAACGATGTCCTTACTATCTCTCTGGGCCTTGAACGTTTCAGGGTCAGAAAGATCTCGGATTTCATTAAAAATATCTTAATTTGTGTTCTGAAGATGAACGAAGTCTTACGGGTTTGGAACGACATGAGAGACAGAATTTTAATTTTGGGTGAACTATCCCTTTAATATAAGATGATGGATTTCAAAAATGTATTCCTCAGGGTTTTCAGTGGAATGGAAGTTTACTCTACGATCTTTAATTATGTGAGTTCTTCTGAGGGTGTTTGTGGATCAGGGAGTAGGGTGTGAGGGCCCAGGGGAATTTCTAGACCTCTGGGCACCTTTCAGTCCAGCAGCTCAATTGCATCCAGTAAAATTAACACACAGAGCAGTGCTGAAGGAGCTGATGGAAAAGCTAGTAACTGACAAGGCATCCAGTATTTCACCACATCCTAACAGCTGCCTATAATTAGGCTAATAATCAATTCTCCACAAATTTTATGTGTCATGCTTTTATTTTTGTTACTAAGCAAAGAAAATAGCGGCTTAATTACTTAGCATATCTGTACTTTACGATTTTAGACAGTAGGAAAGACTGCTGACTGGCCGCAGGATACTCGTTATATATTAGTGCACAATCCAATTTTAGGTTGTAGTAAATGTGTTTACCTGTAAGCAAGCAACTGTAATCCGTGTTGAATAGACGGCTGCAGACAGGTGATGTTTTTCTGTGAGCGCGCGCCCTCCTGTGGTGTGATTTTAACACGCCACATAGAAGACTGACTGTACAGTGAATATATTGTTGTTATTGTGCATTATACAGTGGGGACATTCTTGTTGTTGTTGATGATGTTGTTGTATCTGTTCGTTTAGATACTTCTGGAGCATGAAATGAGATTTTATTTATTTATCTTGGGCCTGCTAGTAGCTAAATGTTGTAGGCCCCAAAACCAAAAAGTGAAAATTACTAAATGGTAATTAGATGATTAAAATTTGCATTAAATTATTACCAAATTATTGGAATAAAATGATTGAAATTGCAATTATTTAAAATTAACTGATTGTAAACTGTTACAATAACTGCAATAGTGGTGAAAACGATAACGAAAAAGATACATTTTTATTGTAGGCTAACTGGACTGCGTTGACAATAGTGATGTAGAAGTATTCACCATGAAGCTTACACTGGTGATGTGGGCCTGAGAGAAAACGGATTTCACAGTAAGTGATTGAAAAGTGTTTTAAAGCTTGTTGTTTTGTAAAACATCACAGTTATAGGCTATATGACATGAGAACAGTCAGGACTGTAGATAAGGAGTATGTTATATTAGAAATTTGGTTTCACTTTATTTTGATGGTCCCTTTAACACATTCTATTGACTATAAGTAATGTTGCACCTACATTTCTACTGACTCTCATTAGAGTGTTAGTAGTGTATTAGTTGACTGGTAGGGTTAGGGTTAGATTAAGTTGACACGTTCTTGCAAAGTTACTTATAGTCAGTAGAATATCTGTTGGGAGACCAACACAATAAGGAGTTAGTAGATAGCAGACAGTCTACTAATACTCTTATGAGAGTTTGTTGACATGTAGTTGCAACACTACTTAGTGTCAACAGAATGTTCGAAAGGGACCATCAAAATAAAGTGTTACCAGAAATTTATATGTTTTAAAGGTTTGGGAGGAGCAGGATCAGATAACCAATTTGGCACAGGTGTAACTGTTTAGCTAACCATCTAGCACAATACGTGTATATATATATACAGTGAGGAAAATAAGTATTTGAACACCCTGCTATTTTGCAAGTTCTCCCACTTAGAAATCATGGAGGGGTCTGAAATTGTCATCGTAGGTGCATGTCCACTGTGAGAGACATAATCTTAAAAAAAAAATCCAGAAATTACAATGTATGATTTTTTAACTATTTATTTGTATGATACAGTTGCAAATAAGTATTTGAACACCTGAGAAAATCAATGTTAATATTTGGTACAGTAGCCTTTGTTTGCAATTACAGAGGTCAAACGTTTCCTGTAGTTTTTCACCAGGTTTGCACACACTGCAGGAAGGATTTTGGCCCACTCCTCCACACAGATCTTCTCTAGATCAGTCAGGTTTCTGGCCTGTCGCTGAGAAACATGGAGTTTGAGCTCCCTCCAAAGATTCTCTATTGGGTTTAGGTCTGGAGACTGGCTAGGCCACGCCAGAACCTTGATATGCTTCTTACAGAGCCACTCCTTGGTTATCCTGGCTGTGTGCTTCGGGTCATTGTCATGTTGGAAGACCCAGCCTCGACCCATCTTCAATCCTCTAACTGAGGGAAGGAGGTTGTTCCCCAAAATCTCGCAATACATGGCCCCGGTCATCCGCTCCTTAATACAGTGCAGTCGCCCTGTCCCATGTGCAGAAAAACACCCCCAAAGCATGATGCTACCACCCCCATGCTTCACAGTAGGGATGGTGTTCTTGGGATGGTACTCATCATTCTTCTTCCTCCAAACACGTTTAGTGGAATTATGACCAAAAAGTTCTATTTTGGTCTCATCTGACCACATGACTTTCTCCCATGACTCCTCTGGATCATCCAAATGGTCATTGGCAAACTTAAGTCGGACCTGGACATGTGCTGGTTTAAGCAGGGGAACCTTCCGTGCCATGCATGATTTCAAACCATGACGTCTTAGTGTATTACCAACAGTAACCTTGGAAACGGTGGTCCCAGCTCTTTTCAGGTCATTGACCAGCTCCTCCCGTGTAGTTCTGGGCTGATTTCTCACCTTTCTTAGGATCATTGAGACCCCACGAGGTGAGATCTTGCATGGAGCCCCAGTCCGAGGGAGATTGACAGTCATGTTTAGCTTCTTCCATTTTCTAATGATTGCTCCAACAGTGGACCTTTTTTCACCAAGCTGCTTGGCAATTTCCCCGTAGCCCTTTCCAGCCTTGTGGAGGTGTACAATTTTGTCTCTAGTGTCTTTGGACAGCTCTTTGGTCTTGGCCATGTTAGTAGTTGGATTCTTACTGATTGTATGGGGTGGACAGGTGTCTTTATGCAGCTAACAACCTCAAACAGGTGCATCTAATTTAGGATAATAAATGGAGTGGAGGTGGACATTTTAAAGGCAGACTAACAGGTCTTTGAGGGTCAGAATTCTAGCTGATAGACAGGTGTTCAAATACTTATTTGCAGCTGTATCATACAAATAAATAGTTAAAAAATCATACATTGTGATTTCTGGATTTTTTTTTTTTAGATTATGTCTCTCACAGTGGACATGCACCTACGATGACAATTTCAGACCCCTCCATGATTTCTAAGTGGGAGAACTTGCAAAATAGCAGGGTGTTCAAATACTTATTTTCCTCACTGTATATATATGCAGCCTATTTACCTCTGTCATACGACAGTTTGCCACCATTCCTCCTCCACCCCAACTCCTCAATCCATCCTTCGGGCTGTATTCCGGGCTCGGAGCCCTCCCCCCAGGACAGCACGCCAAAATATGCTTACTATTTGCTCAATCAGATTAGATGTAAGGGTGAACTCGTGAAACTTTTATTTTCAGAATGACAATTTTTTTCTAACCTAGTCTGTGGGGTAAAACGCCGCCAAACCAGGTGGGGTAAAACATGACTTAATTACTGTAGTTACTTTGTTATGACCATAAAATCCTTGTTTTTGCATCAAATGTATTCTAACTAGTTGGTTGAATAAACATATTTGGACTTTGTTACCTCAAGTTAGCAACTAGTTAGCTAGCCAGTTAGCATCAGCTAACAATATTTTTCAAATTGGCTATTAAAATTTTGTTACTCATGATTATTTATTATTTTCTTCTTAATTTTAAGCTACAATTGCCTGTACTCTGATTTTAAAGTAAATGTATAAAGCAAATTGCTTTGTCAGACTAGGGGCATTTTACCTCAACGCCCTTGGTCGTTTTTTTTGTCAAAAATCTAATAACATAAAAACTCTGGAAATCTTTCATAACTAGTTTATAATTTATGTCATTGTCACTAAAACTGTATTTGCAAGTATTGTCAGATGTCCTTGCTTCCATTGTACACTCAATGTTTAAGATATGTCACACATCCATTCATGCATGTTGATGATATAATACACTGGTACATACATATAAATATCCAGAGACCGATTCACCCGGTTTATTGAGTCTAAACAATCAATTATATAAAAATAAAAGTCATGAGGGTGCAAATGTTTAGAAATCTAGTGCAATTTACTAAAATTAGTATTAGCCTACTAAAAGAATTCAATACAAAATTAAATCTTGTAATAAAGTCAATAAAAAGAGTTAAAGAACAAAAAGAAGGAAATTTCACATTGTAGCAGTGGATAACATCACTAATAATAACTACAAAAATAAAGCTTTGAAAATGTATGTTGATGACTGGCTCATTATGTCTTATATTATATTACACATCCATAGTCAACACACCCTAAAAATGGCACAAACTAAAATATAACCCTTCATCAGATACAGAAAGATGAATAAACGTGCATATGCACAAGTACATTTAAATGTGCAAAGATAAAACTGAGGTCATTATAAAATGGGCACCGTAGAACAGATCCCTTACAGTGTTTGGGTAAAGCAAAGCCTTTGCAATCACACCCATACTTCATATTAAAACTATTCAGTATCAAACAGTACAATCAGATTCAGATTACAGTATAAAAACCTACGACTCAGTTTGCTCCCTACACTATCACAGCTGGTGACATGAAGCTGCTCCCTCTACTGGCAGAAGACGTGACGTAATAGCTGCCTTCCTCTCCCATCATTCCATCTTCGTCTCTGTCATCCTGGTAAGGAGTCTGTTTGTCCTCCAAGGAGAAACGTGAAAGCTCGTGATGATCCTTGTCATCATAGTATGCTGAGAGATCCTGTCAGAGAAGAGATTGTAGTGTTGTGATAAGAGTCAAAGCACTATCAATAAAAGAGATGATTATGATCTGCGACTAACAAGCATGAATAATACATGGAAAATGAACATGCCATAAAATATGCATGATTTACCATATTAAATGCCACAAAGGATTAGAGGAATAGAGAGAGTGAGAGAAAATGACTCTTACTGTCATTGGTTCCTCATTCTCTGTCTCATGGTGCATGAATTGAGAATCAGACACTCGTTTACTGATGCTCGGCTACAGAAGGAAAAGAAAAGGATGGATTGTTAAGTTTAATAAAGTTTGCTAACAAAATGGCTAATCTTGATAAAGGGGTAAAAAAAAACAGTAAAATACAATATATAACACAAAATTTGTTCATTACAAACTAGGCTATTATCAGTATAACAATCTGAGTGAAAATATTAACATGAATTTCATGTTTGTTTTTCATCAAAATATATTGTACTAACTTGACTGGGTCGAGGAGAACTACTACAACATTTGAAATGAGTATTTTGTTATTATTTACACTAGTATATTATTTATTCCTTTTTTTCATTTTCAGTTTTTATTTTCAATATATTATACGTTTTAATGATTTTGTATTGTGCTTTTGCCATTTTTATTAGTTTTTTGTGAAAACAAATTCTATTTTTCTATTCTACTTATAATTCAATTTTTTTCTATTTAGTTTAACTTATTTCAGTTTTAAATTTAGTCATTTTGATGCTTAAACCTAACTTGTTTACTTCATTTAGTGGCAAGGCAACATTACTAATTTCCATTCAAATCTTTTATCAGATATTTATTTATTTAAATTTTTATTTTAGCTTTATTCCAGTTAGCAAAACCAATTTTAATAGTTTTAATTAACAATAACAACTCTGCATTCGGATTTTAACATGAGCATATAACCTCTAGTATAACATGAAATAGGAATTGAGCAAAACTAATAAAACTATCATTTCCATCTTCCTTAAAAGCATTTTCACTACATATTGTTTAAAGCAAACATTTCACTCTCCATCAAAGAATTTATCACATCCCTTTTTGCTTTAATAACGGCAGCACTCGAGCTGCATGAACTGCACAAGTTTGCATCAAATCTGATGTTCATGTTCCTCAGCATGATTCAAGATGATCCAAAGAACACCATGAGCTTCATTGAAAGCAAGAACATCTGAGTGTCTGTACAAGGAGTCACAAAATCAGTCTGACAAATACACTCATTTGATCACTGAGAAATAGTGCAGAAAGTTTCCCATTCGTTTTATGTCATAATGTTCAAACTTTCTAACTTTCTATCTTCACTTAAGACTTTTTGGACCCCACTACTTAAACACATATAGCTCACATATATTTTATATACATTTTCTTTTTTCTCTCTCTCTTTTTAAATAAAATTCAAAAAATTGACTGATAACTTTTTCCTCTCTCTTTAATCTAACATGAATATAGCTGCAAGTGTAAAATAAAGTAATCTCTCAGCTCTACTCACGCTGTCTGAATAGGAATTTGTCTTCGTGGGAGGAGGAGGTTTGTGAGTGGGTGGACCGCTGTATAAGAACAGACACAAACAAACAATCAGTACTGGGAAAAAGTAGTTTATGAGGGTTTTTTTTTAAACCAGGGTACCAGTTAAAGACAGACAGAATATTACAGAGATGTACTTATTACAGATATTAATTACTTACTCCATATTTTTCCTCTGGCGTTTACGGACCATCATTATGACAGATGCAATTAAGGCTACCAGGAGGATCACACAAAGAATACCAGCAATAACGGCTCCAGTAGGGACACCCTTTGGCTGAGGAAATTCTGAAGGGAAAGACAGAGAGACTTTCATCTCTATGGATCGTATAACTGAATTGTCCTTGATCTTCTGAAACAAAACAATTCAATGAATTTTGTACGCATAAGCATTCTCCTGAGTCAAAAGAGCTTGCGTGCTAACATAAGACATGTCCACCCGCTCACCATACGGCACCATATCTATAGAAGTTCAGGTTGTTTATAAAGCACCCCCTAAATCCTGCTGTGCTGTTATTTTACAGCAGATCCCGCTTCCTTAGACTGGATAAATAAATCCCTGATTTCACACACATAGAGTCATGCTCATCTGTCCTGTACGGCATATTCATACCACTGACATCTTCTAAGCTATAAAAAATGCTGCATTAATCTCTGAAGACATGAGATGTCATTTATGATTATAATTATTATGTGCATTTTATTGGCAAGCTCTCTGTGTCGTCAGGTGAGAAGTTTTTTTTGTTTGTTTGTTTTTTCTCTTTCTTTCTTTCTTTTTTAATGATCTATTTCTTTTTGTACATTTGCTTTTATGGATTGTTACTTTTATGATATGTGAAAAAATGGCATTTATTTGTTTATTTATTTATTTCCTTGTACGTTATGTGTTTGGACTTAGTTAGCAGTGAGCAGTATTTCATACTGCAGAGTCCATATTGAAATATTAATAATAGGACTAACAATAACGTTTAATCTGTTGCATGAAATAATTATATCTTAAATGGTATTCATCAGAATTACTTACTACTCCTGTAATGGCACTATAATAAATAAATAAATAAATAAATAAATATTATATTAACAGGGACATGCGGAGAGTTCCTCAGGTCAAAAGTTTGGATACATTACTATTTTATATTTTTGCAAGTCACTTATTGTCATCAAGCCTGCATTTATTTGATCAAAATGTTAATATACCTTAAAATACATTTTATGCAATGCTGATTTATTATCAATGTTGGAAACCTGTGACAATTTTTCAGGATTCTTTTATGAATAAAAAGTTAAAAAAAAAAAAAAAAAAAAAAAAACAAGAAAAGAAAAGAAAAAAAGAACAGCATTTATTTAAAATATAACTTTTGCAACAAACTACAATTCAAAAGCTTTTTTTTTTTTGTTATAGAAATTAGTTTTTATTCAGCAAGGATTAAATTGTTAGAAACAGTGATAGTAAAGATTGATTGTTGTTAGAAAACATCTCTATTTTTAATAAATGCTGTTCAATGAACCCCCCCCCCCCCCCCAAAAAAAATAAGCAGCACAACTGTTTCCAACATTGATAATAAATCAGCTTATTAGAATGATTTCTAAAGGATCATGTGACACTGAAGACTGGAGTAATGATGATGAAAATTCAGCTTTGCATCACAGAAATAAATGATAAAGTATATTAAAATAGAAAAACATACTTTTAAATTGTAATATTTAAATTGTTATATTTTTTTCTGTATTTTTGATCAAATAAATGCAGGCTTGATGAGCATAAGACACTTTCATAATGCTGCATAATTATCAAAAAATGGTCATATAATTAAGTCCTTTCACGTCACCATTTCGCCAGCATAATAGACCTGTATGTGGCACTTGGGCTTCATTAACTATGATAGTTTCACGAAATAGTAAACGGTGTACCATACATAAATGTAAGTGAATTGAATAGCCTACTGATTACCATTATTGCGACGGTTGCACGGTTTTGTGCGGTGCATGTAGCATACATTTTCTCAGCGATTTAATTTGATTTATAAAATGACACAAACCGCAGATCCAGATCGCTGCACAAATAAGCTCATCTGTCCATGTAATTTTCAACCAATTTATGAATAAGAACAGAAAGTGACAGCTCCACTTCACATTATTGTCCAATGAAATTTGAACTTCTTGTGCCAGAACATGATTGTGTATTATACATGACAAACGGGCATTGAATTATGTTATATTTTAAAATAATTAAATCAACGCCCTAGATTTGATTATTGATGAAAAAAGTTTAAAACACTGTTTAGTTTATTTTTTCCTTCCGGCGACCCATAGACACTCACTGAAAGAAGGTTTCCGAATCAGTCAGTCAAGCAAAACCCAACCTCAGATGGACATGTAAAAAATAAACAGGATTTTACCGATTTTTTAGCTTTAATTATTACTTAACATTTTATTTGATAAACCTGACCAAAAACAAAATGTTAAAAATAAAAATAGTTTCTTTAGCAATATTTTAAACATTTTTTATTTATGCAATTATTATTTATTTATTTATTTTTCAAAACTAAATAATCTTTGTAACTCACTTTGAATAAAAGATTTTTTTAAGCTAAATATTGTAAATGGGTGTCAATGTAATGTAGTGGAATAACTTGGTGTTACACTAGATGGCGCTCCAACTGTATAAAAACACTCATTGCTTCTAACTTCCTCCTGGTCTGGACACTGTATTCTAGACACAGACTCCCTGATGTCACCATCATAAAAGTGCAGGGTTTACTGTGAAAATATAGCTGCTCTCATGGATCACTCACATTGCAGGTGTTATACTGACAGGCAGGTTAACGTCTGGCGTTCGGCCGAGAGTCTGTGCTGGCGATTTTCCACAAGTCATCAACATGGGGATGTCAGTAGGAAGAAGAAGAATAAAAAAAAAAAAGAGAGAATGCTGGCCAGCCAGACAAACCGGTTTAAAGGACAGAAAGGATGTTTTTGTTAAAGGGGGAGGAATTGAAAAGAAAGACCAGAGTTTGGATGAAGGAATGTGCGCGCGTCATGTCTCGCTGAATATCTGCCTTGTCAATCACATGTCGTTCTTTCACTCCTTTCGTCTCGCGCTGTCAATCTCTTGTTCATGTCCTAAAGCACTCTTTCCTCTTATCTAGCTCGGTTCAGCTGAAACCTCTGAGCACATAACACATCTGAGCAGGTAACGCATATTATTTTATTACACGACTCTCAAGAATATGCGATTCTGGTCAATCACAATTATGAGTCAAATATTTTCAGAGAATGTTGCTAAACAGGTTATTTTACGGCGGCCCAATTAAGGTCTTATTAAGGTCACATTTAAGATTGTTCAGCGAATATTTGTATGGAAAAAATGCAGTCATTTCAATATCCACACAACTAGGAATTTTGTGTGAGGGCACAAGATTTCTACATGCAGCTTTCGCATCGGGTTTAGTCACACATATTCACCCCATTGACCAGAAAGCTGCTTGGTTTGAATACGCACTGTAAAAAGGTTTGAAGTATAATATAGCCTACAGTATATATGCACAGTTAGGTCAATATACTGGACACTGGCACAATTTTTGTTATTTTAGCTGATGACCAAGACATAGTTATAGTCACATGAGCTTTAAAGTGTACACTCTGAGCTTTAATTTGAGGGTATAGCCTACTCATCAAAATCGGAGGAAAGGTTAAGGAATTACAGCCCTTTAATATGTATCTTCCCCCTTTTTCAATGGACCAAAAGTAATTGGACAATTGACTCAAAAGCTGTTTCATGGACAGGCGTGGGCTATTCCTTCATAATTTCTACATCAATTAAGCAGGTAAAAGGTCTCAAATTGATTTTAAGTCTGGCATTTGCATTTGGAAGCTGTTGCTGTGAACCCACACTATGTGGTCAAAGGAGCTCTCCATGCAAGTGAAACAGACAATTGTTAGGCTTCAAAAACAAAACACATCCATCAGAGAGATAGCAGGAACGTTAAGAGTGGCCAAATCAACAGTTTGGTACATTCTGAGAAAAAAAAAGAATTCACTAGTTCAACAACATAAAAAGGCCTGGACATCCACGGAGGACAACAGTGGTGGATGATCAGAGAATCCTCTCCATGGTAAAGAAAAACCCTTTTCACAACATCCAGACAAGTGAAGAACACTCTCCAGGAGGTGGACATGTCACTGTCAAAGTCTACAATCAAGAGAAGACTTCACAAGAGCAAATACAGAGGATTCACCATGGTGCAAACAAGGCCAGATTAGACTTTGCCAAAAAAACACTACAAAAAAAAAAAAAAAAGCCTGACCACTTCTGGAAAAGATAAAACTAAGATCAACCTGTACCAGAACGATGGGAAGATAAAAAAGTATGGAGAAGGCTTGGAAAAGCTCATGATCCAAAGCATTTTGAAGGTAAAAAAAAAAAAAAAAAAAAAAGAGGAATATTCTGCAGTGGCCAAGTCAATCAACTGATCAAGATTCTCAACAAAATATTAAAAATGAACATTTTATTTATGATTATACTTATTTGTCCAATTACATTTGAGCCTATAAAACAGGAAGACTGTGTATAAAAATGGTTGTAACTCCTAAGCATTTTGTGTTGTATTTTTGTTCAGCATCTTGAATTAAAGCTGAAAGTCTGCACTTAAATTTCATCTTGATTGTTTCAGTTTAATTCTATTCTGGTGGCATACAGAGGCAAAATTATGAGAATTGTGTCAGTGTCCAAATATATATATATAAATTTCAACTTAATTTTTCACATCTTTATTTTATTTGTTTTGTGTAATAATGATAATGACTAACTGACATTATACACAGCTCATAAAAACAGCACGAACTTGAGCATGAATGACAGAATTATCCCATCAAAGAGAATGAGCAAAACGCCACTCAAATCTGAAAACACAATCAGGGAGACAGCTGATTCATTGGAGAAAAAGCCTTTAGCAGTATACCACAAACACAGAAAGAGATGGAGAGAGAATATGAGGTGTAGAGGAAGTGAAGGTCACTGCAGACAGAGGAAGAATGAGGGAAGAATATGAGTGTAAGTGCGTGCGTGCGCGCGCGTGTGTGTGTGTGTGTGTGTGTGTGTGTGTGTGTGTGTGTGTAGCAATGGCGCAGGAAAAAAACTCAATCAATCATCAATGTGACATCTCCGTTTATAAACTCCAGTCTGCAGCTTAGAGTCTCAGACAGAACATCCATGTGAGGCTGTTTACTGCCACATAAACGGGTAGAGACAGATATTGCAGTGCATTAACTTCACAGTGACAAAGTTGGCTATGTCACATTAAAGGGATAGTTCACCAAAAATGGAAATTCTGTCATCATGCACTCACGTTAATTTCAGTACAAATCTGTATGTTTAATTTGATTTAAGTGATTTATTTATATTGTTTCATTTAATATTCATTGATTTAATTTAATTTAAACATTGCCCTGGTTTCCAAACTTCCATCCAATGTGTTCTTTGAAATGAATTTAGTTTCACTAAATAAAATTTTCCTCTACTGTTTGTCAAAACCAGATTAGAGATAAATGTTTGTGGTTTTGTTTATCTTTCCTGTGGCCTTGGCTCATAGTTCTGAGTAACTGAAACTAAAAGCATTTTGAAAGCTCTTGGGCTCAGTATGCAGTAATTCAGTTACGGTGATTAGCATCAGGTCACATGACCCATCTCTGCCGAGACAATCCTATTTCACACGGTGTGTCTAAAGTGGCAGGTTGATGGGATTAATTTGTTGAATAAACAATTTAAGGTGAATTATGGATGTGTCAATGTGAAAAGACGTATGCAATTAGGGGGATTATGGCTGTAGCCTACTTGATTCTCCGTCAACGTAAAACCGCAAATAGACCAAGTGTGTGTGTGTGTGTGTGTGTGTGTGTGTGTGTGTGTGTATGCAGAAAGGAAGCCAAGCCTCCAGATCCACACTTAATGGAGTTAGATTATCAGCATCCATTCTGACTGAGTGGAATTTGACATCAGAGAGCGTTTCCCATGAGACATCGCATCCCGGTGAATAACAATAAGAGAGAGACAGATCAAAGAGAGATGATGACATATCTGACACTGGAAACTCAAATGTTCAAACACAAGTTCTGACATATAACCCCGTACACATGACGAATCCAACCTCTGAAGCTCATGTAATACCCTCAAAAGCAGCCGGAGGTGAACAAATGAGAATGAAGGTGTTTCCTACTTTTTAAACCTTTTTTTTTTTTTTTTAAGTGGTTGCAGTGGTGGTCCTGACTGATTTTGTGCCCTAGGCAGGATAAAGCATGATCCCGGAGGTGGGAAAAACACTTTTTTAACAACTAAAAAAGTAAGATGTGATAGTCTAACAGTATTTTTTGTTTAGCGTGCAAGTAGATAATCAAGTTTATTTATATAGCACTTTATGCAATACAGATTACAGAGTAGGCCTATAATGCACCTGGGAAACTGTACATTCAGTTAACCTTGAAACAATATAGAAATTTCAGCAAAAAACAAAGCAAAAAAAAAACAATGATAATATCAATACCAAATTACAAAGTGATGTTGGTTTAACATGACTTTTGCACCCTCATTTAATGTTGAAACAATGTTGAAATTAAGGTCCTTGTACTGTCCGAAATTTTCATATTGTTTTTTTCTTTTTTCCGTATTCGTCATCCTGTCCTATCAAAATGGTTGCTTACAAATGTGAAAATACAGAAAATCTAACCTGATCCGAATTGTTTTTTATTTTCATGATGGATGAAAGCAGGCAGTGTGCAAACATGACTGACACATGTATTTATTTTTTAACATGTGAAATTTTTGCAGGAGAATTTTATAATATAATTGAATCAATGGTACACTAAGGTTGACTTTACATTAATGCAGCTGAATCAACACTGACATTTCAACCAACAATGTCTTTAAATCAACATTAAACTGTGATGTTGATTCTACATCACTGCTGCTGATTCATCAATGCTAACATATAACATTAACATAAATAATCAACGGTAATGTTGTTGAAGCGATGTTACAATGAGATATTATAGTTCAACAGAGCAATGTTCATTCTAAATCACTTTTGTTGATGCAACATTGAAAACATTACAATTTAAATGTTAGCAGTTAAATCAATGTTGCAGTCTGAGTTAAAGGGGTCATCGGATGCCCATTTTCCACAAGCTCATATGATTCTTTAGGGTCTTAATGAAAAGTCTGTAACATACTTTGGTTAAAATGTCTCAACGGTAGTGTAAAAAACACCTTTTTTACCCTGTCAAAATCAGCTCTGTTTTTGGCAAGCATTCTAGTCTATGTTGCTTTAAATGCTAATGAGCTCTGCTGACTCCGCCCCTCTCTTCCATGGGGTGAAGAGCAGTACTGTTTACTTTAGCTGCGAAACTGGCTAACTAGCATATATTAGGAAAGGCAATTTGCAAAGATTCATAAAAAACCCTTATACTCACTACTTCTGTAGATGAAGCTGGATCACAAATAATTCGTGTGAACACAGACACATTTAGGCAGATCGGGATCAGCGCATTCCCTTCAAAACGATGTGTACACACACTTCCAACACACATTTATGTTCAAACAACTTGTAAAGTGAATTTTACATCCGATGACCCCTTTAAAGGGATAGTTCACCCAAAAATGAAAATCCTGTCATCTATTCACCCTTAAGTTGTTCCAAGCCCATAAAATTTATAAAAACACAAAAAAGAAGATATTTTGAAGAATGTTGGTAACTAAACAGTTGGCAGTAGCCATAAACTTTAACTGTTTGGTTACCAACATTCTTCAAAATATTTCACCTATCCCAGATAACTTACATACGTCTGCAAGATGTCTGTTAGAAATTGCTTCATCTGGAAAGCATCTGCTGTGTGTACAAACATCTGATAGACGTCTTTAAGATGTTTATGATTTAGAATGTATGTAAAACTGGCATCTTAAAGATATTTTCTTGGCATCTATTTGACATCTGATAGGAAATGTCCTATAGACTTACTGCAGATGAGCAAATACTCAAATAAATACGTCTTGCAGATGTAAATGCATAAGTCTCCATGATGTACGTGTGCTATCAGGGATCCCAATAGTGTTGAAACAACATTAAGGATTCAGATACATTTAAATGCAACATCAACATTTGAATGATGTTACAAGTCAATTCAGAGCTGTAGTACAGAACAGTCAGAGACAGGAATGTTAAAAACTAAATTTTCAATTTGCTGAACACAAAATTACAACTATAGATGTATTGAAGTCTTTTTATTTAATCTACATAAGAGCACACTTACACGACAACAATGCACTGAAAAATGGAAAAATGTTTTTGCATACAGGTGACAACATCGTCAAACAATCACAGATCTGTGAATACGACTAAAAACATGGGCTGGCAGGCCAATAGTTGGCAATGTCACTTTGTAAAGAAACACCATGCACCTCTGCACATTTCTACAGGCTGGACATGTAATACGCATGCGCATAACATCACTGTTTAACAGATTTGTGTTTTTTGTAGTTTACATAGAGACGATAACAGTATTGTTTTCCAAAATATGCACTTTGAAACACGTTTTCAAAAGTTTGCATGTTCAGGCCCCCAAAACGCTGTTGTCGTGTAACTGACTGGACAAAGTACATAAAAAGTTTTCCATTTTTAAATGATTAGTCGTGTAAACACCCTCTAAAATTAATAAAGCTTCAGTAACTCTTACAGTTTCTACAATTAACAATTGTAAATGGAAGCATTGTGGCAGGGGTGCATAGTCTTCAAGGCTCTTTCCAGCTGAATTTATCTCCAGTCCAAATTAATCACACACGAAGGGTCTAATTAAGGCCTTCAGGAACTGTAGGAACTTCCAGGCAGGTTTGTCGAGACTGGGCTCTGCATGAAGATGGAAACAATCTAATTTTTTCTCATTTAAACCACATACATAGCATGTAACAACTGTTCCCAGTTCAACTTTTTAAGCTCACTGACTGGGGAGTTTACATGGATGCTTGCATGATCTTGTGGTTGTCAGCTACAAATTAGTAGTTCAATGTCACAGTCTTCACCCATGTGTGCTGTCGGTTTCATCAAAATTTCAGTGCTAATCCAACATACTGTTGGACAACAACAAACCAAGATGATGGTTTGCATAAAAACTCAACATTGTATCAATGTCACCTTAATATCTGGGTCTCAAGGTAACATATTTGCATGCTTTTAAGGTTATGATTAGACCTTAGTGAGCTAATTTTGCCACAGAAAATATGCTATCTATAGTTGCAGAACATCCCGACAGGTACCTTTTTTACCAACATTTTTTTCTCAAACATTTACAGGCTGGTATCTGCGTTTCTGGTTATCATCATGCCAGCAGGTTTGTCTTGTGCATTCTCTACCTCTGACTTTGAACGGACATGTGGTTCACAAGTGGTCACCATTCATTTCACTCGAGCTGTGTCGAGCACTGTAATATGCCGCATATATGCAATGCAGTTTGACTCACCCCATCACTCTTCATGATAACAATGCGGCACAAGTGTGTGCATGGGTATGGTATCTTCAGCAGTCTCATTCATCACACTCTGCCCAGCACTAATCACAGCTGAGGCCTAGACTCAGCCCATGCATTTAAACTGTCTGAGGATTAAACTGATGTCAGCGACACTGAGTCTCTGTGTGCATGAGTATGTGTGTCTCTCCGGGGAGGCAGTGAGGTTTCTGCCACTGCGCATTAAGGCTGTAGACAGTAGCCACAGGAGGAGGCCGAATCCCCATCTCCAAGGTCACTGCTCCCTCAACACCCACATCTCCTGATGTCACTCGTGCGATTTTTCAATATTTCCAACTCCGTTTCTGGCAAATACTGATTTTCCCAGAAGCTACATCCAATCATTCACTCTTTTGTGGTCAAGCACACAAACATGTTTACTTGGTTAACACGACGACATATTGTTCTATAAATTTATATTGTTTTTATATTAACATAATACAAAAGTTCATTCTAGATATAGGATTTGATTGCTTAGTGGTTGGGTATTTTTTTAAGGAATCTTTCTGCATGCCTATAGGTGGCGACAAGTGACTGTTTTTATGTGAGACACTGACTGAATCATTTAGCTAAAGATTCAAAAACCCCACAACCCCTACATAAAAACAGTTTAGAGAATGCGTGAATGATTTTTTTCGTTCAGTAACATTAAAGATGTGGTAAAAGTAGAAAGAGTAACGTGCTAAAATGTGGTTCAGAATTCAGGAACAGATTCATTCAGGAACGAATGAAGTGATTCTTTGAGTGAGTCATTGAATCATTCAGTCAACTGATTCACAGCGTCACTGAAGTGTGTTGCTCGGAGACGCAAAAGTCTTTGTATGGAGCAAAAACAGACCCGTAACATTGTGTCTAAAATGTAAGTTACTTAATAGTAATGTATTGTCTATGGTTGTATTTTAGTTATATTTAGCACCATGTTTAATTTTTGACAGGAATGAAAACTATGCACTATGTAGTGAGGCGTGAGATGTAGGCCTACTATAGTTCAATAACAACAAGCCAGTTGTTTAGCTGACTAAACATATTCCCAGAACACTTTCAGTGGACAAAAACACCATAAAACTGTTAATTACGTGATGTAGGACCTTTATACAGTCTTTCTCGCAATCTCATTTTCATCCATGTGAAATTCAAATCGTTGTCTACAACACATTTGCAAATCATGCTGTAATTATGTGACATGCCTGTGAGTGAATCAGGATATTCAACATAAAGTTATTTGTAAATAAATACGGTACTACTAGTACAGATTTCCTGTGGACTTAATATTATTTTAAGTATGAATCATTTTTGCAATTGAGGACGACCACAGATGTCCTCAAGGGGATGTTTTGTCACATTTAGCTCACTTCTGAGGACAAATTTGTCCCTAAAGTATAGCAAAGTATACACACACACATTGCTGTCAAGTGATAAAAATGACTCTCACCAGTGCCCTTGAAGTCATCAAAATTATTTTTAAACTTGTGATAGCATACATTTCCATCCATTTCCCCTAAACGCACACAACCACATATATGCTGCTAATTAAGTGTTGAGGAAACACCACACTTTCTGCTTTCCCCTGTATTCTCTCAGTCATCAGGATTATATTTAAATGTGTGATGTCTCATACCTTCTCTCTCCCATAAACACCCACAGTCAGACATATGGAGCTCATCAGGCATAAAAGGGCAACCACCGCACTTTCCCTTCCACTTCTCTCAATCATTAAGGTTTTTGGGAGAAGCATCTTCATCATCTCTCCGGTAATTTCTGCAGGTATATACAGCTTAATTATATCTCACTATATCTCAGCATTCTTCTGCCAATCCAGCTGCTTCCTACTGGCTTGTGCATCTAAATTGTCTGTTTTTGGACAACAAGCCAGGCTCGTCAGTCATTTCTGTTTTGTCCATTATGAGAACACAATTAATTTTACTGTACCTCTTTAGTAGGGTCCAAAAGTCTGAGAGCTCTAAAGTGAAAATGCTTCTTTTTTGTATTTTTCTAATTTAATTCAATTTTCTTGTTACAAATGATATTAAGTCAAAGCTTAACAATAAAAATGGCCTGAGGCCAGCTTGAGAGAATTTAAGTGAACTGTCACTTGGTGACTTATTGGATCAGCACTTCAGCACTTCGCTAATCATATACATACATTCTTTTTACCCTAATTATCCACTTTTTTTTTTTTAGTGAAGAAGGCTTAAGATTTGATGAAAAAATGATAAAAAAAAATGCTTTAAATGTGTGAAAATGCCTTATAATAATAAATAATATGTTTAAATAATTTAAAAATAACTATTAAATTATAACTTAAAATATATATATATAAAATGTGAAATTTATAAATGTATTTATACATATGTTACATATGTAAATTTAAAATTATAATACTTGTATTATATCTTAATTAATAATAATAAAAAAATTATTAGTGACCTCAAAATAGTGCAGAATCGTAAAGGTATATCAGTCATTTTATTCATTTTACATCATAATGTTTTTTTTGTTTTACATTTTTCAAAATCCTAAACTTTCTGTTTTTTTTTGTTGTTTTTTTATAAAATCAGTTTTGAATCTTAGATTTTGAGTTTGTGTACATACCACACAAAGATTTACAGGAACCTGCGGTTTCCGTTTAAAGAAGTGTGACTGAATAAAAAAGCGAACAACAGTGAAAGAATGACAGTTTCCCACAAAGATTTTCCAGTTCCCAACTCAAAGTTAATCTGTTACTGCCGAGGGCAGACAGCGTGTTAACCTTTCTAACCTCTATCTATATTACACACATTCGCACACACACGCACAGGAAGTCATTTATCCAAGCACATTCATTAAGATTTCCATGTATTAGCATTTAGCAGTCGCTGCTGGGCAATAGTGCTGCGATCGCTCGTGTTTAGAGATGCAGATGTATTAGAGTGCCGTGGTTCAAGGCGCCTGCCCGTGGCCTAAACAGCCTCGCGACTGAACCAACCAGTTCCTGATTACCGGGCCATTACCCCAATTACACTGCCGCATACAGCCACAGGGGCCCGATCGCTGGGTGAGCGCGTGTGTTCACTGATGTGTGTGTATTTGTTTACCTGTTCGTTAGCTGGGAGTTATTCAGCTTCATTAGTGAGCATTCATGCTTGCTACAGTCGTAATTGCTGTGTTTTCCCGCCACAGTCCGCAGCCACATTCCAAACTCGCCCCAACACAGCGGCTTTAACCGGAGTGAACACACCCCTACACAACCCAGATATTCGAAGCATCCCAAAGCCAACAACCACACACCACACACATCCCTGAATATCTGAGATTCTACCAGCATCGTGCAGACAAAAAGCATCTTTTAGCCCAAACCAAAGTCCATGTGCTGTTTTCCAGAAGCCGTATATGAACAGCCCAAAACCTTTAATTACACACCCGATAAAAAGTCTTTAATGTGAATGAGTTATTGCAACCTAACAAGGGAATCTGCGGCTTTGTCCTGTGCCACAACACCCACTCCATTATCTGCTATAAAAATAACAATGAACTGGGAGAGAGAAAGAGAGAAAGTGAGGGAAAAGAGAGAGAGAGAGAGAGAAAAAGGAGGACAGTAATGATCATTACAGACGTCCATGTTGTCCTTTTCTGCCATGGATGCTGCAGGGCGGGAGGGTGTCATTTTTTGTGTGTAAAGTCTATATACAGCATTGATTAATGCTATGCTCTTTCTCTCTCGTTCATTATTTGAAATTATTGCTCATCTAGCTATTGGCCCGGCCCCAGTAAACACACTGCTGTATAATATCTGCTTGTGAGACAGCGAGAAAGCGTGCAGCTTATATTTGCAGCTTACATGACTGTCGTCATCATCACTAATCACAGCAACAAGACAGAGCAGGACAGCAGACTATTGAAAGCCTGTTACAGACACAAGCCAAGACCAGTGTCTGCCTGTGTTTGAAGAGCCACAGTGAAAAACACAGTCGATTCTTTCCACACATGTATTATGCAAAGGGTGTAGATGACTCTTTGTGTGCACTGAATGTATTTTTTGCTTGTATTATTATTTGGGTCAGTGACTTGATGCTCATTTTTATCTGTTAATGTATTCAGAAATGCATTAGAAATGCAATTCGTATATACAGTGGTTTCAGTAAACCTCTTCTGTGATGAGCATGTTTTTAATTTTGGAATTGCAATTCATTTTGAATTTAGATTTTTTTTTTCAATTAAAATTCTTTTTTTTTTTTAATGAAATTACTTTGTCGTTTATTAATATTTGAAAAAAAAACTTTGCAAATCAAAGCCATGCAGTGCAACCAAAATGAAAAACATAAAACTGTATCATAGAGAAGAACCCTCTGTGTCAAGGTCAATACGTCTCCTAAAGTATCAAATAATTTGACCTGGTAATGACAAGGTTCAGGTTGTAAAATGTCATGTGGTGTGACTGCCCAAACATAGTGGTAATTATGAATGATTAATTCATGATAATTGTAAAAGAAAATCATAAAAAGTAAATGCGAAAACATTTTGAAATTTTTTTGATTACGATACTATATATAGCATTTTTAAATGTTCTTATGCTCATTAAGGCTGATCAAAAATACAAAAAACTAAAATATTGTGAAATATTATTGCAATTTGTAATATTGGTTTCTTATATATATATATATATTTTTTTTTTTCTGTGATGCAGTGCTGAATTTTCAACAGTAGTTACTCCAGTCTTCAGTGTCACATGATCTTTAAGAAATCATTGTAATATGCTGATTTATTATCAGTGTTGAAACTCTTGTGCTGGTTAATTTATTTATTTATTTATTTTTTTGGAACCTGTGATGTTTATTTCTTCTTTGATAAATAAATAGTTAAAAAGCATTTATTCAATATAGATTAAAGATTAAATTTACTGACCCCAAACTTTTAAATAGTAGTGTAAATTGTAATTTCTATTTTGAATAAACACTGTTCTTTTTAACTTTTTATTTACAAAAAAGCATAGTACTGTCTTCAGTACCACAGGTCCCAAAAAATATTAAGCAGTACAACTGTTTCCAACATTGATTATAAATCAGCATGTTAGAATGATTTCTGAATGATCACGAAGACAGGAGTAATGATGCTGAAAATTCAGCTTTGATTCACAGGAATAAATTATATTTGAAAGTATTATTTTAAATTGCAATAATATTTTTTTTTCTGCATTCTGCATCTCTTCTTTTAAAAACATAAAAAATCTTACTGATCCCAAACTTTTGAACAGCAGTGTATGTCTGTTTTGTAGTCTATTTATGCAACCTGTGAATTGTCAGTCAAATGTGGCATTTAGAGTCCTATGCCATCTCATTTTAGTCTTTACACACTGTGCCCATTGTATAGCGTAGAATGTGTTCTGCTTGTTTTGTTGTACCATATTGTTCTTGCACTGTCAATCCAGTCCAGTTCTACAGAAGAAATGGCCGATGCTGATTTTCTGCAATTTATTTGCACATACAATGCACTAGTCTTGTCTTTTGTGCCTGCTGAACTGTTTCTAAATGTGTTTCTGAACGATATGACTCCTGCTAGGCAGTTGAGCAAGAGTTAAACTCCCAGCTCGCTCTGAATGCAGCACATCAATTTAGATGAAGTTAATTAAGCAATCATTTGATCTGATTCATTTGATGTTTTCATTGCAAGGGCCAAATTTACTATGGATTCAAGCATGATTTCATCAGTGGCTTTTAGCACCGTCCCATTTTTAACGTTCACTCTCTCTGTCCGAAACAAATACCACCACAACCTCAATAACTAAAAACATAAATCAAAAGCTGATCTAGCGTCATAAAGATCTGCTCTCCATAAAATTTAACGAGACCACTATGCCGATAAAAGCTATGTGTTAAAGGGCCTGACATTTCATAAATCAGCCAAATATTGTATTAGTGTGTTTGCATGCACATACATGAGAAGCTGTGCATCTGACCATCACACCCCACATACCCTTCTGTCACAGCTGCTATGGAGACGGAGGGTGGATCTGTCAGTGTAGTGTCATGGCAACCCTCTCTCGAGTGACAGCGGATCAATATGCAGTGTTAAGTAAAGAAACAGCGATGAGATGGATATGAGTGAAGTCTGTCATGAGTGCACTGACACTCAGACAAACACTGAATCAATGTCTCTGTCTAGTTCATGAAGAGTTCATTTCCCTCCCTCAAACTCTCCCTTTATCTAATATACAGAGACAAATCAGTGGCGTTCACTGAGGCATGTGAACAGAGCTGTTGATTTGCGATATTTGAAAGTGCGTGCTGATTAAATATCTGGGCTGGTATCTAAGCCATCAACATTGATGAGAATAGATCTATTGGTACCACAAGAAATGTGCTCACTTTTGTTCTTATAATACTTGGTACTATTGAGATAGCATCAGTAATATGATAAAAATGGATGTTATTGTAATGATTTACTGTTTTAAAACTAAAAAACAGTTAAAGTTATATAGTTAATAGTTAGTGTGGGTGAAAAACTTTTGAAAAAAGAATATAAAATACTATAGGATTTATATAAAATAACAAAAGGCATACTATAGGTGTAGGGATTTGATATTTGTTTGAATTTGCTTAAACATTGTATCATAGCAGAAAATATCCTTTCTTTCTTTTCCTTTAAAGGTGAATGTTAAGCTGCTTATTAAAAAAAAAAAAAAAAAAAAAGAAATTTTTCCAAATACACTCCAGATGTATATATATCTCTGATTAGGAATCACAGTAATAAATAACAAATTAGAAATTAATACTCAATACAATTCAAATTTCTCATACAGAGAGATTTTTGTGAAGTATTGACGGTTTTTAGACTTAAAAAAATAATCATGATTTAAAAAAATTAAATTCACTGTAAAGATGCTGAATGATGTCTAAAATAACACAAGGTCAACAAAACACATTTCTTGTTTAGTTACAATTATTTTTTTTTTTTTTTATGATTTTGACAGCGATGAAAGAGATTAAGATGAGTTTTGGCGAACACGCCAAAGTATGTTCTGCCCCAGCTCTTGTCAGAAAACGCTGTCAGAGTTGTCATAGCTGATAATGTAGGCCATGAAGGCATTCACAACACTGAGTGGACATGGCATGGACATGGCAACAAATAGCCTATATGTTTATTTAAGGTTAAACTGCATTAGGTCAGACACTGGCTGGCACTAGTCATTTTTGGAAATGTCAGGTCTATAGCAGCTCTGGGCCTAATGACTAATGTTTCTCAGACTGGCCTACAAACAACTAAACCGGTCTGTGCCTCAGCACAAAAATAATATGAGAGGAATGAGGAAACAGGCCATCTTTTATAAAGCCATAATAGTTTCGCCACACCTGCTGCCAGCTACCTGGTCATGTGACTTTTTGTGAAAGCAATAGCCAGTGGCAGGAACGTGGCGCAGCAGGTGAGCTCTGATAACCATCTGGGCCATAATGGTTGAAAGGCGACCAAAATGATGACTCAATACTTGAGACATTCTCTTTATGTCTGATCTCAGAGACAAAGACAAATTGTCCATGAATGAATCTTATCTTTGTCTGGAAGAGATTTGAAAGAAATGTGCTAAATTTCTCATAACAAAAGGCCAGAATATCTGACTACCGAAACTAAAATCCTCATACAAGTGACTACCCACCCCATCCAGTTTATACAAAGCATACAATCCGGTATTTCCTGTCCTGAGGCTCAAGCTTTAACAGAAAAGGTCAGATTTTTAGACCGCCTACAGCACATACAAGCCTTATCTTTTAATATCCATAAAGAAATGGGTTAGCAGCTCAAATGGTCCGGAAGCTATGGCTAGATGTGCCCTATAAAAACTGGAACAACTGGAAACAAGACATTTATCCAGTGTCCAGTGCGTCTGCAAACCGCTGACAGGAGACTGAACTGCGAGGAGGAGTGTGCATGACTGTTTCTGGGCGGCCCGTTGATCCAGATTGACGTTTGTGCAATTTAGCTCAGCTCGGGTTGCGAGTGTGTGTTTGTTTGAAGCTCTAGAAGTCCTGCTGAATAAATAAGTAAGCGAGCAGCCGTCAAGCCTGATGAGGAGTTATTTCTGAAATACTGCATGTCGCAGAGCACCCTGCTCTGTTTGGGCTGCAGGGCATTCTGGGGGATCTCAGTCTGAAATGCTCTGGCCATGACCACAGTTAGATAGAGCAAGCACTGTCCAGTCATACACATCAAAATCTGTCTCTTACTAACATACTGATAAGTCGAAAATTATTTTCATGTTATGGTTGTTAAATTTGTTTTGACAAAACAAAACAAAACAAATAATGCACTAAAAATATCCAGCAGTTTTATAGTTTTAATAGTGTGAAGTAAATTTATGCATCACAACATGACAGCGGATATGGATATTAAATGGATATTAACTGTGAGATGAATCTGTCTATCTATCTAATAGAGTCTAGACGCATTTAACTGATCAAAAGTGACAGTAACGTTTTTTATAGTGTTAGAATTTTTTTTTTTTTTTACAAAAATGCTGATCCTGGAAAAAAAAAATTAATTGTGGTTACCACAGAAATATTAAGCAGTGCAATTGTTTTCAACATTGATATAATAATAAATGTTTTTTTTTTAACACCAAATAAGCATATTAAAATGATTTCTGAAGGATTGCGTGACACTGAAGACTGCAGTAATGTAATTCATGAATATTCAGGTTTGACATTACAGGAATAAATTAATTTTAAAATATTATAAAATAGAAATTGATTATTATAAATTGTAATAATGTTTTACAATATTACTGTTTTTACATATAAAATAAATGCAGCCTTGTTGAGCATAAGAAACTTCTCAAAATCATAAATATATATAAAGTGCCCTCCACTAATATTGGCACCCTTGATAAATATGAGCAAAGGCGGCTGTAAAAATAAATCTGCATTGTTTATGCTTTTTATCTTTCATTAAAAAAAATTCACAAAATTCCAAACTATCATTGAAGTAAAACAATTGAAAGTGTGTGTGTGTGGGGGGGGTGCTTTCTCTAGTTCATGTTTGGAGAACACCTGATCAGAGACCATTTTCTTCATACAGATTCTCTCCAGATCCTTCAGATTCACAGCTCCATGTTAGTACTTCTTCTCTTCAGTTCACCCACTCATTGAAGATCCAAACACGGCCCATTATAAGATTTCTAACAGAGGCAGACAGGTTTTGATTTTTTATCTGTTGGTATTTGATAGAATCCATGATGCCATGCATCTGAACAAGATGTGCAGGACCTCTGGCAGAACAACAAGCCCACAACATTAAACATCCAGCAGTATATTTAACCATGGACATGGGGTACTTTTTTATCTTTGCTTGTACTAAACTCATCTGGTGGGTTTGCTGCCAAAAAGCTTTTTTTTTTTCAGTTTCATCTGACCTTAGAAGCCAGTGCCATTTGAAGTTCCAGTCATGTCTGACTGAATTTGCTGGAGTTTGTTTTTGGATGAGTGAGGAGAATTTTCCTTAAAACCCTCCCGAACAACATGTGGTGATGTAGGGGATGTTTGATATATATATTTTTTTAGGTTTCTGACCCCAAAACTCAACTAATCTCTACAATTCTCCAGCTGTGACCCTTGGAGAGTCTTTGGCCACTCAAACTCTTCTCCTCACTGTGCATTAGGATGATATAGACACATCTCCTCTTCCAGGCAGATTTTTAAAATCTTTAGTTGATTGGAACCTCTTTATGGTGTTAATGGGGATTTTCAGCTCTTTTCTTACAGCCACTTTCTATTTTGTGATGCTCAACAATCTTGTTCTGCACATCAGAACTATATTCTTAGGTTTTACTTCTTGTGATGGATGATTAAGGAAATTTGGCCTTTGTGTTCCTCACATTTATAATCCTGTGCAACAGGAAGTCATGGCTGGACAATTTCATGTTCCTAGTCACCCTGGTGTGCTAAGAAATGTAAATATGAATGGGAATATACTTCAGAGATATTTTACTTATAAGAATTTCTAGGGGTGCCAATAATTGTGGCCAACATTCATTGGAGAAAAACATTTGTTTCATCATGAGATTTTCTCCCTACTTTCAGTTGTTTTACTTCAATGATAGGTTAGAATTTTGTGAATTTTTTGAGTGAAAGATCAAAAAGATAAACAATGCAGATTTATTTTCACAGCCGCCTTTGCTCATATTTATCAAGGGTGCCAATATTAGTGGAGGGCACTGTATACACACACACACACACACACACACACACACACACACAATCGACCAACCTACAGTACATTAAATTGATAAGTTCTTCCCGCAAGGGCTCATAGTAGCATAGTACATTAAATCACAATTTTGTTTTCTGGTTGACAGATAATACTGTAGCGACATTGTTGTCAGGCAATCTGACTGGACAGTTGCTGAACGTGCTGTGGGCAGTCGTGAGTGTGCCATCTGAGGCTGACACTACATGTACCTTACCCATCAATGAGTGCAAAATTGTACCCGCCATCACACATCCGCACATTAGAGCACGGCAGTTTGGCTTTGCGATCACGCAGGGTTGCTGGCATGTCGCCGCTCCACAAAAGCAGCAGGAGCGTTTGTGTGTAGAGGAGTCTAACTCTGCCCTTTCCAGCTGCAGAAAAGAGACGAGGACAGGGGCATCTGAGAGAGAGCAAGAGCCAAAAGGCTAGGCAATGAAGGACAAGAGAGGAGAGAAGGAGAGCGAGAGAGGAAAAAGAGAGGGGGGAGCAGTGTCATCTCTCTGCCCGCTGGCCTTCCCAGCTGTTGTTCGTTCTTTCTGCTTTCCCCTTCACATTTCATCTGACTTCGCATCACCACAGACCCTTCGTTCTCTCCGTCTCGGTGTCTCGGTTCTCTCTCTTTCTCCCCCACGTTCCCCTCCTATTTTTCTCCGTGACTCAGTGAAACAGGTCAAGTGTTACTGAATTTCCCTTCCAGCTCAACCTGCCTAATACAAGACATGACTCTATTTAAAGGAATAGTTCACCCGAATATGAATATTGTGTCATCATTTACTCACCCTCATGTTGTTCCAAACCTGTATGATTTTCACTGTATGGATAAAAAACACTAAAACATTTTTTAAAATATCCACAAAAGATTTGGAACAACATGAGGGTGTGTAAATGAAGACAGAATTTTACTTTTTGGGTAAACTGCCCCATTAATTGTGCTTTTTTTTGTCCTTTTTGGAGCTTGGCAGGCTGTGGTCTCCATCCATTTTTATCGCAGGTTAGAAAAAGAAAGTCAAAAAAGTAGGGTGAATAAAATGTTGGACTAATTTTATTTTTGGGTGAACTATCCCTTTAATGGTGCTTCTTTGTCCTTTTTGGAGCTTATAGGCCGTGGTCTTTGTCCATTTTTATTGCAGGTTGAAAAAATAAAGTTGCAAAAGCTTGGAATGACATGAGGGTGAATAAATGATAACAGAATTTTAATTTTGGGTTAACTATCCCTTTAATGATGCGTTTTTTTTTTTGTCATGGTCAGGGCTTGGCAGTCCATAGTTTCCATTCATTTTCATCACAGGTTGGAAAAAAGAAAGTTGCGAAAGTTTGGAACAACATAAGGGTGAATAAATGATGAAAAATCAAAATGTTTGGGTGAACTCTCTCTTTAACACATTCACAGAGCACATAAAAACTCCCAATCACACAGATTGTGCAGGGTAGCTCGTCATTACCGGCCCATCACATTTTTGTAATCAGCCATCGGTGCTTCATTTGATGTGTGGTCCACATGCACACCACAAGGGCTGTGGAATTGACTCTGCAGGGAAGCAGATCGGCTGAAGTGTCGTCCAGCACAATCATATCTGTGAATATGGCTCATGCAGTCGATTGTGTCTGTGAGCGTTGAAGGGTGACAAGATGTTTCTGAGTATTGTGCTGTGGAATAGATACGCAGAGCGGTGTGCAGCATGTCATTGCAGACCCATTATTTGATGGTGTGGAAAAGATTGTGTGGTGGAAACAAGCTGTAAATAACTGCTGTTGAAGTGTAGACTGTTTAAAGTAAACAACCTGCATTTTAAACACCATCTTTTGCATTCTCTGAAGGTGGCGTGAATGTTTAAACCTGATGGACCCGTTTAATTCAAATGTTTTAAATTACAAAAGACGACTTTTAATGAATGTGACCTTTTGAGGATAATGTAACCAGTTACCACAGCAGCGTAATTTAATGTGAATGCTAATTATTTGATGAACAAAAATCACTGATTCAGTCTTGTAAGTACAGAATAGTTCTAGAAGGTAATTAATCTGCTTATTGAATATTGACATCTGGATTCTCAGTCGATTGCATCTTATTAACCTATTTATGTTCCTAAGACAAAATATAATAATGAAATTCTGCTCTGATCAAAATAGCCATTAATTTCATGCACGGCAGTCTGATGCAGTTCAATGATAACCGTGATATATTTCTAAATGGATCCAAGAACAGAAGATATGAACAATGCACAGGCTGATGAGAAAATCGATCAATTAGGTATCAGTGTAGTTCAAGGCATTTTGCATGGAGTCAAATCTTATATATCTATTAAATCTGAAAAAATTGATAATATACCTAAAATGAATATAATATTTGTATAAATTTTTATACATCTTCGTATCGTTTTGCCATCTGCTTTGTCATCACAGGAATAGGTTACATTTTAAATATTTTAAAATAGAAAACTGTTATTTAAAATTGCAATAATATTTCACAATGTTACTGTTTTAACTGTATTTTGATGAAAAAAATGAAGCCTTAGTAAGCATAAGAGACTTATCTCAGAAACATAAAATATCTTACCTCGCCCAACCTCAAAATTTCAAATAGTAGTGTGTGTATAAATATCTTTTTTTTTTGGTCACTATGTCGCTTTATGGAGAAGAGTGTGAATCTTTGGTGTTCCACATGAAAAAGAACAGCTTGGAACGGACACGACGGTGTGTAAATAATGAATGTTGATTTCTGGATGAACTATTCCTTTTAACATGAAAAGTACGAGTTCAATGACAAAAAAATAGTCATGTGCTAGCCTACAATGACTAAGCATGTCTTTGATACTGTGATGCACTGGATGCTGGACTGGGCAGCGCAGTGTTCAGTGCAGTGGATGGTTTTGATGCGATATTGAGCAGTGGAGTGTATGTCTGGACTAGTTGTTTAGCGTGGAGGATAACGGTGGATGCTGTGGAATGGTTGGACTGAGTGTTTGAGCCAGTCAAGCAGAAGTGAGCAGCACTGAAGCTGCAGAAATGACCAAGATGAGGGAAGAGAGAAGAGAAAGCGCGCTCTGCTGGGTTGTCAGATGGATTATTTCAAAGCATCCCACACTCATTCATCCACATCACTTCATCACTATACACAACCTCTCCAAAATGAAAGAAATAGAGGGATGGGTGAGAAATGGGAGGAGCTGTAGACAGACAGTGATATAAGAAGAACAACAAAGGAACAGGAGGAGGAGGAGAAGAAGAAAAAGAGTAATGGGTCTTCAAATCGTTAAAGTGAGAGTTCACCCAAAAATGAATTTTTTTTATTGTACTCACCCTGATGTTGTTCTTTAATTTCCTCTGTGGACCAGAAGGAGATATTTTAACTTTTAAGCAACATTTTAAGCTTCAAAAAGGCCACAAAATAACTATAAAAAGTATCATGAAATCATTCTTCTAAATGAATCCGTTTGGTCCGAGTCATAAAAACACTCTGGGATGCACTTCCCAGAATTGCTAGACAAATATGGCCACAAGATTTGTGGTTAGCAGTCCAATGCTTCAATGTTTCCCAAAACCATAATAATTCCACCAAACGTTTGCAAACAGCATCACAAAGTTGTTCTTTCTCAAAATAAGCAAGCTAACAGTACAATCTATATATTTCTTTCCTCATACTGTATATACAAATTTAATTCTACATCTTTTATTTAGTAAGTGCCGTTATTGAAGAGTGCACACGTGTGAATGTGTTCTTGTAACCTCAAGGAAAAGTGGAGTATGATGTAAGAGAGAATCCGCCTGATTGATTTCGCCAACAAAGCTTTGTACCATACATAGCAGTGAGCTGTGTTTTTGAAACGCTATCCAGAATAATTAGTAGGACTGATTCAGTTCACAGACTCCTTCGAAGACTATTATATAGCTCACTAAACCTGCGGGCCACTTTCATAACACTTTTATGGTGCCTTTTTTGAAGCTTAAAAGCTTCTGTCCTTATTAACTGTAATTGCATTGGAAAGAGTGAGCAGCGTAGACTTGATTTATTTTTCTTTTTGTGTTCTATGAAAGAAGGTTTGGAACAACATGAGGGTGAGTAAATGATTAATCATTCCTTTAATCTTGCTTGTAGATACACAATATAATGCAGTTTCAGTGTGTGGAATAGTGCATGAGAGGGGTGCTTTGTATATCATTAAACAAGAGTGGCAATGTGTGCTTGCCTTTTGGAAGAAGGAAAAGTGTGTGTGTCCGCTCAGAATGCACTGAACACAAACAGTCGTCCTCCTTTCATCTCACACTCTGTTTTTGCAGGTGGGCCGTCTCTCAGGGGAGGGGATAGAATGAGTGAGAGACTACAAGACAATTTCCAAGTCTTCTACACACCAAAAAGCAAACCCCTCAAGTCTGTCCTGTCCGTGTCCTGCAATCATTCTGCTGTAGCTGCAGAGGTCCACTCATATAACACCTCTGGGATATCTTCCTCATCACTCAAACGGCTACTTTTTTTCCTGTGACAACCCCAATGTCAGCAGGAGGCCAGGACTACTGCTGCCTTCTGGTTGTTTGAGAATGATCGTGTTTATGAGAGGAATGCCACTATAATGCTGTAATTGCTAGTGGGTTTTTCTGGAAGTTCTGATTTTCTGAGTTTAGGGTGTGTCGATTTAAGAATAGTGGCGGAAGCAAATTGGTATTGGTCTTGTTGTCTGTAATTATGATGACTATATTTATTTTGCAGTTTTCTACTGTTCATGAAAATTAGAGTCTAGATTAGAGAATTGAAATTTGTTGAGATGTTTCATGTGCAATATTTGTCACATGATTGGTCTGAAAGGCCAGTTTATAAAGCTTGTTTTGATAGATGCAGATGAGAAAAATGTTAAGCACTTTTTATACTAAAAACTGATTTGTTTTTGCATTGGGCAGCGCAGTTGCACGTCGGGCGTATCGAGTTCGAGTCCCAGCTCGTGGACCTTTCCCAGTCTTGCCCCCTCTCTCTCTCTCTCTTAAACGCCAAATATAACGACGATAAAATGCCAAAAATAAAATCTTTTTAAAAACTCATTTGTTTTGCATGTCAAAGTAAACTATTTACACTATGATTCAAAAGTTTGGGGTCAGTAAAAATGGTCTCTTATGTGCAACAAGAATGTGTTTATTATAATTCAGTAAACATAGTTATATAGTTATATTAAGATTTAAAATAACTGTTTTCTATTGTAATATATTTGTTAAAATGGCAAAGCTGAATTTTCAGCATTATTGCTCCAGTCTTCAGTGTCACATGATCCTTCAGAAATCATTCAAATATGCTGACTTAAAGAAATATTATTATCTCAGCTGAGAACAGCTGTGCTGTTTAATATTTTTGCGTAAACCATTATACATTCTAGTTAACTGAATTTGTCAAATCAAATTAATCCAAGTCTAAAAATATACATCACGCATACTAGTGAATTTCTATTGCATAAAATCATTTCTAAGAATTATTAAATGAAGCATTTTTCAGTGAGGTACAGTTTGTCAGATCCGTCGAGGGTAAGCTGTGCATTTGTGTGTGTATAATATGCTTAAAGCATCAATTACACACCTAATGTGCTTCCTTTCTGCTTCATTTTGTTTCACTAGTGCTACAAAACCTTCCAGTCTTTGTCAGTAAGTGAAATGAAATTGTCCACTGCATCCACTTATTTCAGATCTTGAATGCACATCTCATCATAACCATGACTCATAAGTGGGAACTTGGAGGAGCATACCTGACAGAAAGAGAAAAAAAGAGAGCGAGACAAAGAGCCGAGAGCAGATAATGGTTACAGAGTCAACACACAGAGTACTGGTGTTACTATGGCTACCTGTCAGATTCAGTCTATATCATCATCCCTGCTGATTGATTATGTGTTCTGTCCCCTCTTAACACACGCCGCCATCAACCAATCATTTCACTTAAATGTCAGTGTGTGTAAAAGGTCACTGGATCTTCCACCCGTGGTAACAACCCCATCACGGAAGAGTGACAAACCAAGCGTGAATTATTCTCCAGTACCAACTGATCAATCATCCATAATCAAAGCAATTGATAAGGTCAGACAGACCACCAGAAGAACCCCCGTCGGGCCTAATCTATCTATTCATCTGTTATCTGTGTGTAATGTCGTAGCCTCCGGGTGCCCACGGGAGACGAGGGATACCAGACGATCCTCACAGCCTGACAGCTCAGGGCAACGCGGGTCAATCCAATCTCCCACTGAGCGCGGGTGCGTGCGCACACATGTCCAATTCACGGAAACACTACAGATGACGGAAGTGTCAGGGCTTCAGGGCCAAAACACACCAGCGCATCCTCGCTTTTCACTCGGGCCTTCATTCCATTCGCTTTTTCATCTTTCCTAAACCGTCCCTCTCCATGACAGGGAATAAAAATAGAGCCTTCGGACCAGACTCGTCGCTTGCTATTAACCGCACATTCATGTATGAGGAATGTGATGGGCGTTAAATACAGTTTTTTGTGTGTGTGTGTGTGTGTTGTTTTTTAGAGGGGAAATTTTTTGGTGCATGATATCATGAACCCAGATGACGACAGGGCATATACTCTCAGTCACGGTCCCAAAATGACACTGTGTTTCCTTACCCTGACATCATTTCCCATTTTAACATCTGTCTCGTAGCACTGTGAACTCCTAAACCTCAAGGGGGTGCGATATGACACCGTTTTATTTAACAAAAGGCAAGGTGTCTGTGCATTGTTCTGACAGAAAGCATGAGATGAGCTTCTCAGTAATTCAGAATCTTTGCTTTTGGCCCAGTCCATAATATAGGATATTTAAATTCCATTTATAGCTTCTATATAGCAAATTTGCCTGGCATAACTAATACTATTTAGCTGTAATAAAGAACAATAAATATTTGATATTAATTACACTACCAATATATATATATATATATATATATATATATATATATATATATTTATTTTTATTTTTTTTATTAAAAAGTTTATTCACAAGGATGCATTAAATTGATCAAAGGTGACAGTAAAAACATGTTTAATGTTAATCTGGATTTCCACAAAAATACTGAGCAGTACAGCTGTTTTAAACATTGATAATAAAAGGAAATGTTTCTTGAGCAGTAAATCAGCATATTAGAATGATTTATGATGGATCACGTGACATTGAAGACTGGAGTAATGATTCTAAAAATTCATCTTTGCCATCTCAGGATTAAACTACCTTTTAAAACGCATTCAAATAAAATCATTTTAAATTAAAAACAATATTTCTGTTTTTACACTTGTACACTACCATTTAAATCTAAAATAGAGTTACTATCTAAAATAGGATTTTAATATAGTTTTGATGCACTTATGGATTACTCCAACGGAATATGGATGCAAAAAATATATTTTTGTCATCGTAGCAGATACAGATATACAGACGATGGCTTTACTGGACATACCTACTACTGACTATCCTGTGATGTGAAAGGCAGCTGGCAGGGAAAAATTCACTTTCAAGAGCTCTGCAAAAGGAATTCGTAATTGGTAAAACCTTTAATATACTATAATGACATGCAGTATTTTTTTCTAATACTGTAAGGGTTTTGTAGAAATGCACTAGTAGTGGTAATCTATACAAAATTCACTTTTAAATTCACCAAGATGAAGCGAGCAGTATTCTGCTGGTCATGTGATCTCAGCTTTAATTAAGGTACTGATATGACTGGAGTCTCTTCTCACATCATTTGAAACATTTTTCTGAAAGTGAATTGACTAAAAGCTGTAAATCTTCCTAATATACAGGTTTGGAATGACGAGAGAGTAAATGACTAAATTTTCATTTTTATGTGCGCTATCCCTTTAAGGCTGAATTGAGGGAAAAAAAATAAAAAATGACCGAGTGCACCTTGAAGTTCACATCTGTGTTAGGCAATGATTGTGTCTCAGGACAAGTGGAACACACCATTACACAGTAACATAAGGCTATTATCATGATACATTCAGCTAGTGTTGTGGGACGAGAGAGAGAGAGACAAACTAAGAGAGGAAAGAGGCAGCTGGTCCTCACTCCAGGTTGCAACTCAGAGCAATTAGAGCAGGCAGATGGCTAAATGGCCGAGAAAAAAAACCCTCCAACTCCAAACGACAGTGACAAGTGTGCCAGGAGCACCGAGATTCTGACCCCGTCAACTGAAAGAGAAAGAGAGGAAAAGGACGGAATCTAGGGCACAGCTACTTCTGGAGGAAAACGTCTGTTGTTATATTAACAGGCACATTTCTATCAGGGTCACCTGCTAATACTAATGCACACACACACACACACACACACACACACACACAGAGGAATTCTGCCTGCTGAATACCTTTATTATGACACCAACTCTTTCGGTTTCACTCCCCCCTCCTTTGCAAAGTGTGCTCTTGGTTAAATTTTAACCTGTTGAGATATGAGATCTGTTGCCTTTGTGTCAACAAAGAGGCTTTTTTTGAGAGCAGAGTTCCTGTAGGGCTGAACTATGCCGAGACTGTCAACTTTATAACCTGAAGGGGAGAAACTTGAATATAACCTCAACCACATTCCTGTGCTTTTTATATTGCGTGTGGCTTATTTCTGACTTGCATAAAAACGAGTTTGTTTTGTTACATAGTTGCAGCGGTACATCTGAAAGTGTGGACAAACAAGAATCTAAAATGAGGAAATAATGACAAAAATTTTACTGAAAATGTTTTACTTTCATAAGGTGTTTTTGATTTCAAAATCAATAAAGATTAAATTAATAATGAGCATCATTATCATGATTAATTAAAATAAACTACTGAAGAAAATGTGATTTGGAAAAACTCAGTTGTCAGTGATGTTAACAACTAAGCATTCACAACATTGTATTGGTTTCATTTTGCTCTCTCGTCAACAAAAATACCATGTTCGACTATCTGAGATTATATGCTTATGAATAAACTGGATAAAAATGAAAACGTCAAGACTATGCTATAACCAGAATAACTAAAGTAAAAAAAATAGAGCTTTATGCGGACGCTTTATGTGTCGCTCTCTTGCACAGCCCATTTAGCTCTATTTCAGCCGGCGGTGTTATCTGTGACAGGTGACTTATCACACACACACACACACACACACACACACACACACACACACACACAGCTGAACATACACAACCCAGCCTGAAAAAACAAACAAGAGAGATTTGATTGAGCCCAGAGCATTCAGCACAAACCAAGAACACGGTCAAATATCTGTAAGACTTTAATAAGCAACCAAATAAAAAAAGACAATATTACAAAGACTGTGAAAACATTCAGACAACCAAAATAAAACCTAAAAGCAACGCAAGGCGGTAAAGCATTTAGTAGCATAGATGTGTTTTCTGTGTCCATGAGAGTTCGAGAGCGCTGCTCAACAGTTTATAGCACAAACACGTTACAGGCATCAATAAATCACTCAGAATAAAAACAATTAAAGCACAGATTGTTTTTTAAAAAAAACAAACAGTAAAATCAACTGATATAAAACTCATTTTATAACATTTTACAATATGGTTCAATATGCTAACATTAATGCACTAAGTAAAATAACATTTTTACAACATTTATTAATTTAGGTCAATGTTAATTTCCGCATATATTTTTAACATTTCAAGTTTAACAAAAAACTAAAATTAACAAATCAATGTATTATGGACAATCAATAGTAGCCTATATTTATAAATTAACAATAGATTCATAAATGCAGTAAAAGTGATGTTATTTCATGATACCTAATGCATTATAAATGCTAACAAATTGAACCTCATTATAAAGCATTACTAACTCAAAAAAAACTATTATGTATCCTTCATGCTCACAACAGTGAAGTACAATACACAAGGATGTGGCATCACTGTTTAGCCTTATGAATATCATGTTTATATATTTATACTATATACACAGGAGAGATGTTTGTGACGGTGACATTAAGGCTTTTAAATGTGTGTGTGTGTGTGTGTGTTTACCAGGACTGTGGAACATCTAAACCAGACAACAAGGGACGACAGCACCGAGGAGAACGTAACATCCCATTTTCACAACTCTGCTACTTAAACCATCTCCCATCGCAGAGGATACTTCCTTAATATTCTCAAGGCATCCGTTCCTTCATTACGGAATTCCTGGAGGAGACGTTGAGCTAGAAGGTCAGTGCGTTCTCCTCTAATGAGGAGCTAAAGCGTTCTGCCTCTCAGAGCACGAGTGACGAATTCACTTCCTCTACTCACACATTCACTGATCGCGGTCTGACCTTTCAATCAGGATGTAAACTAGGCAGCGTCGAAGCCATGGCCTATTCGGTGCAAGACGGATCGGAGCGGCCTGTGTCAGACGGACCACCCTTTCAGAGGTGAGAACAACTTCTTTCAGCGGCATTGATCCAGACGTGGCACTAATAGGGTCACTGAATCAAGACGGAAGCCCAGGCAAAACAACACTACGGTACCCACTATGCCCTCTGATGCTCGGGAACAGACAGGGACACTTATAGACTCAAGGGCAGTTGGTTTGACAGATGATTTAGAGGGAGAAAGAATACGTGTTTGTGTGTGTGTGTGTGTGTGTGATGTCCAGTTTAAATCACACTGTGTTCGTGTGTGAGACCCTGAGAGACTGGAGGAATAACTCACTGCCCTCGAGTCAGACACCACTTAACACGCTGACTCACTCTCTCTCTCACACACACACACACACACACACACACACACACACACACACTCCAACTACACCCCATAGAAAGCTTCCCCATGTGAATGTGTTTTGATACTAGATTACAGCTGTAAAATATGTGATATGTGCTCTCATATAGTACTGTACGCACAGAGCCGTGGTTGACATGCGCAACATTCGACCTGGATATTCACCTCGCTCGTCTCCGTATTTACAACATTTAGAAGTATAGATTTTTTTCATTTTTAAGAAAAATAAAATGTGTACATACAGTAGTTTACAATCGCCTCACATCGAACAATACGCACGATCTTTCACTCAGCTTCTTCGTTTTACTTCCCATTAAACAAGGCAGTGTGTCTCACCGGCTGAGAGGAACGCTAACCAAGGAAATAACAGTATGCGATGCAAACTGTGTTGTCTGAGGAGAGGTATATTTAGCTGTGTGGCCATGGTAACCCTGGACTTGGGTTATAGTTATAAATATAGATTTGTTGACAACACTTTACAATAAGATTTAACTCGTTAGCAATAGTTAATGCATTAGGTATCATCATCTACTGACTTTTAACAATATATCCACAGCATTTATTAATGTCGGTTAATAATGCCAATTTTGACATTTTTAACTTTAAGTTTATAAATCAACATTAGTGAGTGTATTATGTACAAACATTAATAATAAACGACAGTATATTTATAAATTAACATGAACTTAGATTAATAAATGCTGTAAAAGTATCGTTGGTTCATCGTAACTAAAACCAATAACAAACTGAACAATATTGTAAAGTGTTACATGTGTGGCACACAATCCCTTTAAGTTTAACTGGAACATATTACAATAAATTTAGTTGAATTTTTCCTTTCCGTCAGGGTTTAAACTTCATTGTGAAAAAGGATGTAACCCTGACCCGCTGTTTTTATTGCTACAGCGCTCTGCTACACTGTTTTACGAGTGAATGCATAAGGAAATTGTACAAGGAAAACGGTAAAGAGTGCTGCCTTGAACTTATCTTTTCCTGACTAAATGGATTGTGGGTGAGAACGAACACACCATTTATTAATGTTTGATTTGATTTGATTAGCCCCGAAAAACCGAATGATTCACTGGTGAGTCATGTCACGGGATTGAGATACCGAGTGCTGTATAATGAGCTAACCGTGCACGTCATCTCGAGACAGATGAGTGTGTGAGGATGAATTAACAGGAAGGAAGGCCACAGAGGCGTGGCTAGTTATTAACATTAGACATGATTGAGTGTGTAACAGATCAAAAGCACTGGGCACATTTGACTCTTTAAAATCTACACAATACGCAAGGACAGTTTCCACAGAGATGTAGGGCCAAGGAATGTGCTCTACCCAAATCCAACTCACGCTGAGAGAATCAAGTTTGAAACTGGTTTAAGTGTGAAACCATGAATAGCACAGTGGATTTACATATATAACTTCATGTGTGTGCATGTCATATATATAGCGCAGTGCCAACATCTGCAGTTTCGTATTACTCAGAATGTGTCACCATGACAACCAGAGCAATAATTAGAATGGAAGCCTGACAGTTTTGTTTTTAGTAGTCTCTATTTACTTCATCCGATCCTTCAGTGTTTTAATCTGTGCTATATCCAGCGTATTAATTCATCCATTCATTAACTCAATCCATCCATTAATCCTTCTCTCATGGTATTTGATGCCATAATTTGTTTTTACAATAAAATGAATATTCATTAAGAGGAAGAAATTCAATCCTTCTGGAAGAGGTCCACGAACACCCTCCTAGAACCTCTTTCTGCTCTCCTCTTACACATAGACTGCAGTCCGAGAAATCACGGAGCCGTCCCTCTGGGACTCCATGTCATCATCTAGGTCATCATCATGTGGGCGGAGCTGTAGGATGGGTCCACCCCCACCGAAATGATCATATCGCTCATCCTCTTCTTCCAATTCATCGAATTTCTTCCTTTCTACCTCGTCCATCTCTCTACTAAGCAGGATATCCTCCGCTGTGTGAGTGTGTGTGGTCTCGAGCAGAGCCACGCCCCCCGGGTGCATGCCCTGATTGGCCGTTTTCTCGTTAAGCCCCACCTCTCCTCTGTAAATGGGCGTGTTGTTGTTTCCGTTGTTCCCGGTGCCGTTTTTGCTTGATTTGGCAGATCCAAAGAGGCGGGTAAAGGAGTCGTAGGGAGCACCGGCTGGCTTGCCGGTGCCACGGTAACCATGCTGTTGGCGGCGATTATGGGATACCAGGAAGTAGATGAGGACACCTAACAGTATGACGGCCAGAATACACGCGAAGATCACACCTGCGATCACGCCTGTGTTTGAGGGGGGAGATGGTTGTTCTAGAGACAGAAAAGTTAAAAAAGAGAGAAACGGAAGAACAGAATTAGCCAGAATTAAAGATTCATGGAAAGGAAATGGAAGTCAAATGTTTAAAGACCCAATGAAAACTCCGATTTGTGTCTTACAGTCAATGTGTGTTATATTTGAAGCCTATATTTTAGCGGACAAAAACGTTGATTACTCCTCCTGTACTAAACAAATTCCTGTCCAATCAAGTATCAAAAAAATGGTTCTTGATAATGATACAAGTCTTTCGAAATGTCCTATGTTGGTGGACATTATTTAAGCGACTTTTAAGTCAATAAATAATTCACAGAACCAATTTGTTAACAGACACCAAAAAATCTTATCCTTTTGTTAGAAAATTTGTGTTTACATAGTTTACAAATTAATAATTCTTACAATGCTTTTCCTCTACTTGTTGTGAACAAGACTTGCATGCCAAACTGAACAAACGCCATGCCCATCTCATTCAGTCAGTCAGTAAATCACACTGTGTACTGCATGCCTTAGTTCATTCAGTTTGTTCATGTAATGTCTCGTTAAATGACTCCCAGAGTATTGTTAAAACCCAAAACAGTGACTCTTTCAGTGAAAAGTGTATTTGTTTAGTACCCCCCCCCCCCCACAAAAAAAAGTGTGCATGGAAGTTAAACAAGAACAATTTGTTTACTTAAAAGATTCATTAAAAAACACTAAATCATTCACGCAATAGGAAATATGGCAACATTCTCTATGTGATTTCATGGGATCTTTACGAGACAGGAGAAAATTATTTCCAGTTCCTCACACCAAGTCTGTGTTTAAATGCAAATGTGTGTGAATGTGTTTTATCACGTGAATGCATGTGGGATGGTGACATTTCTGTGCAATTCCTCAAGGGGAACGGCTTTCCATAAGGCCAGTTTGTAGCATTCACACTTACAACTGCTCAATAAAGAAGGAAAAACAGCACCAGCATGCAGCCTCACATAAAACAGAAAAGAGAGGATGATGGACAAAGGGACGGATGGCTGGTTGATGGATGGATAGATAGATGGATGGATGAGAGGAAGGAAGGCGTAAGAGAGGAGGCTGGGATTGACAGGGGGAGACAGCAGACAGACGCATCGGCCTTGAAGCCACAAACACACAGCGCACAGCTTCTTCCTCAGCCCAGCGAATGCGTGTACAAGACGAAATGAGTGTGCGAAGACGTGACTAGCACTGCTGAAAGAGAGCAGTGCTTGTGTTAACACCCAAAATAAACAACATCATCATCTTGAACTCTTACATTTTTCATTGATTGTCATCGGTTTTTCTTGTGCATCTTGCACAGAAACACCTAACGGCAGGAACAACAGGAACACAATCATGTCTGACTGCCTCAGTCGCCGTGTTCCCGTTAGCCACCCACTGTGGCGTACTTCTCTCTCCCACACATACACCTCTACCTCCCACCGTTTCAGTCAGAGTGAGCGTGTTGTTCTGATCTTCGAGTCAATCTCTCACTGCCTTCCCGAGTCCTCTGAATTATACATGACAGTCTGATCATATAGCGGCCACACACACACCCACGGATCTGCATGGCTTCATTAGCGGAAGATTTCACACTCGCAAACAGCCACAGAGGAGTGCTTGCCCGTGCTGAAGCCACTGTCACAATGCCAGGGTGTTGGCACAGGAGCGTGCTCCGAGCGGTTTTCAGCAAGTTGCTATATGGTTTCTAGGGTGTTCAGAGTTGTTTCTAAAGAAGACAAAGATCAAGTAGCAGCAAATTTCTCATAAGCAATATTTAAAATCTGTAATAAATATCATCTACTGTTTGACCAAGCTGTAATCCACTGAGAAAGATTTAGGAATATTTTATATAAATGTTCTGTCCCATAAGAAAGAGGCAGCTTAAAGTCAGCATTAAGTGAACATTTTCAAATTCATTGAATTTTGAGTTCATCCATGTATATTTTATTTTTAAAAATTAGTTTGACCTTGTAATTTTATCATCAAAATTTAATATCTTGACCTTCCAGTGACACGACAGACTTCACTCTGGTGTCTTATGCTGGATTTCTCCAATCATTTAATCTGTGTAAACCCCGCCCACTTTTTTTTACAGTCGACTACAAGCTCACATTCAGATCTGATTTCATTTCGGTAAACAACCGATGGACAGCACCAAATCCTATATTTTTTCCCATAATTAATTTCACTCAGATGTCACATAACGGCAGAAAGGATCTACCACTACTTCTGTTAATGTTACTGCAAAGTCAGAGGGGTTCATTGTAGATTTGGACTCCATTAACTTTCATTGTAAAAAATTATTTAAAATATATTTTTTATATTTCACAAATATGTCAGATTCTACGTCTATTTTAACAATGAGTGCGTTTACATGCACCCTCTTAATGCGATTATAATGAGATTTTGGCAATATTGCGATTAAACTTTACCTTATGTAAACAATACTTGGATCTAAAAGCGATTAAGCTAATAATCGCAGCAAGCATTATCGTATTAACATAGGTGGCTACGCCGATTTGAATCGAAATATACAGGCATGTAAAAACCTTAATCACAGTATTGCTGCTCTGACCAAAGTGTGCATGCGCTCGTGACATAGGCTACATGACGTGACGCACCTGTAATAATACGCAGATTAGAAACGATGGCGGAGAAGAAAGCGTCGCATTTTGGGGAAAACAACTCGCTGCCACCAGTCTCTGTTCCTTACCCTCATCCAGAAATGGTGAGTATAACGCGACGGCAGCGTAGGCAAACAAATTGCCATCACATTACTATGGCGCCGAAAAAGCATGGAATACAACCAAACAAGTGTTTTGCATTAGACGTAAATAAATTAAATCAGCAGCCAATTAACACGCTCTTTGCGTTGCTGTCTATGGAGGGTCAGAAAGCTCTCGGATTTCATCAAAAATGTCTTAATTTGTGTTCCAAAGATGAACAAAGGTCTTACGGGTCTGGAACAACATGACGGTGAGTAATTAATGACAGAATTTTCATTTTTGGGTGAACTATCCCTTTAAGCATGAGAAACAGTTAAAAGTGATTCTGGCTCGTGAACACCACTAATTACATTGTATTACCACTAATGTAGTCTCTTTATCTTTCTCTAAGTACTGGCAGTATATTAATAAATGTACATATTAGTGCTCTAAGTGGATGAATGAAGCTCATTGAGCTTTCTTAGACAGACGAGAGGGAGAAAATGTCTCTGAATGCCTCATTCTCTTTTCATTTTTGTGTCACACCATTGGACAGGAAAGAGCAGGACAAGGCAGAGGAGGAGATCTCTTTCCATGACAGCTGGATGGAGAACGTGACAGAATCTCCAGAGTTGAAAATGAATGATGGAGGAGAGAAAGAGAGAGAGAGAGAAGTGGGGGTTGAATCTAGGTTAGCCTGAGAGCAACATGAGGCACAGTGTTGAGAAACGATTTGGATTCGTAGTTGGATTCCCGGCTCTGGCTCTAGTGGTGGAGCTACAAAACATGCTCCAAGGTATCTCTGTACCGCTCTCATGCTTTCAGGAGGAACACCGAGACAAGATCTGTGCGGGCCGACCTTAGTCACCATGGAGATGGCTGCCTGGGGCAAAGACAGCCACGCGACTGAGAAGGTAGTGGCCATTTCATGGCTGTCAAAACGGCTGCACTTAAGCAGAACCACTTCACGGCTAAGCAACACTTCCCGCGGCGCTCCACGGAACATATCTCCTCTTGCACCTGACTCCTACACTACACGCCACAAACACCAACTGAACACAAAAAATTTTGTCCGCACATGCACGGCAAAGGCTGGCTTTGCATTACGGGCTTGATTAGCATTTGCCTTCCGCTCTTCCTTTGACAGGAGGATAAGAGGCCGGGAGCTGAAACAGCAGTGACTGACTTATCCTCGCCGAGAGCCTCTTTTGTGAGGAGATGGTTGGAGAAGGAGGGTGGGTAGCAGGTTTGGAAGGCACAGAAGTGGTTCAGGCGAACAAAACAAAAGAGTTTGAAGCGAAGAGGATGAAAGTAATGCGAGCGGAAGAGAGGAGGAGAGTGAAAGGATGCACGTGTGATGGGAGAGCTGTAGGTTCCCAAGGGGGTAGAAATGCCACCAGCATTCATCCGCTCCACCCTCCTCTCTTGATTCCGTCTCTTCCTGCTGGTCTTTTCTCTTGTTTTCTCTCCATGAGAATATGGGAGGAACCAAAAAAGAGGAGGGAAGGCAAGATGTTGTCAGTTTAGTGTTTGGTAGGGGGAATGTATTTTTTTCCAAATGAGCAAAGATCTGCCTTCAAGCCACACTGATCTGCAAGGATACGTATATGCAAGAGAGAGGGGATAGCGAAGGAAAATGGAGGAAGGTAGAAGGCTTTTAAAACCCAAGTTGTGAGAGAAAAGCACCTTTCCTCCACATTACCTAAGAGCTATTAGTCTTGCTCAGCACTAAAGCAGCTCAGTCTCTCCGCAGTCAACCATGTGGATATTTTATTCCATCAGCCTGTCACAGGACATCAGACCGGGCCAGAAAAAGCTAGGAGAGGACAATTTTGCATCCCATGGCGGCCATCAAACGTACTGTGGCGCTCGCTTTAGCTATGAAACTCTGGCACGGGCATCTGAACATCAGTGATAATACAGTCAAAAAAATGATAAAGGAAGTATCTTAATGCAATCAAAAAAGAATGCCTAAAATGTATTGAATTTGTCGATAAATATCAGATGGATCAAATGGATGGATGAAAATATGATGGAAAAAATATTAACTAATAAAAATGTAGAAAGAATACAATTGGGAACACAATATGCTGGGTGAAGACCTGACAGTGAACCACTATAGTAGAGGGTGCAGTAGCTTAATGTACAGACCCAATGTGTGAGAATAAGCTATATACAACATACTTGTGCATAGCTTGTGTTGTGAAATCACCTTTACAGTATGCTGTAAGTGAAGCACTATCTATTAACTAATTATCTACATTTTCTACATTCTACTTAAACAGAAAACCATGTCAAAACACTGCATAACACCACCCAAATACAGCTGCACTCAACCCCACCCAAACACAGTCACATCTGCAATCACAAACACACACAAGCTCATCTCTTTGGAAAACATCCTTCAGAATTCTATGGGAAATGTGTCGCATTTTCAGACATGTTTTACCAGATCAAGAAAGTCCCAAACTAAAGTAAAATACACCACCAGAGAGTCAGGAACAGCTGAAGGCTGAGGAATGACGGTGCATGCGGGGTGATCTTGAGGACAAAAAGAGCGACGAACAAAACACATACAAACAAGAAAAGTGCCAACAAACTGCCTTATGTCTGTAACCTTAACTGTAACCCCTTGCTTGTCTGAAATTAGGACTAATTTTTCCAACTACTGGCCCTGTTGCCACCTCACACTCAACACAGTGGAAACGTGTGAGGAACCTACTACTATATACTGTATAGTAGTCAAATACTATACAGATAGACTCACCTCTCACGAAGACGGTGATCTGATCTCTGGCGTATCCCAAACGGTTTTTGACCTCACAGATGAAGGTGGTGTTGATTGTGTCATCCACTTTCTGCACAGAAAGCCGGGTTTCCTGCACCTGCACTGTTTCAGGCATCAGTCCAGACAAACTGAGGGACAAAAACCAGACAACATTAGCACAGCGTTTCTGATAGAAACTATGCTAGTAGTCAATAGGTCTTTTAAGCTTAAAGTCTGGTCCACTTTGTAGCTTATTCTGGCCAAGAACCGCCCACTTAGAAGAAGCCATCTGACTCACATTTTATGTTTTTACATGCCGTTTAGAGGAGGGTCCTCACTCCCAGAATGTGTGTCAAAGCCAGCCAATCAGAATAGAGGGTGCCAGATTGAGAAAGTGCTTTCCATTTTTGTGTGCAATTTGCATCAGTTTATTGTCATTATCTTAAGCCGAGTGCACACTGTATGATTTTTACAGTATTTTACAATTGCTGTTTGTCAGACTATACAATATAATCCCCTACACAATATAATCCCAGTGAGATTTTTGAGTAAATGCCAAGGCACACTGTGCGACATCAATGATATACAGCGTAACCAAGACTTTGGTCCCAGTCATCAAACTGCATGCAAAATTTCAGACACTGCCAAAACCTCCATCAACACATTTGCCTGGAAGCTTCTAGCAATCCTGAAAGCTTAGATTAGCTGGTTCAGATGTGTTTAATTAGGATTGGATCTAAATTCGGCTGGAAGGCAGCCCTCCAGAAGCAGGATTGTACAACGTTGAACACACCTGAACCAGTCAAGAAGACTAGAAAATTGCAGGCAGTTGTTTTGGAGCTAAATTATGCATGAAAGGAGGCCTTCAGGAGTAGGACTGGAAAACCCTGCATGAAACAATCAAAGGCTGGACATTTTGCCCACTGAAGTATTTAACGATATTGGTTTAAAATCTAAAGTGTAAACCTGGCTAATTGGTAAGACGAATCAGAACTGAAAGGGAAAAGAAATGCTCACGTTCTCCAGGTGACGGTGGTGGGGGTGGGGTTTCCATCTGCCTGACAGGTCAAAAATGCACTTGTCCGACCCCTGTACCAGTTATCATCATACCCTTTGATCTGCACCTGGGGAGGATCTGACAGAAAGAAAAAGCCAGAGTAAATCGGTGGATTGAACAACTAGCCACCTATTTTGTGTTTCTGGTCCAAGCAGCACTGTAAAGCCTTAGGGTAATTTGCTTGATTGCTGTTACTAATGTCTGGCATACTGTGTAGACACATTACCGGCCAGGACCAAAAGAGACATGACTCACTAAAGCAATTCTCAGCTATAGCAACAGGAAATGTTAAGCATAACAGCATTTGGATCAGTGGTTTCTGGTGATTTTAATGGTCTGGTTCAAATCTTACATTCAACAACAAGTTTCATCGGGAAGGTCTCGGGTTGGGGCATAGTACGGTGTGACACCATGCAGCTGATGTCTTTGCCATTATCCGACGGCTGTGGAGCCAGCATGTAGGCACTCTGGACGCTGACCGTATTATCTGGATTGTCTGTCGTGACCGGTGTCGTCACGTTTCCGTTAAGCGTTGTGGACCAAGAAATGGTCGCTGCCGGACGGCCATTGGATGATTCACAACGTGCCACGATGACTGGGGTTTGGCCGGAGATAACTGTGACAGTTGTAGCCGTGTTCTTCGGTTTAGCTGTGGGAAAGAGAGAGAGAGAGTGACCTTTATTTGATGCTATAATGTGAAGGAGGGTAAGGGAAGATGAGAAGAGGAGGGGAGGAAGTGGAGACGGGAAGATCACAGCTTGGCTTGTCCTGCCACACGCTAACACAGCGCTCACATTGTACTCACGTTTTGCTCTGAGAAAGACATCAAAGAGAGGGAAAGGAGAAAAGCAGGGGAGACGGGGAACGACAGGGAAGCGACGGCCTCTCAGCATGATAAGCAGGCAGATCAATAGCAGGGAGAGAGAGAAGGGAGGGGGCAAGCGAGCAAGAGCCCGGCCAAGGTTACTGCCACATTTCACACACATTAACAGCAGCACAATTGATCTGACAATACCATTTATAAATCCCCTTTAAGCCTCGCAAACGGACACAGACGTGAGCATGAGTCTGAGTACATACATGTTCTTTAAAACAGACTAAGGCTGCAACTGACAAATATTTTGATAATTGATCCAAGCTGTCACTTGTTGTTTCAGTCCCCTAACACCCCCCCCTCCCCCTCCCCCCACCAAAAAAAAACAAAACATTTTTTTTTTTTAAAGTTGTCAATTATTTTGATTATTTGATCATAAAAATAGCCATTTCCCCCAATATTTTATTTAAAATAATGTTGTCAATTAGTACTGCAAATAATCAGATATAAAAATTCTAATTCTGCTCATAATTTTGTTGATTTTTTTTATGTAAGATTTTTGGATTAGTTGGCTATTTTCCTTTCCTATTTTCCTGTATTTTATTAGGAACATGTACCTATTTCAATTAATCATGTAAAAAATACTAAAAAATAATTTTAGTAAAAAAAAATTTCCCACTGATTTCATTTTTTTTAAAAATGGCTTTTTTTTTTTCTTTTTTACACATCTTTCCAATAACTGGATATACACAAAATACAATTCCCCTTTGATTTTATTGAAAAAACAGTTGTCAATTATTTTTTACACTTAAACTAATCAGATTTTTAAAAAGCTAAATTTCCACCTGTATTTTATTGAAGAAAAAATATTCCATGTCTTGTTCTCCAGCAAAACATTTGCAAACTACTTAGTGACCTATTACCCAACTACATTTACTTTGATGAATGCACACTAAGCACTTTGCTAATGCTATATACATAAATACATATACATTTTATTACTAATTCAATTAACTGATAGTGAAATTTGATTTAATCATTTTCTTTAACTTTTTTTTTTAACGATTTTATTGATTAGTTGCTTTTCCTCCTCCCCACACAAACTCATACTCACCCAGCATAACCAGCGAAGAGACGCCCTGTTCGTTGCCAGAAGGGTAGGTGGCATATTCACAGATGTATCGGCCTTCATCAGTCATCTTCACATTGCTGATCTGAATGGATGGGTTGTCCAAAGTGGGCGGATCTAATATAAATCTGACACGATTTGCTACAGGGGATTTTGTTGGGTAATTTACCCCAAAGCTTGGATGGAAAACTGCAATGTTGGTTCGCTCTGTGTCAGTCCGTTCAAAGATCCATGACACCTGCATGCAAAAGAAAACAAATCCAAAATCAATTCGGATGATGACCAGCACTTCCAGCACCTCAAATGCTTTCAGAAAGTTCTTGCTACGACCCCAGCAAACAAGTTCTTTCTACAAACTCTTGTTCGTGGGTTGGCAGGAAACAGTTGATTTCAGACCTGAGTGAGCTGGGTTTCGCCTGGGTTTGGAAACTGGCATCGCAGTGTCACTGACTGACCAGGATATGACACGACTTCTGGCTCCACCCTCACACGCTGAGCCAACGCTCCTGGAAAGAGAATGAGAAAAGGCCATGAGAACAGGAAACAACCTTCACTTCTGTCCGGATAAATTCAGGTGACCCGCGACCACCTCACTGAACGTGCCAGAGAAAAATTCAGCACGTAGCAGCACAGTCTAGGAGTTCAGGGATGGCAAAATAAGAAATGATAAATGAGGTTACAACAAAACAGCAAGTAGGCCAATGTTTCTGATCTCAGCCGGGTTGTGAGAGGGTGCGAATCTAAATCTGAATGTGTGTGTGTAAGCTGTGTGAAAGTATCTATGAAAAAAAAATATTCAGCTCGCTCTCACCACGAAGCGTTCATCATCCACCACAACCCTGACAGAAAACATTCAATGAGTGCACGTGTGTGTGTGTGTGTGTGTGTGTGTGCAGTGGGGGTTTAAAGTGGTAAAGAAGTGAAAACTGCACACGGTATCATGGGAGCACTGTATATGTCAGAGCCTTGGTGCTCATGTGGACCATTTTCTGATTCCATTCTCCCCATCATTTCCTGTCCTCTCTCTACTATGGCCTTATAAATGTTGCATAAAAATGTGGCCACATTTACCATTTTTACTGAATTTTTGACGTTGAAATAGGTTTATCTCAGGAAGAAACTATGCAATCGTCGGTGCTGATAGCCTCGTGGTTAGCGTGCAGACATATACAGCGCAGCTGCATGTGTTCACGGCGACCTGGGTTTGATTACCCAATGCTTTCCTGTTATTTCAACAGTCCTATCCGAATAATAAAGGAATAAAAAGCCCATAAATAAAGCTTTAAAGAAATGAATCTGTGCAATCATGAATTTGCGTCAGATTTACACATCGTGTTGATTATTATGTGAATTCAATGTGAGCAATGTGTGCTTCATATATTGATACACTACTGACAATAAACAATCAATCTTTTTAGCATGCAAAATTTCCTTATTGTGACCACGAGTCAAACAGAAATATAAAACCCTATCAAAAGCGGTTCCTTGGATGGTACCCTTTTAAATCGTACTAATATGGACCATTTAGGTACTGATATGTACACTTTAGATCAGGGGTGTCAAACTCAGTTCCTGGAGGAGTTTAGTTCCAACCCTGCTCCAACACAAAAAACATGTAGTTTTCAACTGAGCCTGAAGGACTTGATTAGCTGGATCAGGTGTGTTTAATTAGGGTTGAATCTAAACTCTGCAGGGCTGTGGCCCGCCCTCCAGGAACTGAGTTTGACACCCCTGCTTTAGATACTAATATGTATGTTCAGAGTACTAATATGCTCCTGTTAGGGGTAAATAAAATACAAAGTTGTACCTTTTTCAAAGGGTACCATCCCAATGTCACCTTTTTTTCCTGAGAGTGTACAGTATGCAGAAAACTAGTTTGACCAGTTTGTCTGCTAACCAGCTGAAAAGACTGAAACTCACGAACAAGAAAACACCACCTCATCAAAACTGTGACGTTTAGAGGGAGAGAAAAAGGAAGCAAGAGGAAGCTTGAAAAAGTAAACAAGATTTATGGGAACTCTGAATTGCTTCCTTATTAGTTTTATCAGGAACACACAGTGGCATTCAAAATTTCATATTGAAAATATGGGATTCAAAGTTCGTGAGATTGATAACGTTTTTTCGTTGAAGCTCAGCCTGCTCTGGAGAACATGACAGTCGGGATTTGACACAAACTTGGAGTTCACGGAGCTTTAAAATAAGTGTGGAAGTACAAACTAAATACTTAGACATTCTCTTTTCACCCAAATTGTGATGCTGAAAATATCATTTGTATAAAAAAAAGAAATACTTTTGGATTAATAAAATTGTACATTTAATTAGAAAAATGGAAGCATTTTTTCCAATAGTGGTCTTTTGGATCCCACTGTGTCTCTTTCTATCTCTCGCAGGTGCTCAGTCTGAGACGAGGGTGTGTGTGCGCGTGTGTGTGTGTGTGCATGCGCCCACCAAGGCGATTACTTCTGAGCCTGCGTTTAGCACCGCTGAGCCCTGTTATTGAAAATCTCCCTCTCTCCGTCTCTCTGGATGGAGAGTGAGGATAGGTCATTACACCGATGTGTAGAAGGAATCAGCAGTCCATCAGAACACTAAACACATACACTTCTCACCTCGACATACAGCAGCGCCGCGTGTAAATGGAAAGGAGGGAATGGGGCAGAAGATAGAGAGATTTAATAATAAACAAAGCACAGGAGAGATACAAACCACCTCAGTCAGCGTAGACGGCATATTTCTCGCAAATGAAAAAGGTTGTAAAAGGATAGACGTATGGTCCCTTGTATCATACAGTATATATACTGCATAGGTGATCTTCAGGTCCATTGTCAACTGGGTTTATAGGAAAAGTTCAGAGAAAACTAAAAAAAATAATATTTAAAAAAAATAATAATAATAATATATGTAAAGAATAATTTTTTTAAAAAATAATAAATAAATATATGTAAAGAATAAAATTAAATGTAAAAAATACAATGAAATAAAAATGTAAAAAAATAAGTAGAACAATATAAATATAAAATAAAAAAATAATAAAAAGTTTTCCATTTACTAAATTTAGGAAAGGTATCCCACTCGAGGACTGTTCCTCTTTTGAAAGCCCCTGAGCTGAATGAACAACCACCCACTAAAAAGGCTGTTTGTCTATACGTCAACTTCGTTTCCATTAAGATAAAACAAAAAACGACAGCTCCATGGATTAAGGTCTAAAGCAGCATGTAAAACAGAATGAGAGACAGAGGCTGTGTGTCAAGCGTGTTTCTCTGTGCTTGCCGCCTGCAGGTGACATGCCACACACACACACATAGTCAGAGGGCGTTTATGTAAATCACACACCACCATTCGGAGGCCTGTCACCCATCATCATGTCACACACACACACACCGCTGTCTTAAATCTGGCCTCGCTTCCGCTCCTCATCCTTCCATTCTGGGAGAAAAACGGTTCAGTCCAGTGCGGACGGTGACAGATGAGTGCCCAGAATGAGAGTTTAGATGGGAGACGATGCACTGTGACTACCAATTGAGTGTGTGTGTGTGTGTGTGTGTGTGTGTGTGTGTGTGTGTGTGTGTGTGTGTGTGAGAGAGAGTAGACCTTCATTTTATATCGCAAGGACAGATGACGGAGCATACAGGTTCTATCTGCAGAGCTCATTATCACTCACACTCACACATAATCGGAGTAAATGCGTGGTAAGCAGGAAAATGGAGATGTCCAGTGGGTGAATGAGAATCATTCATGACACAGCTGATGTGAGCAGAGAGAGGAATAAAGACTGAGGGGTGGGAACAGACGGAGATGAACAGCTGGAGGGGGTCCATGGGGAGCGCGGCCGTGCGTGTGTTTGTGCGTACAGTAAACATGTTTATTTATGTGCATACGCAGATGTCTCCAAGTGTGAAACTGTACCTTCTGTTTTTAGGGACTTTTTATTGATAGAGACAGAAAACCTGAGAATGAGAGGAACCTTAGCACAAAGAGGCAGGTTGAATTCAAACCATGGTTTACCATATACAGCAAAGCTAATTTTCTTGCATTTAAAAAAAGAAAAAAATTAAAACAAGATATTTTGCCATTTAAAAAAATGTCAGTAAATTTTTTTTTTTTAGAAATTTAGACTTTTATTCAGCAAGCACTGCATTAAATCGATAAAAAGTGACATTAAGGACTTTAATATTGTTACATAGTTTCCATTTGCTGTTAAACCTTCTATTGCTTTTGAACTTTCTATTTATAAATACAATGCTGAAAAAAGTATCACAGGTTTTTACAAAAATATTAAGCAGAACTGTTTAAAACATTAGACGAGATCTTACAAAATTCAAGTACAGCATAATTTATTGCATAACATCTTACATTCTTCTTCGGTAAATGCATCATGTTTTAAGGAAGTTAACACTCCCCAAAAAAATGCAGTATGCAAATCGCAGTATGTCAAATGACTGAGATCTCAGATGTCCGAATAATCAGTATTCATGAAACAGTTGGTAAACAATCCCCAGATGACCTACTGCATCTGCTGAGATTCTGAAGTGTGCAACCAGTGGACACTTTGCTATCCCATGAGGCCGCAAGAGCAGAGAAGCCATCAGATTATAAAGTTTAACAAAAATAGTAGAGAAGTCAATCTGCTTGTTTCGAGTCTAAGTGCAATAAGTTTCTGTCATTATTTACTCACCCTAGATTTGGAATGGCAATGGTTACCATTGGCCTCCATTGTATGGACCAAAAACACATCTTTTGTCATGCATTTTTTGAACAACATGAGTAAATGATGAGAGGATTTTAATTTTGGGGTCAATTATCCCTTTAAATTGTGCTTGTAAATTGTTAATACCTAGGTAAATTATTTTTAGCATGTGTAAAAATTCATAGAACACATAGGCCTACTGTAAGTGTAAATGCATCCACCATTGACTAGTATGCAAATAGGGGAATTCTGGAGCAGATGCCCTTCAGAATTAGCATTCAAACATTTCAATGGTGTGTTACCATTTTGACCAGATATTTTTGTATCAAGCATGTCTGAAGAGGAGCTCAAATGATAACACACACACACACACAGAGGAAGAGAGAAGTTGTCACGCAACCCCCTTCACTTTTACCACACACACTCACAATTATGAGCTAATGAGGCCTGAGAGAAAGAATGAGGGCCATGTGTGGCTTGAAATGAAGCACAAATCATCAACTATTTGCCTCTTTGTACAAACACGTGCAACACACACACAGATTGAGAGGAGTGACACATGACCAGGGCGAAGGGACTTCCATCCCACAGGCTAAATTATTCATCTGCCACTTACGACCAAGAGAGAGAGACACAAGAATAACAAGATGCTTTTTGCAAGGACTGAAAGAGAAGTGTTTCACTCAAATAAATCATGGGCGTCTCGTTGTCGATTAGGAGTGTGACAGTTTGTGCATCGCTACAGTCATTCCTCGTTTTGCTGGACACGTCGAGCCTTCGCTTGCACATATTCTGGGCTTGTAACAGCCGTCAATCATCAGCGTATCTTGAATGGTACTGAGGTGACCAATCAGATGAGCCGAGATAAGGAGAAGAATGATTGCTGTTTGTTTGCACTCAAATCCTTAAGATTAGAGACAACGAAAACCATACACACTTGACACACAGACCACACTGAATCTTTCAACACACACACACACAGAGCTCAGAGGTAATCTGAGGACTAATCTGGAAAACTGTCTGTGTGGAAAAACAGGTTTTGCTTTCCTAGTGAGGATAAAATGTCCCAGAAGAGCGTTTTAATGACATCTGAAACACTCAATTTCTATATTATTCAATAGTATTGATATTAAAAATCTAGGGAGCTTACAAAACACAATTGCTCTTAGCCCAAACCACATTCAAAGTAGATGTTTTGCATCTAAAAGTCATAAATAACTTAAACGCAATGAACTTCCTCCTTTCAGAGCTCATCATGTACAGGATGCAAACGTAAGTGATATGTATAGGATCACGTGACTTGAACAAACAGATAATTAAACACTTATGGTTTCTCTATACTTCTGTTCCCCTGCACACATACAAATGCACTCATTTCCGTCTGTGTGTGGTGTGTAATTGGATTCCTGTATTTTCCAGAAGGAGGGAACCCATTCGGGTAGTCGCTTCTGGGTAAAAGTAAAGAGATAGCACAATCTCCAGCCATAGCTAAGAGACCGCAGCCAATCATATTATACTAGGCTTCAATCGGGTACAATACGAGCTCACAGCAGGCTCGCGTTTACCAAACAATCCTGTGAAGAGCTGATCAAGGACCTGCCAGGAGGCAGAATGACTTTTGTTTTGTCTTACTCTCTTGTACTTAGTTTTTATTTTGTTGGGTTTTATGAATGCAACCTAAGTAAATAAATAAATAAGTCACATAATTTGGTTAGCCCTTAAAATAACCTTGAAGATTCATATTATACAATACCAGTTCAATAGTTCATGTAGATTGCAGTCTAAATTGAATATGAGATAAGGCGGCAGTGTGACTGCAAAAATAATAGCATGTATTTCTATCAAGTTGTCCTTGTAAATCAACAACCAGTGTTGCACCATTCAAGAATGACTTTGTTCTGTACATTCAATTAATCGTTCAAAAAGACTCACAGACGTCAGCGCACTGAAATACAGTGCCGCTGCACTACGGGTGTCCCAAGTTCGAATCCCAAATCTAGGACCTTTTCTGATCCTGCCCCTATCTCTCTCCCACTTCGCTTCCTGTCAGTTCTGTTCTGTCTTATCGTAATAAAGGCGAAAATGACAAACATAAAAAAAAATAAAAAATCTAAATGACTCAGACTTTCTAAAGGAAGTGTTCATGATTTTATTTTTATAATGATTCCACACATTCTAATAATAGTTTTCCAACTTGGTGAAGAGTGAAAAATGTCTATTATGACTGAAATACAGCACCAAATGAATCAGAATCGAATCATGTCTAATTAGAACTGGACTCGTGTAGCTTGTGTTTTAGAAACCTGAACTAACTATTTAAACATGCACAGTATTACACCGTGTCCTTACCAGGCGCAACGTGACAAGAAATTAATCTGTTCATATTTTTTGTGGACAGCCAATCAAAACACATGTGCATCAAATGCACAACGCCATAGAAACAAAACTCACAAAATATCGTTGTTTGTCAGATTCACACGCAATAGATTCTTTACTTGCTTGTCGCTTTTTAACAAGTAGTGTGTCACACATAATACGGTTATATTTTTAAACACAATAAATTCAAGTATTATAAAGTGTCAGCCAGGACTGTTTAGAGTACGGAACACGGATCAAAGTCTGCAGACCCCCTCAGACGCATTCACAGCACGCTTTCAAAACCTACATTCATTACAGCGTCTGTAAACACACTGAGAGTCAGTAAACACTCGGCTCAAAGGAGCTAAATGGCCACTGTTAGCAAAGCACACAGACACAAAACAGCCCTTCTGAGGAGAATGAGAGGGCAGGTAGGGTGAGCCGTGTGTGTGGACGGACAGCACCACATTTACTAGGCTGAGACACGTTCCACTGAACACATTAAGCAAGCATTTCACCACATGGGTGTAGCAGCATTGAAACGAGGTTTAGATGACATCACTATATGGTGAACCTAGAGCTCATAACTAGTAATTAGCTCACAATGACGCTGCTAGGTAATCTTAGCACTTCACCCAGTCTTTTTAATGAATTAACTTTCATGAGCCACAGAAATTCCATTATGCTCCGAGATCTCAGTTTTTTTGTCTGCGCAGAATTTTTACCTTATATTTTTAATATTGATAAATGCAAAGCAGAAGAGCTCCTTTCAGAGATGTTAAAACGTTATTTTAATCAAATAATATTTGATACAATAAAAAGTTCATTTTATGCACAATGGCATGTGTGGTAAACTATAAAGCTCATCTGGTTATAAACCATCATCACAAATAAATCTTGTTGATTTACAGCAGAGACGGAAATATCCGAATCACAAATCTATACTGCTTTCCTGTGAGCCTCAGTGCTGCCGAGGGATGGACACACACACACACACACACACACACACACACACACACACACACACTCTCGGGTCGGATTCCGGTTTAACATCTACTCCACCACAATGACCGACAGAAATGATTCCCTGTTTCAAAAATGTCGATAATGTTTCTCTTGATAATATTTGCACAGAGAGGCTTGTCTTGTGGAAAATTAAATGTGAATCCTCTGCCTTTATCAGCATGTGTCATGTCAAAGTCGAACAATATAAGAGGAAATCAATCAAGAGATCAGTCAATACCTGCCACACATCTGCTGATAGCACACACACAAGATCTAACACCCCCCATTAATTAAACTAGCTCTCTATAATTACACTGATCTTCAAAGAAGGTGACAGAGAGAGAGAGAGAGAGAGAGAGAGAGAGAGAGAGAGAGAGAGAGAGAGAGGAATGGTGGGGGGGATAAACCAGAATAAAATAGAAGGAAAGAACAGGGGGCTGATTACATGAATACATGCATCCGCGTTGTTGACTTCTGGGAAAATCTAACAGAGGTACAATATACATTAAGCAGATCATCAAAGAGCTAAATATGACATGTACGAGAGGGGCTAAGGGAAACACACACACACACACACAGAGTATTAAGCTGTTAAATGAGCTGGCTGCCGGCGTCTCCTTTTAAAGGATGTGAAGGAGATTAGGCTGAGGCGGCAGAGATTTGCCACCACTTTTGATTAGGAACGGATCATCCTGGATTTTCTTCACATCACACGTACACACTTGCACATCAGAGACGCGGCTAATTACAAACGCACACAGGCGCACACATAAATGCCCTCACACACTCCAGCAGCGGTGTCTAACTAATTACCTGCTGGAAATGACAGGATCTGCAGGTGAGAGGAGAGAAAGAGACTTTAACACCTGGGAGAGCAGAGATGAGACGGTTATCATTTTAACACCTGAGAAAGGAGAGAAGAGAAACAGTAAGGAGACGAGATGAGAAGAGAACACAACATGAGATGAAAAGAGACGAGAAACTGCAATCACTTTAACACTGGACAGAAGTAATAAGACATAAGAAAAGAACAAGATGGTTATCAATGTTAACACTTTGAAGAGACGAGCAAGAGTTGAGAAAAAGATGAGAGTGCTATCAATTAGCACCTGAGAAAGAAGAAAGTAAAGAGATGAGAACAGATGGATACCAAAATGATTCAATGTTTCTTTAATGATTCTGAATCGATCCACAGAATTGCCACATATACCAACTAGATCACCAAAATGGATAAACTTTGGATTCAAATAAGAGGAGCCGAAAGACTCCGACCCCTAAAGGAGGTAAAGAAAATATAAGATGATGGGAAACCAGAAGGTCATCATCATCTGCTTCTCCTCAAACACAGCGGTTGACACATTCCAGAGCAGATCAGTGAAAGAACTCTGCTTATCTATGAATGATCAGCCACAGAAGATCCGGACACGGAGTCCTGAAAAATGGGTCGTAAACCCATCACCCTGTTTTTCCAGGAATAAGGAGGGGTGGAACAGGAGGAGGGAGAAGAGAAAAAAAAAAGAGAGCAAGCAGAGAAATGCAACAGCTGTTTCCCATCACATCTGCACAGAGACACGGCCATCAGCTCACAGACACTGCCCTGCGGAGGAGAGAGACAGACACAGGGTGGTGTGTGTGTGTGTGTGTGTGTGTGTGTGTGTGTGTGTGTGTGTGTATGTATGGATGGTCACAGTGGGGGTGAGCGGCAGATGAAATATGGAGAGAAAGAAGGGGGGAGATAAAGCGAGAGTTGAAGTTGAGCTCAGTCGCTGGAGTAACCTGCTCTGCATTCCCCTTGAGTGAGTCTTTCACTCCCTCAGACAGCTGAAGTTCCTCTCGCTCTCGCTCCTTTTTTCTGACACTCAGAACAAGAAGGGCCTGTGTGAGTTCAAAGATGAAGGAACCCAAAGGAAAGTGTGTGAGTGTGTGTGCAAATGTCCTCATCAGACCCTGCTACACCGTCAAGGCATGGCAGCCGCAGCAGCGAGAAGAAATAGGACACATCCATCTGAAGCAGAGCGTGTCGAAGGAACGGCTCCTCGCACAAGTGACAAGGTTGTTTTTACATTCGCTTTGAAGAAAAATTAAACTAACATTTACACATGAAGCAACTACAATAAAACACTGCGGACTGGTTGCACACAAACACAAATTGCTGCCATGCGGAGTCGCTCGTATTTCAGTGACTCATAAAGATTAGGAAAATCCACTTTGCGAAAACTAAACACACACACACACACACACACCTCTAATAGGATGTGAGGTCATCAGATGGGTTGGGGGGGTGGTGCCATTTCCATGGCAACAGATGAATTAACCCCCCCAACACCCCTCTGAGTTTCTGTCTCCGGTAACCGCTGGGGAAGGAGACACACACACACACACACACACACACACACACACACACACATACACACACATGTTAGCAGTAGGTTTATCTCATTCCAGGTCACCATTGAGAGCAAATGGCTGAAAGATAATAATGAATCAAACTGAGAGGAGATGAATCACACTGGAGGTCTCGTGTTGAAAAACACACACATCTTCCTCTCAATCTCCCTCTCACAGGCTTTCAAAGCATTTGTTGACTGATAATGGCCACTAAAGTATACAAACCTTATGTTGTTTGTTTTGCTTTCAGACTGCCTTGATTGATCTTTCAACAGAAGAGAACTAAACCAAAATATTTACCTGTTAGTTCAAAGAGCCATTATTTAAAGCATCTCTGATCTAAACTGATTTACACACATGCAAGTTTACTCACCAATGTAAACTAAATAAAAGCGAATTAGTTGTACTACAAACTAACTTTAACCTGAAACCAAACAAAAACAGAAAAAACAATAACTTTAATCATGATCTTCTGGTGACATTTCTGAAGCATCTTGTTTCTCAAATGCATGTGCACACACATACCACCATTCTCTGTGCAGTATTTAACCCTGTCTGACTCCGTTATAGTGCACCAGGTGTAAGCTTATACTCGTACGGTCTCTCTTCTTTCCATCTGTTCTCAGTCCACCATTCCATGCACTCATATGTATTCATCCATACATAAATGCAATAAATTCTGGGAACTAACCACTATATGAAAGATATAATGCAAATTAGCGTTAACATTAAAATTTCCCTTTTTAAATTTGCTTAAAAATTCATGTACTTTGATAATGACAGCAAGCCCCTTAGCATGCATTTACAAATATGCTGAAGTAGAAATTCACCCTATCAGTTTTCTAAATGCATGTTATTGATCTTATTAACAGTTCATCCATGAATGTGGGTTTTTTTTTAATCTTGTAATTTTAAACCAAAAGGTCAGACTTCTCTCTGATGACACATGTTGGACTTTTCAATCCGTAAATCCATTTAAATTCCTCCATCCAATCAACAACCTATAGAAACAAGTCCCTGGCCTACTTGTATTTCTTTTTTGATAATCTGTTTCACTCGGATGTACGTCGCAGTATGCAAAAAAAGATCTGTCGCTTCTTACATCACATCGCGGCTTCACAGTGAATTTTCTCTCGAAACCCATTTACCTTCCATAATGTGATGTATTTCTGAGTGAAATGGGATATTTAATGAAGTAAAAAGTAGAGGTTGATTTTATCATACCAGATACATACCGGCACAGATGAATTATTCACAATAAGACCAGGAAAGTGCATTAAGACAAAAATAAAGTTAATTTTAATTTCACATTGACTTTAAATAACACCTACAGTCTTCGACTGCTAGCAAGAAACTACTGCAAATCTCCAAGTACTGCCAGGGACCTTCCATGCACAAAGGTTTTCAGTTTTGCGGGTTTTCCCATCAAAGCAAAAGACCAAACGCGAGGAGGCAAGAAGAGATCTTAAAGAAAAGCAGAATGCTAAAGAAGGGAGATTTGTTTCATCTGCTCTCATCAGCAATGACATCAAATAAAATCTCTCACACAAGGTGAGCAAAGAATAACCACGCGGCTCAATAAGGTTGTTTGAACAAATCCATTTCAAATGCTAAAAATCGATCTAAAAACACGTTTGCAAAGCCTCTCCACGTGAGAGCTGCTTGTTTGTCAGCCACACTTCCACTGAATGTTAAAATATCAATCTTCCTCTCTCGCTCCCTGACACCTCTCCTTCTCCTCCATCATCTATCCATCCACCCACCCATCTATTCATCCCTCTCTCCCTCTGCATCTAAATAAATAAACACTAAGAAGGGAGCGAGGGAGACCAGGAGAGAAAAACTAGGACACTACAACCTGGGACCCATAGACCTCCCCCACACACAGAGAGACTGACAGAGAGAGAGACAGGAAGGAGCGGTATACCGGCATAAATTTAGGTAAAGGAAGGAAGGAAGACGTGAGGGATAGAGGAAGAGGAGGGTATAGATGTTCAGGAAAGAGGGGGTGGGACGAACCAGACACTGGAGGGTGGTCACCGGCACTACAGTTTATTAATAATCCATATCAGATAAATCTTTCCAGTGTTAGACTTCAAGGGGGTTTGCAGAGGGATGAGGACGAGGCTAAATGGAGATTTCTGCCCTTTTAAGCTGCATCTGCCTAATCAAAATGCTCCCGAGCTAATCACTTAGTTGATTTTACATCCCTCGCTCGCCACTCCGCCTGGGGCTTTTTTCCTGTTCTTTTCTTTTTCGTTCTCTCACAGGCCCATGTTGCCCCGAGGGCTCGGTTATGGCATAGACAAATCACTCACAAACTGAAAATAAACTTACAAACACACATATATCATCTTAGCAGATGTTAAAACACATGCAAGGCTGCCTGCAAATAGAAAACAACTATTAAAAAAAAAAAAAAAAAAGAGATTGGGAAAATTTCATATTAAAGTGAGAACTATGCCTTACTCACTCTGAAGGGAGGAGTCCATCTCGTATGTATGTGTTTGTCACAGCCAGTTTATTTTAGAATTGAATATTTGCTTGATAATATAATAGCAAAATTATTTTTGGTCAAATAAATGCAGGCTTGTTGAGGATAAAAGTAAATTATACAAAGTAAATTATAAATACACAGAAATATTAACAAGTTTTGGTACGAACGAACTATAAGAAAATATATGCAAGGGTGTTTATAAAATTGCCTAAATTAGGTTCAAATCAATCATGAAAATGTGTCACCAAAATTACAAGGAGCAAATTTTAGCATGTACTCTGCTAAAAGCCTTATGAGTGATTGAGCGGCTCACTTTCATTTAGATTGACCCTACAAGTAGCGTTCTCTTCCCACATTGCCTTTCAAGGGCACAAAAATGGCATTTGGAATTCGCCCACTGCGTCAGTGCTTTTATTCCCCATCATGCTATGCTTCTCAGTGAGCACAGAGGGCCATAAAGGACAGCGAGGGCGAAAACTATCCATTCACCCGTCGTAAGTGTGTGAGGAACATTTTCTCCTCTCTTCATTCTTCTGTCCTCTAGAGAGCAGGGGAAGAGAAGGGTGGATCCTCCGGCGCTGCCATATCACTTACCTGTATGAATGGACACGGCTGAGAGAACAATGAGGGGCTTTCTTTAGTCTCTCTCTCTCACACACACACTCACACTTGTTTGAAAGGCAGTATGATTCTAAAAGAGGTAGGGGGACAAACACAATGGCCTCTCTGTTCCTGCACGGTCACCATTTCATGTTCCCTTTACTCATCACTGTTAATGAGTAATTATGTGTAATTTAGAGAGGAATTCAATACAAACAATACAATAATGCATCTTCATCAACTGAATTGTACTGGTGTGTGATGTGGCATAAGCTAGTACTAATTTTTATTCATTTCAGTGACTCAAATTTTTTGACTCTGTTCACATTTACTTCGATTAGCAGATGTTTTTATAGAAAGCTACTTAAAATAAGGAACGTGAACAGCCAAACAGATTTGTTTAGAGATTTTCCATCAGTATGGCGTCGCAAGTAAGTGTTTTTTTGTCTTTTGTGAGCAAGTAATTGAATCACTAAAAAGACTCCTTCAAAAACACAGTAAGAATTATAGCTTATTACAAATAGTTTTATGGGAATGATGTTGCTTATGAACAAATTACAAAAGGAGATTGATTTTTTTTCCTCCATTTTATCAACTTTTGGACTTGACTAATATCATTCTATGGAAGTGATTCATTCACTTTAAACATTTCTTAAAAAACAGACTAAAACACGGCTACTGAATGTACATTGTTGGGTGACGCAGCATCAAACAATAGTCTAAATGTAGCAAATACGTCATCTACTCCGAAACTATTGTTTGTGTCACAGGTGTCACTGAGTTCTCTCACTGATCCTTACAAGTATTTTGACCTTTAACGGAGTCAAAAAATTATTTTCTTTACTGTCTTCACATGTGTTTTCTCTTTCAACAACGGAAAAAGAGCTGTTTCAATGACTTAACCTTCATGAACCTCGTAATGTGACAAGAAAAGAAAGAGACAAGAGAAGAGAGACTACTGGGAAAAGGAAAGAGAGGTCAGACCCAATTTTAAAAGAAATGGTGCGATTGGGAGCAAAAAAAAAATTGCCCTTCCTTTAGAGGAGAAAGCAAAGGGCAGGAGGAAGAAAAGAACAAAGGCATGACTGCGTCCAAATAGTAAAGAGAAATAGACTGGTTGCATTTGAAAGAATGATTTTACATGAAAGGTAAATCAGGAAGAGAATCATGCCTGGGTTCTCCCGTCATAATAATAACCACAAACAGAGCACAGAGACACAGCCGCCAAAAACATACTCTGACTTGTAGAAGAATCGACTGTCCTGGTTTTACGAAGCAAACTGGATTAAACAACATCTAGCCAAAGTCCACAACAAACAAAAAGAAACAGAAGAACAACACAAGCTGAGGTAGAGAAATAAGAAAGAAAGGAAAAAGACATGGCTAGAGGAATAATGAGTCATAGAGAGGGGGAAGAAGGTCGCTGGAGAGTGACAGACTGAACATCTCAGCAGTCAGATAGACCCGTTAAGTGGACTGAATCCTCAAGATGGAAGAAGTGAGAAACAAGGGATAAAGAGGAAGAGGGGAACTGGTGGGAGGAAGGACTGCGCTCGTTTGTTAAATGGCTGACAGGAGCAAAAGAATGAGACCAAAAACATCACAGAAGGAAGTCTGAAGGAACACAATGAGGATCAGAGGTCAGAACAAAGCTCAACCTCCTGCTTGGAGGAAAACAAAGAAGAACGTTAGGGAAACATACCTAACAAAATGTTGTGTATATGTTTGCATCTTTAAAATGAGGGCTGGTTCACATAATATTGATCATTCTGTCATGCTCTAAACCTGTATGAGTTTTTTCTGTGGAGCACAAAATTAGATATTTGGGTCGATCTCTCTCACAAAATCTCATTTTAAAAGTATTTTTTAAATAAATAAATGTACTCTTTATATTCATATATAAATTAAAAGTCACTCTAAAATAAAAAATACATTATTTTGCATAACTTGAAAACATAACCTGAACTCTCTTAACCCGGTCATAAAAAGGTCAACTTATCTGATATTTTAAAAGACTTACTGACCTTGCCACAAATTTATGAGGGTCTTCAGGGGCCCACTCTATGATATTGTTTCCTGTTTTATGTTTTAAGCACGTTCCTCACATTTTTAATTTAGTGGAAAAAGTTTTATAATAAAAACAAAAGATTATCCCAAAGTTTTTCTTTCAATAAGTTCATTTTAATGAGGCTTCATTCTTTAATAAGTCACGTAGACAACCTCCAGTTCTCCTTAGGAGAACTTTATTTAGGCAATTCACACACTTTTTCTTGGTTATTTTACAGTATTTCTTCAAATACGCTGACCTTATAAAATACTACAGAGAACATATACTAGCATTCACCAAATGTACCCAACAGAACTCACAGGAGACGGGCAAAATTATCTTAAAGGTCACTGCTGTTTTTCTCTGACAGCTCGCTACGCTGGGCATGCTAATGACATTAGCGTTCTCTGAGGAGCGATGTGCTGCTCACACTTACAGGAATAAGATAATTCAGCTTGCTGTGACTGTGCTGTAGTTACTGTATCTTGTCTAGAATGAGGCTGCACAAAAAAATAAAAATGAGGCCATTTCTGGCTGGCTCAGATCCAGTCCGGCTTCCATCACACAGCAGACTGGCACGACATTCTGCGGACCAGGTGCAAGGCACTCAGGAAGAGGAGGAGAGGAAAAGACAATGATAGACAAGGGCAAACAGGCGCTAATGCCATCGCTAACCACAACTGAGTGCAGGGATAAAGAGTGTGAAAAGGATGTGAAAGTGGGAAAAAAAGGACAGTGGGGATAGAACAGAAAGCGAAAAGTAAATAAAGCAAGATCAGACATCCTCTGGAAATGAGGGACTATCTTTCACAGTGATGTCAGTCTGACGGGCCAGAGGCTTAATGTCTTCAATAAGCCGTGTCGACTCGCAAGGGCATAGCTGGCCTTGCTGATCGATACAGGATCAATAGAGCAAAGCCTCGCTTCCTTGTCTGCCTCTGGCTAGCCGACTCCAGATGGACAAGCTAAGGACAGTGAGAAAAGAGGGAGGGGGAGAGGAAGGACAATATTCCAAATAGTATCGCAGTCACTTCATAAAACAGTGAGGGAGAGAAACCGAGGCTAATCAGAGGAAGATCGTCTTCTGCGTGATTTGTGAACAGTGACTGGGCTACTGAAGGTCACACGCTTCATTGCAGACAACGGTTTTAATTTTCCCTGCTATGGAGCGTAGCATGTGGCATAATGACACAATTAATGACTAAGGACCTGTCAACTATTGTTTTAATTTGGTTTTAACTTTAACACCACAGCTGCAGTATAACGTCAATGACAGAAGAAAAATATCATTGGAATCACTATCAGAATGATTTTTTCCGTCTGATGAATGCTAAAAACATTTAACAGCCAATCTGAATCCAGTTGAGGTTCATTTTAGCTCCACTTTCTACCCAACAAAAAGATAAAAGCGAATTTGAAAATAACCTTGACCACAAAATTACTTATATTTCACCCATTACTCATAAGTCGGAGATTGTTGTGTATGACCGATAAAAACATTGATAGCCAATCAGAATCTACCCGACTTTGAAAAGCTTAAGCGTTTAGCGGCAGACGACATAACCACATCTCACACTTATAATGTGCAGAACTTTAACGTCTGTTGATGTGAACGTCGATATAGTTGTTGTTTTTGGTGTAAATGCAAATTTCCACACATTGGGCTTCATTCGTGAAACACGAGCAGAACGAATTTGTGTGTAAATCATTCGTAAAGCTGTTCTGATGTAAATTTTCGGATTCATGAAATGAATCAAAATGTTAATTGGCACGAAAAATGTACACCTGCTCCCTACCATGTGTAAATGGTGCGTAAAACGTTCTGTGTTATTTTTGGCAAACTGATGACACTGAATTTTGATGCACTGCCATTATAATATTTTACAAGTTTGTTTGCTTGGTTTTGTTTTTTTGTAGCTGAGAGTTGATAACTGTTTAACTTTGGGTAAAACCAAAACGCAGCACTTGTCACTGTTACTTTTTACCCAGCCGTCCAATCAATGGAGGAGGGGCGGGACAAATACTACACTGACCAATAATCCTACTTGTACAACAACTGAACAACAATAGAGAAGTTAATATTGCTGGTTACTGCATTTTTATGTTCAGTAATATTCTTCAAAATGAGATACTAGTAATACGTTACTGCCGTGGATATTCCTAATCATAGCAACCAAAGCGTCTCAGCTGGAAAAACACTGTGCCATCAAAGCATTATCATTCGCCACCAGCTGGCCGTTTTCAGAAGAGCGCCTGACATTTTTCAGCTGGCTAAACGTTTTGATGGACACGTTAATCGAATATTTATTGTTAGGCATGTGGCCTATTAGTCTTTTTTGCATTTATGCAATATACTGGAGCCAAAACTGAGAAATTAGACCGGAATATTCCACTGCGTTCCTGGACACGCAATTTGCACAGTTGTAATTTATAGGCGGGGATTATGCCAATTGTGAATGAGCATGCACACGCGCCCTATTTACGAATGATCAGAATTTATCAACATACACCATGTTTAACTATCAAATCTGATGTGTACGAAGTGTTTGTGAATCCAGAGGAGAGTTTTCGGGAAGGTCCATTTTACGTGCAAATTACTCAGAATTTACTCCTATGTTTACGAATGTTTCATGAATGAGGCCTAGGGGTGTGCCCGAAGCCGAATACCTTATTTGGAAAAGGCACGGATAATGGCTTCAAAAACTATTAACGAATAATTCTGCCCGAATATTCATCTGAGGCTGCAGCACAGTCTGGTGTTTGCTAGATAACAGTTGAGCCACGGGATCAGCCCGATATTTTACACAAACCTCTAAAGTCACGCAATAATGAGTGTGTGAAGTGAATGAATTTAAACTTTATGAATGAAAAGAGCGCAAATCAAACACCGCTTGCTGTTGCCTCTCCGTGCATCTCTCAGAAATCAGAGCTTGGCAAGAGTAATATCAACTAAAATAATACATCATACATGTTCTATTATGTGTGTAGGCTATATTTAAAAAGGCAGTGATTTAAACCTTATAGGCTACGATATGATACACGAATGAATGGATTAAGCACAGCACGATCACCGATCAAACAGCCTGCCGTTGCGCATGTCTCTCAAAAACCAAAGCAGCTCTCTGTCAAGAGTAGGCTAATAATCAGATTAGATACAGATACATTTTCTACTAGGCCTACATGTTTGCTTCTTTATCTTTTGCTGGTTTGCGTGGCACACACACATTTGTTTAGTAAAGTAAAAAAAATAAATAAACAATAAAAAAGACTGCTTAAAGAGTTCCGCGTAATGAAAAAGTGCGCCTTGAATTAATTAGTCGTGTTCAGATTATTACTAAACTTTTGTCATGAAAGCTCTCTACTTGTGTGTTCAATTTATTTTTAGAAATTAATTTTATATTTTAGAACACTGAATAGGGCAAATAGTCGAAACAAATATTTTTTCCAAATCTAGCTATAGCTACTGTTCTCTTTTTTTTCCATACTTTTCCAGACATGCAAATTACTTAAGTGAAATACCTACTTTTTAAAACTGTGCAGGAACCGGTGAGCCAAAGGAAATCATGTTCTTTTACATAAACCTCTAAAATTACAACGCAGTAACAAGTGTGCGAATTAAATGTGTAAACTATGAATGAAATAAGCGCAAATAAAATAGCAGTGTTACACTTGCCTTTTTCCATGCATTTCCTGGAAATTACTTTCCATATTTTTAAACTGCATAGGAACCCTTACTGTTTTAATTAGAATATATTTAAATATTTATTTATTGGATCATGAAAGGTCACCAAAATGGGACTCGAACTTGCGTTCCCTGAAGCATAACCGCTCTACATCTCAAAGCACTGCCAATACAAGGGTATCGGCTCTGACTGTAATAAGATATTTAAATAAACATTATAATCATTAACAAATATATTTTAGTTAAACATGGCATATTTGTTCAGTGATAACTATGAAAAAAAAAAAGGCTGTAAAAACTTAGACTTTTTTTTAATGCTTTATTAATTCAATGCGTAGAATCATAGACATAACGGTCTTATCAAGTATAACTGTACGAAGCTCCGGTTCTATCCAAATACAGATACAGACACAAATAATTTTGTGATTGTTACAGATACAAATACTGGCTTCGCTGCACACCCCTAAGGCCCATAGTGACTGAGTCATAATGTGTGTATGGGCTAAAATGGTACTGTTGGACTGAGACTTTTTTAGCTCTAGTCATAATATAGGCTAATGCAATTCTCCATTGTGGGATTCAAACCCTGCTTATGCAGTTATTTAGAGGCACAGCTATCCAGCCAGACGCGTCTTTTCACGCAACCTCGTCTCTCCACACTCCTCTGTGCCCAGTGTGCAAGAGCGCTTGCAGTGAGGAGTCCTGAAACCACTGGCATCCTAAATTCATGAGACAGCACGAGTGTGCTTTTAAAAAATCCTCAGGAATCAAAACCACTTTCACCCCCCTTGCCCCTCCCTCTGTGAACCTCTTAGGACACACACACTCATTTTGCAAAAAGAAAAGAAGCCTTTCAGTTATTTCATCATCTGATGTTTCTGCCTCAAATGATAAAGCATCTGCATGTGTTAGAAAGACTCGGTAGGCGTTTCATTTCAACTTGAGGACAAAAATAGGACATTTTCTTTATGATCTTGTTTGTAAAATTGACAATTTGATGTCATCCCAAATTTATCTGTCCCTCCAGGATTCATGCCAGTGAACCCATAATAAAGAAAATGTATTTAAAAATGGAGCTGGATTTGAATTTAGAATTTTAGAATTCTTTGTGAACATGTTGCACAAGCTCTCAATTGAATTCTGATTTGTTTCTGATTCATTTGGGTATATTGCAGTTATAATGTATATTTTATTTATATGAAGGAAATTCTTTTCTGCTGATGCTGTAAATATATACAGGTCAGTGTTTCAAACTGATGACTCAAACTATCCATTATGTTTATAAGAGTCATTCATTTTGAACCAGACCTCACTGGTCGTGTTGCATGTTTTTGATTCACTAAAAAGAATTGATTCATGATCACTCTGTAAATCAGACTACACCGGTTGCGCAGTATGTTTGTTCTGCATTCAGCCCTTGTGGACAATTGTGGACAGTCTGTTGAATACAGTTTGCAAACTTACATTCATGATTGTCTTTTCTGTCCTGCTTTGGTTGTACAGAATAGAGCAGCTTGGACATTCTACTAAATATCTACTTTCATATTCTACGGAAAATGAAAGTCAGTGTGGAACATGAGAATGAAATGAAGACAAATTAAATTTTTGGGTGAACTAATCCACTAAATTAGGACCGTTTCTATCAAGTTCATGACTAACCAAAGCTGAGTGAATATGGAGCCAGCAAACCAGACAGAGGAGCTACAGCATCCCAGAAAACCTTCAGGGTTGTGATGTTAATCATAAAACGAACTGGATGGCATTCTGTCTAGAGGGGCTGAACACTCATCATGTCCTATTCCTTTTTATGCCATTTGGCTTCTATTTTAAAGAGGGCAGATCTGTGGTCATTTTCCCTATGAGTAGACATGGCCTACTACAGCAATCTGGCAACCCTCGACATTCCCACATCAAACTGGCAACCACATACCACTATTCAGACCAACTGGCTACTGACCCCTGGAGGGTCGCTGATCTCCCAGCATGCAATGGGACAGGGAGGTAAACTCAGCCAGCATGGGAAGTGATAACATGTGTCTCCCTGAATCAGGTTTTGTCTGCTTTTCCTAGATGCATAAAATAGGGAACAATTTCACCACAAGATCACATGGCACTTTTAGAAGTGGATGGTAAACCACAGCAAGAGCAAAACCCTGCTTTCTCATTCCTCGCTGTCACTTTTGTTTCACTTCTCACCATCTTGTCGCAGCCACAATGGTCGGTTGGCTTTCCATCACCAGACGAAAGACTAAAATATGAGGTCCAATTAACTGGACATATCAACCCCATGAATCTCTAATACCGTAAAAGCATTCTGAGATCTGACATCTGCTGAACTACTGAGAGCAGAGCGAGAGAAAGAAAGTGACAAGAATAGAGCCAGGCAGTCAGAAAAGAAACGCTCGAAAGAGCCTAGTCCTCTAAGTGCTTCAAGGACCAGTTGAGATTCATTTTAGCTCCACTTTCGAATGAATAGAAAGAGAAAAGGCCATTCTGAAAATAACCCCAACCACAAAAGTTACTTATATTATATTTGACCCGTCACTCATAATTCAGACTTCATTGTGTGCTGTGGATATCGCACAAAGCTTTGCTGGAAACCTCTAGTGTCCGTATTAGTGCAGGTTGATGTTAATTACAAGGTCAGACATTGATTTCTGCAGACTGCATTCCCAGAGCCGCATGTCAAACACAGACCTGCGACAAGTGTTAAAAGCTTTGGTTCCCCCATCCACAAATCCCCCAACACTCATCCAACCTTATCTTTACAAGAAGCCAGAATGAGACATCCAAAATCACTGTCGGCTCCCTTCACCCACATATTCAGAGGAAAACTACCTCATATACACCCTTAAAAATAAAGGCTGTTTATTGGCATATGGTTCCATGAAGAACATCCACGAAACCTTTCCATTGCACAAAAAGTGTTCATCACACTAACAAATAAATGGTTATTTTAGGAACTGTTCACTCAAACTTTGGGCAACCAAAAATGGTTCTTCTATGCAGAAAACACCCTTTTTCAACCTTTGTTTTAAAGAGTGTACCGACTGATAAACTTGCATAAGATTTCTCGCAGGAATTAAATGTTTTTAAATCAATGTTCTTTCCACAGTCTACCAGTTCTGTCTACTGCTACACCTCCTCCCACGTTCTTTCACCAGCTCAGACGCTAATAAACAGCGTGGCCTTGAGGTCAGAGCGAGGAGGGGCGGGGGGAAGATTTGAATACACCAATGACAATCATCTCTCAAACAAAAGCAAGCGGATAAGGACAGCATGGACGCAGAAAGAGAGGAAGGGAGGGAAGGAAACAGGAGAAGATGGAAGAATGGAGGCTGAAAAGCTTCAGTTTCAGTGCGACTTTTGTTTACATGCTCCCGTATGTGGAAATGGCGAACAATGGAGACAGTCTCACCCATTTACTCAACATTTCTTCACTGTTTAACCCACTTGAGCCAGCGCTGTCGCAATCGCTGCGTGTGCTTGTTAGTGTGCGTCTGTAACTGCTGTGCTCACACAGTTTAGAATAAGGTCAGCTTGGCCTCCGCCTCTGTCATCGGAGCAGCCTAACATTTTCAAACCCCCTCCTCCTCCTCCTAAACACACACACACACACACACCACTTGATGCATTCAGCCAGAGACGCCGCTACAGTAGCCCCCCTAACCCCGGCTTTCAATGAAAACACAGTGTTACCGTGGCAACGGGTTCAAGCATTTTTTGACCTGTGTTCACTAGGAGGGTATTATAACACAATCAGTAGTTTCTATTGTGCAGATCTCTGCTCCCTGAAGCCTACATTTTGGTCTGGAACTAGAAAGATGAACTGATGCAAGTTTAACAGTCATAAAACTAGCTTAAGCCTACTTCCTGTCTATATAGCTCTTAATTTCAAAAGCAACAATGAGGTTATTAAAATAATCTTTTATTTTTGCGTGCTTGAAGTTGGTCTGATTGTATTTATTAGGCATGCAATGAAAATGAGTCTGCAGGGGCCACTGAGGCAAGCATACAAAACAATGCTTTGACCCTTAAAATATTTCGCAACTGCTGCGTATAAAGGCAAAAGCTCCCAGGACACTGAACTAAACGGATGCGAAGGGAAGGGGGAAAAAGAAAACACAAGGCCTGTTTATACTGTTTGCTTAAGCGAGGCAATCATGACCCCTTCTTCCGCGGCTCTGTTCATAAATAAAAGAAATCCTTTGTTTCGTTATTCTAGTTTTCCTCCTGAAGTGCAGTCGATGTACTGTGAAATTGGCGCAGGCAGAAGAGGTCCAGACCATGAATAAGTTAAAGGAATGAATTGTTTTTTAAAGTTACGACAAAGAACTGCATCCTATGATGTCACAAACCTTCGACACATCATATCCTCCTAATGCATAATGTCATACACATGCAGTGGTGGCCAAAATTATTAGAACACTAGTATTATCCCCAGCTAGAAATGGGTTTAAGTCAGTTATTTCTATCTTTTGCTGTAGTGTGTCAGTAGGAAATATCAGTTTACATTTCCAAACATAAATTTTGCCATTAATTGTAATAATCCAGTGAGATTTTTGTCTGACAACAGCCAGTGCTCCACACAGAGATCTGACCTGATCTCTGAAGAAAGAGAAGAAACAGAACAAACTGAAACTTTTGAGATGTCTTGGACGTTTTGGATGCCACAGTTCTTCTGGATTTATTCTGTCTCAGTTTGTTCTGTTTCTTCATGTCATTCCAGACAGACTGGATGATGTTCAGATCAGACAAAAATCTCACTGGATTATTACAATTAATGGCAAAATGAATGTTTGAAAATGTAAGCGGATATTTCCTACTGAAATATTCCTACACATTACAACAAAAGAGAGAAATAACTGACTTAAAACCATTACTTAAAATACTAGTGATCTAATAATTTTGGCCAACACTGTATACGCACACATATCATTTATTTTTTATTCATACATTATTTAGCCTATATATAATAAAACAATACATAACCTAATATAATATAAACTTCTAAAAATCAGCTGAAAAATATTTGACTAACTTAAATTAAATATTAGCCTACTTAAATATTTTTAGCGGTTATGGCAACTTACAATTAACCAGTGATAAGTTCTTCTGTAGCATTGACATTCTTTAATTAAAATTTCTAATATCTTTTACAGAGTGTGCGCTCGGTTAGACACTCAAGCCGAGTTTTTCATGACATTCACACCAGCCCGGCTCGCTCGCTGTCAGGTGTAGTGCACCTGCGAACCGTGACATGGTCCCTGAATAATTAAACTGCAAAGACAATGAAGAGCCCCTGAATCCACGATCAAGAGAAGCTGCGCGAGGCGTGCAGTGAAACATGACGAAACGATAGGCAGTGACGTCAGCCTATGTCTCCAAATCAATGATCGACTGTCTGTCAAATTAATTATATTATTAAAATTAAACAAAATGACGCTCTGAAAGAGTGATTTTAATCTTTAAAAGAAAACTGTAAAATAATACCAAGTTGAAAACCCACGTTTAAAAAAAATAGTAAGAAACACCCTGTTGCGTGATAGACGGATTGATTTACATTCATTTGTGCCCCTTCAGCTGGAAATAATGGGATATGATGTGAAGGGAAGAAAAGACGCCAAGGACGTGAGGAACCGAGAGAAATGTGGTACGAGGAAGACAGAGCACTGAAGGACGACAGGATATTGTCCCGAGTTTCGCAAACAAAACACACCTGTCAACACGTAAGAGTGGAAAAAAGCACTAGCAAGACCACACCTAGAGAAACATGGCGCTTATCGAAACCAAACTCACAATCTCCAGGGAAAAGAAACGAGATACATGATCAAACAGGCAAAGTTATTTCCCCCCGTACTATGAGACACTGGGCTAGTTAAAACAATTATTTTAAGATGACTATAGTCATAGTCAGAGAAGCGCGCGCACGATTAAGATACACTGAAGGATATTTCTATCATGAGACCGAGTTGCGCAAACGCTTTGATTAAGGTTATCTATTAAAATGAAAGTAAAAGTGAACAGTGTATTTTATAACCGGCAACAATTAGTGATTCCTTTTACTATTTAAACATGATATGATATGTCTTACCTTGAATAATTAGGAGAATGAGTGCGCTTAACAGTCCTGACATGTTCATCGGAGAGAAGGGTGGACGGTCCACCTTTAATAATTTGTCGGTTTTCCGCTTGTTTAAACTCAGTCAGCTCAGAGTCCCAAAAAATAAACCAAGATAGTTAGATGGAGATTTTAAAAAAAAATGCTACGTGGTTCCTCTGGTTTCCTTTAATGGACGAGCGCAGAAACTTAATGTTAAAGTGCGCGGCTGTATTCAGCGCGTTCCTTTGGAGTTGGTTTACAATCTAGTGTTAAAATTCCCTTTTGAATTGTATTGATAGCTCAAGTCCTCCGAAACTGTGACGCGGCGTCCGGCGACCAGGTAAAAAAACGTCCTACAGGTGAATAAATATCCGGTGAGTGAGTTGTAGGTTTCGCGGACGCAGGAGTCTCATCGAACCTGTCGCGCAGGGCTCGCTCTGTCGAAACTCGAGCAGACGCGCCGCTCATTGGACGAAAGCGTGTGATGTCATGCTACGTCACGCTGAATTTAAAGTCACCTAAATCCAGAAAACGCCTGGTACTTTCCAACTTTTTAACCGTTGCACTATTTTTAAGTTCAAGGCGACTATACGATCAATTAATCCATTCGAGACGACTTGTGTCACAATAATGTGTAATAGTGTAAGGCAATGTAGCTAATATTTCTAATCTGTTCAAGTAGGATATTATGCTGTCCGTTGTGAATATAGCCTAATATGGCTTCCCGTTTCAATATAACAATGAAACTAAGCACTTTTATGAGTTTAGTTTCAGAAATGAGTTTATAGTTTCTTGCTTGATTTGTTTTCCCTTTTTTATTATTTTTGGTTTCGTTTCCAGTTGAACGCAGATTCATTCATTACGAGATTCGTGGAGTTACCGAAAATGCAAAGGAACAAGTAATAAGTGCCAGAAATATATTTTGGCCAAGTTTTGTTTCAAGTTGTCGAGTTGTAGTGAACTGGTACATGTAGCTCTAGCTCTCCCCCTGCTGGTAACATATAACTAAAACATCACGGACAGCTGCGATCATCTGTGAAACAAGCGCAAATATTTCCAGTTCTACATCCCCGAAACAACTTTTGTTCAGAAGTTATGCTGATTTTTTTCTTCTTCCTCAGATAGAAGGCAACATAGAGACCAAATCTGTATGTTTGAGTGAGATCGTTATGTCTTCTGAAACAGGTCTGTCCTATACAGGCAGAATGCTTGATTGTACCTCACGAGTATCTGTCACTTCCACCACCCCATTAAATCATCTCTCTCTCTCTCTCTCTCTCTCTCTCTCTCTCTCTCTCTCTCTCTCTCTCTCTCTCTCTCTCTCTCTCTCTCTCTCTCTCTCTCTCTCTCTCTTTACTCATTCTTTCTTTCTGATTGTTTGCAGGAGGCCAATGACACATAGAGTACTATGACTCTCATTAGCTGCTTTGCCCTAGTTTGCTCTCTCTGAAGTTTCTCTTCCCCTGCTCATTTACCCCGTCCATCCTTTCTCCATTTCAGTTTTCTTCAGTTTTATCTCTTTTTTTGGAGACCTTCTTTCATTCTTTAGCTCAGAGGTGATTAGGAGCTGAGCTGGTAATGGGACTTGGAGGTGCTGATAAGTCTGTTAGCTTTAATTAAAGACATTTACGGGGATGTAAAGACATTTAGCCAGAAGCTGAAGACCATTTCTGATTACATCTCTAAATCCTTTTTCTTATGCTCTCTCTCTCTCTCTTTTTCTCTGTCTTTTCACAAGCAATTCCCACAGTCGACTGGACGTCTGCTCTGTCCGGTTTTATGGATGACCAACTTTTTGTATGATTTAGAGTTCAGAAATGAGCTTATTTGGTGTTATTTGTACTTATATGTTCCTTGTTAAAGCCAGAAACATAACTATGTGACTGCGGATGAAAGCATCAGCTTATCTCGTTATGATTATATATGTGTGCTGTTTTATCAGCCTCCATGTTTGTAAACTTGCTTCCGTTCTTTGTATGTGTTTTGACATTTGTTTTGTTTATCAGCTTCTGTCAGATGCTGCTCTCAGCTCTTAATGTCGGGCCCTTTTCCTGTCTTGTTCTTGTGGTCAAATGCAAGAAAAGAAGACATATTCTTGCACTTTAACTAGCTAACTATTAAGAATATGTTGCATCCTAGCAGCACCATGGGAAAATATTTTCATGCTTTCATACCTATTTGTTTTGGTTCATGTTTCCTCATCTCTCCTCTCATGGCAGGTATGAAAATCTACATATGTGTGTGTATTATTATTATTATTATTATTATCATTATTATATATTAAACTAATCTTTTATCTAATATATACATAGATATTTAGATAATGTGTTTTTTTCACCCTCCTTTGGAATATTTCTTCACTTTAGGTTGCCTGAAATAAAGTTGAACTTTTTTTTAAGTTAAATTTCCAAGTATAACTAATTTTATAATATACCGAAAAATCAAACATACATTAATGACTAGAAGCACTTAAGGGGGATTCTGTGTTATCTAAATGAACCACTGAGACACTAAATTGCATTGGGCTTATATTCATTGGATGATTAACATAGATATCTGCAGCTTACACACTACAGGGGTTCTCAAACTGGGATCTAGAGACCCCCAGGGGGCTGAAAGAGGGTTTAAGAGGGTCTACAAAAAATTGAGAGAAAAAAGATTTTACAAAATGTATGTAAAAAGACAGACTTAATACAAAGTAATTTTTTATTCATTTTTAAACATTTTGCTTTCACTTCAGTACAGCATGATACTTGCTGAAAATTTACTCACCTTCATGCCATCCAAGATGTAAATGAGTTTGTTTCTTTATCAGGTACAGATCTGTAGAAATGTAGCATTACATCACTTGCTCACCAATGGATCGTCTACAGTGAATGGGTGCCGTCAGAATGAGAGTCCAAACAGCTGATTAAAAACATTACAATATTCCATAAATAATCCACGTCTCCAGTCCATCAATTATTGTCTTGTAAAAGGCTGCATGTTTGTAATTAACAAATATGTCATTAAAGTTTTTTAACTTTAAACCATTGCTTCTAGCCAAAATACAAATACGTAATAATGCTCCTCCAATGAAAAAGTCCATCCCTGCTTTCATCTCACATCAAAATCCACTGACATATGTTTAGAACAGTTTTTGAGTTCCAATGGTATAAAATTAAAAACGTCTTGATGCATTTGTATATTACAAACATGCAGCTTGTGGGTCATTGTGATGTAAGCTATTTGGACTCTCTTTCTGACGGCACCCATTTACTGCACAGGGTCCATTGGAGAGCAGTGTTATGTGTAAGATGTTTGGTTGGTTCTACATGCCTAAGCGCTGTTGCAGATTTTATTCTGTTGCTGCTTTATTAAATAACATAAGTTGTTTAAAATATTGTGGCTTGTCATCAGCTTGAGTCAAATGTACTTTTCATTTATCTGCAAATTTCATGGATTCAGAGGCCGGAAGAATTATGCAATTACCATGTTTTTGGGGTGTAATGGAAAAGTAATGTAACTAGTAGTGTAATAAGTATATTACTTTTGAATGGAGTAACTAGTAATGCATTTTTTGAGTAACTAACCCAACACAGTTGGTGAGCAAGTGAAATCATTCCAAATCTCGCCAAATCTGGATATCTTGTATGGCGTGAGGGTGAGTACATTTTCAGCAAATTTGAATGTTTGGGTGCTTTGATATGTTTTATTTATTTAAATGTAATGCATTTTCAGTAACAGAGTCTGTGTGACTTCTCTGGTCTATATAGGTGATGAATGGAATAATGTGGTCATGGTACGTGAGAACACATCTGTCACTCTGACCTGCTTTGATTCACCACCCACATCTTCTGTACTGGTTACGTGGAAGATGATGTCAGCCAAGGAGGATCGCTGGTCATATTTGTTATCAGCCAACTGCATCGATGGACAAACAGATGGACACAGCAGCAGAGTGTTTAGAGGCAGAAAATTTGGGATCTCTGCAGATGCCTCACTGATCTTCATGGCCGCAGCAGCTGAGCAAGGACGCTACTCCTGTGTGATAGAGCAGGATGACAAGAAGCTACAGGAGAGGACTGTTCTTCTCGCCCTGATTAAATGTAGACCATATAACTGCACCATAACGCGTTCTTCTTGTCTCAATGTCTGATATCTCCAAGTATTCTCTCCTTCTCTTTTGCAGTATCTGTCACTCCCACGCCCCCTGTCACAGTGGACAGTACTGTGAGACTGGCAGCTCAGGTGTCTCCCTCCTCCATAGCCGCCTGGGGAACGTGGGTGTCTCCCTCGGGTGAACAGCTACACACTGAAATCTCCCATGGCACGGGCAGTCTGCTCAGCAAGCTGCCTCGTGTCACCAGTAAAGACAACGGAGTCTATACCTGCAGAATCCGTGTCCATGGTAACAGTGGCACGTCTATCTCGGAGCACAGGGTGAACGTGACAGTGAACGGTGAGATTTGGAGATATTTTTTGAAAACATGCCAGTCAGATAAGTTTTTTAGTCAATGTTATCTTTTAAAAGATTTGAAAGGATTTAATATAGCAGTTTTTTTCTTCTTCTAGCAAATAACAAAGTTTATACTTATTTTATTGTATTTAGAAATAGAAGCTCTACAGGGCGCTATAATTAAATACACTAATGATAACAATTAACACTACTGATTATTTAATTCTTTGAGAATAAATCCGCACCACAACTATAACAATAACAATAACGAGACAGAAGTGATATTTTTGGAATCTCTATCGGATTTTTTTTTTTTACATTGTCAGTCAGAATCCAGCCTGATTTAAAGAGCTTGAGTATTTAAAGCAGCAGAGGACATAACTGCAGTATGTGCTTATAATAAACAGAACCTAAAAATAGTTGATGTATTACCAATCTTGGTGTGAACAGGCCTTGAGGCTTGAATTGTGTCAGGTTTTGATTCACTAAAAATGTCATTTTTATACAGTTAGTACTAGTAGATGATGAGAAGTGGTGAGAAGAAAAGAGTCATTTGAATCATTCACTCAACCGATTTGTTCAAATAACTGATTCATGGAATGAAATAAAGACAGGCTGCATCCAAATATACATACACTGTTGACTGCTTTTCAACGGCTTAAAATCACTTGTTTTTAAACCGCAATGCTTAAAAACGTGTAAATGATACGTTTTCGTGACCACATAGCATAGCAATGTCACATGAGCGTGTAACTGCGATAGAGACAATAGTCAAAAATGTATACCAGTTAATCGTGTCTATATAGTAGGCAAAAAATCAGTATGTGAAAAGACTGGTGCAGTCCAAATTCACAGGATTCATAAAGCAGTAAACAAAGAAAATTGGGATGACTTACTATTTCCAGTGAGATTTTGAAGTGTGCATCCAGTTTTCTATCCCATAATGCGACGGAAGAGGCTTTGTTAATGGCAGTGAAGCAATGCATTTGACACTGGTAGGTCACATGACAATGACATCATGATGAATGTAGTACTGTATATCTGGATTACATTTATACTACACAGATTCAAGCTAGAACATCATTTTTTAACTTTCACACAGTAATTACTTATTTAAAAGAAGTACCTGCACCAAGATTTCACACACATCCGTAGTCTTTGTGAGTCATTGAATCATTCACTTAACCAGTTCATTCCAAAACACTGACTAATTCATGATTACACCACTACAGGGTGTTGCTCACATAAGCAGTGGTTGATTCTGTTTTGACTTTGTTTGGAAAAACAAAACGGAGTGCCAGCCTTGTTGGCAGAGGCTATTTACACTAACTCCGCCCACCAAAGTGTGAATGGGGTAGTCAACACTATAAAAGACACTTGACAAACATCACCATCAGTGGCATAGATGGTTAAGCGCATGCTTTTTTACACAATTGACCCGAGTTCGAGCCCGCCAAACTTTTTTTCTCCCTTTTCAAATCTCATATCACAAGGCATTTATTTTCAATAAAAATGAAGGAAATAATCAAAAAGTTGATAATAAAGTATGGAGTAGGGTTAGGGTACGTGCAGGGAGGGCTTTATTGTCCCAATAAGGTGGCCTCCATTTAATAATTCGAATTAAAATTACAATTTACACTCAACACGCTATTATTGCATACTTTTTTATAATGTACAATACTGAGGAGCAGATAATTGCCACTATTTGCAATAAGTAGTATAAACAGAAGAAAATCCTGCTATTTTAACAGTGTAAATAGAATCTATGGCTACTTGCACTTAGTGTAAATAGCATATCATTAAAAAATACTGCTATTTGCACTTAGTGTAAATAGACACCGTTGCTATTTGCACTTATTTTAAATAGCATCTATCGCTAAAAAAAATGCTATTTTCACTTTGTGTAAATAGCATCTATTGTTATTTGCACTTAGTGTAAATAACATCTATCGCTATTTACACTTGCTGCCAAAAAAAAAGGCAGTAACTATATTATTGTGTCAATATTGAGAAACCTTATTTGCCTTCCATCACTGCTTTACTGTGTTCGTGTTGGTTGTACTCCAGAGAAAGTGTGTGCATAGCAAATGTTTGTGCAAATATGTTTTGATTTATCCATTTTTTTTAAAATAATATTTGCATTATTATTTGTATTTTATTTAATTAGACTCTTGTTTCTAAATCTCATGTATGAATCAAAGTAAGCCAAGAGTTTATTTTATAGAAATGGTATGTTCAAAATTGGGAGAGTGGGTGTTTGTGTACCTCCTCGTGGCTGCTCAGGTCGTTATCACAGTGTCTAAATGTACTTTTTTTAAATTAACATTTAATTCAAACAATGTTACAGATCTGAGACTACATTCATAAAAAAAATAGAGAATATCTCAGCCTTATTATAAACAATGCCTAACTTTCTGTCTTTTCTCTTTCAGTGAAAGCTGTGTTTTCTTTCACAGACGTGACACATGGTAATAGGCTCTTTTGTTACTGGAATACTATTGTGTATAAAATGGGACCTTCCTTACGTGCCATTTACCCAGCAGCCTACTCTAGTCAATGAAAACTAAACATTTACCATCAGGCTCTTTTAACTCACTAAATACAGATTTTTTTGAATGCTTGAATGATTTTGAATGATAACACAACAATTAAATAAACTCGATCAATTTGTACTATTTGCCCCCCAAAACAAACATGGTTTGTTCTTCTCAAATGTTGTGTCAGCAAACGGTTAATCAGGGTTATTAAATCTGAGAGGAGAATGTTTCTGAAGAGCTTTCACTGAGCTTAATAACATAATCCCCATTTTCATGCCTGTCTCGTTTCTGATATCTCCCCATATGACTTTGCTCTGGGACTCATAATGTTCTATTCGCTTGACTGTGTGAAGAACAAAGAGGCTAAAATGACTAGCAGCACAGTGGATTACTATGTGGACGGGATCAATCCAAATTGACAATATTGTTCTTGTATCACAGTCCATTTTTCACTTGATTGGCTTCTTCAGTGTCTTTTTACGCTCTTTTGCCTTGCGCTTTTTGTTTCGCACTTTCTCTTGTGCTGAATGAACCTCTTGTCTCCCCTATAGGCCACTTTACCTTTCTCCACTACCCTGTGTCCTCTACAGGAGTCCCAAGGTCTTTGGCAGCCCTCTCTCGTTCACTGGTCACTTTAGCATGTCCTCCTGTCCTTGGTGACTATGTGCTGCTCTACTGGGAGGATCCTGATTTAAGAAGAATGGAGCTCATATTCCAGTTTGACCGCTGGAGGCGGAGCTACACCAACCAGACCAAACTCCACCTACATTTGAAAGACCCCGCCTCCCTGGCTGCTGCTGGGAACTTCTCCTTCCTGTTAAGCCCAGCCCTGAAGGATGGAGGACTCTACTTGTGCGAGGTCTTCCTGGATGACAAGGCTTTCAGTCAAGCCAACAGACTGAGTGTTTTACATGGTAATATTTCTCGTGTACATCTAAGTCACAACAACTTTTTGACATGACATATATAATGGTTTCTGGTGTGTGAATACCAGTTTATCTCAATCTTCTGTCTGATATTTCATGTCATTTAGGAATCTCTATAAAATAATCTATCTGTCTATATATTTAAATTATAATTAAATAATTTATTTATTTAAATCTATAATATAATATTAAAGTTGGCATGTAACAGAAATTGCAATTATCTTTTCTTCCTAATTATGATGTGTATCTGAGTGAAACAATAAATGAAGACCAGTCGTTTGCTAAGTATGATCAAAGATTACCAGGACACATTAATTAAAAAACTGTTCTGCACAAATAAATCCTTCATGCTAAATCTTTAAATATAAAAAAAAAAAAAAATACAATTCTGTTGTAATTTACCTTTATCAAACCTGTTTTGATTGTTGTTTATTTGTCGCTCAAGTAACATAAATGACTTCCAAAGAAATATTTAAAAACATGAAATTCTATTAAAAAATGGTACATGCAACTCTATATTCCTGGAGTCTTATGATGCCAATGATTCTTTGAGTGATGAACCAAAGTAAATCTAAATTGCTATTTGTGTTTTGTTGTTATTTGAGTCAGTGTGTTCATTCAGAATCATTCAAATTTGTGACCAAATCATTCGGACCAGTTTTCTTGACTGGATCACAGATTAATTAAAACTACTGAAAGAGGGTGTGAAAATAATAACAAGTCTTATTCTTCTGTCAACTTTTCCTTTCAAAACATTTCACATTTTGTGACCATGATTAAACATTATCATTATCAGAGAGTGCACATCAGAACACTCGTTCACTGACTCTTAATGATCCATGTTCTTGCATCATTGCTCTTGGATTCATTTTATAATTGCACAGGCGGTTCTATCAATCACAGTAGTTCAGCATGCAAGAGTCAATCAGTCAGTGTCTTGACTTTCATCTTTCTCTCCCGTTCTTAATCTGATCTCCCCCTGTTCCTTCTTTAATCTCTTTTCCCCTTACGTCCTCCCCGCTCTCCTTTTTCTCACTCAATTCTTTTACTTTTGTCTCTTCTTTCTATATATATCTCTCTCCCCTCCTTCTCTCTAACGTAATGTTTTTTAGTAGGCCTCATTACAGATCTCATTATGTGTAATTACACCTGCCCGTTGCCGCTGACAATTCTGTGGGTTGTGGCATTACTGTGGAAACCACCGAGCTCAATTAGCTCAGGATTGATACTGCTTTGAGTTTGAGGAGACACTGTACATCAGTCACAGTCAAGCTCAGCTGACCGGCTACACCCGGCTGTTTAATGAATATATATCATTTTAACCCTTCGCGTTTGTTTCTCCTTTCTCCTTTCTCATCATCTGTTTGTCGGTTTCCCTCTCAGGATACACCAAGTCATCCCACACCGCTCTGGATCTGAGTTGTATGTACTCAGAACGATCTCAAGTTAAAGCTGTAAAGTGGTCGTATGTTCAGGATCCCAGACGCGTTCTGCAGTCAGCTGCTGTTTTGGGCCGGATCACAACCTCTGTAGTGCTCCCTGTGACCCCTGAGACGGCTGGACAGTATGCCTGCACTCTGTATCTGAAAAATGGAAAATCAGTGCAGTATATGTACACCGTCACAATGGCCAGTATAGGTGAGAGAAAGTGTATGCGATTCTTCTCTCTCTCTCTCTCTCTCTCTCTGTCTGACACTTTTTTTTTGCTTCTTGCTATTTATTTCTTGGTGTAAATTCTTTAAGTCAAGGTGTCAACACTCACATTTAAAAACCAGAAAATGGCGAGACTGCAGGTGAATATTTATTCCAAGGAGTTATTTTTGTTCTGTGCGATAGACCCTCTGTGTTTCATTGAATTTAATGAACCAGTGACGAGAACATTAGTTAGTGGAATCATGTAGGTCACCAGAAAAGGTCACATACCATACTGTAGCACAATCATGTGCAAGTCCCTTGACCAATCAATTTCATGAAACCCAACTCCATCATAATGGATTATTTAAAACATGGCTAGTGAGTCTCTGGAGCAGCAGGGTGCAGAAAATAGACCTTCTGCAGAAATCTGCTGTTGACGTTGATTTAAAGGGATAGTTCACACAAAAATGAAAATTCTGTCATCATTTACTCATCCTCATTTTGTTTCAAACCTGTGTGAATTTCTTTCCTTTATGGAACATGAAAGGAGAAATTTTCAACAATGTACTTGTAGCTCAGAACTAGAGGTGCATTTTTAAAAAGCATTAGTTCGCCCCAAAATTAAAATTAACCCATGTTTTACTCACCCTCAAAGGTGTATATGACTTTCTTCTTTCAGATGAATCCAGTTGGAGTTATATTAAAAATGATCCTTGCTCTTCCAAGCTTTAGAATGGGAGTAGGTGGGTGTTTTTTTCAACAGTCCAAAAGTAGTCGGTGGGTGAATAAAGGCCTCCTGTAGTGAAGCCATGCCTTTTTGTACGAAAAATATCCATATTTAAATCGTTATAAACACCATATTCATGGTTATAAACCATTCTAATGCTTGGAAGAGCAAGAATAAACTTTAATATAACTCCGATTGGATTCGTCTGAAAGGAGAAAGTCATGTACACCTAGGATTCTTTGAGAGTGAGTAAAACGTGGTCTAATTTTCATTTTTGGGTGAACTAACCCTTTAAAAGTATTTTTAGAATGCTGTGTCATGTGTGAGACACTGCAAAAGATATGACACGAGTGCACATCCATCCAATGCATGTTTACATAAAAAACAATGGAAAAGCAACACAGTGGAATGGAAAAGAACATGAGATGCTGGGTACTGGAAAAACAACTTTAAACTTGAGTGCTGCATTTTTAGAATGCCATGTGATACGTGAGACACACTTCTCATGTGATACATGAGACACAGTAGTAATAGTCAGACATGTCTAGTGCAAGTTTACATAGAAAAACTATGGAAAAGTGGAAAGCAAAAAAAAAAAAAACATATTTTGTGTGAACAGCCCCTAAGAGTGGGCCATAAAAGACTTCTGAAGTCTGAAGTCATATGATAGCTTTGCCTGAGGAAAAGACTGAAATTTAAGCCCTAGATCTGCTTAGTGAATTAGCAATGTCGGCTTGTGAATAAATCTTTACAATCAATCCACTAAACTGCTTCCACAAAACCATTTCAAATGATCTATTCACAAATTTGTCAGAGATGCCCATATTTTCAGTAAATTACTTAAATAATGAAACAAATGAGAAAAATTGAATTTCTAGGTTCAGATGCAAAAAAAAAAAAATGAAATTCACAAATATTTAGAACATTATTACTATTATTATTTTATTTGTTTTTCCTGGAGTTTAAATCATGATTAGAGGACAGCAGTGCCATCAAACATACAACATGCAGATAACAGTGAGACTGAGAGCGGATAAGAACAGCACCAGTCATTGTTTGCATGAATGATGTCACCTCACCATATGCAAAACATATTTTGTTCATTTCTCTTCCTCATCCTCCATATCTCTTCATCTTTCCAATACATGCATTCAGGGATATTTAAATACTCATTACATCATAGCTACTGTTGGTATCATTTGTTTCTTCTGCTTCCTCTGTGTTTGCATCTAAAGTTACATACAGTATGTCCCGTCCCACTATTTTATTTTATTCTATTGCTTGCTTGCTTGCTTGCTTGATTGATTGATTGATTTATATTTGAAATGTTTTATTAATGAATACATTTCTAACCATTCCTGTCTATTCAACTCTTGTTGCAGATCCAACATTTTCTCCAGGGCCTGCACTGCCACCTGCAGGTGAGTGCCGATACGCACACACACACGCACACACACACACACACACACACACACACACACTCTTCTGCACACTCACTGATGGGTAACCTAACTTAGTGTTTCTTTTTCTGTCTTTCTCACACTCCCCCCAGCAGGAGATGCTTCAGCATCCTCTTATGTTTCCACCTTCTCATTCCTCCTACTTCTGATCCCCCTGATTGCTGTAGCTGTTGGGGTGTTGCTATGGAGACAGGGCTATTGCGTCACCCGTCGAAGTAAGGCCCTGCATTTGTCTTCCCCCCCCCCTGAGTCTGTCCATCAAAGATCTGAAGGCTGTCAGTTCACCCTGGCAGATGTTGATGGACAGAAGCCCTCATGTGTCTGTGTTCACGTAGGAGTCGAGCAATCGCTATCTCACCACTCCGGAGAGGTGGAGAACATCTATGAAAATCCTGATGATCTAAGACAGGTGATTGAAATGCACAGCACCTCCTTCTCTTCCTCTACTCTGTTGTTTCTCCTTCTCCCCCTGCTGTATTATTAAATCTATTTTTACTACCCCTTCTTTCTTTCATTTTCTCTCTCTCTCTCTCTCTCTCTCTCTCTCCTTGTCTTTCTTTCTCAATGTATATCTATCTCTGCTCTATTATTAAATCTATTTCTTTCTTTCTCTTTCTCTTTCTCTCCCTCTCTTCTCCCAGCAGACACCTCCCCAAGGCGCAGTCTACATGGTGAGTTATTATAGTCCTTCTCAGGCAGAGCAATGAGTAATTGTGTGTGTATGTGTGTGTCTTCCAAAAACCAGGTCCCAACATTTTACAATCTGTTTGACAGTGTGTGTGTGTGTGTGTGTGTGTGTGCGTGTGTGTTTCCTCCCAGTTCTGTCACGCCTGCATTAGTGATATTAGCAGATGAACCAAATCAAACCTCTGCCAAACTATAAATCTGAGACGTCTCCGCCCTTCTCATCCTTGTCCCTGTTTGTCTCTCTCTCTAGGATCTCAAGCCAACGGGGGAAATGGATATATATAAAGAATTAGATAGGTGAGATATGATTGATTCTGGGTCAGGTGGGGGACATGGCAGGCGCGTTATTGTTCATGTGCTCTTTGTGCATTAATCATCCTGATAATATTTCCCTTCTCTGTTTCATTTCAGATACAACCAATGCTGTGGTTGAGTTTATTAAACATTTACAGTGAAACTGTATTTGAAATAAAATGTAATATGTATATGTGACTTGTGTCTTAACTTATGACACTTATGACCACTTTTTTTTAATAGCACTTTTGTCAATAATAGTACACTGTAAGAAGAAAATATGTGAGGGGAAAAGGGGTACTATGCAGATAAAATAAGGATATTTTCAGTTAAGTTTATAGACCTTTTTTTAACCCCCAAACACAAAAAAATAAATTGCATAATTCAAAATATGTGGAAAACACCTTTGAAAATGTCTGTAAATTTGCTATTTTATGTATTATAAACATATTGTGCCTTGTAAAGTTACATTAAACTCATATAGCAATTGATAACTGGCCCTGACTCAGTACTGAAATACTTATCCACAACACAAACATTTCATAAAATATTTATGTAAAAAATAGAATTATTATTTATTATAAATGTTTATTTTAAAATACCATTTGTTTATAATAAAATATTTATTCAGTGTAAAAAACAAGTACATCAATATACATAAAATAAATATATCATGACGTTTCAGCAAAAAAAATTAAAATAAATAATTGATTGATAAAATAAAAAATATGACGTGAGCAAATAAATTAAACTTAATGCGTTAGTATTTATGATCACATTTCATGTATTAAATCGCTTTATCTTTTAAGATGCATTTATTTATTTATTATAAAAAATATTTGTTTATAATACATCTGTTTGTCCAATGTCAAATTTAAATGAACATATCATAAAATAAACATATAAGGACTACTTTTTTCAGCAAATAAAAATACATGAGACACGTGAGCAAATAATTGAGCCCTGTTTATGATAAGGTTCAATTACAACATTTTATGATGTATTTATTTTATTATGGTGCATTTATGTATTTATTTGAGTAATTGTTTCCTTCGTAAAACGCGCCGAACACCGAAGCCGCGGCTGTGACGTGTTTGTGTTTTCGCTCGCGCTGCTGTAGTAGAGGCTACTTATGATCCTCGCAGGCCGCCGTAGTTCCTGACCGAGGTGAGAATGGCCGGATGGATGTGGCTCCGGTGCCTTTTCGGGCCCAATCTACAGCGGATCCACCGCTCACCGGACCAGACACGTACTGACGGCAGACCGCCCCGCAGGGTACGACTCTAATTTCCCCTTTAGACTGAGCCGTAGCCTTAAAACACTGCCGAGATCAGCCTCGCAAGAACGTGCGGAAGTGCATTATTGTGCTATTGGCGGAGTCCCAAATCCTAGTGGGCTGCCTATCTAGACAACATTTGATCATCATATGCGATTTGATTTGTTCGGAATAAGTTCAAATGATGTCCTAAAACCCTCTCTAGATAGGCAGCTCACTCGGTTTGAGACACATCCATTGACAGAGAGCTGTTTGCTAACTGAAGAGAGCTTATCTCTAATGGTCGACTGACAGGGCGGTCCATCTGTCATGAGGAGCACAACCAGAACAACACTATTATCGCACCCATGCGCCGAAGTATTGCGTTTTTATTCTGTTTCTGTTTGGGTTAGACATCTGACATTTGTCATTGCTATGAATCATACTTAGACGGTTGCAATAATAACTGAATAATGAGTAATATGGTGGTAATCTTTCTCCTCTTCACAGAGAAGCAGTAGTCTCACACATGAATCTACCCTTTAAAATACCAAGGAAACTTTTTTGTGTTTTTACTACTGTAAAATTAATAATATATACTGTAGAATCTCCCTCAAAAAAAAAATTGTTTGTTTGTTTAACATTGTATTGGCTAAACCTAAATAGAGACTGACAGATATTTTTGTAACCATCTATATTTATCTAAATGTTTTCATGTTACTTTTAGTTCTAATTACATTATTTATACATATATATTACTGTAGCAAATTTGTGTCAAAATAAATAGCATAGTCATTAGACTACAACTGTAAAAACACTATATGGATTTTGAATACTTTTTAACATTAAGAAGAACAGCATCAATAATGATACTCTAGTACTGCTAGAGTCTACTAGATGTCTTGGGATATAAATTCAAACATTTATTTTCATGTGTTTATGTGTCATAAAATGCTTTCTTGTGGAGTGAATGGTTTTAATGTGAAAAATAATGTATACAAAAAAAAAGAAAGAAATTAATTCAGTGAACTGTTGAAGAGTAGATATGCGAGAATATTGGTACGTTGTATCCGTCAAACGTATTTTTGGTCTGCATCTAAAACCAAGTGATCACAGTTTTTTTGTAACAATATCTGTGGTATTAATAAGTATAGAAAGTATGGTCACCATGGCAAACTTTTGTAAAGATACACCAAACTGATAACTGGCATGTCTTTATCTTATGTAGGGCTGGAATTATCAGCCCAGAGGTTTGGAGAGACACACAGACAGCATCCTCGGTTGGGTATGTGATCACAGTTTCATTGCACATTTTTCTGCAGTTGGTGTAGTGACCAAATGTTAAAAAAAGAAACAGCCCAAACGTTTTGTAATGTGAAGTTTAATCACTGTCATGTGTTGTCCTTCAGGCCTCAGTGCTGTGGTCTCTGTCCTACTACAGTTCTCCACTGCTCCTCTGTTATCTCTACAGGAAAGGTAAAATACAAATAGAGCATCATATAACCACAAACCTGTTTTTTAATGTGCTAAAATTGTAGTTCCAATACACCTACAAATAAAAAGTGTATTATACATGCACTAATACACTTTTATTTTTATTTTAGTTTCTATTTTGTTACTATGTAAATATTTAGTACTGTCAAATGATTAATCGCGATTAATCACATCCAAAATAAAAGTTTTTGTTTACATAATATATGTGTGTGTACTCTGTATATTTATTATGCATACACACATGCATGTATATATTTAAGAAAAATGTTATGTTTATATATTAAATATATTTATATAATATAGATTATATAAATATAAATTTATGCATGTAAATACTTTTAAAAATGTATACTGTGTGTGTGTATTATTTATATATTTATATATATATATATATATACATATACATAATAAATATGCACAATACACACACATATAATGTAAACAAAAACTTTTATTTTGGATTAATCATTTGACAGAACTATAAATAATATACAAAATATTTCTGCATGCAGATCTTAATGTCATTACATAAGCAGTCGTTGATTGGTTCAGTCTTAATGTTCTGTTCAGCATGTAATGTTTATGTAATCATATCATATGAGTCACAGGCTAATGCTCTCACAGTAGTGCTGTATGTATTTTTAGTCTTGTTCATAAGAGGTATCAGACCTGAAGAGCACTGATGTTCAGGTTGTGAATGAGATGTGCTGTAGTTTACTAACTGAATGAGCTCTTTTACATCATGACTAAGGTATGATCTTGTTTAATTTGAGCATTCAAATATCTGAATCAAAGATGTTATGGTACAAGTGTAATATTAAGTACTGAATGAGGTACATACAATGCAGTCCACATACTGTAGACTATTTTAATTTTATATCAGGTAATGATGAAGTTATGTGATCATGGTTGTATTGTATATCATTGATATTTTAGCATTAATGAAGTGTATTGTGGTTAGAGAGTGTGTTGTTTTCTTGTTGTCTTTGCTGTTCTCTTGCATGAGAGTCTGCGCCTTACAAAGATGTGGTTAATGGCATGCTGTAATGATTGTGTAATTAAATGACAATCAAGCACTGTTAATTGTATTTGATATCGTTAGGTTTACGATGATAATGAAGTTACATAACAGATTATATCTGCAGATTAAATTCATTTCTTACCACTAATAACAAGATAAATTATTTTTGAAAAAGATTTCTGCTACCCCAGTTGAGCCAGTATTTCCAAATCTTTCCACCGCAAAAACTGATATGTATTATTTTTCAAAATCAGAAACCCAAGCAGTGATATTCATGATATATTATTTGTCGCATAGGCTCCACTGTTTGAGACCAATAGAAAAAAGTGTGACCCCTAATGCCCAGTGTTACATTTTGACATTTATATCTGTTCAAACTTTCATTAAATGTAACCCTTTTACCATTACTAGACATATATATATATATATATATATATATATATATAAAACATAATAATAAATAAAACATGCAAATAACATTAGGATTACTTTATTTGTCCCTAAAGACATAAGGGCTGCCACATACAAGAATACATAGAATTATAAACAAACAAACAAACACATAAGTGCCTTCAATACCTGCAACACCTTTAGCAAGCTTTTTGTGAAGTTTTTACCTGCACGTAGTGAAAATGAGGTATTATTTAAGGCTAATTCAAAGACTTTTAAATTAAACGTTCCGTCCTGGAATGACCTGCCCAACTCAATCTGAGCAGCTGAGTCCTTAGCCATCTTCAAGAAACACATCTCTTCCATCTTTATTTGACCCTCTAATAGCACTCTCTATTCTAATTCTATTCTTTAAAAAAAAACTAACATTAGCTTTTCTAATCTTTTTCGATTCTATCTATTGTTTTCTTTTTATTTATTATATAATAAAAAAAAACCATGCTATGTGTTCTGCGTTAAGCTAACTGAGACTTATAGCACTTGCATATCATTGCTCTTTTGTTGATTTTGATTGCTTCCATTGTCCTCATTTATAAGTCACTTTGGTAAAAGCGTCTGCTAAATGACTAAATGTAATTTACATGAAGGCTGTGATAACATATCTATAATGTAGATCCATAACAGCTATCACAACCACAATCATTGGTGGAAAATAATGGCATGTGATGGTATGATTTACTTTTACTTTTCAACCAGTTCTAACTGATGCCTCGAAGTCACTCTTGTGATTCAACAAACCTCATCTACACATTTAAAGAAGCTGAATTCCACTCCCAAAACAACATTTAAAATCTCAGAAAACAAAAAATGCCAGTTTGCATGACTCTTTCACGTCTGGCCATTCTTGTTGAATAATTATTAATGTGGTGACTGAGGTATTGTGGGCTGTTGATCAGAGATGATTAATATGTTGTAGGGTACATCTGCAGCAGTAAGCTGGCTCCTCTCAGTCAGTATGTTGGCACAGCGCTGGTCTGTCTGATAGGAGTGGCCTGTCTGAGAGGTGACAATATTTTACTTTCACTGTATATTTTTTAATAATGTTTGTCTGTTTATTTACCATACTTTTGTAGTTGTATATTAGTATATTTGATGTTGTAACACAGCTGTAGGTTAAACTTGATTTGTGCTTGTTTGTGTTTTTACCGCTGTGCTGTTGTTAGGTTGGGGACGCTGGAGAAACCCAGAGTACCTTCAGTTCATCTCCATACTGGAGGAAACCAGGAAGAACAACACGCCTAACAACAAGGTGAGACTGCAGCAGCGCCATAGGAACATTCCCATGGAGCTCTGCTTTAACGAGTCCATTAAATGAATATTGATTCTGTCCCATTCAGAAAAAACTTGCATGTTTTGACTTCGACTTCAAACACTGGCCAGTAGATTTCAGCTGGAAAGAAGTTAGTAGTCCGTAAGTAAAACCTGTTTGTCTCTTTCTCTTAGTCTTTGAGTTTTAGAGGAGTTTGCTTTAATCTTGCTAACTCTTGAGATGTGTGCATGTTTCTAATGTTCTTGCACTTCCTCTGACTGCAGGAAGCTGTCTAAAGGTGGCGTGTCCCTGCTGAGGCCGGAGCCGAAACACAGAGGAGCAGCAGACAGTGTGCTGAATTCAGTTCGCACACTACCATGCCACATCTTAAGGTAAGAGTGTGCGATAATACGTTGACAGATTTGCAGTGATTTACTTTATTGTTAGGGATGTACAGATACATAGGTTTAGAGGTCACCACCAGCATAGGTTCTCATCTTTGTGTGTGTGTGTTTGGTGTAGTTATCTGATAGTGCACTCGTTCGGCCGGAGGATGCTGTACCCGGGCTCAGTGGGTCTTCTGCAGAAGGCCATGAGACCCATGTTACAGCAGGGCCAGGCCAGACTCGTAGAAGAGGTAACACATATACAAGTGCAAACCCATACTACAACACATTCAAATCACTTCTCAGGAAAACCTTATTCCGTCATTTTTTTGCAGAAAATTCCATAAAACAGCATTTTATATGTAGGTTACAGATGTGCTTGTATTATCGAAAAATCAATTTGAGGGTTACCGTGTTTGGCCTTAATTATAATTACACTGAAAAATGCATAATTACTGTACACTTTCTATATAGTTGTCAATTTCTTTGAAAAATATTTAAAAATTCCTTATTCGGTACCTTGTGTTTTTGAAATGATTTTGAAAATGTCTCTTATGCTCATCAAGGCTGCATTTAAAATACGGTAAAGCAGTAATACATTTAAATAGTAATGTTTTAAGAAAATAGAACAATTTAAAATAACAGTTTTTTTTATTTTAATACAGTATATTTTAAAATGTAATTTATTCCTGTGATGGCAAAGCTGAATTTTCAGCATCATTCCTCCAGTCTTCAGTGTCACATGATCCTTCAGAAATATTTTTGTGGAAACTGTGATACATTTATTTCAGGATCTTTCAAAAGAACAGCATTTACATTAAATGGGAATCTTTTGTAACATTATAAATGACTATTCTTTTGATCAGTTTAATGAATCCTTGCTAAATTTATTTGATAAAAAAATCACGCTGACTCTAAATTTGAACAGTGTATACTGCATATGGATTATTTGTGTGTTTATGTTCAGTATGACGGTCAGCGGAACAAACTGGTGGCTTGTGATGGGAATGAGATTGACACCATGTTTGTGGACCGGAGGAAAGATGGAGGACAAGCCGGAAAAACTCTGGTAAGAATGTTTATAGTGTGAAGTAAATGTACCACTACAACAGAGGAAAGGGAAAGAAGTAGTATATTGAAATAACATTACCTCTAGCCACTTTCCAATGCTGATATAATGCATCACAGGTGATCTGTTGCGAGGGAAACGCAGGATTCTATGAGGTTGGCTGCATGAACACACCACTGGAAGGTAAATGTTTGCGGCTCAATGTGTCTGTGTTATATTTTTTTAACATTAAAGCACTAGAAGCATGTCAAACTGTTTCTTCTCTTGTGTTTACAGGTGGATATTCAGTGTTGGGCTGGAATCACCCAGGGTTTGGCGGCAGTACAGTAAGTCAACATCCTGCCATCTGTTCCTCACACTGACCTTGACATAACAGCACACAATTAATGACACAAGTAATGTAGTATTTGTATGTGTTTTATCTAAAATTGATGGAAACCTCAGTGTGTAACCGTTTTTTCTCCTCTACTTTTTCAGGGAGTTCCATTTCCTCAAAACGAGGCCAATGCGATGGACGTCGTCATTCAGTTTGCCGTGCACAAACTAGGCTTCCAGTTGAGTGACATTATTGTGTACGCCTGGTCAATAGGGGGCTTCACAGGTAAACAATCCCACACCAGCAAACCAGCCAATCACTGATCCACAACAGAAAAGAATTATTAATTTGTTTTCATTCTTAATGTGCGGCTCTATTTTAGCCAGTTGGGCTGTGATGTCTTACCCAGAGATCCGAGCTCTGGTTCTAGATGCCTCATTTGATGACCTTTTACCACTTGCGCTAAAGGTCATGCCTGACAGCTGGAGTGAGTGTTTTATTCTTTTCATGTCTACTCAGTTCTCTAAAGAGTGACCCAAAAAATGAATGAATGAATGTGTTTGTTTCCATTCCGCAGGACCCTTGGTCACCCATACAGTGAGGCAGTACATGAACCTGAACAACGCTGAACAGCTCTGCAAGTTAGTCACCTTTACTATGATTTATTTAAAGGGATAGTTCACCCAAAAATGAATGACTCACCCTCATGTCGTTCCAAACTCGTAAGACCTCCGTTCATCTTCAGAACACAAATTAAGATATTTTTATTGCATTCTGAGAGCTCTCTGACCCTCCCATAGACAGCAAGCTTTTACGAAGCTATGAGAATACTTTTTGTGCGCAAAGAAAACAAAAATAATGACTTTATTCAACATTTATTTGTTTCCTCCCACCCTGATGCCATTTTGGAGAGTATCCACTGAACATAAACAATGTATGCTGTTCTGTGTTAGCAGCACCACGCGTAAACGTTGTTTTCATTCCGTTCAAAGTGTAAACAACGTATCCGCGTGGATACTCTCCAAAATGGAGCCAAGGTGACACGGAGGAGATGAATTGTTGAATAAAGTCATTATTTTTGTTTTCTTTGCGCACAAAAAGTATTCTTGTAACTTCGTAAAATATAGCGGTTGATCTCCTTGCTACGTTTCTGGACCTTGATCGTGGTAGTATACAGAAAGCTCTCAGAATTCATCAAAAATATCTTCATTTGTGTTCTGAAGATGAACGAAGGTCTTACAGGTTTGGAACGACATGAGGGGGAGTAATTAATGACAGAATTGGGAAACATTTTTGGGTGAACTATCCCTTTATTAGTAAAACAAAAAGTTAACATTTTGAGCATCATCTAAATACTTTGGCTCTCACTTCAGGTACCAGGGACCAGTGTTATTGATCAGAAGAACCAAAGATGAAATCATCACTACCACGTGAGTTATCCTGGACACATTGATGCTTGCGAAGGCAAAAGTGATTTGTTGTTGCTCTTGACATGGCATGTATTATATTTTGATACAGGGGTCCAGAAGACATCATGTCTAACAGAGGGAATGACCTGTTGCTCAAACTACTTCAGTACAGGTCAGACCCAAATTACACAAACTGCTTCATCTGGTTCTGCTCTGTTGGTTGGTTTCATCTCTTTCTCTGTGTCTCTCAGGTATCCTAAAGTCATGACAGAGGACGCTCTCAGAGCAGTCAGGCAGTGGCTCGCAGCAGGGTCACAGATTGAAGAAGGTGTGCTTTTATAGTTAATTCATTTTAAAGGGATAGTTCACCCAAAAATGAAAAGACCTTTTATGAAAATATATTTTTGATGAAATCCGAGAGCTTTCTGACCCTGCATAGACAGTAATGCAAATACCACAATCAAGGCCCAGAAAGGTTGTAAGGACATCGTTAAAATAGTCCATGTCGTTATTTTTGTTTTCTTTGCACACAAAAAAGGTTTTCGTAGCTTCATAAAATTAAAGTTGTCACATAGACTATTTTATTGATTTTCTTACTACCTTTTTGGGCCTTGAACATTATTTATTAATATTAATGCATTTTTCTCTTGGTTAATATTAGAAGTGGATAATATTACTTATTTTATAAGTAATATAGATTATTCATCTTAATGTTAAAATTAATAATATTAAAAATATTTTTTTATTCTTTTGGTCATTATTGAAAAATAATATTTTGTGTAAATATTTATTAATATTAATATATATTTTCTCTTCCTTAATATCAGAGGTTGAGTGTGTTAATTAATTAATTTATATATATATATATTTTTTTTTTTATTCAAATTTAATTTATCTTTTTCTTTACTATGTGGCATATGCCTGAAATGTAGCATGGTTTTAGTGTATTATTTATTTTAACAGTGTTTTTCAAACTGGGTTCCGAGGAATGGAAAAGTTTAGAGAGATGTGTAAAAATGAAGTAATATCAGTTAAAATATACAGAATTTATGACATTACGGTTTCATTTTGGTTTGTAAAGACTGGTCAAAAATCATGAGATTAATCTCAGTTATTTTATTAAGTTGACAGCCATATTTTCTTTTCATGTTTGCACATCTGAAATTAATCGTTAATGGTAGGTAGAAAACAGATAGTGTCTGTTTAATATAATTTATTATATTTTTATTTTGTACAATATAAATTGTCTTTATACTGTACATAAATATAGCTGTCTTTTTTAATTCCAGAAGTGGTTCTCTTGTAAGAGGATAATCATTTGGGCATTAGAAAGTTTGAAAACCCCTGAATTAACATATTGGCCATAGCGGCGTTTATGAACTCTAATATGAAAAGAATTATGATTTAGTCGGTATCAGCCAGAATTTCTAGATGGGTTTGTTCTGCTTCCTCTGTTTGATTTTGCTCTATTAAGCAGAATGTTTTTTTCCTCTGTTCCTCAGAATCTGTGTACACGGGCTATGAGGTGGATGATGATTGGTGCTTGTCTGTGCTGCAGTCCTATCAGACAGACAGAGAGACCCTGTTCCCCTGGAGTGTTGGTACGTGCTTCACACACCAGTAGCCATGCTAACGTCCAGAACATAAATGGGCTGGTGTGATAGAAACGAGGACGTTCAGCAGAGACTTCCATCACTATGGCTACAGTTTCTGCTTAAAACAAGACAAACATTTGACACTTGGTGATCTGATCTTCTGTCTTTTGTTTCAGGTGAAGACATGACACTCGAGGGCAGAAGGCAGCTTGCTCTATTCCTGGTATGTTACAAAAATAACAATATATATAACCAATAAATAAAAATGCTACTTTTTCTCTCAGGGTTGCTGCAGGATTTTTAAGCTCAAATTTAAGACTTTAAGACCTGCACAAATAAAATTAATACCATATGAGAAGGGTAGGGCAATGTAAAATGACTGTAAAAAGTATGATTTTCAGTTCAGATAGAAGTTTTCACAAAAACAAAAAGTTTTATAAAATTATACACTTCACATTTCAGCCTTTAAACCATTTTTTAAGAAAATGGATGAGTCAAAAGTATTAATTATTATATTCATTTAAACAATTATCAATAAATTATTATATTAATTAAATAACATACAAACACATTTTACTGTTTAGAGCAGGAGTGTCAAACTGCAGGGGAGCCTTACAGAAGCTGTGTCCGAAACCGCTCCCTATCCACTATATGGTGCACTATATCGGGTGTCAGCCATTTTGTAGTGCTGTCCGAATTCTGAGTGAACGACTTCATTCCCTACATTCGTTCACTACTTTTTACCCACAATGCATTCTGATTTCGAGTGTACAACCGATGTACACTCGCTGAAGCACTATTTCCCACAATCCAATTCGGAGAACCTACGAGCTGTTAGAGAGAGCGGGAGCGAGCGAGTTTGAAGAGATGCCGTTTAAATTACAAAAATGATGAATTTGGTGGATTTTTAAAAATGTTCGTTGGTAGTGTATTCATTCTGATGTCAAATTAACGGTCGCCTGAGGGCGCTCTACGGTCTTGTTTGAGTGCAAAAACGCTGCTCGGGAGAGTTTCAAGATACTACAAACCGTAAATACATACAATTATTAATATGTGCTAATGTGAGTTTATTTTTGTTGACAATATTTTAATAGTATTTAATGACTACAGAACAAATTATTAATATACCATCAATGAAACCACAAAGCTGATTACAATAGTCATTTTAAGTGTTATTGCTATTAATATTATTTTCTAAAATGTGGTAAATTAAATTAAATTAAAAGTACATCTAAGATGTTTTTGCAACAGAAGTCTCACGCGCAGTGTACACGTCACCGTCCGAATCCGTTCACTTCATTTCGTTCACTCCTTTCTAAAATAGTGCACTCAACTGCCTTACACTATATAGGGATTAGTGAATGAGTGAACGAGTGAGCGATTTCGGACACAGCTAGAGTTTAGCTCCAACCCTAATTAAACACACCTGATCCAGCTAATCAAGTGCTTCAGGCTCAGTTGTAAACTACATGGTATGTGTGTTGGAGCAGGGTTGGAACTAAACTCTGCAGGGCTGCGGCCCTCCAGGAACTGAGTTTGACACCCCTGGTTTAGATTTTTATAATGAATTATCTCCTTATCGATCCACCAATTCACATTTTTGCATTGGTCTGAACAAAAACAGCCCAATGTTCCTGCAATACCGAAGGCTGCAGTTCTAGGACTGTATAGGACCCTATTTTTTGGGACAGCACCATCTATTCCAACAGAGGAGACCTGATTCAAAAAAACAAACAAACAGATGCAAACAAACAGCACATCAGACGTGAAGCGCTGCGGCTAATTAACTGAAGCCTCGCACAGACACAAGTCTTCTTTCCAAGAAAACTGAATTTTAAACCAGAATATATTGAAATAAATTAGGTTAAATATTTCAAGAGGGTTACCAACGGGTATGTTTAGGGTTAGGAGTTGGTTAGGACAATAATTAAGTGTATACAATTAAATAACTACATAATTCCTTAAAAATAATAATAGCGACTTATAAATGAGGACAATGGAAGCAATCAAAATCAACAAAAGAGCAACGATATGCAAGTGCTATAACAAGTCTCATTTAGCCTAACGCAGTACACGTAGCAAGAGCTTTAAAAAAAAAATACATTTTATATATATATATATATATATATATAATAAAAAGAAAACAAAGAATAGAAAAAGAATAGAGCAAGCTAGTGTTAGAGGCCTTTTTTGCTTTTGTTAATTGTATAATAAATAAAAAGAAAACAGATAGAATACAAAAAGATTAGAAAAGTTAGTGTTTTTTTTTTTTTACAAAACAAGCAGTAAATGAATAGAGTGCAAGTTTGTTTGTTTGTTTGTTTTAAAGAATAGAATTAGAATACAGAGAGGTGTGACATTCTTCATTCTCTCTTACATTCTTTTTGGCTCATTAAAAATGAATCTTGCTGCCCTGTTCTGGATTAATTGTAAAGGTTTGATACAACTGGTTGGAAGACCTGAGAAATCCAGCTTCCGGTATTGCAGGAATACTCTACTCACAACAGCCTTATTGAACATGCACATTCATTGTCTGCCAGCAGGAGGCGCTTTCGAATTGTTTCCGTGGTAACAGTGCAGCTCTCATATTTATTTATAGCCTTTTGAAGTTTAATCATTACATTACACTGTATCCCGATTCTGGTCTGTACTCAAATTTAAGACCTCTTGAAATCATAATTAAGACTTTCTTGCGCAATTTAAGACTTTTTAAGGACCCGCGGGAACCCTGTCTCTATATAATATAATAATGTTTATAGGTCATCAATCTAATGTGACTTTCCTCTCTCTCAGGCACGAAAGTATATGCGAAACTTTGAGACGACACACTGCACTCCACTCCCTTTTTCTGAGTTCAGGCCTCCCTGGAAACTGTAGAGCACTGATGAGACTAACAGGAAGAGAGCTCTGGAGGTCAGAGGTCAAAGGGAATCACACACCGGTACATTTGAGTCAGTTCTGTGGGGCGGCGTTTAGAATTAGTCATTTGTTTAATGTGACAGGGTTACTCGTTTATGTTTGTTCGCATGGTTTGATAGAGATATTTTAAGTTATTGGTTGTGCTCTGCCTCCATCGCAGTGGGTATTTAACATGAAGATCGGAAAGTGTTGATGCTCAGGTTTGTGGTCACTGTCGTGGCGTTTGTTTCTTTTGAGAGACTCTCAGTGACTGGACTCAAAGATCTCTTGCCTCTTTCTCAGTCTGTATTCATTTTTATCCTCTATTTTGTGGAGCACTGTAATTATGAACAAATCGTATCGTAAAAATGTTCTGAATGTTATATTGCATATGAATATTAAATAAAACCAGGGGATACTTTTTTTGTGGTTGGGGTTCCTCCATGTCTTCAATCATGTCATTATTTGTGGTTGACACAAAATAAAAGTTTCTTATTTGAAAGCGAAATTGTTTTTTGTTTTTTTTGAAAATGGGAACCAGCATGGCTGATATGCTGTATATTATGTTAACTCTATGAACAGTGAGCTTGGTGACTTTATAATATAATTAAACAACAGAGAAAAGTCATAATTTTCCATGTAAGGTTGATGTTTATTCAAGCTTCCCCACATTACTGTTCAGTAAACAGGACTGACATACATTAGACAGAGAGAACAAAAGAATTTGAATGGAAAAATTCATAAATGATAGAAAAAACATGATGGAGACGAGTTTTTACATCATCTTTCTGAAGTTCTCGATGGCTTCCTTTGCTTTTTGCAGTTCTGTTTCATTCTGCCTCAGCTGGAAAGAAAATAAAAATGTTGCACTTTTCTTCAAGACAATCAACTGCAGAAAACTGTAATTTAAGACCATTTTCTCCGACAAATTGCTTCCCTTCCATCCCACCTACCTTCTCAGCATCTGCTTCCTGCACTTTAACAGGAACTTTCTCCTTGTAGTCGTTCTTGGCCATCTTTTCCTTCATCTTTTCCATCTGTTTCTCCAGCTCCCCTTTCTTTGCTGTCAGCTTAGTGACCTCCTTTTCCAAATCAATCAAACCCTGATTCACAGAAAAGGATTTAGAAACCGGCATGTTTACAGACACAGAAAGCTCATTACACTCATTAAAATGTGACGCTGTAGCAGGGGGAAATGAATTCTTGACACAATGCCAAACCAGATGATTGGGTGCTGAGAAGGTGTTGATGTTATTTTTAGAGAATCAAATTTAAATTCACTTGATCTCCTCATTTCCGGTTGATTAAATTAATGAATGTATGTGGCAGCTGTGGTGGGATTATAACAACCAGAATAAAACTCCTTCAGGTGTATTAATGCAAGTCAAAGTGCTTTTGCCATGAAACAACATTCTCGAAGACTTTTACCTTCAGCATGAGGTGAACAGTGCATTTATCTGAGGCGATGGCCACCGCACAGCCTTGTGGGATAGCGCCCCTCACCACTGGGTAAATAGCCTGAGAGTAAGACAGTGTCTGGATCTGAAGACTGTATGTTTGGACCAGAGCAGCAGTATCGGCGTCTATGCACTGCAGATAACCTGACAAAGAGATCAAACGGCCACGAGTTACACATCTGCTAATAAAAATCTGAAATAATACAAAGACAGTGATGTTCATATGGTCAGTAGGTTGTGTGTAAACCTCAACGTGTGTGTGATATGGGTAATATTGAGACTGTAATGAAGCTCATGAACTGTTGTGCAACATGTTCATATTACATTAAAATAAATATATACTAAAATACCTTTTAATATATTTCAAAATAATGCATTATATTTTCTTATATATTACTATGATCATTATTTAAAAAAATCTTTTTTTAGGAAAAAAACTTTCCATTGATCAAAGAATCCTACAAAAATGTATCATGTTTTCAACAAAAAGATATTAAGCAGGACAACTGTTTTCAACACTGATAATAATAAGAAATAATAAAAAATCAGCATATTAAAATGGTTTCTGAAGGATCATATGACACTGAAGACTGGAGTAGTGGCTGCTTTGCTGTCATAGAAATAAATGATATTTTAAAATACATTCAAATAGAAAACTTTTTTATTTTAACTGGAATAATATTTCACAATATTCTACTGCATTTAAAAAAAAACTACCAACCCCAAACATTTGAACAGTAATGTACATGGCAATTATTAAAATTCTATACTATTTTGTCTTAATAAACTAAAAATACAACACAATTTTTTTTTTTAAATCAATAAAATATCCGTTATTCACTAATAAAAAAAAATAAAATAAAAAAAAACTGAAAATCAGACGACAACCAACAAATACTGCACTCATTTTTTATGACCATCCAGCATTGGATTTGCATCAGTCACATCAGATCAATGTTTAAAATGGTCCGTATACTAATATTGACCCCCGCAGTGCATCTCTAGTTGAATCTAGTCAGTTTGAAATGAGTGTGCAGTGTACTGTGTGATGTCTCACAGTCAGCGCGGGTCTTGGTCAGATTATAATCGGCCCGGAGTGATCGGACGGTTCTGACCACAGACATGACAAACTCCATCTGACGGTCGATGTCCTCGCTGTGCCAACAGAACTACAAACAAACAAAACACCATTTACACCAGAAACCACCACAGAATGCATTTCGTTCAGACAACATCCTCTCTCTCTGCTCTTCTTTTCATTAAAACTTTTTTTCAAAGGTTATTTTAATCTAGTCACCATCACATTCCACTACATTGCCTCAATGAATGATGAAAAATGACCCAGGAAAAAAATCTAAAAAGAGCTCATTATAGTGGGACATCAAAGACTATATCATGATTAACAAACTGTTTTTTTTTCCCATTAGGCTGGTTCTCTGTGTGATTTTGCCCCCTTCTGACCAGACAATTCTTATTACTGTAACCAGCAAGTAGTACTTGAGATGTGTAGGTGACATCATGAACGCATCACTTCCCTGACTTTCTACTGACCACATGGACAGCATGATGACTGCTTCCTGACATTCTTTATTAGAATAGAATAATACTTTTACCAGCCTAGATGCTAGAAACCACTGCCATTACCCTTGACCTTTGACCTCTGCTCACCTCTGATGTTTCTGGATAAGGTGAGACACAGATGCTGGAAGGGCTGTCCTGAGCATGTCTTCTTGGCAACCGCTGGAAGAGCTCCTCCGTCACAAAAGGCATGAGGGGAGACAGGAGACGGAGTCCCACCTCCAAACAGGTGTAGAGAGTCTGTCTGCAGATGTCCGCCTGCTTTTGTCCCTCCGAGTCTGTCCTGCTCAACACCGGCTTCACACTCTCCTACAACGGCAAACAAAAAGCGCTCAAATTAAACAAATTCCACTCCAAAAATCTTATTTAGAAATGTGTGTGTGCATCAAACATACAAATGAAGAGATCAAACGCAAATGTGTGAATTCATTACCAGATAGACATCGCAGAGCTCGTACAGCCAGAAATTATAGATGGCAGTGGTGATCGTGGGAAAATCGTAGGCCTGAAATCCACTATCACACAGCGCTACTGCTGCGCTCAGACGGGACAGAATCCAGCGGTCAGACACGCTTTCACTGCCACACAGCTGAGAGACACAGAATCACATGTTCAGAAATGAACAGAGAGGGAAATCAACCCACGAGTACTGAACATAGTTAGCATGTCCTGACACATCCTCCATCCATCTATCACTTCCTCCTGTCCATCCCTCTCACCTGAGCTTTCTCCAAGGGCACAAATCCCTCTCCCAGAGTCCTCATGGCGAACTTTACTGCATTCCACAGCTTGTTACAGAAATGCCTGTATCCCAGAATCCTGTTCACATCCAGATTAATGTCTCGGCCTGGGAGAAATAAACAAAAACGCACATAATACTTTATGTAACCACGTACATTAACTAATCTAAAAGGCGCTTCAATGCTATATTTGTTAAGTACACTAATAAATTCACACTGTTGTGTACTACAATAACATTGCGTAAACTACTATTTCTAATACTGTAAGATTTTTTTTTTACCCTGACTGGTGTAAGCACACAGAGCAAATCTGAGCGCATCTGTCCCGCATTCAGGAATTCCATTGGGATAGTCAGATTTCTACAGAGCAGACACAAACAGAATAGAATAGAAAAGCATTGCAGCAGTTAAGGGTACAATAACAGATTTTAAGAAATCTTAAGAAACCAGGTTATACCTGTCCCTGTTTGGCCTTCTCAATCTCCAGAGGGTCTAGATTGCTGTCTGCTAGCTGAACATGAAGACCCTACACATACACACACACACACCTCAAATTCATTTTGCGCAATAACACCTTATGTAGCCACGTGATGTTGCTGGAAGAACTGTTGTTGTTTAGTTACCTCCAGTGAAATGCCAGTGATGACGTCCAGAGGGTCGATGACGTTACCTAGAGACTTGCTCATTTTCCTGCCATGGGCGTCCCGCACCACTGCATGCAGGTACACCTGAACAAACACGTCAGGTTTATACCACAAGTTACGAAACACAAGTTAGTCAAGCTTTGACTGCAATGCCACTGCAAGTTTGGCAGTTTAACAGACACTCGCTTTTAAATTTTGTAGCTCCAGGAGCTCCATAAATAAAATATAGAAGATATTTAATATAAAACACACACATCAACACACCCACCTCTTTGAAAGGTAGTTTTCCGGTGAGTTTGAGGCCCATCATGACCATACGAGCAACCCAGAAGAACAGGATATCATGGCCCGTCTCTAACAGTGTGCCTGGGTAGAAGACTCTCAGATCCTCTGACTAACACACATATATTGCAAAATTACATAATCAGTAAGTCTAGTTATTGAAATTATGACATAATAGGACATATTGTCAAGATTTTGACAATATGACATAACAGCACACAGGGACCCCCAACACAAAGAAACTAGACTTTTTTCTCTTTGTAATATATTGCTTATGTAATCATAATATATCAATCAAAATGTAACTATGATATGTTATGTTGTGTATCATATCTATCTATAAAATAAATACTAAATTATATATATGCACACACACACACACACACACACACACACACACACACACACACACATTGCAGTGCAGCAATATCATATTTTAAATAACTCATTTTATTTCATATTTAAAAATGTAAAATTAAATAAAAAGTACAAACAAAATAAAATAAGTAAATCTGGTATTAGGCACATTTAAAAAAAATCTGGTATTATAATATAATTATAATACAAAATTTTGTCCAACAATAATTACAATTAAATTAACAATAAAATAAATTAAAATAAATCTAGTATTACAACAATCAGTCCTAGACCTAGCTCTGCACATTTATTCTGAGTTTAAACTACATACTGCCATTGCAGTCTTACATATTGCTTAGCGACGTGTGTGTGTGTGTGTGTGTGTGTGTGTGTGTGTGTGTGTGTGTGTGTGTGTGTGTGTGTGTGTGTGTGTGTGTGTGTGTGTGTGTGTGTGTGTGTGTGTGTGTGTGTGTGTGTGTGTGTGTGTGTGTGTGTGTGTGTGTGTGTGTGTGTGTGTGTTGTATTAATATCTGACCTCAGTGGGCCAGCCAAAGATGGAGAAGGGGAAGATCCCTGAGGAGAACCAAGTGTCCAACACATCCTCATCTGAAACACAGACAAAGATGCTTTATTGACGCCAGGGGGTAAACACTGACATAAACAGAACAGGAGGAGAAAATGACTCTGTTGTAACGAGAGCATGTGTATGTAAGACTCGTACCTTGGCGCAGAGAGATTTTGTCTGCAGTGACATTGAAGCGTTTGGCAGCATTTTTTCTGGCTTCCTCCTCTGATCTCCCACTGACCCAATAATGTCCATCCACATCCTAAGCACAGACAACAACATCTTACTTCCCACCATCTGAGTGTATCCAGTGCACGTACTGCAAACTGCACGTGGCTCCTCTTACCTCGCCTGGTTTGACTGACGGATCATTCACAGTCACAAAGTACGCTGGTATCCTGTGACCCCACCACAACTGCCGTGAGATGCACCAGTCCCTGAAACCCAAAAAGCGTTACCACACACAGAAAAGACTCCAGCAGAGAACAGCTGGGCTGAGATAGACGGGTCACCTGATGTTGTCCATCCAGTTGAACCAGGTTTTGAGGTGGAGGTCAGGGATGATCTTGAGCTCTCCGTTTCTGACAACATCTGCGGCCTGCTTTCCCATCTCTCTGCAGTCCACGTACCACTGAGGCTTCAGAAGAGGCTCCACTATGTCCTTAGAACGGCTGAGAAACACACTCAAAACCTTTATACATGTTAACATAACAGCTGTTATGTCTCTTCCAGGGTTAGATGACATTTCAACATAAATTATGAATAAATTGGAATACATTTTGCATGAATTATAAATCACAACTTATTATATTATAATTGTAACACAATGGGTTGAATTTTTATGTAGCTTTGTTGTCCATGTTGTCCACCTGTCCATGTTTGCCACTGCATAATTTGCTAGGCTAGCTTCTATTAAGTGACAGATGAATTAGCACCAAAATACCATATTTTGTCTTGGATATGCAGACAAAAATGGAAATGTTTTTTCTTATTATTCAAAAGCTGAGTCTACATATTTTGCTAAACTAACTAACAATCGTTCAAAAGTTTGGGGTCAGCAAATTTATAAGGTTACAAATATATATATATATATATTTATGCATATGGGTAGTCGACGTATCAATGTGTGTCCTATGGTATGACGGAAAAATGTAAAAAATAAATAAATAAAAACTCTAACATTGAGGATAAACCTCTCTCATGCTATTTGTAACTAAGAATGAAGATACATTTTTCTTATGGTATTTGTATGTAAAGTTTTTTTTTTTTCTACATTTTTGCTGTCACTCCAATTTTTATTTGTCAACTATATCTCACTATATTGCAGTTTTTATTCTTACTGACCCCAACATTTTTAACAGCAGTGTATTTGCTATAAAAATAAAAATAAAATTAAAAAAACCTGTGTGTAATATTTCAGTAAATATAATGTCTGAGAACAGTTTTCAAAAATACCCGACAAAGCTTTTTTAAAGTATAAACTAGTAACAAGCAAGATTACTGTTTTGCGGTGAAGTTTACTTTGTTAATGTATGGCAGCTTTAACAATGTACTTTTAAAAATTGCATAATGTCTTCCTCTTTAAAAATGTATTAATCTTGCATTGTTTACTTCTTTGTTATTCCACAAGGAGGCACTTGCGCACCTGCAGTTCCCATCTAGTGATAAATACATGTTGGGTTGTCACTTTCTAAGTCATTAGACCACCTAGGAAAAAAGTTGAGTGGGAGTTAGTGTCTAACCTGCAGATGGGCACCACCATGGGATTGTCTTTGACCTCCTTAAACTGGCCCAAGTCTTTCAGAGCCTGGAGCACAGCTTTCCTCGCCTCAAAGCGCTTCATTCCCTAAAACATCAGAGAAATGCAGATTATTCAAAGAACAATTAATCGGTCTACCCCGTCACGTTTGTGGCAAGATTAAAATACCTGGTGTGAACAGGGTCAAATATATCACAGTATGTGTGTGCCTACCAGGAATGGAGGAGGAACACTGATGAGGAGACCATTTTCATCGAGGATGTTGATAAAGGGCAGTTTGTGTCTCTCTCCCACCTCATAATCATTATGATCATGAGCAGGAGTGATCTTCACAGCACCTGAACAACGACACCATATTGTAGACTAAACACGGCCCAGAGAAAGACAATCTTACTGAAAATAACTTTCTGTCCTCCGTTTATTACCTGTTCCAAAGTTCACATCCACAAAGTCATCAAACACAATGGGCATCTTTCTGTCACAGAATGGGTGAACAACCATCTTTCCTTTGAGATGCTGGACAGAAAAGAAGCTTTCAGTTAATTTAACTCAAACATTTTCAGACAAACACAGAGTTTTGAGAAGAAAACTTTTGTGTCACCTGATATCTGGAGTCATTAGGGTGGACAGCAACAGCTGTGTCTCCAAGCATCGTCTCAATACGGGTGGTGGCCACTACTACCTCCTCATCTGCAGGAGAACATTTCATTTTAAACACATCTGTATATCTCCTCAGTGCATCTAACCTCATTTCTCCAGACTTAACTCTCACCTGATCCTTCCACCTTGTAAGAGAAGGACACCAGCACTCCAAACTCAACCTTCTCTTTATAACCCGGCACAGGAAGAAGAGTTCGCCCTGTCAGCTCCTTTTTATCGACCTGGAACACAAAACTCATCACATGACCTCAGTAGAAAGAGACTTGGAGACTGTTAGTGAAGATGTCATTTCAGTCATCAGCCACTTTCCCACATAAACTTAAGCTGTTGTTAAAACGGATGGATATTGTTTGCAACTAAAGCTACATCATCTAACAACTACACTGGCAAGCTTTGTGTGTTGGAATGGTTTAAAACTCAATTTTAAGAAAGTTTTCCAAAACAAAACATTGTTGCTGTGTCACTTACACTGCCGTTCAATAGTTTGGGGTCTGAATGAAATTAATATTTGCTAATATTTTAGTAAGGATGCTTTAAAGGGTTAGTTCACCTAAAAATGAAAATTCTGTCATTAATAACCTTCGTTCATCTTCAGAACACAAATTAAGCTATTTTTGATGAATTCTGAGAGCTTTCTGACCCTGACAGCAATGCAACTGAAATGTTCAAGGTCCAGAAAGGTAGTAAGGACATTGTTAAAATAGTTTATTTGACATCAGTGGTTCAACCTTAATGTTATTAAGCTACGAGAATACCTTTTTTGTTTTTCAAAAAACAAAAACAAAAAAGAAATCAACCAGTTCCTCTCATCCGTGTCAGTCTTTGATGCGTGTTCATGAGTGCACCACGACTCGTGTGGGTGATGCTGCTGATGCAGGAGCCGGCATTCTTTATGCACAAAAAGTATTCTCATAGCTTCATAAAATTTCGGCTGAACCACTGATGTCACATGGAGCACTTTGGGTGTACAGCAATACACAATAAAGCACTATATAAATGCATCATTCATTCATTCAAAGTTTGCATGCAGATATGAATGTACTTCTATGTCAGAGATGGCAGAGTTGAGGGTGCAGGACCAGTTGACAAGTCTCTTGCTCCTGTAGATCACACCCTCCTCATGCATACGTATAAAAGCCTCCTGGACTGCAAATGACAGTTTCTGCAAGCAGACCATATTACACATGATTACAGACCAGCCATCATTAAATAATGACACTTTAATGCGAAGTAGCGCAAAGCTGGTTAACAAAAAACAGACTTTCCAGATGTCATTTAACACATGAATTGTTTTATTAAAGTGTATATCAAGGCATGTTTGGGTTGAGCATTGTACTCACATCATCCATGGTAAAACAAGCTCTGTCCCAGTCCAGAGAAGAACCTAGCTTCTTCAGCTGGTGATAGATGCGATCACCCTTCCTGTTCGACACAGAAAGGAAGACAAATTTGTTCACATAATTGGAGCTAAATTAATTATTTATAGATCTAATGGAATTATCCATCTCCATTCCAGAAATCTCCTCAACCTCTCACACTCACTCGTTCTTCCACTTCCAGATCTCCTGGATGAAGTTCTCTCTCCCGAGATCGTGTCTGGTCATCTTTCGCTCTCTCATCAGTTTCTTCTCCACCACCACCTGTGTGGCGATACCAGCGTGATCACAGCCGGGATTCCACAGCGTGGTCTCTCCTCTCATCCTGTGCCTGCATCACACCAAAGCAATCCCATTCAACACATCATTACTTTTGACTTTCGTAATTTATGATATTGGGCTTATGCTTTATTAACATTAATATGCCTGTCTATTTTTTTTAATTACTACATAGCAAAGTTAATATTACGGCTTATAACTAATATTTATAACAATTGCGTTAATTATTTATAACAATTATGACTGGTTACCATCTTGTCAGGCTATCCTGAATAGCATTGGTCAAGGCGTGACCCAGGTGGAGGGATCCGGTTACATTAGGTGGAGGAATACACATCATGAACACTCCATGTGGGTTTGGCTCACTCACATTCTTCCTCTGGAAGCAGAAATAGAATTAAAAAATTGACACTAGTACCATTCAAAAGTTTGGGTTCGGTAGGATTTTTAAAAAAATGTTTTTAAAATAAGTTTTTTTTCTTTGCTCACCAAAGGCTGTGCTTATTTTCTCAAATACAGTAATATTGTCCAATATTATTACTATTCAAAAGAACAGTTTTCTATTTGAAAATACTTTAAAATGCAATTTATTCATGTGATAGCAAAGCTGAAATTTTTTCAGTGTCACATTACCCTTTAGAAATCATTCTAAAACGCTGATTCTTTCTTCTTATTATTAATGTTAAAAACAGCTGTGCTTCTTGTACTTTTGTGGAACAGTTGTGCACTTGTGTTTTTGTGAAAACCATGTAAGAAAGAAAACAAAAATAACAACTTTATTCAACAATTTTTCTCCTCCGCGTCACCCTATAGTGCCATCTTGGAGAGTATTACATACGTAAACGATGTATTCTGTTCTGTGTCAGCAGCACCATACGCAGATATGTTGTTTACGTTGTTTCCGCTTTGATCTGAACGTAAACAGCGTATACACTGCATATGTTTACGTACGTAATACTCTCCAAAATGATGCTATAGGCTGACGAGGAGGAGACAAATTGTTGAATAAAGTCATTATTTTTGTTTTCTTTGAGCACAAAATGTAATCTCGTAGCTTCGTAAAAAATTACGGTTGAACTACTAATGTCACATGGATTATTTAATGATTTCCTTGCAACATTTCTGAGCCTTGATCGTGCAAGGATCCTTGCGGTCTATGGGAGAATCAGAGAGCTCTCGGAATGCATCAAAAATATCTTCATTTGTGTTCCAAAGATGAACAAAGGTCTTACAGGTTTGGAACGAAATGAGAGTGAGTAATTAATGACAGATTTTTCATTTTTGGGTGAACTATCCCTTTAATCTTTCCTTGCTGAATAAAAATACTAATTTCTTTTATCACTCTTACTGAACCCAAACTTTTGAATTATAGTGTAGCTACAGTGTTTCCGGATGAACCAAAATACTGTTGATACCCCATATTCAGGCTTGAAGAAACCCTGTTTCTCCCACCAGGAGTACCAGGCTGCTTCCACATACTGAGGACTGTAAGAATCAGGCAGAGGACTCAAGACATCTGAAACACATTCAGCGAGACACATAAGATATTACATGACACATTTGAAAAATACAATTACTGCTAATGGAAGCAAAAACACACCTTTTTTCTCTCCAGGCGGTGTGGGGATGTTGTAGGTGATCACACCCAGTTCCTTCTTCTCAGGTTTAGCCTTTTTCTGTTGGAGAGAACAGAATATGGCAAGTTCAACTGCCTGTCTATCTCTGTTTGTGTCAGTGTTATTAAGAGAATAAGATGCTGAGATCATCACTCTACCTCAGTCTGAGGCTGCATCTTCTTCTTCTCTTCCATCTCTTTCTTCTGTTGAAACTTTTCCATCTTTTCTCGCTTCTTGGCCTCTTTCTTCAGCTGAGCCTCTGTTTTAGGAGGACCTGAGAAAAACAAGAAAACCGATACAAACAAATCATTCAGACAACTCCTAAAAGCCATTCAGACTGTGATAAGATCAAATCTATCTGAAGTTACAAGAATATATCAGCTGATGTTTTAATGTACTAGTTTATAATGATCTTAAAATACATACAACACACTATTCCTAAATACCATTCTTCAAATCACACACATCCTTACCGTTAGCAGGTGTGCCGTCTGGTGTAGCCGCTTCAGAAGCAGCAGTCGCTGTGGCATTGACAGCAGCGATAGGTTTGGGTGTCACAGGCACCATTTTCTCACACAGTGAGATTTTACCCAGCACCTTCAGGAACTGTGGCTGGTTCACACAGGTATCATACCATCTTGTCACATTCACCAATGACTTCCTGTCTGCAGGCTCCAATGCCTTCAAAGGAAACAAACATACTAATAATCAGGAATCAATCATTTTTGACAACAACTACAGCAAATTAAATATAAATGTAATACCTGTATAATTATAGAACTAAAACTATACTAAAAATCATTTTCATGAATTGAAATAAAGCTAAAATAAATATTACACAAAAAAACAACAACTTACATTTAAAAGCTTTAGAACATTAGAAATGTCGGCCTTGGCATCTTACTGAAATAAGTTACAACTGATGTAGTAAAATTACAAAAATAAAAAAAAATAAAACAAATAAAGCCATAAAGAAATATATATAAACAAATATATATAAAGAAATCTACATAAATTAAGTAAAACAGATTTTTAAAAACCTTTTCAAAATATTAATAAACTATGAAGGTATTTAAAATAATACTTAAATAAAACTTATTTGGGATGCCTTTCCTGCCTGACTTTCTTCTATTATGCAAAAAAAAATGATAAATGTCTTTTTGCCCATACAATGAAAGTCAATGCAAATTCCACTGACTTTCTTTGAATGGCCAAAACAGTTTAAATATTCCTCAAAATGTCGTCTTTGTTCCACAGAAGAAAGAAATACATACAGGTTTGCAGTGGCATGAAATATGATGGTGAGTAAATGATGACAGATCTTAAATATTTTTAATAATACAACCTGTTATAATAAAAGAGTTAAAGTGGACAAGCATACAGATGTGTACTCACATATTTAAATGGCAGAAGTGCTGCCACAGCTACAGCTATATCCGCTAAAGTCACACCCTCTCCTACGAGGAACGTCCGCGGCGCTAGAGTCCCATCTAGAGTTTTGAGAACACGCAGCAGCTCTGCTTTGGAACTCTGCTGGAGCTAAAATGAAACATCAATTGAAATTACATCAAAAGTAATGATAAAAAAAATAGTGCAAATTCTTTTTTTTATTTAACAAAATATAAAGGTCTAAAAATGAGGTGCGGTGTCCTTGGAATGTGTTTTTTGATGGCTATCAATCAACACATGACGCACACACACTGATAATTAGAGCATCAGGTGATAATGCATACATGGGCCTATACAGACAAATACATACCTTCTTATCAACCCCCATGATCCCCAGCAGAGGGAATGTCACAGCACAGGCCACCGGCATCAGCTCGTTCTCAGCAAAGCTCAGCCATTGCCAAACCTGACTCTCCTGCTTCTTATTGCTGCCTGTCCGCTTGCCCGCTGTTGCAAGGTACCAGCTCACAGCATTAGCACCGGAGAGCACGGTGCCCCCCGAACCCGCTAAGACCAGTGCAGGACGAGACCTGGCCACCTCAGCCGGAGGGTCCTCATGGACGATTCGTGGAGGAGATGGACAGAATTCAGCAGCGATCAAGGGCAACAAACTCCTGAAGTCATCAGGGTGGGAAGAGATGTATAGAGTGTCCATCTGACAGAGAGATATAAGAGCCATGTCAATTAATTATTACATTTTTGTTGTTTTTTGGAAAATAAGTGAATGTTTTCTAAAACTCGCTTAAATTAAATTTAAAATTGTATTTTATTTCTACAGTTTTTTTCTCAAAGACTGTTATATCAAAAATATTCCAACACAAAGCTTTAATACGGAAATGAAAGCAAAAGTATTAGAATGTCAATGTCTTTGTCAACTAACAACACCCTTACGATATTACTATTTACAACTATTGCATATCACACTTTATACTTTTATATACATTTCATGTTGTGATCTAGGCCTCATCACTTTTGCTTTAACTGTGCAAATAACAAATAAACTGTAACGTTACTTCATTATACTCTCAGATCATATATAGAAAATGAGCTCACTGAATTAAGATTCCCTTAAGTAATTGTATTCATTTTAAGATCGCAATAAACCCTTTTACTCAGTAATATTTTTATGTTTATATTACAATGTAATGCTGCCATAATAACATGAGTATTTTGATGTAAATATAGACCGGCTAACTGGCTAAACGCATGATGTGTTTATTTCAGCATAGCTATGACTGCAAAAGTCAAGAAATTACAGATGAGACACACACTTTCGGTTATATCGATCAGCATAAATTCGGCAGTATCTGTATCTGTTAAAGTCTTGTTGAATATCATTAGTAACTCACCTGTAGGCAGCAGTGGGGAAACGTCAGCCTAAATCCAGCATGCACAGGACCCAATGCTTCTTAAACGCTGCCGTAAAGTGATGTAACCGGTCGTAAAGCGCATCCGTCTGACGCAATAAATGTATAACAGATAACAGTGTCCGATAGAGGCGCTATGAGCTACAGTTACACTCAACGTTATGATGTAAGCCACTGGAAATGAGAACTGATGGGCAATGTACAAATTAAACAAGGAAAAGATTGCTTATTATTCATTCTGAGGAAAAAACAGTAGCCTGTGCTGTTGCCAGTAAAGAATATTATTTGTAATTTTGAATGTATTGACAAAAGTATTGACAACCTGTTAAACTTTATGATTTTGAAGAGCAAATATTCACACATTTCATCTCATTAGCCTTTTTGTGACGATCTTGTCTTTTTAAATCAGGGGTTTTCAAACTAGGGACCGCAAAGGAGTGAAAAAAAGAAGTAAAAACAGATAAATAAAAATAGGATTAAATAATATTAAAATAGGATTAATAAATAGGCCTAACTAAATAAATGAGTAAACAATCAAATAAATAAAAATTCATTAAGTACGCCTAAGCAAATTAATACATCTAAAAATACAGTAGACTACTTTAATGAGTAGAGAAAAAATGTATGTAATGAAACTATTATTTATAGGCTATTAAATATTTTCCAAGTAATATTCTAGACATTTATAATATTAATTTCACAGCATTGCGTCTTTATAAAATAATTTTTTAGGTACCTTTTACATTTCAGGATGGGAGTCTCTTACACAAAGATGATCATATTTGGAGATCTATGAAAACTCATCACAAGAAAAATATGGCTATAGTTAAATATTATGAACTTGTATATGTACATTTTTTGTTTTAAATCACTTAAGGGTTTTGCTTTACTATCATATTTTACTCATGTAAATTACTGGTCATAATAAAAGTGCTTTTCTAATAATAAGTGATGGTACATCAAAATATTTTCCTCAACATTCTTTGCTGTTTATAGTCTTATTTAATAGATTTATATTGATTACCTTGAAGAAGGTCTTGTGCTATAGATTAGACTATAAATGACAGAGAGCATGACTCACAGAGAAGAGGTTTTATTGCAGCATATAAACTATGACACAGCAAGGTCTTTATATGTCAGATGAAACGACCAACATTTCACAACAATTACATAATCTTTCTAACACTTAACAAACCTTTCTCAGCACCTTGAAAGTGTTACAAGTCACCCTGCACCTTCCTTTTTTCAAAACATTGGGAGGTTTATGTAGGTATTTTAAGGCAGAACGTAAAACAGAGGTTTCATGATTCATAACCACATGCCATATGGTTAATATTCAGTGTGCAGCCTGACACTTATAGAGCGCAACTGTCAGGATCCAGAAGTAAAAATCCCATTCAGTTTCTCCATAGGGGAATTGATTTTTAACAGTAACTCATAAATCATTAAAGACAGACCTACTGCGAGCTACAAGACTGGTAATCGATGGTATATGCTTTTGCTGAAGCCATCAGTCCGCATTATTTCTACTTAATTTTTAAATGCTAAATTCCAACATCAATTCCAAACTACATTATGATTCTGCAGAAAAATCTCCATTAGTTGGAGAATTGAATATATTTGGAAATATATCACATAAAATATATGTTTAGTGCACTTTTTCGAATACTATGTTTCTTTAAATCAAAGTTTGTAATGTTATGATTCACCTACAGTAGTAGATAGTTGGCTTGATTCATGGCTTATTACTCCTTAAAGACTTCTCTATGGGAAAAATAACTAGGAAAAATACTTCCGGAATCAAGGCCGCTAAAAAAGTGGACAGGCACTAATTCACTATTTGTGGTGTAATATGCAAATAAGGTCTCAAACACAGGCATTTACACACATTTAAGTCTATTCACCGACCACTTCAGATTTCAGCAAGTCGGGCGTTTGCAATTCAGATGATTCCCCTGAGCTCCCTCCAAAAGCTTCCTGGACATTCGATAGTGTATTGCCCACTACTCCACATATGATGGATGCTACAGTGTTAAGCAAGTGGCCCACCCCCTTTCCACTTCTCCAGGTAAGTTTGCCAACCCCACTTCCCACTGTTGACACCTGGTGGCCCATTTCTGAGGATACGACACATAGGTAATCTACCATCTGATCCAAGACTGACCCGAGAATCATCCTGATGATCCTAAAACCATTCCCCACTGTTCCTGTCATGATTCCCAAGGCATCCGATGCCAGAGTGCCTGTCCCTATGAATCCTTCCTGGAAAGCCACAAACAGGCTTTCGGCTAACGGACTGAGGCAGGCGTAAGTCATGCATACGCTTGTTTCTCCTGTATGGTACAAGGTGTTCAAGATGCATGAAATGCCAGAATACACTCCTGAGACCAAGTTGCTGACCAAAGTGCAGCTGTCACCAGGCACCGAGGCCAGAACGGTCAGATCTTCCTGAAGAATGTAGGTTAGCTGGAAGGGAAGGTTAGTGACTCTGTTTACGATCGGAGAGAAAGGGGCATAAAGGAGATAGATGGTGGAAGACAAAACTTTGAGGACGACAGACTCTGAGCTCTCTGTCTCATTGGTGCTCTCTTGATTCTCCATGTCTGAGCTCAAAGATGTGTAGCTTCGGCCTTCACCATTAACGTGCTCCGAAGTCACTTTCTCTGTTCCTGATTCTGATGTTTCTGCTTCCTGAGAGTTGTGTTCGCCAATGTGCTCTTCTTCACTTTGCACATCAGAGTTGGGGGTTTCGATGCCATTCGGTTGCTTTTTCAAGAGCGATGCAAGTTCCTCTTCGCTCTGATGTCCTACTTCACCACAACCTCCTGAAAACAGGCCTGTGACTCCTATTAGCTCCTCCAAAGCCTTAATGCTGAGAACCTTCACGTCCCCCTCCATCACTAGCCCAAGACTGAAACTACCATCTCCACCTGATGCAGCACAACACACTGCTGACCACAACAGTTTCCCCCTGCACTCATTTAAACCACCTAAACCAATCTGCACGTAAATGTCTCCGCTTGTCTTTGAACACCTTGGTATGATGGAGCTGCGCACAAACTCTGCTGTCAAAGCATCCCATTTAAAGAGAGGGTAGTTGTGATGGGGTGATGGGGTCTCTTTGGTGGTTCCTCTGTACAGAGCTGGGATGGCCACAGGGGAATCGTCATTGATCTCTTCTTTGGCATCCTGCTGATGGGTTACAAAAAGACAGGTACACTTAATTACTTGTTTAATTGCAAATGTATACATTAAAATGCATTTCTCCACGAAAAAAATATCTTATTTTTTTGTTCCGCAGATTAAAAGATACAGTTTCGGAATAACATGAGGGTGTGTAAATAATGACAGAATGTTCTCTTTACACAAAGAATTTGAAATTGCCCATTTTGTGGCTGATGAAGAGGAATAAGATGTTTGTTTTGAGGTGTGACTGAATGAAACAACCTGTTCTGAGTCAGTTTCATGAACAGCCTTGTTAATTAAATGCAGTCAGATAGTCATAATGGGTTAGTTTGCATTCTGGATACAGATTCAGTCTATTTATTGCACTTGTCTGTAAGACTGACCATAATAAAGAAATTCAAAATCTTAAAAATGTACTCAATATATTGATGCTAGATTCTGGGGAGCTGCACCACATGACATTTTACAATTAACCTTGTCTTGTCATAAAAAGGTCAGATTATCTGATATTTTAGGAGACTTTTTGGCTTTGACACACAGGGTCTCCAGGGATACTCTCTATGATGGTATTTCCTGTTTGTTTTCAGCATGTTGGTTGCACATGACTGATTTTGCAGACATGTTTTCCAATTTGTATTAAGAAATGAAGCAATTTTGTTAAAATCTTTATTCTAAAATTGTTTTATTCTATGTAAATACGTAGGTATAACAAATATACACTGGAATACAACACTTGCAAGAGCAGCATGTTTTAAATCTGTATATTAAAAAAGTAAGCCAAACAAATTAATAATAATGATTATGTAAAACACTAACTTTTAATGTACTAACTAAAAACATGCTTAGGTGTATCTAAATTAGTGCCAGTGTGCGAACTGCATTTTTATTTTTTGAATAAATGAATAGAAATGACAAAAATACGAATCATGTTGTTTATCCTACAAAAAATGATCCATGAATTGGTGCGATTTTTCTCTTCCGCTTGACTTGACAGCCTTGTACATTTGCATGTCAGCAGAAACTGTAATGAATGTCGTTTAGCAATTCAGACATCTATAACCTGTACTTAAACTCATTTAGTACTATAGCTCTACCCGTTAGTTAATAACAACCAACACTTTATCACAACAATGCATTTTTAGCAAATCTATTTATGCTCAAATCTTCCTCTGAAGTCAACACAAGCTCCAAGACAGTGACTAAGGGAGAGAAAAACAGTGTCTCACCGTGCTCTGCTCTCCTCTGCCCCATCCATTATTCAAGCCGAGGTGAAGGGCTGTATAGATGGTGGTTTGGCAGTTGGCATTATAGAGCGATGCAAAAGGCCGTCCGGTCAGATGTCTGTGACACCTCTGCTCCAAACCCAGCTCAGACAGTGAGTGTGGAGGTGTGCCTCTGAAAAAACACTCTTGACACTGGAGGAACCCTGGATCAAGATCTGTGTGTGTACTTGCCCGGACTACACCACCGTTAAACAGCACTGCAGAGATGAACACAGCGAGTCTGGGCAGAGCAAACAGCATGGCCGAACCCCTCAGTACAACGAAGCAGAGTCTGCAGCTAACAGTGCTGAACTAGCAGCTACACAAAACAAGCTCCTGCTACACACACTCTCTCTCTCTCTCTCTCTTCAGCTATGCAGAATGAGTCTGGGCACAATCTCACCTTCTTCATCCCTCCCCCTTTCACTCTCTCACTCGCTCTCATCCATCCCTCCCTTTCTAAATCACACTTTCTGACTACACCTAGTCTTAGTATTGCTATAATGCACACAAACCAGTACACACACCTCTCCCACGCCTTAACGACTACCTGTGTGTCAGCATTCCCCAGCATCAACACTACAGCATGCCATTTTTGCAGCTAAAGTCATTTTTATGGCCAAAAGAACATTTTGGCATCTTCTACATGAAAAATGTCCAGTCATAAACTTGGAATTCCACAAATCAGAGGTGGTGCATGAAAACAGGTGCCGGTGTATTGACTCAAACTCTACTCAACAAAGTACAGACAGAAACACAAGGGAACATTTTCAATATTTAATTAAAAAAAATAACAGAGGACATTAAAAATACATTAAACGAGAATGATTTTGAAAAATTTTTTGCTTGCAGTTTCTTTTGGCACCTGTGTGAAGAAAGAAAGAGATTTTAATTGCATTAATTTTATATATATTATTAGAGACATAAATAATCATGGTAATAAACTGTTAGAGAAACTGTCGTGTCTAGTTCATGTTCAGCTGGTGTGTGTGTGTGTTTTATAATCCCACAGCAACTTGCCTGGACTAGTGTTGATGTGCTCCTGGGTAAAATGGGTGTGGCTCTCTCAATCTCAGGGTGTTTTTCTCTCTTTGTTCTGCTCACTCACTCTCTCCCCCCCGTTCTTATTGTCTAAATGCTGTCGCGCAACTATACATTTATGGCACACTTTCAGGTACTACATCGCAGCTCAGCAGTCTTTAAAGAATAAGCCTATCCAGTATCTACAATGAGTCAGGAGTTTTTTGTAACCCAATCTGTTATACAACTAAACGCCAACATAACAGATCTAATTTTCTTGATTACAAATCACAAAATCGTTTTTACTTGGTCAATCTCCAATTTCCCACACAGGATAAATGGAGTACCTACCTATCTGGAAGAGTCTGAATGATCTAATAATATGTTTATGTAAGGTGTGCACAACAGGTTCACACAAAACAGGGCTCAACAATAACAAATATTTTTGGTTGTCTGGCCAACACTTTCACCAGCCCCACCACAAATAAAATGATCGATTATTATACTTAGCAATGTATTTCTATATTTTCAAGAAAGAAAATTGTATTTTTATTAAATGGTAAGTTCTTTTACATTTTTTTCAGCTATTATTTTCTTTTCAAAGGGAAACTATTATTATAACTCCATAAATGCATACTCACTTTTGCTAGAAAGGCATAAAGCAAAACATCTGTAGTTTTCAAGTCTTTCTTACCAAAACTTTTTTTTCAACTTTTTTCAAACTTTCTTACCAAAAGTTATTTTTGCCATTTAACAAAGCCACATATACACTACTGTTCAAAAGTTTAGGGTAAGACTGTTTTATTAAAAAAAAAATAATTTTATTGAGGAAGTATGTATTTTACACAGTTACAAAATATTTCTATTTCAAATAAATTTTCTTTTGAACTTGCCTATTAAAATCCTGAAAAAAAATCTATCATAGTTTGGCACAATTGTTTTCAACACTGGCAATAATAAATAAATGTTTCTTGAGCACCAAACCAGCATATTAGAAAGATTTTTGAAGGATCATGTGACACTTAAGACTGGAGTAATGGCTGCTGAAAATTCAACTTTGCAGAACAGAAATTAATTATATTAATATTTTAATATTTAACAGAATTTCTGTTGATAAAATAAATGCAGGTTTGGTGAGCGCAAGATAGTATGAATAGTAGTGTATGTTAGCCAGCTAGATGACATTATCTTGCCAGTCTTATTGTTGAGCCCTAGAAAAGCATCTTGTGTGTATTTTGAATTAAATAAAAGCTCACAAAGGCCTGTATTTTTCTATTACCTTCACTCATTGGGTATGTCAATAACCAGCTCTGCCTCATCACCCTCTCCTCTCTCCTCCTCTCCACGGTCACTCTCTCCTTCACTCTCTCCCTCCTCCTCAGCTGCATCCTCACTCAGCATCTGCTGTGGTACCCAGCTGAACGGCCCACTCGCACCCCCAGCTGCACCACTGCCTGCAGGGTAACTGGACGTGAGTGGGCCAACCACCTGAATAAGAGGGATAAGCAGAGAAATGTTTGTTTTGACCGCATTTCAGAAACACAAATAACTAAAATGTATGAAGAGAAGTTACTGTAACTGTAAGATTATTACAAGACATGACAAACAGTGTAGTAATAAAGGCCACATGAATCTAGGCCATTGTGTTTCCAGGGTCAACCTCGCTGTCCCTCTCTCACCTTCCCTGAACCGTCTTTCCTGTGTTTGGCCAGTTTTGTTTTTCTTTCTTTCTTCACTCGCTCAGCAGAGGGAGCCAAATACTCAGGAGGGAAGGGTAACTGCTCACCCAGAATCACACACACACACACACACACACACACACACACACACAAGGCCACCAAAGAGTAACAGTCATTCCCACAAACACACACACACACACCCAGAATGATGTGTGTGAAGTCCATATAAACCAGGTGAGGTGATACAAAGACAAAAAGAGAGAAAATGAATAAAATGACAAATTAACAGGTGACAAAAACAATGCGAGTAACTGAAAAACATGAGTGCAGTATGAGACTATGGAGCGCACATGGAGGTGTGATGTACTCACAGTGTTGAGATACTGTGCTGGAGCAGATGACTGGAGAGGAACCGCACCAGAGCGGGACAGAAGTGAGAGATGAGGAGATGAGGACGACGGGACGGGAGGAACTCCAGGACTCCTCCTTCTAAAAAAAACAAATAAATAGATTTATTGAAGACACAGAGCCATAAAATACAAGGCACATGTTTTCTTGGAAAAAAGCAAATCAGAAAAGTTGCCACAACGGTCTCAAATGTAATTTAATTTAGCCGCAAGCAACAGTTCAAACTAATTTGGTATTTTAGTTGAGTGTGTATCTTTTTTTCTGAAGTGGATTAACATTTTGCATTCAAAATTTATTCAAAGCTATTCAGAATTGCATTATCTGTCACTGCCTATGAGTTACTATGTTCTATGAAATCTTGTGGATATACAATTTTTTGCTTTCACAAATCTTTTCCAACCAGATGGTTATTTCTTTTAGGGAGCATATAACTGGCAAATTTTACATTTTTAAGCTGAATGGGTGATTGAGAGGTAAATAGGCAGAGTACTAAAGATTAGCATTTGCACTACAAAAACAATGCAATCTTATGTAATTCTGTCTATGGCAAAATTCAAAAGACACACATGCATTAGAATGTTTATTCAACAACCCATTAAAAGTCTCTGCACTAGGTCGGTAAGATTTATTTTTAATGTTTTTTTTTTTAAATAAAGACATCTCTTATGCTCAACCAGGCTGCATTTATTTGATTAAAAACAAAGTAAGTACAGCAGTATTGTAAAATATTATTACAATTTCAAATAAATGTTTTCCATTTAAACGTATTTTAAAATGCAATGTATTCCTGTGATGGCAAAGCTGAATTTTCAGCATCATTACTCCAGTCTTCAGTGTAACATGATCCAGAAATATTTCTAATATGCTGATTTTGTGCTCAAGAAAATCTGTCAAATCCACAAAAAAAATTCACTTGTTGCAAACTCACTTCTTCCCTGCTTCCCTGTCTCTCTCTCTGGCTCCTTCTCCATCACTGTCTGAGGAAACTGTTGCATCAGAGTCTGAAAACAAAAACACTCTTAGCACACAAAATGCCTTGAAGATTCCTTGAGGTTTGCAGGCGATTATTTTCTTTAGAGACCTACCGGAAGACTCTTCATCCACCCTTTCATACTGCAACAGTCTGTCCAACAGAAAACTGACACAAACAAAAGTGTTTAATTATGTGCATGAGGGTCAAGCAGGAGGAAAGCATTTGATAATTTTGATAACAAGACTACAGGTTCTACCTTTTGTCTCTAGAAACTTTTAACAGTTTCCTCTGAGCTCTTCTCAGCTCCTCCTGAAAGCACTCTTGCTCCTGAACAGAAAATGAAGCCAGAGGGTTAAGAAAAGTCTGAAATGATCAATTAAAAAAAATAAAAAAATTACATTGAAAAACAGATACTCACATATACCAGAAACTTTAATTTGCGTTTTAGATTTTTGTATTTTCTCTTGTAATCCACCTCTACTTCAGCTTGCCCGTTCATTTCTATTACTTAAAGACGAATATTTACGGTCGTTTTAAAACGGTTTTGCTAGTATATATGGGTTCAAGGTCGAAACTGTACTGTTGTCCTCCAAATGTTAATGTCTATGTTTGTCCAGAAAGATCTAAGACACTCAAACAGATTTAAGAAAGTAAATTACTGCTGCTCTGCTAGCCATGCTAAAGTTACATAATCAGCAAGCTCAAGAATTAACAAATTATATATTTGTCGAGTATAGCAAACAAGTTAGAATCCACAAATTAGAGAATGACAATGTAATAATCTATATCATGTCAAACAAAACTACAGAACATTTAACGATGACAATAAACATATGATCTCACGCATGTCACGTAACCTTACAGCGCCGAACCGCGGTGTGCTCTTTGTTTACTTCCGCTTTCTACGTGATACGCACAGGAAATGGATTCTGGCGTCATTAGTCAATCTTCAACTAGAAATGTATTTCTAAACAAATGCTGATATCAAAGTGAGTATCCTTGACTTATTAAGTTTTTTTCTCGATCATCCATTGTTAGAGCACATCCCAACAGTATAAAAATAACAACAAAATATTAAATTAATTTCAATTCACATTAACAATAAATGCATTAAAATGAATTAATATACACGTAATGAATTCAATTAAAATTAAAATTAAACTAAAATGTAATTATTTCGCTGCTGAATCAGGGGGTCGGTGTCCACTAGGGGGCCTCAATAACCTTCACATCACATTTCTTTATATTTGTACCCCCAATACTGTTGATTAACACATAGTTAATTTATTACTTGTTTTTTAAAAAAAAGGAATTATAATATTGATAAATACTGATAAATTACTGACACTTCTACTTTCTTTTAGCCCAGTAAAAAATGTTTTACAGCAAACAGATTTGTCATCATTGCAGTAGAATTACCAGGTAAAATATATTGGGCCCCTAGGTCTCAAAGAATAAAAAGAGGCACTACCCGATATCATTAAGTTCTAAAAATAGCTTGTGTGATTCAACCATTCTGAAGTGTCTTACACGCGTGTTGTATGTGCTGTATGTGACTGTGCTTTAAAAATGATTGCACTCTCCCTCTTACTGAGTCTGCATCTCAGCAGTCAGACACTGAGGACAGGTCCATGAATAATACATTGCCTTGGCTGAGCAGTTTTCACAGAGAGAGAGAAAGAGAGAGGTGACGTATTCCACAAAGGATTTTTTCTTGTCATACAACTCTGCCCTCGACTATTCCACAGAAATATTCGAAAAATCTCTGCCTGACAGACTGCTCTTTATGAAACATAATCTTCCTCTGTTTGCACATACAACACAGGCACATAGTCTCTCTTTCTCTGCTGTTATATTTCATTTGTGCATATACACACACACAAACAGACAAAATCCTTGTGTCAGACCCCTTACAGAGTGAAATATAAGCCCCTCACCAGCCCTACTATCTGTCTTGCTGCCTGTAATAGTCTGCTTCTGTTCTCTGACGTTAGCTCTTGTTGCAGACAGAAATAGAATATCTCTTCCCTCACTTCCATAAATCGCTCGTGTGGTGCAGTGAGACAGCTGTGGACCCCACAATACCTCCCTTTGCTTTTCTTCTTCTGTATTGACATGCTATTATGTAAAGTCAAAACCATTATAGGTATTATATTGCTTTTTATTTTTTAAATGTAACTGGTTTAGATCAGTCGAATGTGTTGGTCACCTCCAGCCTCAGAACCAATCAGTCTGTCGCCCTCCTTTGATATATTGCCCTTATATTGCCTTTGTCCTTCCCTCCTCCTCTCTCTCTCTGTCTGTAAGAGTGTTTATACACACCTATCAGTCAGCTTGATTTAACCCTTCTCTCTCTCTCATGTGAGATACCAGAGTTCTGTCTGCTTTGTTCTGACAAGGAAAACTGGAATGCACACAAATCACATGAAGGATACAAACAACAACTTTAACAACTCTCTCCTCGGTGCCCAAAAGGTAAGAATAAAATGTCACCTTCGTATGTCATGGCAAGGTGAAATACTCAGAGTGAAGTGTTTTTATTTCTAGAAGGATCCAAGTGGGACGAGAGTTTGTGCTGTTTTCTCTTTCTAAAGTATGAAAAGAAAATCTTTTGTTTAGGACTATGCAAACTGTTCATAATATAATTAGTGTACTTACTAAGTGAGATTGTTACACTAACTGACATTGTGCTTGTTTGTGTTTCAGGAGAAGCTTATTCAGGCAATTAAAAAGATCAAACATGAAATTGATGAATGTTATGAAGCGGAGAATGAGGCCTTTGTGGACGCACTGGGGGTCGAGGTAATTCCTGATTTACCATGGTAATATTTATATGTGACTAAAAGAGTATAATGGACTTTTCTTCATAACATAACTTACTGGCTGTCATGGAAAGATAACTCACAAAACAAAAATATGATAGGGGTGATAAGGTATGTGATCACCCCTTCCAAAAATACAGTCATGGCCAAAAATATCGGCACCCGTGTTAATATGATCAAAGAAGGCTGTGAAAATTAATCTGCATTGTTAATCCTTTTGATTTTTGATTTTAAAAAATCACAAAAATCTAACCTTTCATTGCATAACAAGAATTTAAAATGGGGGGAAATGTCATTATGAAATAAATGTTTTTCTCTAATACACATTGGCCACAATTAACGGCACCCTTTTATTCAATACTTTTTGAAACCTCTGTTTGCCAGTTTAACAGCTCTAAATTTTCTCCTATAATGCCTGATGAGGTTAGAGAACACCTGACAAGAGATCAGAGACCATTCCTTCATCCAGAATCACTCCAGACCCTTTAGATTCCCAGCTCCATGTTGGTGCTTCTTCTCTTCAGTTTACCCACTCATTTTCTATAGGATTCAGGTCAGAGGACTGGTATGGCCAGCAGAAGCTTGGTTTTGTTCTCTAGCAATTATCGTCAATTTGATTTCACAGATACTATTTAAACTAAACTGAGCTAAACAATGACATCTCTGAATTCAATAATGAAATGCCATTAACTGAAAATTGAGTGTTTAATCTTATCATTATACATTACTGACACTCTATCCTCCAGTTTAATACTGTTAAGAGCTTTGACACAATCTGTATTGTTAAAAGCGCTATATAAATAAAGGTCGCCTGACTTGACTCAGTGACCCATTTTTGTGTTGTTTTTGAGGTTTGTGTTTGGATTATTGTACGGTTGGAAGATATAGACACACATCCTCTTCCAGGCAGTTTCGTAACATTTTATGTTGATTGGAAATTCTTAATTATTGCCCTGATGGGGGAAATGGGAATTTTCACTGCTCTACACTGTAAAAAAAAAAAAAAGTTGAGCCAACTTAAAATTTTAAGGCAACTAGCTTCAGCAGATTTTTGAGTTTTCTCAACTTGTCATTTTAAGTTTATACAACAAAAAGCTGAAGCTGGTAAAAAAAAAATGTTTTATGTTCGCTCAACTTTTTTTTTTTTTTCTTTTTTTTTTTTACAGTGTAGCTCTTTTCTTAAAGCCACTTCACTAATTTGTGAAGCTCAATTATTTTTTGCTGCACATCAGAAGTATATTCTTTGGTTTTTCTCATTGTGATGGATGATTAAGGGAATTTGGGCTTTGTTTTCCCTCCTATTTAAATTTCTGTGAAACAGGAAGCCATGGCTGAATAATTTCATGTTCATAATCACCCTGGAGTGCTCGAAATTGTGAATATGAATGGGAATATACTTCAGAGATATTTTACTCATAAGAATTTCTAGGGGTGCTAATAATTGTGTCCAACGTGTATTTGAAAAAAACATTTATTTTATAATGATATTTCCCTCCATTTTAAATTCTTATTATCTTATTTAAATAAAAGATCAAAAGATTAACCATGCAGATTAATTTTCACAGCATTCTTTGATCATATTTACCAAGGGTGCTGATATTTTTGGCCATGACTGTATATAGGTTTTTTTTTTTTTTTTGGCTAAACTTTTCTTCAGACCCCCAGCACCATTTTACAGCTTTTTATATGGCCTGTTCAGAAACAGTTGACATTAACATGTAAACTCTTGATGCATATCATCCTCTAATTTGACATTTGGCATAGGTTCTACAAAACATACAGATCTACAGTATCTAATACTCCTAATGAACAATTTCTGGTATTAAATTTGAGTAATAACTTCATTAGTAAGCTAATCTCAGCCTACTCATTTTTCCAGAGTTATTAGTCTTTTATGTTATTAGTCTCTCATCCTTCGTGTTTCCCATTAAGTCATTAATGTCTCCTTTTTCTGTTCTTTCACAGAACAGATTTGAAGTGATAGAGCGTGAAATCCGAGCAGAGTTCCAAAACCTCCATCGTTTCCTGAATGAGGAAGAAGAGACGGATCTGGAACGGCTGAGGAAGGAAAGGGACAAACGAGTGAAGATCTTAAAAGAGAGAGAGAAAAAGATTGGCATGCAGAGTAGAGATCTAGAGAAAGCCATAGAGACACTGAACTGCAAACTGCGGGAAGATGACAGCCCCAAACTTTTGAAGGTGGATTTCCATTTTAAGTTGTATAAACTAACAGACTAAGCAGTAAAATCTTTGTAGTGTAGTGACCTGCACTGGGAAAGAAATAATTCCTTATCCTCTATGGATTGTATAATTTATTATTGTGGATTTAATTGTTATGAAATCATCTACTCTGACCACAACAAATATGTACTGTGAAATACTAAGAGGGTTAGTTTCATAAGTCATGCAGTAGACACCCACAGAACATGCTAGATGTCATTTGACACTGTTCAGATCAAGTGCGAAACAATCACATGATTGAAAGAGTGAGGAATCTGAAGAGCTGACTGCTGTCAGGCAGTGAAACGTGTTTGAATCTCAACATTCTTGCTCTAAACACTCTATTTTAATTTTAATATTTTATTTTAATCCATTTAGGAAATCAAAGAGCTTCTGAAAAGGCAAGTGTATTTTTGATTTATTTTTTCTCACTTGGTCTCTAATTCTCATATAATCTTAATCATTGTTGTTACTTTTCTCATTCTGTTCACCATCTACCTCTGTTCTTGCTCTGTTTATCTTCATTAGATGTGAGGTGAATTTTATTCGTCCTCCGCCAATAGACAGCGAAATACTCTCTAGTCAGTTTGTGGGGCCCATTCAGTACCGGATCTGGAAACACATGAAAACATCCCTCTACCCAAGTACTAAGACTAAATTTTAAATAATATTATTTTATTACATACTAAACAGAAATCTGAACTATTTTAATTCTCACTATAGTGGTGGTGGTTAGGTTCACTATTTCTGCAGGTAACATTGCCACCAGTTGGTGGCGCAAAAAAAGGAAGATTTGTGTTATGAGACATTAAATGAAGTAATTAAAACATTCGGTGCATCCAAAATTGCATACTGAGTAGGTACAACATTTGAATTGAACTTTCTTCGCAGCTGTTAAAAAGCATGCTCTGTTTAGTATGAATTTGGGTGTTATGACTGAATTTCGGACGTACTATGTCCGTCATGTTGTTACTATCACATGACCTACCATAAGTATTTTGAAGTATTTTATTTTGGAGGAGTTCGTTCAAGTCATTCAAACTCAAATCACTGATTTATTCAGTAAAGGAAGTATACGTTCAGTAGGATGAATGTATGAAATACTTCAAAATGCTCACATAATATGCTATTATGCCAGTCGTTGAAAGAAGGGAAGGGTCCATCAGGAGACTCTAAAAGATTAAATATATAAGTTAATTTCAGAAACAGTACAAGAATATTTCATTTTACAAATAAAGCACCACTACTATAGCCTAGTACTGTAAATCCCTGCTAAAAAACAATATAGAAACCATCACAGAAATTGTTATGGTTTTACTGGTTATGATGAAACTATAATGGACCCTGTGGGTTTCTGCTATTGGCTTGTTAAAACCATGAAATCCTATTGGAATATGTCCCAAAAAAGTTGAAGTTAAAAGTTGATGGTTTGTAATGTTGTAGTGGAAACCATTAGAATTTCTTTGATGGCTTCTGTTGTTTTGTTTTTGTTTTTTTTTCAGCAGGGCTGTAAGGTAAATGTGTATTGTTTGTTACATTAAAAATATTGTACTACAGATTACTGATTAATCTGATGTAAATCAATTCTGAATAACTTATTTGCATACACAGACATATCCACGTTGAGTTTTGACCCTGAAACGGCGCATCCCCATTTAACCCTCTCTGCTGAGAGAACTTCAGTGACTTTCGAGGAAGACAAGGTGCTGCCCAACGAGAATCCAGATGAAAAGAACCCGAAGCACTTCCACTTCTATTATTGCGTGATGGGTTCAGAGGCCTTCACTCATGGCCGTCATTACTGGGAGGTGGAGGTGAAAGGCAAAACCGCCTGGCGAGTGGGTGTGGCCAGAGCGGACATACCTCGTGGAGAGATGGATTCTTCCTCAACGATAAACGGACTGTGGACACTGTCCCTCAGAAATGGCTCCATCACGGCCTGCACCCACCCAAAGCCCACAAAGGTGCTCTCATACACCCTCCCCATCCGCATCGGCATCTTCCTGGACTGTGATAAAGAGGAGGTTTCTTTCTACAATGCTGTCACCATGACACCACTCTTCTCATTCTACATAGGGACTGTTCTAGTGCCGCTCTATCCATTCTTCAACCCATGTGACACAGATAAAGGAAAGAACTGCGCTCCTCTTTCCATATTTCATCCATCACTATGAGGGATTGATATGGATGTTTGGTTTTACCACTTCCACTGCTGACACAGTTTGAAATGCTGAATTCTGATCACCTCGAAGCTTGTATGCCTGTAAAGCTAGAGCGGTTTTGTTGTGTAGTTGTGTTTGGCTGATCTGTTTAAGTAACACTAAACAGTGGCTGTATCCCAAATCGCCCCTATACCATCATTCACTATTCATTACTCCACTAATATACTTCACTGAATAAATGTAAGAAATTAAAGGGATAGTTCACCCAAAAATGAAAAATTTGCCATCATTTACTCACTCTCGTGTCGTTCCAAACCTGTATGAATTTCTTTCTTATGTTGAACGTAAAAGAAGATATTTTGAGGAATGCTGATAAGCATTTGACTTCCAAAGTATTTCTTTCCCTACTACGGAAGTCAATGGGGACCAACAACAGTTTGGTTCTTTAAAATTCTTCACAATATCTTCTTTTGTGTTCAGAAGGAAAGGAAGTTATACAGATTTGGAACGACACGAGGGTGAGTATATGATGACAAAATTTCCATTTTTGGGTTTATTATTCCTTTAAGTGGGCAAATTCGAACTCTGAATGAGGTCGAAGTGCCATTTTCTCTAAGGATATTCTCTAGCCGCTAGCTGTTGAGTATACATTGGTTTGTATTTCCATTTGTTATTTAGGTGCATTATGGGATTAAATGAGTACACTCTATAATACATTACACTTTTAGGCATCATTTCAAATAATGCACCATATAAGGGTATGGGGCGATTTGAGACACAGCCAGTGAGATTTGCTCTAGTCAGTTTATGTCATCCATTCAGACTTAAAAAGCAACGTTGAGATTAGATTTTTGCAGTGCAATTCTTTATAGAACAAATTTCTCTTAGACATAAGGAATATTTCACTCAGAAATGAAAATTCTGTCATTATTTATTTGTTTCAAAACTGTATGCCATTACTGTTTGATGTCATGATGTTGATTTTGAGACTCTCGAAAACTAGTGAGCTTTGATTTTATTGATGTCTGGCATGCACCATATCTGATTTGAGAGCTGCAGAGGAGGGGAAGATGATTATCAGCAAAAATAGTGCATGACTCACATGGACAACATTTATAGTGCTTTTTTGTCCTTTTTGAAAATTGACAAGCTGTGGTCACAGTGAACTATCGATGTGTAAAAATAAAATAAATAACAAAAAGCAATAAAAATGTATTTAAAAAATACATATGAGTTTGGAATGCTGGATCTTGTCTAATCTCAAAAGCTAAGCAGGGTTTGGCTCGGTTAGTACTTAGATGGGATACTGCCTGGGAATACCAGGTGCTTTATCCTCGGGTGGCATGTTGGCTCAGTGTTAACCTTCACAGCAAGAAGGTCCCTGGTTTGAGTCCCAGCTAAGTCAGGAGGCCTTTTTTGTGTGGAGTTTGAATGTTCTGCCTGTGTGGCTTATTTCCGAGTGCTCTGTGATGGACTGACCATCTGTCCAGGGTGTTTCCCTGCCTTTAGCCCAAAATACTGGGTGGGCTCCAGCATCTCCGTGACCCTACACAGGACAAACGGATGGAGCTTGAATGACATTAAGGTGAATAAATAATAATAGAATTTTCATTTGGGAGCAAACTATTTATTCTGATATATTTGTATGCAAATAAATAAAATATACGTCATTTATCATGCAAACTGTTTGAAAGTCACCTTTGTGCATGTATTGCATCGTAATAAGTGTACTTGCACAATAAAATAGAAAGCCATGAAAAAAAATGGTCAACTGTTTACCATTACTTGTCTATAAATAAGCTAGACAGGTCTGTTGCATTATGCCAGCTATGTGCTGTTAGAGTGACAAAAGAGGGAGGGTCTCTCTGAACCCTGCCAGCAACCGGCCAGGGAGAAGGGAAGAAAAAGCTAGAGACAGATGAGTGACTTTGAATGAGATTGACTACAAGGGCAGAAAGCACTATCTTTTTGCAAATGTCTCACAGCCACAGGAGAGCCATGTCAGAGTGCCTTTATAACTGCTGTGTCACACAAAAAACAACACACTTTGAAACATTTTAAAATCATTTATTATCATTTCTAGGCATGAAATAAAGGAAGTATCACTTCTTTACAAAATGTTTATGTGTTGTGTTTGTGCAAAAAGGAAGAACGGGGACTGATAAACTGTAGAGCATTACTCAGGTGGAATAAGGAGAGGAAAAGAGAGGCAGAAACCTCTCATGCACCTGTGGAACACAACTGCACGTTGAGTTTACTTAAAACACGCACAACACCACAGGATACTTGGGCTTCTCTATACATTCTCACCGCTCATTTTCCTCACTCTTGAGAGATAATTCCACACCTATTGAATTCTGAGTATTGATTAAAGAGATAGTTCATCCAGAAATGAAAATTGGTTTGTTTACTCACACTCATGTTGTTTCAAACCTGTACTTTGTTCTTCCTTCAGAGACTTTCTTCTCTGGAAAGTTTCACTTTCACTGTATGGACAAAAGAAAATCAGTTTTAGAACACGATTGTGAGTGAAATATTCTTTTCTGGATGAACTATCCCTTTAATGCCCTTTAGAATGTTTTCGACCAATCAGGTCTAACCAATGGAATGGAAAGATATAGGGTGACATATTGAATGCAACATTTTCAGTGACATCCATAGCAGGGATGTTTTACACAATGGAATTATCCAATCAGAGACCTGCAGAGCCGTGCGATACATGAAAATCAGAGTACTTTTAGACATCTACACACTACCTCCTACATATGCATGACCACACTAGCACAGACGGGCACTATGGGAGCGTAACTCTATAGCATGCAATGACGATGCGTCGTTACTTTAGTGTCTGAATTTTGTAAAGCACTTTGAGCAAGGGAAAAGCGCTATATAAACTGAATTACTAGTCCACTGGTGTAGCCTTGAGCGCTGACTAAATTAAAGTGACCTGTAACACGGCTATCTTGGTATCAAAACAGATAGCAGTCGTGTATCACAAGACAGCATGGAGTCCGTTCTGATAGAAATCTCGCACTGTGCACTCTCTTAAATTGAATCTGAATTTAATACCACTTAAAAAGGAACAGCAATTACCAGCCAGCCAGGGAGAAAAAGGACATTGCTAATTGCATTGAAATGACAGCTATCCAATGGAGTTTCTTGCTAACACACTGACACACACAGACATACTCACATGCACTTGTACAAACACATACAGGCCTCCTGATGTTGCCAATGATGAATAACATCTATAATCTCTCTTCATAAATACCAAATTGCACCCACATACATACAACACACAAAATACAAAAACAGACAGTAATCATGTCATGATACAAGACTAATATCAGTGGCAGTGTCCTGAAGGGAAGCGAATATCTTAAGCACGATAAGACACTGTGATGATTCAGGGAGTGATCAGAGGAAAATTGATTTTGCCTGGAAACCTGTGTAATGTGCATTACTGGGATGCACTTAAGAGTGACATCATTTGCTGGAGGTGAAAATATTGGCATGTGAAATCAAGCTCACGCTTAACAGCCAATGGGATTAGCTGAAGGGAGTACACTAGGTTCATAGGTTTTGTATTGTATAAAAAATGATAAAACACCTCCTGTGTCTGCCTGCCTGTGAATCATCGTGAGAAACGAAAGAATCTGGAACTTGGAGACCAAACTAACTACAGAACCTCACAATACATACTTCAAAACAAGTTATTATTATGCATGTGTACATGTATCAGAGTGTATCTGCACATTTTTATATTGCTAAGATGTTCTTCAATATCGTCTCTCTCTCTCTCCAAACAGAGTGTGTGTGTGTGTGTTTGTGTGTGTGTGTGTGGGGGGGGGGTAACTTTAAAGGTGGACTCAGTAATTTTTCAAAAAAAAAACGTTTTACAGCAAAACAAATTAATAACACTTTTGAAATATGTTTAAATATCAGCCCAAACTGCTGTTTATTTATTTTTTTTTTATTTATTTTTTTTTTACATGGCGTGGGTCACCTCATAAGTGCCGCCATGTTGAAATCACATGACTAGCTGAATGCTACTTTATCTCTTTATCTCGAAGACCCCTCCTATCATTAGACACTCTCATTCATTATAAACTGATCACAGTTGACAGAGCATTTCTACAATCTAAAACTATTGGTTTTGCGTTATTCTACCTCCACACCACTAGGTGTCTGTGTGGTTCCAAGACCAGTGTCAAGTGACCATTGCAACTAGCAAAAATTACTGAGTGCATCTTTAACATCACAAAAATATGGTTCAGGTTTGCTCATAAGCCATTTGAGTCAAATTTATTTACTATGCATCAAATTTGGTCACAAATCAAATTTTGTTTTGTCACATCATTTTACGTTTGAATGCTACAGTGCTCCTATGGTTATGACATCTAGGGTTTGTGATATTTACATTATGAGATGTGACACTAAGACTATATGACTTTCAAGTGACATTTCCTTGCACTGATATTAAAACAGCTGTTAAAGGCTGAGAAAGAACAAGGCCATTTTCAGAGGTTTGTGGGAAAGGCATTGCCAAATATCTGATTGAGTTTTGTAAACCTTAGATTGCATTTCAAACCTTGTGCTTTGCCAAAAAAAATCTCTCTCTCTATTTTTTTTTAAATTTAATGTCAGCATACATTGCAATGTTGTTTAATTAGTGGTTGAGTACTTTAGTCAGGCTTAAATGTGAGGTAGTGATCATCTTCAGTTAGAAAATCTACCCACAAACCTCCAGTCTATCAGATCTGCCCACACTTCAAGACGTTGATACGAATATCGAGTTAGCTACCATCCCCACTACTCACTGTGATTTAACATCAGCTCCCACAGATAGTGTGGTATTAGCGGGTTCCTGGACTCATACAACATTAACAGGCAGTGGTGTTCAGGTTTTACTGGAGGCACCAGGAATATATGTAAACTGATATGTGAGACTGTATTGTCTTACAACTATGACTATAAATCCAAAATTATTTGTGGAACATTGTATCAACACAAACAATCCAGATCTTCTTACAAACCATGTCCACTTGCTCCTCAAGCAAATTTTACTACACAAGACATTCTGCTTGCGCCACTTTTGCGCACTGTATTTCAGCATAAAAAAAGTGTCTTATTCACTAACCACCAGCAATCACTGCCAATCTTTTCAACCCAAACACACCTTCTTTTCTGTAATTTGTCTATGTTTGAGTACATTTTTGATTGTGGGATTAATTCATTAAATGATGATGAAACAATCGCATGATGGAATGCAACCAAGAACACTTTTTACATTTTAGAAAGCCAATTCAGGTGTTTGTATCGCAGTGGTTTTCGAGATTCTGTAAGGTGCCAGTAAAAGTACAGCATATTGCAGTAGTCTGCTGTATCTTCCTCAACTGAGCACTCACTCAATATTTTGTCGCATTTTCCTATTCACCTGATTTGCATAATTACTTTTTTGAACCTAGCGCCAAAATGCTGCTAGGATCAATTCATTCCAATCACAATGCACCACACAACTCACTAATGATGGAGACAGCTTCACTATTTAGATATATCAGACACAGCTCACTCAATGAAGCAAACCTGTTTACATATACTGTTGCCAACATCTGTTTCTCATCAACCATTTTTTTTTTTTTTTTAAAGATTACAGAAATTTTTAAACAAATTTTTTTAACTTCATGGAAAGATTTGAAAGATTACTGACTGAACAGGAAATGTGCACTTTCACATCTCTGGACAAGAACATCCATAGGTTGGATTGATAGAAGAAGATTCTCAAAAATGTCCTCCAGGCACAGAGTCACAGATTAGTCTATGAAGGATTGTGATTATTATTTTTATTTTTTTTATTTTTGGTCAAATGGTATTTCTTCCTTCTGCTTTGCACTTCTGTAGTTCCCTCATTCATCTCCCTTGTCAAAATGACATGTTGACTTGCATGGGTCAAAGTGAAACATGATTCTTCCACTTTTCCAGTCCTCTGACAGCAGAAGGTTGCTCGCTTTCTCAGTATTAGTCCAGCTATTTGGATTCTCCGACTGGTCGAAATGGAGCAGAGATGATCTCATAAAGAATGAAAATGACTAATGTCCCATGTTCCTGTGTGCCTTTCCCCAAATTCAACCACAGTAACTTGGATTACGGAACTGATAATATAATTTATTTTCTCAATATCTTCATGCAGTGATGTATTATTTCTGTGAAGGGAGATTTGTCTTTGTACACTTTCTTGGAATATCCCAGACAGCCTCCCTCATTCTGTATTAAATTAGCCAATGGTGTAAGGTCGGAAATGCTTCTTCTCTCGAACTCTGCTACAAGGTGATTACACATTAGTAAACTGAGTGGATTTACAGTGGATCTTTCTATTGATGCATGTTAATTGTATTAAAAGTGAGACTCAAAAGACTGAGACTGAACCCACCCCCTTAGGAAGTCATTTAGCTCTTCTTTGTTGTTAAGACTAGTGTCTCGATTGTCTGTGGTGGTTAATACACTAGGAGGAGGCAGGAATGCGGCTGTGGTTTTAATCTCAGTTGGTGGCAGCTCCATCAGTGCTTGAAGGTGGTGCACTGTCATTGGGGGCAGCCGAGTCTAGACCTCCACTGGAGATGAGCTCAGGAGTTTTGACTGAGCTTTTCCCAGTATCAGGGGTTTTGCCCTTCACATCCAGCCCAGGAGATATGGGTGCACTTGCCTCTGACTCGATGTCAGCCTTGGATTCGGGAGTACCATTTGTGGTTGGTTTTGAGTCGAGAATCTGCGAGACTGGTGGTTTAGACTGTGGAGTAGGTGAACTTGGTTTAGGCTCAGGAGAAACCAGTTTAGGATCCGGAGTCTTGGGATCAGGTGTTGGGCTCGCAGCAGGTTTCTGTTCAGGAGTGCCAACTTTAGCTGGTGTGGGTTCAGGAGTAGGTGAAACTGCTGGTTTGGCATCTGGAGTAACAGCTGGTTTTGCTTCAGGAGTTGGTGTAACTGCTTTGGGAGGTTCAGGGGTTGGACTTGGAATTGGTTTAACTTCAGTTGTTGGTTTCGGATCAGGTGTCACAGGTTTCTTGGGATCTGGTGATGGGCTTAAGGTCGGTTTTGTTTCCGGTGGTGGTGAGATGGTCATTTTCGGTTCAGGTGTAGCTGCAGGTTTGGGTTCAGGTGTTGGTGTGACCGCAGGCTTAGGTTCAGGTGTTACTGCTGGTTTGGGTTCAGGAGAAGGTGGTGGAGGAGCAGTCGACTTGGCCACGGGTGCTGGTTTCAGATCAGTGGTTGGTGCTGGTTTTGGAGGTGAGGGGGCTGTCTTTGACTCTGGAGCTTGGTTGGGAACGACTTTGACATCAGGGGCAGCAGAAGAACTCAATGCATCAGAATCTGCTATGGCTGCTGTTGGGGCATCAGTGTCACTGTCAAGCGGGAGCCCAGTGGTATTAAATCCTACTCCAGAGTCACTGGTCTCCATGTTCCTCTCTTGAAGGCTTGGCTCTTTAGTAGACACCTCCAAACCCTGAGGAACATACTCAGAACTTAGCGTTCCTAGAGCATTTTCACAACATTCAACATAATTCAGCATTTTGTCTAGAGCAAATACTTGAGGTTTAGATATACAGATAGAGCTAGCGATTAAAATGTCTTTCAGTGTTCTGGTGCTCACCTTAATGCTGACCTCTGTGCTCTGTGATTTCTCAGTGATGTCTTCTTTCTGTGACAGGGCCGGGGCATCATCATTCTGACGGGTACAGGCATCTTTGACAACCTGCAAAAAATATGAGCAAAGTTCTTAGTGAGTAAAACCTTTTTCTTTCTCCTTTCATGTTGGAGATGACAAGAAATATGAATATGAAGCAAAAGTCAAATGTTTGTACTTTATACTGAAGTGTCAATATGTGAGAAATGTAATTATTCAAGTCATTTAATATATTGTAACTTTTTTTGCCATACAATATTCACAGAAATATCCCATTCCATTTTGGCTTTGATCATTTTCACCTTTCATACAAAGACATAATTATAAAGATTGATAAGTAAAATTTAAACTGAAATTAACCTCATTTGTTTGGAGATGCCACTTATTTTGTATCTTATATCTAATGCAATGACATTCATATATTTATAAGTCCAAACACTGTTTAAGGCCACTGAATATTCAATTGTTTTTATTGATACTTTGGTGGTGAGATAGGTGGTAAATACCTGTCTGAAGGCATCTCCCTCCACTTTGCCTGCATTCTGGACTTTCTCCTCAATGGCTCTGGCCTTTGCTGCACGTTTGCGTATCTTCACCAGACATGACACCAAGCACACCAACAGCAGTAACACCAAAAATGCCACCAGAGCAATGATGGCAATGTAGAGTTTAGGAAGCCTGTATGCTAAGAGAGGAAGATACACATCAATAAGTCCAAAACATGAACGTCAAATTAACTATTCATTTAATTTCCCTTTGTCACATTGTATATCCTCACGTTGTATCTCCAGGTGGACATCAGACACCAGGAATCCCTGACGGTCAGTCACACTGAAGACTCCAGCATCACTGGCCCTCACATCCGTCAGAAGACAGAAAGAATCCTCCAACGAGACACGACCCTCAAGATCCACGTTAAGAGGCAGGGTGAGCTCTCCGTTATCCAAAATCAGATACTTATGTTTATCAGACTGAGGGCCGTACACAAGGCTAGCTAAAGAGCTATTCATGTGCAAGTTTATTTTCAGAGTGCCACCGTATGAAAGGGTCTCAAATATCTGATGTGCTGGTAGAAAGAAAGAAGGAAGGAGAAAAAGAAAGGAAAGCTGTTACTAGAACTAAGATGATGTCATGAGAGCGAAGAAAGAAGAAAAAGAATCGTCAGGGAGGAGAAAGCATAAATATTTTAGGGAATAAATGCTGCAGGCAGAAAATGACAGACTCTATTCCATCTGTCTCTCTTCCTCTCTTTGTACTTCTTTACTTTTTATGTTTTAAAACGTACCTGAAGAGTTCTCCGCAGACTGTACACTTTCAAAAATAAAAGTTATTTATTGGCATCAATGGTTGCATGGAGAATTTTTAACATCTATGAAAGCTTTCAATTGCACAACAAGTTCTTGATAGTGGAAAATACTTCTTGTTCTTTACTCTAAATGTTCTTTACACTGGTTCTTTTAAGAACTGTTCACTGAAAGAGTTTTTGATGAACCCAGAATGGTTCTTGCATGACATTGCTGCAAAACACCACTTTTAGAAGATTTTATTTTTAAGAGCGTACATTATACATACAAACAACCTCCTGTTGTATATTTCACACTCTCAGAATACCAAAAGTTTTTGTATGATGAATGCTAAACAGTTCTCCTACACTAGTTTCATATATCTCACATCACTCTGCGGCCTCTTTCTCTTCATGAAATCAAATAATATCACCACAAATCAATACTTCCATTTATTTATAGACAATGTAATGTGCGGGGAAATGTACAGCTCTTTGGTTATTATTAGTGCAAAATAAATCTCTTCAGAATGATACAAGACCCTTCTACTTCACACAGTGGTCCTATTTATCCTTCACATATTTTATTTCTCCTTCAAAATGTTCTCCATAGCTAATCATATATTAATATTGTATTGTATTGATTAGGACATTAATATGTTATTTGAAAATAATATAAGTGCGTGTTTTCCCTTCTCTCTTCTTCCCACTCTCACCTTTCACGTTCAGGCAGATCTTCTTCTGGACTTTGCCAATTGAATCACTAAAGGTGTAACTGCCTTCATCAGCCCCTGTAACGGCATGCAAAGTGAACTTTTGAGGAGTGATCTCAACGCGGTCCAGGTAATTCTCCTTGGGTGTTCCATCAGGATTCAGCAGCTCGTCAGCTGGCAATGACGTCTGATTGGCCTCCACAGTGCTGTGGCGAAAGCCCACACGCACTGGCTCCGAATTATCATGCAGTGATACATGAAAATCTAAGCCGTACATAACGATGACCTCACTTGAGCAATCTGGAAAAATGAGAGAGAGACAGGAGATGAACACATGAGATGGTACTTGCCCTGCATTTGAAAAGTGTATAGTATGAACTATTAGATAAACTACTATAAACACTGAAATTAACCTAATGTAGCATGAACAAATGTTAGTTCTAAATACATCAATTATCTGTACTCCCCCTTAAAATTGGTATTTTGGTCTGTCCCATGTCAAATGTAGATGCCAGACCTTCTCGACTGTATCCAACAAAAACAAAACATCTTCCAATGAATTGACATTCAGTTCATTTTAGTAAAACAAATTTGGATTGTTAAAAATGTTATTATTTCAAACAGAAAACAAGATTATTTTGCTTACCCCAGATTATTTTTACTTGTTTCAAGCAAAAACTTATTTAATTTTGACTTGTTTTTACTGAAAAAATTTTACTTCTTGATTTAAGAATTTTTAGATATTGTGGCTGGAAACAAGACAAAAAAATCTAAGTAAGAAAAGCATTTTTTGCAGTGTGGGAAATATATGTTTAGCAGTAACTACAAACCAGCATATAATGAATGACAGCTTTGCTTTATTCTTTTTAACTTAATACATTTTATCCGTTTAATTTTAACGTTTATTAGGGAAAAAAACGACGTTGCATGACTGCAAACCCCATAAATAAAACAGCTCATATCATCAGCTCAGTTTGACTTTCCTAAGCACTTCCTTTCTCTGACTAATTGTTAAATAGAAAAAAAAAAGCCAAGTGCCAGTAAGCACAGCTGATAATGGAAGAAACAGATAGCTGGGTAGAGAGAAAAAAGGATCTTTAGGTAGAGTAGAACGGAAGGCAACCAGTGTGGCTTGACAGAGCTACAATTACTGCAGCAGGTCATTAAACCTCCCTTACTGTTCACCACATGACTTCCTATAATAATGGAAGTCACTCAGAGCTATTCTAGGGCGTATGTGTGAGCGTCCAATTTAGTGTACAAGTACAAAATGTGCGAACAATTTTTTGGTAAATTATGCACTACCTCTAACATAGAGTGTGATGCGTGTAACATCCTCTGGATTTTGGTTAGATGTGATGGTGTAGACTCCTTCATCACTTTCTCCAACGTTCTCCAAGATCAGGTGGCTAGAAGCAGAGTTGAGTTTGGCACGGAGATCCACCACCTTTCCAGAACTCATCAGCGACTTCTCTTGACTTCGGGCAATCGAAGCCCGGAACGTCACGTCAGCTCCATCGGCTGGCACGGGGATATGGAAGTCTTCCCGAAAAAACAGAGTCTGAGACATCTCTTGGGCTACAAGAAAAACAGATATACATTTGGGTATTTTACCTTTCACTTCTTCTTTTTTTTTTAATAAACAACAAATATTAAAAAGCAACTTGTGTTTATGTTTTACCTTTCAGAGTTGCAGAGAATGCTAAAAAGCCAAAAGCACAATTTTTTGATTAACAAACACATTCATTAGCAGCATAATGTGACATCACAATATTTGAATATTCATTATTACTAAATTTACATTCATTCTTTCGTATTTAGATAATTTATTTATTTATTTAATAGGGACAGTGTTCATTAATCAACAGTCAAAATACTGTAAATAAGCCAAAGTTGGCCCAACAGGCTAATTTTCATCTGTTGCTCCTTGCCGGATTTTAAAAAAGGCAACCTAAAATTAAAAGAAATAATTGAACACTAGTAACAAGACACATTTGTTAAATGAATTTAGGAATCAATAATGAAAAATGAACCACTGTTCATGACACCATTTCATACTGTCTGACATTTTTAACGTATTAATATGACAATTCATAGGGAAAGACATTTTTAAAAGTTTATTAGAATATTTTAAAGAATTAAAGAACATTTTTAGTGAACAAATGCCATTTGATAAGACTTAAAGTACAAATATTAATTTTTCAAATCACATGTAGTTATTTACTGTCTTTTTCTATTTGGAAATATGACCACACATTTCAACTTTGAGTTTTGAGTGAAATTCCAATCTACAAGTTATGAAAACAGTATGGCAATTTGCAGTATGGCAAATATACCCATTAGAGATGGCACTTTTAATTCCCCGGTCATTTTGGGTCAGATATTCATTTTATAACTAAAAGCTATGTTCGTATGGTATACAGTCCCCGCAAGCGGGTACATTCAATACTCCCATGCCATTTGTGGGAACATTACAGCACTTAGAGATGATGCATTGTGCATCAGGGCTGTAATTAAAAAAAAATAACAATAATAATAATTACAATAGCTATTAGCATGTCAGAGCCACTGACCTTAACATTTCAGTACAAAAAAACAACACTTAAGTTATGTAATGTTGATAATGATACAGATCAAGCACTGAATGGATTCACAAGGAATCGTTCTTACCTGAGTAAAACAGCATGCTTAAGATGAGCAGCCTCAGATTCTGCATATTGGCTCTGAAAACATTTACACATAGAAATGCATTTACATTCAAAGAGGAATTAAATTCTAAACACTGACATTGTGAATGTGTAAGTTTCATTGGTATGTTGCTGAAGTTTTCTCACATTCCAGCTAGACAAAAAAGAAAAAAACTGATAAAAATCAATTGAGTGCTTTGATGTGGAGCTGTGAACAGGGTGTAACGGTAAAACAATTTACTTTATGTTAATGTTAGACAGATGTCTATGGCTCTGTTTTTCAGCTTTTATGGCTGATGTGTCAGCTCTGGCTTAGATCATCAGGCCATGGATCTAAAAGGGCTCTGTTGACAAATGAGCCTCTTTAAAGAGCTATTTGGACATGTCAGTAATTGTGGGTTTATTGGCTCGTCTTGTGCGTTGCTTATCTAACCAACATTGATCTGGATTCTCAGAGGGATTTATAATAAATAATAAGTCACAGTCTTGTTGCTTCAGTTATTTTATTATTCAGATTCCCAGTTAAGAGATCTCAGAAATACATTTCATTATTAATTATACTTTTAGATAAAGTGATGTCTGTATAAATGGAATGAGAAGCATATGACATCAACTGGGTGGATCATTATCTTCATAATCAGAAGGGGATTTAATGACTGAAGACATTAAAAATGTGAGAGAAAATGAAATCAGACTCAGTCTGTTAGCCTGGCTTGTTCTACAAAAAGTCTCTCTCTGATGTTTAAAACTAAATAGTGTGTTTCAATTCGGTAGAAAATGCAGAACTCTCTTTTCAGAGCAGATTCCATGTGGGCCTTCTCATAAATACTATTATTTACTATTTTTTTTATGGGTTTTAAAAAAAACATTTAGCCAATTAATCATTTTGGAGTAAAAGATCAAATGAATATATTGTCTATAGAAATAAAACGATATTGCTAATTTTCATTACATTTACTGGCCTGGAAATAAAAAAAATGTTAAAATTCACTATTTTAAATTCCCTAAAACATTTTCTGTAACACTTGATAGTTGATAATGATACAGAAAAATTTTAAATTATAATTTGCACTAAACCTAATACATAAATTATAATTCATTTTAATTTTATTATAGGTGGTAATGGCAGGTATGATGTATGGTAATCTGTAATGTGGAAATATTAGGACAAACACATTAATTCACAATCTGAAAGAAGCCAACACTTCATGCATAATGACATAGAAAGAATCTTAAGAAAACCTTTGCCAGGCCAGACATATTAGACAGCGAGGAAAGCATCCAGAACAGCAGACATGCATTTAGGCCATTCAGTGATTTCATAACAGACTTCTGCCCAGACGCTCAACTATTGCATTTGAATTTTATTGCCATTCAGTTGCAAAAATGAAAGAAAGAAAAAAAACAGCAAATGAGCATCTCTCTCTCTCTCTCTAAACAATAAAACACATGTGCTGATGTGTAAATGCGTCAGCACTATTTTACTTTCATATGGACAAAGCCATCTGGTCCACTTACATGCTTTCACTCTCTCTCTCAGTATGACACCTCTTACAGCAAGCTCACAGTTCCTCTCCTATAAGACACAGCATGCATAAAACATGGGCAATATGGAGGTAGAAATGCAGACTGGGCGACAGGAAGCTCACACACAACATGCTTTTCTCCTGAGTACAATGCAAAAGATGAATAGGAGCTCAAATCAACCTGCTGCAGATATATGAACTGCAATATTGCATATTGGTAAATTATGCCGGTAGCAAGCTGTGTAAACCAGGGAAATAAAAAGAGATGAACAGGAGCTCAGGGAAATCAACTTCAACCTTTGGAAAGGTGCTGTAGCTACCAAATTCATATATGTGGTTATTGATGATGTTAGAAGCAGGTCGTCTCCTAAGAGACCAGGATGGGGCATCTGGAAATTACTTACAGATCATACCATTTAGACTTATTTGACTACACTATCTCCTGGATCATAATCTATTTTAAAGCCTTGAATTAGATCAGGTCAAGGCGATACTGTAGTTAAAAGGGTCTGATATATATGACATGAGAGGCGATGAGATCATGGCTGTCTCACAACCTAGTGAGCTGACTACCTAGGCTCCATTTTTAGACATCATTATGGTTGAGAATATGGCGTATGGTTCAGCATCTGAATCGGTTTTGAGACACAGTCCGTATGTGTTATAAGCGGCGGGGGCGGCGGCCGGTTTTCTGACGAAAACCTTGTGTTATGATCTTTTCCCCTCCCAATCATAAAACTATTTGCCAGTCAAACAAATTTTCTGTCGGTCACAAGCTGAGAAAGATCGCCTACACATGTAGGGGTTATGATGGTGCACAGACGACAAAATGATACAGGCCACTTGAACCGCAGTACCGGCAAAATTAGCTGTGCACTCCCTGAGAATACAAAATCTAAATTATTAATTGCATTATTAAAATCATATTTATACCTTATCGCGATAAAAAGGTTTATAATTGTAATATTTGCTCTCATCGTTAATTGTCCTGTAATTTAATCTCAATGCGTATTTTAATAGCAACATTTCATGTTAATACATGATGCTGAACCGGCGCTCGCGCGCTGACGGGGCATTAATGTGATGCTATGCAGAAACGAGCGCAAATCTATTCTTCAACAAGCCGAAATGCTCTTCTAAATGACTAAATATGCATCTGACACCTTATTTCATTCGCGTTCCAACAGCAAACAGCAACTTTATCCAATAGGAAAAGTACCAGACGAAGCAGAAACTGCAGAATTTAACCCTTCAATTCCTGCAAGCCAAAGCCAGCTGCCCATTTATGACATCTCTGCCGCAAAATTGACTTTCTCCCTTACCGTGTTCACCGCTCACCTCCAATATCCTCCTCAGCTGATAGTCTGTAATAGAAGGAAATTCCGTTATTCGTTCCTTTCTATCTCGAAGATCACTTAAGGACTAAGATGCACCTTAGGAATCTGTCCGGTATCTTGCAGCGTCTCGAGTGCGGTCGGTAGAGCCCGGCGCTTCAACCCCTTATGGGCGTGTCAGCGGATCTGAACACACACAGCCAACCTTTGCAGAACCGACGTGAGGGTCTTTAAGGTGTTCTTCAGATCGATTCATCACTGAGGCCAACGCCCTAATGAATATAAATGTGCACTAGACCATTTTGTCCTTTTTATCTACATCTTGTTTCTATTTATACACAGTTTTTGAATGCAAAAGGGGCAAAAACGCACAATTTTTCTTTATTTTGACTCTGAAAGCGTTTATTGAAGTAATACATTAAAAAACGAGAGGAGTTCATTCTCCCATCACTAACACTCATCATTCATTGGCATCCACCTCACACCCTCTCCAGCTCTCACATTCACAGGAATCAGTGGGTGTGTGGTTACAAGTGTAGCAGCATCTCATCTAACCCATTACTGTCTTCATAAAACTGAGATATTATGTGTCACATATAATCTTAAGCAATCTGTACTTAAATGTCCATGTATCTGGTTCTATCACAGACTGGAACAAATGCATTACACAAGAAGTCCTTTCCTATGTCATTGACACTACTTCCTTCGGCCCCTGGCAGCAGCTTTGGGAGCCGCAGGCTTATTGGACGTGTTGAGAGAGGAAGTGAGAGAATAGGCCTGCAGGTCAACGCTCTGCTGCAGAATGCCAGTCAATAGGAACTCTGTGCTGACCACGGGCAATGACATACTCACTGCCTTAACACAAAGTGCCCTGTCCTGCTCACATGACACCACCACAGTGCGCTCCTAAATAAACAGAGGGAGAAATCGCAATAAAATATGAGAATATGTAATATGTGCATTGAAATAGGAGAATATAGGCATTGGTTCTGGGTACCTTGTGAGCAGAGGGCATTTTGGGGAGGAAGCGTGCTCCGCAGCAGGTGATGATTTCTTTCATTTGAGATGGTTCTGGCATCACAGAAGGGGTTACGTGAATCTCATAACCCTATGAAAGCAAAATTAGAGGAGAAAATATGTGATGTGAAAGGTACAACTTGAGGCTTGGGCTTGATATGCTAATGTGGTTGTGAGGGACTTATACCTTTAAAAGGGGTTGAGTTTGAGCAGTCTGCAGTGACGTCTGTAGGCTGAAACGAAACTTTTTTTCCTGCTCGGTGTCTTTCAAAATATATTCATCAGTAGAAAGGAAATGACCAGCTTTTCCACACTGAGAGAGAAAGAGAGGATGTTGCCATGCTTGAGCTGAGTTCAAAATAAAGTCTGTATTATATACTAGTTACACAGCTAGAAGCCCTTAAACAGCTTCTCAAATATACACATAAATACAAATCAGCAATATCATTAGAAACCATTCTTGATCAGGAAATGCATGGGCAAAACACATGAACAAATTTCTGGGTTCAGAAAAAAAAAAAGTGGTGCGTGGCTAGGGTTATTGAAGCTTCGATACCAGACATGGTGATGGTTTATCACACTATCAACCAATTAAAGATGCAATATTTATACTGTTAAAATTCAATTTCACTTTTTTAAAGGTATATATATATATATATATATATATATATATATATATATATATACCAGGAATATTCCTTTATTATGCACTCCCTCACCTTCTTTAGCCAATCAGGAGTCACGATTGGCAGCCCTCTGGCAACAGCACACAAAAACTTAACAGTGCGTCTTGCTTTATCAGTCACCAGGTGAGTCATATCGTTCACTCCTTTCGCCAGACTTCCACCTAACCGGGAGACGACTCTTTCTCCGTCCTCATCTGTCAGCCCAGTGAATAACACCTAAAAGAGAAGATGACAGATTGGTGTCAGCCACAGCCATAAAACCTGCTAGTAAATGTCTGTATTTGAGGCTGCGTGTGACCTTGTGCGCCTGACTAGCCACAGATCGCCTTGGAGTCTTGGGTGTGGGTGAAGGAGCCTCTTCAGGGGATGTGCTAGTGTTGGCTGCTCTCTTACGACCTCTGCTGTTGGTTTGGGGTACAGCAGTGTTGTCTTCCACTACCTCAGCATCTTGTTCACGCTCATTGTCCATCCTGACATTTACATTTTCCGCACCAGAACGCCTTCCTCCTCTTCCCCTGCCTTTTCCAGAAGTCTTAGCTTGGGAAACTTCTTCTGGTTCTGGTAGTTTCATACTCTTCCTGCCTCTGCCTCTTCCTCTCGTCCCTTGGTTCGAAGGTCCGATACTATGAGCAGATCTTTCAGAACTTCTAGAACTGGAGCGGGAGCGGGATCGGGTTGTTGAATTGGAGTCCTGCTCCGTGTCTTCAACTGCACCAGCTGCTCCTCTCCTGCTAGACTGTCTAGCACTGATGGGCTGCTCATCAGCTGTCTGTTTCCCTCGGCCTCGGCCCCTGCCTCGCCCTCGGCCCCTCTGGCTGGACACCTCCTGTTGTGAGGATACAGACTGATCCGAGTTCTTAGAGGAGCTTGAGCAGCGGCGTGTTCGTCTGGTTGGAGGAACTAGAGGAGCTTCTAGTTCGGTCTTGTCCTCCTCATTCTTTTGTTTCTGATGGTTTCTCTCCTTTGTCTTTTTTTGTTCTCTTGCTCTCATCTGAAGTTCCTCATTTTCTCGTCTTTCCTTTTCTACTTGTTCTCTTTCTGCCTCTAATCTTTCCTTCTCTTTTTGTGCTTTCTCCTTTTGAATACTTTCCTCTTCTTCCTTTTGTCTTTGTTCTTCTAGTTCTCTCCTCTCCCTCTCCAACCTTTCCTTCTCTTCTTTCTCTAAACGATCTTTTTCCCTCTGAATCCGTTCCTCTTCTTCTTTTTGTCTTTGTTCTTCTAGTTCTCTCCTCTCCCTTTCCAACCTCTCTTTCTCTTCTTTTTCTAAACAATCTTTTTCCTGCTGAATTCTCTCCTTTTCTTTTCTCCTTTTTTCCTCTTCCCTTTTCAGTTGTTCTTTTTCTTCTAATTCCTTCTGCTCTCTTTCTAGTTTTTGTCTCATTTCGGTTTCTGCCCTCTTTCTCTGTTCATGTTCTTCTTGTTTCTTTCTCTCATACTCCAGTCTCTCCTTTTCTTCCATCTCTAACCTCTCTGTCTTCTCTCGTTCTTGTAGCTCTTTCTCCATCCTCTCCTTCTCTTCTTGGGCATTCTTCTCCTCCAATTTTTCCTCTTCTTCCTTTTCACTACACTTCAGTTTCATACCTGTCTGTCTGGTTCCTCTCCTTGTGGTTTTTTCTTCTTCACTCTCTTCCTCGTCCTCAGACAATGCTTTCCCCCTCTTCCTTTTTCCTTCCTGCCCTTTTCTAGTTTTACCTTGGACTTTGCTAGATACAGTTGTCTCACTCTCCACCTCTGTCTTTTCTTTCTTCTGTCTTCTGCTACTTCTGGCACTAGGTTCTTCTTGGGTGTTCTCCTTCTCCACCTCTGTCTTATCTTTCCTCTGTCTTCTGCTACTTCTGACACTAGGTTCTTCTTGGGCGTTCTCCTCAACCATGGGCTGTGTTTCAACAACACTGAGATCAGAGTTTGGTTCAGCAGACTGTGCAGGTTCACCTTCATCTTTTTGTGTTCCTCTGCGGTGTCTTTTGGATCTGATGCCACTCAGATCTTCATCCCTTTCAGTTCTATCCTCATGAACAGGTTGCGTTTCTGTGTTAATGGAAACGGAGCTGACGGCAGCTTCAGCAGGTTGTGGAACGTTGTCCTCTTTTATCTGCCTTCCTCTGCGGGATCTCCTGGATTTCACTCCGCTGTTCAGATCTTCATCCCTTTCAATCACTTCTTCAGGAACTGGCTGGGTTTCTGTGAGAGTCTGATGAACAGCAGCCTCAGCAGTTTGTGTTACCTCGTTGTCTTTCTTTGGTCTTCCCCTTCGTGAACTTCTGCTTGCCATCTTTCTGCTGAGGTCTTTTTCCTGTCTTTCATCGTCCTCATGCATAGGCTGTGTTTCATCTATGCTGACATGGGAGCTTGAGGGTATTGGGAGTTCTGTGGATCTGTCTTCATCTATCTGTCTGGGGCTAAGCGCATTAATCAGATCTTCACATGGTGCCTCTTCTTCACACATAGGTTGCGTTTCAGCAACAGTGACACATGCTTTCAGGTCTGTTTCACCAAGTTCTGGAGATTTTAATTCATGTGCTTGTTGTCTTTTACTCTGTCTCCCAGAGCTGACTTCACTTTTTAGATCCTCAGTTTGTTCTTCCTCACACATTGGTTGTGTTTCTGTTATAGTGTGATCAACGGCAGGTCGTGGGACTTCCTTCTCTTTTTTTGGTCTACACCTGCGTGATCTTCTGTTGGACATCTTGCTGCTGAGCTCTTTCTCTTGTCCCTCATCGTCTTCACCAACAGACTGTGTTTCAGGGATGGCATGATTAGAGGTAGAGGCTTTTTCAATCTGATGCACAGGCTCACTTTCGGTTTGTCTTCCGCTGACCTCATTGTTCAGATTATCCTCTGTTGCTTCGTTTTCCTCAAACATTGGCTGTGTTTCTGCGATGGTAATATGGGAACTGGAAGGTTTTTCTCTATGACTACTGCTGACCACATTGTCCTGATCTGGTGCGTCGTCATTATCACACATTGGTTGCGTTTCAGCTATAGTGAGATAGGAGCTGAAGTTGTTTTCAACAAGATGTGCAGAATCATATTTCTCAGCCTGTTGTCTTGTACTTGGTTTCTGAAATCCATCCCCACTCAGATCTGCATCTGTTGCCTCCTCTTCGTCACACATGGGCTGAGTTTCAGCAATTACAAAACAGGAGCTGGTGTTTTTACCTTTGTGTACTGTCCCTCCACCACGGGATCTCCTACCTCGTTTCATGTTCTCCTCCTCACCCTCTTCCGTTTCTTCAATGGTGTCAGTCATGAGCTGGGTGGGTTCATCCTGATAAATCTCTTTGTCTTCTCCCCCCCAGACAAGTTGTGTTTGGGCTGTGAAGAGAGAAAATGGCTGCGTCTGCTCCTCCCGTTTTGGGGTGCTGGCTATGATCAGAGTGTCTGCTGTGGAAAGGTGAGAGTCATTTTGTGTCTCTTTATCTTCCTCCTCCTTATCATCAGGCTTTGCTACTGGGATGAGCTGAGTTTCAGCAGTTGAGAGGTTGGAGTAGGGTTGAGTATGGTTCAGAGGCTCCTGCTCTTCCTCCATGTCTGTCTCTGTTCCATAAGCCTGTGTAGCCTCAAGATCAAACTGCTTTGGCTTGAGCCTAGCACTGGTTCCAGCAGTTCCTAAAATTGACATATAACACAATACCATACAAGGAATTGTATGGGTTCAATATAAATTAAGCTCAACTTAGTGGGGTAATACTTTTTACCACAAAAATTTTGTTTGACTCATTCGACTCAAAAAGCTACAGTGAAACAGCTACTATGGAAGTTAACAAGGCAAATCTTTGGAGGATGTAAAAGCAAATATTTGAAGCCTATAATTCTAAGGTAATTTTTTTATTAATTCTTTGGTTAAGATTTGTGCTATGTTGCATTTAAAGTCATAAGAACAAAGTTATAAAATTGGACATATCAAGCACAACTGGACAGAACAAGCATTTTATCATACTAAAATCAACATCAACATATATTTTTCAAATATTTACATCTTGTGGCTATAGTTTTGCAGTTCACATACTGGCCCTATTTTCTTCCATTGTAAATGCCTCACCGTAACCATTTTTTTTTTTTTTAAGAAAATTTGAAAATACTTGCTACTTGCAATTAAGTATTATGCCCCTCTAACATACTCTGGCAACCAAGTCTGAAACCCCTTTCATAGGAAATATAAAAGGTTTTTAAGAATTTACTGTTTACTGAACTGTACTGACTACATGAATGAATATTATAATTGAAAAAAAAGAATGAGATTAAGAAGGAAGTATGGTTACCGTATGCTTGTGTGGGCAGTAAGTCCCACTCTTCTTCTAAGTGGCCAAAAGCTTGGGTTGGTTCTTCAAGATTAGTCTTTGCTTGAGAATGATGGTCTTGCTTTTTACGGGTGCTCTCTTCTGATTGCTCTGTTTTGCTATCTATAGAAACCTTGTGACTCTGTGCGGCCTTCACAGATTTGCCTGGTAAATGTTTAAAAGGATCCTCATCATCCGTTTCACTGTTTGACAGAAGACCTCTGGCCTTTACCTTTTCCTTGTCCTCATTCTCTTCATCTACATCTGTGTCACTGTCCATGTGCAGCTCTGTCCCTGGAGCTGATGTAGGCCTGACATCACTTCCCTCTCCAATGGGATGTGAGGCCGCTGTTGCAATAGGAACCTTCATGGGATTATCATCTTCAACATCAGTGTCACTGTCCATGTGGAATTCTGTACGTGGTGGTGCTGCTGCTGATGGAGGACTTTCTGTGACTGCTTCCTTTTTGGAGACATTTTCAGTTATAGAAGCCTCACTCTCCTCAACATCAGTATCACTGTCCATATGAAGATCTGATTTCACCTTTGGAGCTTCTTCAGTATAAATCTTTGGTTCATTCTTGCTTTTCTCTTCCTCATCTTCTTCAACATCAGTATCACTGTCCACAGGAAGTCCAACTGAAGAGACAGATTTATCAAGAGTTACTGCTTCTTGAGCCTGTGGTTCAGCCTTACTTGCCTCTGGTTCCTCTTCCTCAACATCAGTATCACTGTCCATATGAAGATCAGCTGAAGATGCTGGACCGACCTTTGGAGCTTGTTCAATCTGAGCCTCTGTTTCGGTTTTATTTTTCTCTTTCTCTTCTTCAACATCGGTATCAGTCTCCATATGAAGTCCAACTGAAGATATAGATTTTTCTAGACTTACTGCTTCTTGAGCCTGTGGTTCAGCCTTACTTGTCTCCGGTTCCTCTTCCTCAACATCAGTATCACTGTCCATATGAAATTCAGCTGAAGATACTGGTTCCACCTTTGCAGCTAATTCAGGCTGAGCCTCTGCTTCAGACTTGCTTTTTTCCATGTCCTTTTCTTCAAAATCAACATCACTGTCCAGATTTAGGACTAGAGGACCGGGCTTAGATGACTTTGAACAAGGCTCATCAGGGGTTTGGCTCAGTCTGAACCGGTCTATGGAGGCTGAAGATGGAGTGATGGAACTTTCATCCTCACTGATAAGGAAGAAAATATGGTGAAGCTAATTTATTGGGAGATAATATATTGCGATCAATAAGTGTACTGCACAGTTTATAGTATTAAGGTGGATTACACAAGGCAAAAAAGGTCTACTGTTAATAGTTTAAGAATATATGATGTGTAGTTTACATAGAAGTTACTTTTAAACCGCACAGCTTTCTGTTGGTCTAATTTGTGTGACCAACTTGAACCCAAATTTTTGGTTGCATGGATTTCTACTAAAATTACTGGATTTTATTGGTGTAAACAGTATATGAAACTGCACCTTCAGCCATGCAATAGCAGGGATGCACTGAACTTCAAACTGACAGATTCCATATATATATATATATATATATATATATAAAGATTCTGCTTTAATCACATTAAATGTTTCCTATAATATTGGCCATAAATTTTAAATGGGTGACTAGATAGGTGTGACATGAGGGGGATTATCACATTTTATGTGCATTTTTGCCTTATTGACCTTTAGAATTTGGACAAAGACAACTGACAGACAAACATTATACAAATATCTTCTTTTGTCTTTCACAGAAAAAGTCTGAGGGTGAGCAAACAATCACATTTGGATGCACTAATATACAAATATATATATATATATATATATATACACACACACACAAATATATATAGATGAATATGAGATGAGAGATTAAACATTTCAGCTTTTATTTACAGGTATTTAACTTACAAGATATCAGCTTTTGTTTGAACCCACCCATTTTTCATGTTACCAAAAGTATTGGAACATGTGACTGACAGGTGTGTTTTGTTGCCCTGGTGTGTCCTATTAATTGATTATTCAAACAATAAATAGCACTGAATGTCTGTGCTCAGTTTCAGATCCATGCAGACTGCATTTATAGTTAGTTAGACGTGTAACCAACATGAAAACCAGAGAGGTGTCTATGGGTGAAAAACGAGCAATTGTGAAGCTGAGAAAAGAAGAAAAAATCAATCAAACCATTGCACAAACGCTGGCAATAGCAAATACAAGCATTTGGAATCTCCTGAGGTAGAAAGAAACCACTGGTATACTAAGTAACGCACCTCGAACGGGTAGATCAAGGAAAACATCAGCAGTTGACAACAGAAACATTGTGACAGCTGTAAAGAAAGACCCTAAAACAACTGTTAGTGACATCAGCAACAACCTCTAGTAGTATCACAATCTACTGTTCGCAGAAGACTTCATGAACAAAAGTACAGAGGCTACACCAGAAGATGCAAACCACTCATTAGCGAGAAGAATAGGAGACGAGCCTCAAAAATTCTGGGACAAGGTTTTATGGACTGATTTTATGGACCAAAGTAATGGAAAGGCTAAAGTTTGGAGAAAGAAATGATCTGCTCATGATCCCAAACATACAAGCTCATCTGAAACACCGTGTACATTATAGTACACATTACACAGGTAATGTAATGGCTTGGGCTTTCATCGCTTCTTCTGGGACAGGCTCAATAATCTTCATTAATGATGTAACACATGACAGCAGCAACAAAATTAACTCAGAAGTCTTCAGAAATATTTTGTCTGACAATTTACAGAAAGATGCAACCGAACTGATTGGGAGATCCTTCATCATGCAGTAAGATAATGACCCAAAACATAGCGCCAAAACAACAAAGGAGTTTATCAGGGCAAGAAGTGGCCAAGTCAATCTCCACACTTAAACCCTGTAGAGTATGCATTTTACCTGCTAATTAAGAGACTGAAGGGAGTAACCCCCCAAAACTGAAAGAGGCTGCAGTGAAAGCCTGGAAAAGCCACACAAAAGAAGAATGCAAAAGTTTAGTGATGTCAATGGGTCACAGACTTGATGCAGTTATTGAAAGCAAAGAATTTGCAACTAAATATTAAGTCTCATTCACTTTAATCTAGTTTAAGTCAATCTGTTCCGATACTTTTGCTCACATGAAAAATGGGTGGGTTCAAACAAAAAGGTGATATCTTCTAAGTTGTGTGTCAGATCCAGATATGAATACCTGGAAATAAAAGCTGAAATGCTGATCTCTCGTCTCGTATTCATCTTCTGATGTCAAACCCAAATGTTTTCAGTCTACAGCAAAAATAAAGGAATTGGCCTCACTGTTCCAATACTTTTGGAGGGCAATGTATATTCAGACAAAATTCTATGCCGTTATATCAGTTCTATGTAGTAACACATCAACATTATGTAATCGTGTTATGTGATGTTTTTTTTTTTTACTAGTTCAGGGAAAATTTAGAAGGGAACATTAAAAAACATATTTAACTTACCTCTCTGGAATGACTTTTTTTGCAGGGGTCAGGAATGATGAATTTGTGGAGCTACACAGATGAGAGGAAGACGCCGAGTCTGAAACTACAGCAATTAAGAAAAAAGAAAGCAAGCATGAAAATAGTGTATTATTAAATATTCCAGTAATATGCTTAACATCTCAAATTACCTACCAAAATTTTTCCTCTCATCCGGGGCACTCTCTCCATCTGAGTCTGATTCAGGCACCAGGGTGATCTCAGGCTGTTTGTGAGCTGACTGTGGTGAACTCATTTTGGGTTGTTCATCCTCAGAGCTCCATAAAGGCACAGGAGGCAAAACGCTCCTCTCTTTCACATTCAACCTATTCCGCACCCCTTTACTCAGCTCTGACTCCGAGTCACTACTTGATAACGCTGGACTTATTTTTTCCTCCTTTTTGGACACACCTCCTTTCTCTGGAGTTATGCATGTATCTTTCTTTGAGATCTTCAGGCCAGTGTACTGACATGGCACATCAGCGAGCACCACACTCTCTCCCTTGGTCAAAGCGTATCGGACATTAGGCGTCAGCTTGAATCTGCCTTTTCTGGTTCCATTCAAACTCCCCGTGTCCCATAAAAGTGCTTCCACATCATCACCGTTATCGAAACGATCGTTGCTAGAGCGGAACACTGAGATGGAGATGACAGCATGCCGACTGGATACAGACCGGGCCGGAAGCAGAACAGAACAGGCAGCAGGATCACGACCGATGACATTCTCTCCGATGTAGAGAGGGAATTCTGATTGAACGAGTGAAGAGAGAAAAAGAGAAGGCAATGTCATAATTTCAATAATGCACAGATAATATTAGTTCCTAAGATCAGTTAATATGCAAGTTAGTCTATAAGAACACTCACCTGCCTCTGGTATGTGGTCATTTTTGAACACCTTTAGTGTTGCTAACTGTTCTCTTTCTGGTCCTCCTTTCTCCTCCTCTTCCTGTTCTTCTTCTTCTTCTTCAGAGAAGGGATCGTCGATCTGCTGAGTGGCATCCATCCTCCTCTCTAGCTAAAAGAACACAAGTGTTGTTACAATGAAAATACGGTTGTCATAAATACCACCACAAGGTAAATATAGATGTTTTATGCTCTATACACACAAGCAACATATTATACAATAGTATCAGCATTCTCTGATGAATAACGACGCATGTGTGACAAACAGTTTACTTTAACACACTTATTATGATATAAGGACATTACTATGAGTTTCTAATCATTTCGTAATCGAATAAAGTTTTCATAAGTGCCACACTGGCAACAGTGTCTATTTGGCTAGAATAAATGTACTAATTTTCAGGAATATTTCATCAGAAATAATGTTTCCTTTCAAAATGCAAAGGTAAACATGCACGATGATTTTTTTTTTATGTTTGTACTGATATATTGTGTGTGAGCTACTAAAATGTGCGCTTACCTTATCATGCAGAACGCTTGGAAACCATTTCCTGAAAACTAAGACACGCCCTTAAAACGAGCAGTACTGATTCGCTAGCCAAGCTGTCTATCAGAAACTGAGTCTGCACTGATTGGCTGATAATGCGTCACTGCGGCTTGATTGGACATTTGAGGACTAGAAGGCGCCTTTTGTCCATGTTTTCCGCGCTTTCTGCAGAGGAGGCGTGTTTGAAAGTGTTTGTTTTTTTTAATCCATTTGGAATTTGAGACGCAATAATTTAGATATTTCTTACTTTTCTTTACATTTGAGTTTTTAACCTCTATTTTAAAATAATGTTATATATAAATATAATATATAAAAACAATTCATGTTTATTAATGATACAATTTTATTTATTTTACATTTTAGATACACACACTAACACATATTACCTAACACTACTGTCATATGTATATTGTACTTTCCTATATCATGTGTTTAATGTTTTCATTAAGGCAGAGTTTATGTAAGTGCAAACCTAAATGTGACTTTATTGGTACAACCTGAGCTTCTTCAGTGATGTGTATGGTGTAATACAGCAAAAACACCAAAAACCTTGATTTTTAATGAAATTGTTTTCATTTTTATTTTGTTTTTTTCCAGAGGCTCAGTTTTTTTTCCACACAGGGACAATCAATGAACATCAAAACATTTAAAATATGTAATAAAGAATATTCAGTAACACTTAAAAGTATGGGCTCAGATATGAGATGGTGAAAAATTTGCACCAACAATCAATTCAACATTCTAAAACTCTCATCTTTCCATCTGGATAATCTAAAATACTTTCCTGGATCGTCCATGTCATTAGTCATAGTCATCCTCCTGTAGACGTTGGTTGGCGTCCAAGCGAGGTTAAGATTCAGTAAATAACCCTGTTATTCTGAACCTTATCTTTCTTTCAGTCCGTTTCTTTTCCTTCATCTTTCACACAACATACTTTTCCAAACATTTGTCTAAATACTGCAATCAGACCCGCTGAGGTCACATTGAAGTGCTATTATCTCACAGAGTTGCCCTGTTCTAGTGCAAAAATAACAAAAGAAAACATTGAAACCGTCCTCCCGACCCCACCATCCATCCATTTATAACATTGATTCTAACTGGATGTTTGCCACTTTATTCTTCCCTGTTCTGTACAGAGAGGAGCTGACCATCAGAATGGTAAAGAAATACACAAAAAAAAGTGAGTGATTTATAATGGTAAACACTGTTATCCACCCATTCCGCGTTTATGAACATTCTTTCTGCCTTCCTCTGGTTATTTTTGGCCCCGTTTGTCTAGTGCTAATTTCTACTTGATTTGATAGAGACACTAAAAGTTGTTCTGTATGGGTTTTGCTACATGTTCTCAAACTTGAACACACTACCACTTCCCAAAACACCTTTTGTTTACTTCTTAAGCATCATCATCGGCCTCTTCCTCAAATTCGCCCTCTTCCTCGGCAGTGGCGTCTTGGTACTGCTGGTACTCGGACACCAGATCATTCATGTTGCTCTCTGCCTCGGTGAACTCCATCTCGTCCATCCCCTCCCCTGTGTACCAGTGGAGGAAAGCCTTACGCCTAAACATGGCCGTGAACTGCTCGGAGATGCGCTTAAACAGCTCTTGAATGGCTGTGCTGTTGCCGATGAAGGTAACGGCCATTTTGAGACCCCTAGGTGGAATGTCGCAGACGGCGGTTTTGACGTTGTTGGGGATCCATTCCACGAAGTAGCTGCTGTTCTTGTTCTGGACGTTCAGCATCTGCTCATCGACTTCCTTCATGGACATGCGGCCACGGAACACGGCGGCGACGGTCAGGTAGCGTCCGTGTCTTGGATCGCAGGCCGCCATCATGTTCTTGGCGTCGAACACTTGCTGCGTGAGCTCAGGCACGGTGAGGGCGCGGTACTGCTGGCTGCCTCGGCTGGTCAGAGGGGCGAAGCCGGGCATGAAGAAGTGCAGACGGGGGAAGGGCACCATGTTGACGGCTAATTTGCGCAGGTCAGCATTCAGCTGGCCGGGAAAGCGCAGGCAGGTGGTGACGCCACTCATGGTGGCAGAGACCAGATGGTTGAGGTCGCCGTATGTGGGAGTGGTGAGTTTGAGGGTGCGGAAGCAGATATCGTATAAGGCTTCATTGTCTATGCAGTAGGTTTCGTCTGTGTTCTCCACCAGCTGATGGACAGACAGTGTGGCGTTGTAAGGCTCCACTACTGTGTCAGAGACTTTTGGGGAAGGCACCACGCTGAAGGTGTTCATGATGCGGTCTGGGTACTCTTCACGGATTTTGCTGATCAGCAGGGTACCCATTCCAGACCCAGTACCACCACCGAGGGAGTGAGTCAGCTGGAAGCCCTGCAGGCAGTCACAGCTTTCAGACTCCTTACGGACCACATCCAGGACAGAGTCAACAAGCTCCGCCCCCTCTGTGTAGTGGCCCTTGGCCCAATTGTTACCAGCGCCGCTCTGTCCTGTAATGTGACACACATCAGACTGTGAAGGTGAGACATTTCACATCCTTCGCGTTTGCTACTTTAATTTGATATTTTGAACATATTTTGCACATTTTTAACATATTCTTTTTTGCCAGTCACTCACCAAATACAAAGTTGTCTGGTCTGAAGATCTGTCCAAATGGTCCTGAACGCACGGAGTCCATGGTGCCAGGCTCCAGATCAACTAGAATAGCTCTTGGTACATATTTACCTCCTCCACGAGAGAGAGAGAGACAGAAACAAGGGGAAAAGCAGACCAGCTCAGTACACATAAGAAATTAAATCTATAAAAGAATGTATTTTAATGTATATACATGTAGGTTTAGGGATTTGAAAAAAAAAAAAAATAGGGTATGATGAGGTAAGATGTCCTCTCCATGTTTATTTTTTTGTGACCTCTAGATGTCACCAAGTCTTATCTCAACACATTTATTGAAAGGTTATTATGCTTTAATGTTGACTTAATTACAGTGGTATACAGTATTTATATTAGTAAAAATATTGTTTTCTAATCAAATTTAAAAATTAAAAAGATGCCCCCCAGAACTGGGGCAAAAGGCTCCCCGTGCAATGTTGTTGCTGGTGTTATAATTATTATAATTCATGGAGTTTTTATATAATTATTAAATATAATATTTAAAATAATTATATTCTATTCTATAACTGAATTGTCAAAATTTATACATTTAAATTAAATCTTTAAAAAGCATAACATTTTACAGATTTTGGAAAAAAAAAATAAAAATCAGGAAATGAGGTAAAAATAGGAAAAAACAGGCAGTTCAAACTTTCAAGTCTCTTTTTATGATTTTCAGGTTTTGCTTTAGAAACCAAAGTAGCAAATCTATTGCTCTAAAAGTCAGCATTAAACAGAAATCTTTTCTTCTCCATTATGAGGTGTTTCCAAGTTAAACAGCTTCTCTCACACAAAAAAATAAAAATGTAGGGCTGGACATGATTTTTTGTCCAAAGGGAATTGGTTGGATTGTTGGATGGACTGTTGTTGTTTGCTGCGTTTGTTTCATGTGAGTGACAGGTTTCTGGAGAGGAGGGATTTTGGTCCCGCCCTCACGCCAGGATACACATCATCAGAGAGGAGATGTCATGGAGGGAGGGGGTAGCAATGTTTTTGATTTTGAATACGGTGGCATTTTTTAATGATGTGCACAGATAAATAATTTATCATAAAAATATCAACTTTTGATTTCTTGGTGACTTTAATAATATATTATTTGATGTATCATCATCCTGTACATGCTAAATGCGTCTCTAAATATGTTACACACTGTTGTTAAAGGGGCATCTTGCCCCAAACGTGTGTCTCAGTAAAGTACCTGTAGCTTCGTTGTAGTAGACGCTGATTCTGTCCAGCTGCAGGTCACTGTCTCCATGGTAGGTTCCTGTTGGGTCGATCCCGTGTTCATCACTGATCACCTCCCAGAACTGCAAACACCACACAGCAATTTAAAGGATCTCCCCACTTGCAATTAAATGTAACTCAGTATTAATTTCAGCAATTCATTTATGCAAGGCTACATAAAATCGTCCCATAAACCACATCTGAAAAACTGTAAACTAATCTATTGCTAGTCTGTAATCTGCAATGACTGGAATCCGTTCAATGAGTTTTAGCTGAGAAAGAGGCTTTATGGATGTTTAAATCATTAATTCTATGTTACTGTCCAAGTGACCTTAATCTGAGAGAGAAGCGGAGGGGGAGAGGGTTGAGATGGATTTAACAAGGCTGCGAGTGAATGGAGAAAGAAAAGATTGTTCTTGGGATATATTGAAAATAATTGTTTTGAAAGAATGGGGCCAATAAACTAGAAGGCGCTGACTGACAAAGCCCTACAGTGACCCTGTTCTGACACTCTCGCCTATCAAAACCTGTTACTCCAGGCAGCCTACATTTCTGCTGTGTCATCACATCATATCATCATAATATACTGTGCGGACACATATAAAAATCCTTCAGCTTCACCCATTTGATCTTTTTAAAATTAAGATGATTATCCCATCTTTCTTGAATACACTAAATTTGGCCAATTATTTAATCCACAAAATCAAAGGTGCCATAAATATGTAATTAACTCATTAATTATTCATATTTCATTTATATCTGTACCATAGCAGATGGGCTGCAGCTGTTAGAGCCATTAAGTCCATTTGTGAATGCCTCCTCGTCCCCGCCCTGACCTCAGATGAGTTCAACAGACACCCACAATCTCATCATTTCAAAGGCATGTCGAAGTCTTATGAAGGATGAAGACGATTTAACCTCATTTTTGACGCCACAGAGGACGTGTACATCTTTAATGAGGCCATGGGTGTGAATATGTCCTTGTTGCCGGCTTTAATCTCTGTGTTGACGTGATAGAAAATCAGATTTAATGGATTAATTGGATATTTAAAATTCATAATACTTTTGTTAGAACAATTATAGTAAAAAGAGAGCTAATTTTAGCGCAAATTAAACAATGACTCACACTAAAATAACGCGATTTAACTTCATAATTTCACATTATTAGTCTACTTCGAAAATTTTTCATTGTTATTCTCCAGCGCCCCACCCTTCCCATCATCCACCGTTGGACCACTGAATCACAGCGGTCAATATCCGCACATCGATAAAAAATACGGGTTTAGTTCAAACTCAGACAACACTCGCTAAAACAATTTCCAGTGAAAATGATGTAAAGGTATGCGGTTGTAATATTAGTGCCACGTGTCAGGGCTCGCGCACTGGTCCTGACAGCTGTTTAAAGGGCTCGTGACACTGATAACGGGTAGTCATGGTAATTACTGAGAGCGCTGCTGTTCACATCGGATCCGCCACACCCGGTGCATTGTAAAGAATGAGAGAAAGAAAGAGGACAGACCCCCCTTTCCCCAGCGAACCCCTTCACCCACAGCTCTGATTTACAGACAAAGAGATTTATAGCTGGATTGTGCGGAATTTGAGCATGATTTATTTAGAGAAATAGCTTTACAGATCGTGTTCAAGAAATAGTGGGAATAAATGAGGAGTGGGACCCGCATATATTAGGCGTGAATAAAAGGGGGTTCAGATGAGGAAAAAAAAGACAAAGCATTGCAGTGGAAAAAAGATTCTTGCAAACAAACTGGGTCTGCTCAACTGCTCAACGTGTTGCCATAGAGTAATGCATTATTAATAACCTCTGGCTGCAAAGCAAAATAAAATAAGCATGTTATGCAAAATATGCCTTAATATATCTAATATATCGAGAAACAATAAGTAGAGCAAATAGTTCTATTTTAGAACAGATAAAGATTTGAATTGGTGTTCTTTACATATATTGGATTCATTGTTGCATTCTGAGACACTTGTACGGTTATTTAGTCGTAGATGCTAAATATAAATGACTCACTTTATACTCTGAAAAACTGTTCTTACCTTGGCACCGATTTGGTTTCCGCACTGACCGGCCTGGATATGAACAATCTCCCTCATTGTTAGAAATTGTGTGAGAAGTTCTCAAATTAACTTGAAAAGTAACGGCGTGGCTCAACAATAATTTGGAAAAGCCGGACAAAGGCTTTATATTCCTGGACTGTCTCCAGAACGAGGCTGGAATAGTAGTGGGCGGGGCACGACTGGATGTTGAGAAACCTGATTGGTGCAAGACACATTTTAGTGGCGGGGATTGGAGTGCAGACCGGAAGTATATAGGGAGTGCCAACAAGGATTGTGTGTAGAATATAGAGAAAAGTCTGCTGGTGGTATCCAGTTGTGCTTTTCTCATTGAAATTTTCTTGTCACACTTTTAATACAAATCTCCTTCTTGACTAATGCTTTTGCATCCGTTTGATTTGTATCTTTACTATCTAGACAAAATGTGATCTTGATGCTCTTCTATGAAAATAATACACATATGATATAGTCAGTCATTGTTATGGTGTATAAATATGTTATGCATTATTGTTTAACGTTTTGTTTAATTTTAATTAATAAAGTTTACCCACTAATTTCTTTATGGATACAAAATGGGGACAATGATAAATACACATTGACTAGTACAGAGCATAAAAGATGGGAATAGTCAAAAGCTTGCTGTGCCGATAAAAGAACCTGAGACGGTGAAAAGAGTATCAGAGAGACTGTAGACTTCCTTAAGTAACTTAAATATATAAGAATAGTCTAAAGGCATCATGAAAGGAATAAAGAAATATACAGAAAAATGACCTGTTTTGTGGTAAACACGTTCCTTAGTAGCCCACTCTGGACTTCTCACATTTGCAAAATAATGATAATAATTTTCTTGTTTTATGCCCTAAATAAATAAACGAGATTCATTTTCAACCCACTTGTTTGCAAAGCTGCCCATATTCTGCCACATAATAAGAAAATCATCCTTTGATCGATCATAATGATCAATCATACGAGATACTAAGTCAAAAATGATTACCTAAAAAGTCAGAATTATAACTCAAACAATTAAAATAGCCTACTTAAAAAAATAGCTATGAAATGAAAAGTTCAAATTATGACATAAAAAGTCCAAATTATTAAATATAAAGTCATAGTTATGACATAGGCTACATAAATCGACTTTTTAGATCATTGTGACTTTTTATATTATAGTATTTCATAATTTTTACTTAATTGTGATTTGGAATCTCATAATTATGACTTTCTATGTCACACTGATTTACCAAAGCATGATTTTAAAAGGATGAATTGGGCGTAACGTTATTTGTTTAGATATCTGAGCAAACAAATGAAGGTGTCTTATTCCTCAGTTCACAGCAGAGAGCATGTACTTACTACTCTGTGTGACCTTCGTAAATCCTAGTGAACTACCTACTTAGGCTGAATTTTGCGCATCGCGAACGCCCACAAGTGTAGTGAGGGTAGGGACCTCACTAGTTTTGGGACACCGCCCGAGTGTTGTGAATGGGCGTGACCGAGTTTGCGTGATTACGACGAGCTTTTGCTGTTGACCCAAGTGAGGCAACCCGTGCCACATTTTCTTCGTTTTTAACGAAACATCAGCGATCGGTAAGAACTTATGGTTTTATCTAAATATCACGAAGTTTCTGAACTTGTGATTCTCAACACCAAAGTGAACTTTAGTCGCTTTAAAAACAGCATAGCCGCTGCTAAGTAGCAGCCAAGCATTTCCTGTTCTGTCGCGAAATACATTAGTGCCTCTAAACACGTAACGTTAACGTTGCTAGGAGTTCTACATGCATTCTATTCGCACGGTTTGTTATTGTTTGTTTTCAGACCTGTTTTATTGCGAGAGATACGTTTATTTATCGTCGAGGGTTATTGTTTTGGGAATAGTTTTATATGAAGATTTGTAACTTTATTTATTTTTTTATCTTAATGCGTGTTGTGTAATATTCAGCATTTTTGAAATTTTACATTTGTGATGTAAACTAAATTATTGCATAGCAGCATTAACAGGTCCGTGATTTGAAAGTGAAAAAAGCTGTAGTTGATTTAAAAAACACACTCAAATGAGAGACATAAATTAGAAATCAATATATTTCACTGAACTCTTGAGATTAACTAGTTCTGTCGGAGTTTACTCAGATGTCATATCTAAAATATTCCCAGCACGTGTTGATCTAGTGACTGATGCCTTTTAAATACTGCTGCTTTCTTTCTTCAGATCTAATTCAGGATGTTTTACACCTGTGGTCCCAATGAGGCGATGGTGATCTCAGGTATGCTGCATCTGTTCGGCTTTATTACAGAGTTATGTCAGTTATGTATATAAATAAACATAATTAAAAATCCTCCTTCGAGGTTGCATATGATGAGAGAGAACTTAAAATTTAAGTAGCTGTTGATTGACCCCGATAGCTTATAACTAATGATTGACACCCATGAGACTTTAACAAGAAACCGTGAAGTTCTGTAATGATCCTAAAGATCAATGATATTGTGCAAACTACATTCTTTTCTTAAACAATGTCCAATGCAGAACTGGTTTCAGCTGTTCATGTGACTTTCATTCACAGGTTAAAACAGACACAAAGTTCACTGTAATGGTTGTTATTTTTTGTGTAGATAAATGTCAGTGGTTACACATTAAAATGACTTTAATGCTCAGGGGAAAAACCCCAGCAGGCTCACATTTACTACAACAAGGTTAATGCAGTCAAACCACACTGTACAGAGGGGCAGAAAATAAGTCACCAGTCACCATTATGTCTCTGTCATCCTCGTTCTCTCTGTAAACAGTTAACATGCTGCTGGAGACATGCGATGGCAGGAAGTGTGCTAACGAGTGTATTTACTAATGTTGGAAATCCTGCACGGGATTGACCTTGCTTTTTGAATGGAGAAACATTTTGTGCCGTAATTTCTGAAATGTGTGTGGGTGGATTTGTGTGGATTTCCAGCAATGTAATGTTATGATGACATACGTTTCTCTGCTGTTAAACTAGAAGTGTGTCCTGATAGTAAAAGGGAATCATTTGTAAAGTGGTTGCCAGTTTTATTCATAGGAATTGGCTTTTTAAAGTAGTAAAAGTAAAAAGTCTCTTATTGCATTGATTTGATCAAAAATACAGTAAGTCATATTGCTAAATATTTTTACAATTTTAAATAACTTTTTTCTACTTTTATATGTTGTAAAAACTTAATTTATTGCTGTGACGGCAAAGCTGAATTTTCAGCAGTCATCACGTCAGTCTTCAGTCACATGATCCTAAAATGCTGATGTGCTGCTTGCTATTTGTGTGAAAACTGTGGTAGTTTTTTTTTTTTTTTTTTAAATTTTTATGATTATTTGATGAATAGGAATTGCAAAAGAACAGCATATATTTGAAATCATTCTTTTTGTATTATTGCTGACTAAATGTGTTCATTTCTTTAAAAAATCATACTGACTCCAAACCTTTTTTAAAATAAATAAAATAAATATAAAACAAAAAATATAGTTTCATGACCAATAATATTTATTAAGTATATTGTGCATCTATATATTTCTGTTGGTAGAAATTGGTTATTTAATCGTGCTTTCCACTTTAAAACACTTTAATTATAAATATTTCAATTTCTAATAATTTATTTAGACAAAATAGTATTGAACTGTATTATCGACCATTTATCATTTACTAGCCATAAAATAAAAAAATAATGATCAATTTATCTGTATCTGTCAGTATTTTAATATAAGAGTGTTTGTATTATTGTTATATATGCACCGTTACGGTGTTATTAAATTACTGATACTATAGTGTAAGATTTTTCATTTTGGATATACCTCCCACCCCTAGCTTGACACTTTATACCAGCAAACAAAATCTCTTTATGCTGCCTCTTTCAGGATGTGGCCGCTCTCCTCCTCTATTGATTGCTGGTGGAAGAGTGTTTGTTTTTCCCTGCATCCAGCAAATCCAGCGGTATGTATAGAATTACAATAAAAGGCGGATTATTAGAACATGTTAGTGCAAGAACACACGTGCATGGAAACCATTCTGTTTAACCAGATGCTGCAGTGCGAGTCACTAATGTAATTCCAGAAAAGACTAAGAGTCTCGGGCCTCATGAATGATGGGAATAAGAACAAGAGGCGGTCCTGTGTGCAATAGAGACTCCACTTGTGTTTACATTCATCTCCGTGTATATTAATGAATCACTCAGTCCTCAAAGAATACATTCTTCTCATTTTGTAGATCACTGCAGTGGTTTGTAGATTACTGCGGATGAATTTGCTTTAGCTCCACCAAGTCTGTTGCTGATTTGATTACTGTACATCAGCAGTCACATCTGTGAGGTCAAGCTCAGCCATCAGTGTGCAGAACTAAATGTGGGTGTTGCTTAATTTTGGGGGTGGGGTTATCTATTTGCCCACATAATGGGAGACAGTAGATATGTTTGGTTATGGAAGCTTGTTTAAAGGATAATTGCAATATTTCTTTCTTGCAATGCTAAGTTTATATTTCATATTTCAGACTTTTTTTGTAATTATGAGAAAAAAAGTCACAAAACAGATGTTCACTCAAATCTGAGAAGAATAGTCAGAATTATGAGCTATAAACTCAGAACTGTGAGAAAAAGTTGCAAATGTCTTTTAAATTTTTTTATTTTGTGGCAGAAAAAAACTGAATTGTGAGATGCAAACTGAGAATTCACAGCAAAAAGTAGGAATTGCCAGGAAAAAAAACACTAAATTGAACTAAAAACTAAAAAGTCAAGATCTTTATTTCTTTTAATCTTTTTATTTTAATTTAATTTTTTTAAATCCATTGTGGAAACAGGCTTCCATATTAATGAAACCTGTTTGGGTAATCAAATTTTTAGAAATTTCATATGGATGGCATGTATATCTGCCTTGATTTTAAAGAATGGTTTGTTTGTTTAAAAAAAAAAAAAAATTATTTTTCTTTGCTCCCAGGATCTCTCTCAATACTCTGACTCTGAATGTGAAGAGTGATAAGGTCTACACCAGACATGGAGTACCAATCTCAGTAACGGGCATTGCCCAGGTTAGAGACAAGCACATTTGACAATCATCTGTTGCACACATCTGTTGTACAGTCTGTAAGCGCTGCTGTTCATGTGTTCTGCAGGTGAAGATCCAGGGTCAGAATAAAGAAATGCTGGCCGCAGCCTGTCAGATGTTCATGGGGAAGTCCGAGGGTGAGATTGCTCAGATTGCCCTCGAGACCCTTGAGGGACATCAGAGAGCCATTATCGCCCACCTGACTGTGGAGGTACTGCCACATGCTAAAAGAGCTGTTTGTATTCTGTATCACACACAAAGAGATGGGAGAAACAAACTTTTATAAGAAGATTTCAAAGAGGACTGGAGGGTTTTAGTGCTGAAATAAACAAGCAAACTTTGCTGACTGAAACATGTGATGTGCAGCTAACCTTTCTGCTGCTGTTAGCTGATTATTTGTTATTTATTGTACAATCTTCCTCTCTGTAGGAGATCTATCAGGACCGTAAGAAGTTCTCCGAGCAGGTCTTTAAGGTGGCTTCCTCTGACCTGGTCAACATGGGGATCGGTGTGGTCAGCTACACGCTCAAAGATGTGCATGATGATCAGGTGACTATAATCATGCACCACACACCCTAAAATACACTGCTATTCACATGCTTGTAGTCATTGTGAGGTTTTTTTTTGTTTTGTTTTTAAAAGTTTTTATGGTCACCAAGAATGCATTCATTTGACAACAGAATTATAAAACAGTAGTATTGTGAAGTGTTATTACAATTTAAAAGAACTACTTTAATTTAGATATTTGTGAAGGCAAGACTGAGTTTTCAGCAGCACTGAAGCCCCAGTCCAGTAATGCATAGACCGTTTGAAATCACAGCATTTATAATAGATCTTTTGTAACATTATAAGCATCTTTTATGTCACTTTTAATGTATTTAATGAGTCCTTGCTAAATAAAAGTATACATTTCTTCCAAAAAAAATATTTCATGACCTCAAACGTTTTAAAAGGTAGCATATTTTTCTTCAATGAGGAAGTAAGCCTATGGGAGAGACTTCCTGTTCATGAGCTGCTATAGGGAAATATCAAGAAGAATAACAGCTTCCAGTAAACGGTAAAACTGTTTGCACTGCAAACCAGTGTGTTAGTAAATTAAAATAAAATGGTAAGATACACCAATTTTCAATATCAAGCAGCAAAACGAGCTGTTTTGTACAGCTAAAAATAGCTGGATGTGGATGAGACCGGAAGCTAGACCCATAGAATTTATAAATGGCTGGGACCGTTCTTACGGGAAGAAAAAGGTGGATAATCGTAGTAATATGTATATATGTATATCACTCACCTGAAACTCACCCGGACTTCCTTACAGAATTATCTAAGCTCGCTGGGTAAAGCCCGTACTGCTCAGGTGCAAAGAGACGCCCGTATCGGTGAAGCTCAGTTCAAGAGGGATGCCGTCATCAGGGTGAAAATTTGACATATTTCTGTAATCATTGATGGTTGTATAAACATTGATGTGATGGATAAAACTGTAAATGTGCTTGTTTGTGTATGTAGGAGGCTCACGCCATGCAGGAGAAGATCTCTGCTCAGTATAAGAATGAGATTGAGATGGCTAAAGCCCAGAGAGACTTTGAGCTGAAGAAAGCCGCCTATGACGTTGAAGTCAACACCAAGAAGGCAGAGTCTGAAATGGCCTATCAGCTTCAGGTAGCAAATGATATTCAATTTGGTTTTCACAACTAGGCAAGTACAACAAAAACGACAATTAAGTCACATCTGCTGACATATTTACTCGCCGTCATTTGCATTAGGTGGCCAAGACGAAGCAGCGTATCGAGGAGGAGAAGATGCAGGTTCAGGTTGTGGAGCGTACGCAGCAGATCACTCTACAGGAGCAGGAAATCAGCCGCAGGGAAAAGGAGCTGGAGGCCAAAGTCCGGAAACCAGCCGATGCCGAGAGATACCGCATTGAGAAGATCGCTGAGGCAGAAAAGTGAGAACCGAGGGTCCAAAAGATTTGGCGTTTTGTCTGATTTAACACACGTCTGTGCTTTAGTGGAAGCAAATCTGAAGAATAGAACTCATAGCTTGGTATGATAGTCTCGAAAAGCCATTTAATGTTCTCTCATCTAACAGGCTTCAGCTGATAATGGAGGCAGAAGCTGAGGCAGAGACCATCAGAGTGAGTTCACGAATCTCCTCACACGCTTGTTTTTTGCCATTCCCTTGTTTTTTGCCACTCAACATACTCATCATCTTTTCCTGTCTCTCTTTCAGATGAGGGGAGAAGCAGAGGCCTTTGCAGTGGAGGCAAAGGGTCGGGCTGAAGCCGAGCAGATGGCCAAAAAAGCAGATGCTTTTAAGCAGTACAAAGAGGGAGCCATGGTGGACATGCTGTTGGAGAAACTCCCACTGGTTAGTGCATCTGACCTTTTGAATATCAGTAAATAAGTTGAATGATAAGACCACTCAATAATGGCCTCCACTCTTCTAGATGGCGGAAGAGATCAGCAAGCCACTCTGTGCAGCCCAGAAGATCACCATGGTGTCCAGCGGTGGGTCAGAAGTGGGCGCAGCAAAGCTGACAGGAGAAGTTCTGGAAATCATGAGTCGCCTGCCGAGCACAGTGGAGAAACTGACTGGAGTCAGCATCTCACAGGTGACCGCGCTCACGTCAGCGATTGAATCACATTAGTGCTGGTATCAGGCAGTAGATCACATGAGCTGCGACGTCTGCATTCCCATGGCTAGCTGCCATAATTTGTTTTTGTTGCGTCATCATTTGTCTCTTTCACATGTCACGGTCTATTACCAACTATCATCAAAATGGAACTAGGGAAAATATTGGTCACACTTCATTTTAAGGTCCAATTCCTGCTATTAACAAATCATTAACTACGATTTTTGCCACAATAATCTCCTAATTTGCTGCTTATTAATAAGTAGTTAGTAAGGTAGGTGGGTTAATTGGGTAGGATTAAAGATGTAGAATATGGTCATGCAGAATATGTGCTTTAGAAGTACTAATAAACAGCCAATATGTTAATAATAGGCATGCTAATAAGCAGCTAGTTAATAGTGAGAATTGGTCCTTATACTAAAGCGTTAAAAAAATATACTATTTAACTTGAAGTAAAATGCAGTAAAAGTCTAGTTTAAAATAATCAAAGTATGTTTTTCACACTATTTCTTCACTAAAAAAATACAAGGATGAAGGATACTTAAAGTCTGCCTGGAATCAAAATGTACAGTATTTATTTTGTTAGTGCACATTGTTAGTCTTAAGGTGAACAATTAATCCGTACATGTTAATTGATTGTCTTGGTAATCTTTAATCAAAATCTGTTCATTTGCTTCCGCTCCGGAATGGCGTCAGTTTGATGGCTTGGGCAGAATATGCTTAACCACGCCCCTCCAACCGTTAGTTTGCTGCGAGTGAGAGATGAGAGGAGGAGCGCAAAAATAAAACCCCGCCCTCTATTCAATATTCCGCTTCAGTTGGAAATTCGTCACTGTACTGAAATAAAGTCGGCAGCAACTTCCAGTTCTTGTATATTTAAAATGAAATGTTAATATGTAATTATTGTTAATATATCAATTATATTTTATTAATTATTTATATGGACCTGTATAAATAACAAACAGCAATATTTTCTCATATTTTTTTTACTGAAACGTTTAATTGAAATAGACAGTTTGAACTGATTCAGGAAAATGTCTCAAACTTAATAACTCTAACAATGCTATTAAAAGTATTTTAAACTTAATGGCCAAATAAAAAGCACATATTTATTTTTGCAAAATCTTCATAAATTGACTTTCTTGATTAAGAATTGCTCCTTAAGATTCCATTTGATTACTATAGAAATACAGTAAAAATGGCTTTTAAACACTAAATGTTAACTTCTCTTTTTTTTTGGCCAGGCTATTTCAACCCGCATGGGCTAATGGAGTTCATGGAGAAGGAATCGGGTCTGATCTGGTCTGATCTGGTCTGATCGTGGATCTCAGCTCTTCCTGTCTGTGTGCATGCCTGTGTTTGTACAGAACCTGGAACATTGAGGACCTTTTCATTTTTTGTAATCCAGCATTTGTAATATTCAGTTTTTATATTCTGTTTTGTGAATTATTTTATCACATTATATGATAATTTTGTAAGTTAGGTGAAACTACATGATCTGCTCTAGAGCCTCTGTTAATGGTGAATATTCAGGGAAGCAGGGCTGGTCTTTCTTTCAGTTTTGAATAGCTTCTGTGTTTCTCTCTGTCAGAGCCACACGCCTGTTGATACTGGTACAGTTTCTTTCAAAACCTAAGTGCGTTCAAGTCAAATGCATGTAAATTCACCTGAAGTGCATTACTGAAGCCATAGTCCACGTGCATGATGCCTTATATCTGCAGACACTGAAATATGACGCTTTATTCTTGCCATTTTAAAATGTAATGGTCCGTGAAGATTCTTTTTCCTGTAAACTATTGCACTAGAGTTTGCAGACACACATTGAAAATGATTTGGAATATAATACATTTTTTTTTGTTACCGTCTGTGTGCTCAGTAGAGTGATTTATGCAGCAAGTTGAAAAGTAAGAGGAGGTGGAAAGTGGGTGAAGAAAAGAAACACTTTGATTTTTGAGGTCGATGAACAAACAGGAAAAAATAAGAGGAAACTGGTTAGGTATTTAACGAAGGCTGCAGACATGTGTCTGGCCACAGAAACTCACGTGAAGGCTGTTGGTGGTTTCATTTCTCATATCAACTTAGTCTTTTTGTTTTACCATGCTGCTGTGTATTTCACACTAAAATCAATTCAACGTTACCAAAGGTAAACCTATGCATCTCAGTTTATGCCTTCAAAGTGCCTCTTTTTTACTTCCTCACTGAATCAACCTGCCCTGATTGTGTTTCAGTAACAGGAACTGTGATATGTCATGTGATACTTCCTGGCCTTAATGACTCATTTCATTCAGAATACTCAATTTGTTTGCCATTAGTTTGTTTTTATTGGTGTGAAGACGACTCATTGTTTTTATATGAAAAGCTAACCCAATTTTATGTTCAGTGGCGATGTAAACTGAAGACTTGTATAACCAGGCTGAGATTTATACATATCAAGTATGTACTGTTTATTATAACCAATAAACTAGTAGTGTGCGCTGTACTTTATAACTTTACAGTTTATGGCTCTGTGTGAATGTGTGTGTTTGTACAAATGTAGCGTTTTTAATGCTGTTTTGAGTATGAATGTGACATGACATACTACTTAAAATTAACAAACTGTTTTTGAGCGTAAATGAAAACAAGCACCCGATTTCACTTTATTTGAAAAGGTTACTTTATTAAAACACCTACAAAAATAGACAACACAGGCAACGACACTGACTAACACAGGCAGGGAGTCTAAAACAGAGACAGACGGACCCGATTAATAACAGATAGCAATATTAATGAAGAAAATTATGTCCCATGAAGTATTTACATTTTTCATTATTTATGAAACATGAATAGCTGAGGACAGAACATGCCCAAAACTATATTTATAAAAATACAATAAAGGTTCAGGGCCTCAGTGTACCAAAAAAAGGTTAAAGGTCATTCAATAAGCATAATCAGCATGGTAATATAACCATTTGGGAATCACATTCTTCTGTGTATATTACAGTATACATGTTGTTCTCCACCCCCACCTACACACACAGTCTTGCTCTTAAATGAGGAAGAGGTGGCGTCACCACACCAGGTTCAAGTTAAATCTACAGTCTGCTGTATGCAATTATGTACTGTAGCTTTAAGAGAGTTTCCTGCAAGTGTCCCACAGGTTTACATAGTAAATTCAGGACAAATGCTTTGCTAATTTTTCTGTTCATCCAGTTCATTTCTCATTATATAGCCTAGGCAATAACTTTGATACACTTATTGGTATAAATGTACATGTCTGTGACCATTCTGCTTGTTTTTTCCCCTCTTTTTCTCTCACTAAATTCCTCCAGGCTCATATTCAGACTTTACAAATAGTCAATTGGTAGCCAATTCCATACAATTCCCATCCAAAAGCATCTTGAAATTCCACACAGAATATACTGATGCCCAGAAGTTCAGGGTGTGCATTCAGCTTATTCAAGTCAGTGCACATACAGGCAGGTCATTTCAAAAACCATATGCAATCATTTTACGAATCACATTCACACTTAATGCCCATTCACGCCAAGAACAATAACTACATTGGTGTCTAATAACTTCATATTTATCATAAGCATGTGATGCGATTATTTTGCCACTTTAAATGCTCAGGCTCTTTAAAGTCAGGTGGATTCTGATTGGCTGTCAATCAGCGGGAAATTATTATTATTATTATTTTAAAGTGATTCCAATGATATAGTTCCTTTGTGTCATTATTATTGTGGTTGTAGTATGGACTTATTATTAGAATTCGAATCATTAAAGCTTTATAGTTATCATCCTTAATGAGAATGGGCCTTAAAGAACAATATCACTGGAAGTACTTTCAGAATATATTTTTTTCTAGCTGATGGATGATTGGATGAAAACATTGACAGCCAATCAGAATCCACCCAGCTGTACAGTGCTTGACTATTTAAAGTGGACGACAATATAACTGCAGCAAGTGCTTATAATGAACAAAACATTATTGGCTATTGGTGTGAATGCTATATAATTATCGCCATGGTTATTGTTCTTGGTGTGAACAGGCCTTTATAGTTATTGAAGGGAGGAGTGACTATAAATGGTGAGATAACTGAGGAAAGGCCCACTCAAACCAAGAATGAAAGCCATACCAACACATGATAATGCTCTGTTTATTACAAGCAAAGGCTGCAGTTTTGTCTTCTGCAACTTTAAATGCTTAAGTTCCTTAAAGTCAGATGCTGATTGGCTGTCAATGTCATCAGTTGGAAAAAAAAAAAAATATTCTGAAAGTGATTCCCGCCATATTGATATCATTATAGCGGTGGAGTGGGTTTCCTTGTTCTTACAGAATTATAATGATACTTCACAATTGTAGTTTTTGTCCATGGTGTGAACAGACCTTAAGGGACCATTTAGGGGTGAAGTCACAAAAATCCATTTTCTATTTTGGCAATATGATGTTATAAGCCCATGTTTCACATATCAGCCACTGATGTGCATAATTATTTACATTATGTAAATAATTCAGCCATTTATGTACATAATTTTGAATACACACCAAAAGATCTTTTAAATGTGTTATTGACATTTATAGACACTTTAAATGGTTCTCCAAGAGGCCAAAGAAATGATTTCATATCAATGAGATGAAAAAGTCCCACTCAGTGTTGAATGTTTAACGATCTGTGAGCATTTCTTAATGATGAATTACCCTCCACCACAGAAAAGACATGAAAAACTGGCTTATACATCCTCAGATTGTCTACATGACTACGAATGCTAGCAAAGTTAGACTGAATTTACTGATAAAAATGTTATTCACTATTTTCACTTAATATGCAAGTAGAAAAAACTATTTCTGTATTTCTGCTATTGTACGTTTTAATACGCATATCTGCCAAATGTTTCCCTAAATGGACAGTTTGTAGAGCCGTGTGCTTTTGTGCGGCCTGTCATCTAGCTATGAAACCCTCCACCAGTATATATGATTATGTTTCGAGATCTATTCAGTGTTTAGGGAATGAAGAGACAGTTTTGATACAGGTTAGAGGACCAGGATTTAAGGTTCAGATGCCAAGCAACATTTTATCCCAAAATCAATCTCACATTATTCCTGTTAGACCATCGTCGGCGCTTGGTCATCATTACTGGACCTCACAGAAGACTTCAGTTTTACAGCAGGAAACATTTACAGAGAGGTTTCATTCTTAGGTTCACAGAGAAAATATGAGGCAGAGTAGTTTTTTTTTTCAGAAAAAAAAGAGCCATTTCTGTGGTGCATTCTGGGATTCTCTGTGAAACAAAATACTGTGGAATAGTGATGTGATAAGTATTGATAGTGGGGGAACAGCGAGTCTAAAATGATTTGGGGATAAAATGTTGCTTGAAGAGTTGAGGATTTCAGGATAAGGGGTGAGAAGTGGGTCATTTAGGGGCACCGAACCTGCGGCTTTTATTCGCCCCCAACCCACCCATCAAAAAATACACTAATTTACATAAGAGTGCTTAGCCGTGTCTGCTTAAAAACACACCACCAGTCTGTGGTCCACACACACTTTCTTACATTCTTCCACTTTTCATCTCTCTGTCACTTTCTAAACCATGTTCATGGCGTCTTCGGTGAGGAAGGAGTGAATGTACGCAAAGGAAGGCCGTAGTTTACAGTCTCTGTTCCAGCAGCTAAGCATCAGCTCATACAAACCCTGTGGGCACACAGCCGGGCGAGACAGGTACACCTGATCCAGAGAGAGAGAGTGCGTGAGACTGTGTCAATGTTTTTCTTATGAGGGTTAATAAGTGTCAGCAAACACACATACCTGTCTGCCCTGGTCTCTGAAAAACTCTCCTGCGTTGTCAATGACCTGTTCATCGGTCATGTGACTGTATGGCTGCTCCTGACACACACTCAGCATCTCCCACAGCGTCACGCCGAATGCCCACACGTCACTCGCCGTAGTGAACTTCCCCTACAACAACAACAACAAAAAGATGGGTATGCAGAACACCAGTATTGAATATGCATACGGCATGTTGTTTATTTGACTTTATTATATCCAGTGGGGTCCAAAAAGAAAGAAACATGATAAAATTATATTTACGATTTGTGACACAATGCATGTGAGCTCCATTGTTCAGATAAAAATGTTTCAAAGATTTTTAATAAATGTAAATGCTACTTAATAAATATAAATTAAGTCATTCAATTCAATTATAGTAATGCAGAAAAAAATTAAGCATTTTCATTAGTGGTCGAAAATCTTTTGGACCCATTATATTTTTATTTATTAATAAATGTAAAAAAAAATTCAACATGTTCTAATATATATATATATATATATATATAAAATTTTAATAAATATTAAGTCTGTAAATAAACATTAATATTAATATATTTTTTGTAAAATAATAAATTATAATAAACCAAAAATAAATTACATCATTATCGTAATGCATAAAAATAAGACTGTTGACTTTAACCCAATTATATATTATAATTTTACAATATATTTATTATTCATTAATAAATAAAAAATTATAATATTTACTTATTATAAGATAAAACATGTCTGATAAAAAACATTAATAAATTAATATGAATTAAGTAAATGTATCTTTATTATAAAATGCCGAAAAAAATGAAGGTTTTTCACTGTTTGCTGCAAACTTCTTGAACCGCATTATATACTGCATTTATACTTATTAAAAGATATACCAAATTTTATTGTATTTCTTTATTATTGTCTGTGTGTGTGTGTGTGTGCATGCATATATGTATATGTATATGTATATGTATATGTATATGTATATGTATATGTATATGTATATATATATATATATATATATATATATATATATATATATATATATATATATATATATATATATATATATATATATATATATATATACACATACATACATACATACGTATATGTATAAGTAAAGTCACACCAGAGGTGTTCAGCTTGGATTAGGACTTGGCTTTCTGCAGACCAGTCAAGTTCTTCCACACTGACTCAATCAATCATTTCTTTTTGAACCTTGCCTTATACACAGAGGCATTGTCATGTTAGAACAGAAGAGGGTCCTGTCCAAACACACAATTAATATCATTATATGCTTAAACATTAAGATTTGTACTCATGGAAATTACTAAAGTAGTCAAACCTGTTCATTAGAAGGGGGTGACCCAGAGGAATACATACTGCCTTACAAGATATCTTTAAATGTGTGATACCCTTTAACAGTAAAATTTTATTTTTTGGAGACATACCCCATGAATGGTTAAAAAGAGATAAATATCTAATTAATATATTGTTGGTGGCTGTTAAAAAGAGTTTCACGAAAAAATGGTTGTCACAGGAGAGTCCTACCCTAAATGCATGGATGGAAATCACAATGGACATTTATAAAATGGAGCAAATAACAGCATTTGGAACAATTTGCTTCGCACTGGGAAAAAATGGATCGAATATGCAACATCTCATAGACCTGATTGTATTTTTTTAATCTAAATTTTGATAAAGAAAGATCACTCCCCATATGTACATAGTTTTCTTTCTTGCCCCCCGCCCCCCTTTTATATATATATATATATATATATATATATATATATATATATATATATATATATATATATATATATATATATATATATTTTTTTTTTTTTCTTCCTCAATATGTACACAACATATGTAATGGATGCATATATGTGGGCACATTTAGATATATACATACATGTGAATGTGAGTGTAGATATATGTGTGCTTATATATGAGTGTGTTCGGATGTATAATATGTGATGTGCATCTGATGGAAGTGTATTATTGTTTGAGGAAAGTAAACAAATAAAAAAAAAAAGAAGGGGGTGACAATACTTTTGGCAATATAGTGTATGTGTGTGTATGTATACACACACACACACACACACACACACACACACACACACAGAGATAAGTCAAGCTAATCAATAAAAAAAGTTTTGCACTAAAATTCCTGTATATTTTCATTCATTGTAGAAAAGTTGTAGTGCGTGTTCTCACCATGAGGATGCACTCCCATGCCATCCAGCGAATAGGCAGCACAGCTCGTCCCTGTATCCTGTAGTAATCACCAGCATAGAGGTTCCTGCTCATGCCAAAATCAGCTATCTTTATCTGGCGCTCTCCACCGCGGTCCTCCCCCTCACCCCTCTCTCCACCCACCAAGCAGTTCCGCGTGGCCAGGTCTCGGTGCACAAAGTTCAGAGACGACAAGAACTTCATTCCTGATGCGATCTGACTCGCCATGGAGATCAAAGCTGGGTAGCTGAGACAGAGAAAGACATTTAACCTTCCACACTATGCATTTCTATTGCATAACATAGTGTGTTTGTGTACCTGATGGTTGGTGTATTATGTGAAGGTCCGGTCTTGTCCAGCAACACTCTATGAGAGAGGTACTGATTGAGGTCGCCGCTCTCCATGTACTCTGTGACCATACACAATGGGTCGCTGCTTACACACACACCCAGCAGGCTGATTATGTTCGGATCCTTCAGGCGAGATAAAATCTTCACCTCCTTCAGAAAATCATTCCTGTTGAAAGAAGAGCATGAAAAGAATGAGAGAGTAACAAAAGAAAGCGAAAGGGCAGAACATTAAAGGAAAAGTTCAACATTTTGTCATCATTTACTCACCCTCATGTCTTCCAAACCTGTATAAGTTTTGTTGAACACAAAAGAAGATATTTTGAAGAATTCTGAAGAACCAAACAGTTGTTGGCTCCAATGACTTCCATAGAAGGGAAAGAAATACTACAGAAGTCAATGGGGACCAACAACTGTTTGATTACCAGCATTCTTCAAAATATCTTATTTTATGTTTAACATAAGAAAGAAACTCATACAGGTTTGGAATGACATGAGGGTGAGTAAATGATGACAATTTTCATTTTTGGGTGAACTATCCCTTTAGGATATGAAGTGTATGAAGAATTTGAGTTTACTACAGTTTTATAAAATACACAACAGGTATTGTTTTACAACTGACAAACGTTTCCAACCAAATCTTAAATTCTTTACAACAATATGCAACAATAAGATAATACACCCTCGTATGTCCCTCTACGCCTAAAGTGTACTAATATATCCGTTTTTTTTTATTTACACAATTAAACTTTTTAATTGCTCATATGGCAGTTCATTGAGGCATTCAAAATTGCATTCAAAATATTTTTAAAAAGTAATAAAAATTTAAAATAAAAACAAACTGAATACAAATGAATAAATAATTCTTTACATTCATTCATTCCAAATCAAAGTAAGGTAGCATTTTTTTGTCATGTTAAAACATGACTTGCATTGTTAAGGTCAGATGGAGTAACATTTCAAAAACATTTATAGAACTATAATAATAATAATAATAATAATAATAATATATTTTTTTCAATAATAACTCAGTTACCTGGCATTTTTAGAGGCATCTGGCCTTAAAATCTTCACAGCCACCAGCAGAGGGCGCCCTTTCCTGACATTAAATGGGAACTCGAGGTTTGCAAGGTCCTGAGGGTTTTCAATCTCACACAGATGAACCTATAATGAAACATACAATAAATAGCTTGTTATACAGGAAACAATATTATTTAAAAAGTTTGCTTTTGGCCACACATTAAGGTTTTTGAAGTAAAGATTTCCTTAAAGCAAATAGAGGTATTTTTATTTGTAATTTGTAATATTTATGTAATACTAAATTATACCTCTCCAAATTGTCCTTCTCCCAGCTTTTCTTTGAATATAAGTCGTTCCCGTGGCAACTCGGGCAGAGATGGACAATCAGTGGGCGTGGCTGAGAGGGCGGGGACTGCATATGTATTGTTACCACTAACGCCCTGCAGACTAATGATGTCAGCTTCTGCATAATGAGGAACGCTTCCCCCGCCTCCGGATGCTTCTCCATAATGAGCCGCTGACAGGCCAGGGGGCGGAGCTCCAGGGTAAGGAGGCGGTCCCTCCTGAATTGGTAGGCCTTTATCAACCATATCAATAGCACATGCTGAGGGGGAAAAAAAAGGTACAGAAGAAAAACTTTGAAAACAGAGCTAATCAGCCTTATTACATAATACTAATGAGTAATTATGAACCACACACATGCACTTAAACACTCACATACACTGGAGAGGACACATTATGTACACGCATACTGTGAAAACACTAACATACTCCTGTGGGCTCATACGGTACCTCATCCCTGACAAAATGATAAACTACCATTTTGGTTTTTTTTGGCCCTGTAGACTTCGAAAACAAACTTTTACTTTTGCTCTCACTAATTTGTCCACTGACAATGTCAAACAGTACTACTGTTCAAAAGTTTGGGGTCAGTAAGATTTTTTTTTTTTTGGAAAGAAATTAAATCAAGCACAAACATTTGATCGAAAGATTAAAAAAAATCTGTCAAATAAACACTGTTCTTTAGAATATCCTGTTCATCAAACAATCTGGTTGCCACATGTATATTAAAGGGATAGTTCACTCAAAAATGAATATTTGCGCTTAATTTAATTTACTCACCCTCAGGCCATCCAAGATAGGTGAATTTTTCTAGTAAATCTTTACTGTTCTACTGAATTAAAAAAACAAATACAAATACATATTGGATGGCCTATAGGCAGAGCTGGGTAGATTACTTACAAATTGTAATCGTTACCGATTCCAAATTACATGACAAAAATTGTAGTCAGTAACGTAATCCCTTACATTACACATTTTACACAGATCTAGAGAGATCTGTTAGTGTTTAATGTTCTGTTGTTTAATGTTTCTGTTGTCTGTGTTTTGTGGGTCACCATTGTGCTGAAGAGCAGAGCCTGTGCTTCAGTCCAGGAGAAGACCTAGAAACATTGATGTTATGCTGCATGTTGATTTATTTAAAGGCAGTAACTAAAAAATAAATAAAGTTTCACAGAGAATGTTTCACGATTATAATCCAGGCAATACCTGTAAAGTAACCGTTAAAAAAAAAACATTTAAGAAAAAATAGGATGTTGTACCTTAATTTTACAGTTTTTGTTTGGCAGCTGCTTCTGCCAGTCATCGACCATTAATGGTAAACGTTTAGCACCCTGTGCTGCCAAGCATTTCACAGTTTTTTTTTTAAGTTTAATTTTTTTTACAGTGTAGACCATTTCAGAAAGGAAAATTTAAAAGATAAAAAAAGAGGAATTAGAGACAATCAATAAATGATGAATAATTTATTACTATTGTTTGAATAACATGCAATCATGTAATCAATAAAAAAGTAACTGTAGTCTGATTACGAGTATTTTAAAAATGTAACAATCTGATTACAAGTACTTAATTTTTGGAATCTGATTACGTAATCCAGATTACATGTAATCAGTTACTACCCAGCTATGCCTATAGGGTGAGTAAATTTCAAATTTATTTTTTGGATGAATAATCCCTTTAAACAGCACAACGGTTTCAGTGCTATAAACAAAAATGCAGCTTGAGAACCAAATCAGCATATTAGAATGATTTCAGTTTTGCTATGACAGGAATAAATCACATTTAAAATATAGTTGTTTTAATTTGTAATAATGTTGCATAATATTTCTGTTTTACTTTATTTTTGATCAAATAACTGCAGCCTCGATGAACATTAGAGAATTAAATTATGGATTGTGTTTAATACCATTTTGTGGTGGAAATGATTCAACCCTTTAAAAAAAAAAATAGAAGACAACAATATCTAATCAGGCTTAATATTTTCCCAATTTTTATCAAAAAAGATAATTGAATACAATTGCAGTTTTATTAGAAATTAGATAAAAATGAGTTTGTCATTTTGTTTTCTTCACACATCACATTAAGCATTCCACTAACTCTGCCTCCTTGGTAAACAAGTACATTAAATCTTAATAAATGCTATTATTTACTGAATAATTCATGTTTATTTCATTCTGTTAGATTATCTTAGTTTTAAACATACTGATTCATATTTTTGTGGAGGATTTTCATATTGCAATATTGAAAGTTTAAGTCTGGAACCACTACAAGCTTCCAAGACAATTTTAAATGTGTCCTTCAAATAACAAAAAAATACCAATTTAAATCTTTTAGTTTTAATGAAAATCAACCCCAGAGACATGAAAGTCCCAGAAACACATAACACCCTTTTATGAATGTTTAATATCCTCTGTGCTGTTCTGGGGCCATTATATCACTCTAACCGTTACCTTTAGGACTTCAGGGGACTTTAACTGCTCCCTGGGGAGGACACCACCCCTCGCCCCTTTCTTAGGGCAAAATGAACCCCCTCTCTCTTACCCTGGGACAGGTTTTGGGGCTTTTCTTGCTGGCTGTGGCAGTTTGTCAGCCTGTTGGGGCCATGTGTCAGGTCAGACAGGAGGAGATGATATGCTGGGTTGTTTAACAGCAGTGCTAGGAGGACACACACACACAAATCCCACGGACACACGAGTCCACGAAAGGCATGACAGTGTGAGCGGTCACCACATGACAAAACACGACACGAAATGGCACAACCACAACCAAACCACAGCACAACACAACACGAGACGACACAACAACAAAACAAACAACAGGGCCGTTAAGGGGTGACAGAGCAAACCAGTTACATGTGAGATGCACAAACACAGCAGGCAGTGTTATCATTGATAATGATGCAGGCTGTTAATCATCTTTTCATTGGTCAGTCCATTATGGGACATTCGTTTATGTTAATTAAGATATGAAAACAATCACACAATGATTCAAAAATGAAGTATTCATCATGAATGCAACTATGGAAGGAAAAACAGATACATTTGAGTACAAGTGGGGTATGAGTGAAATAAAATCTCCCTCCCTCCTCTCTCTGTCAGATAGGACAGTGGCTCTTTGTGTTTGGGTTGTGGATTGTCCTAAAGTACTTTTTCTGATGTCGTTTTGGCAGTGCTGTTCACTCTCCATGGTGACTTACTGAGTGAGGTATATGAATGCTGAGTGTGCGTGTGTGTGTTTTGTGTGTGTCACCTGTGCTGTCACGTTGCTCTCGGGGCCGCAGTACAGTGCTGGGTTCCTGGTATTCTCCCTCGCGGTCCCGGTCATCGGGGAAGGTGTGTATCCGCTGGTAGCGGCTGGAGTATGTGTGGGTGTTAGTGTTATTGATCACCACGTTGTCCGATGGAACCGAAAGATGAACCCGCAGCTCGTCGCTGGAGAGGCTGCCTTGGGCCTGGATACAGGGAGACAAAATTAAAGAGCCATGAAATCAAATTTGGAGTTTTGTGGCATTTCGTCCATGCATGTTAGCCATCTGTATGCTAGTGTACTCCTAAGATGCTATAACAGATAAATGCAAATAAAATGCAGTTTTCTATTATGAGAAAATGAATCAAACAGATAAATTACAAAAATATTTAGTTTTCATACAACAGTCTAAAAACAGGCCAGGCCGATATCAAGTATTTTCATGGTTATCGTTATCGGTCATTTTCAACACCGATTTGTATCAATAGTTTAAAAGCATTTAAAGAACATTTTTGTCAGAGCCCTTGTAATTCTTAATTTTGATACACATTTTCATTTTTACACCAGACACATATACGTACATACATATATATATCGGTTATCAGTCTACTTGATCTGTAATAAAAACACATATCGGTCGACCCTTAGACAGTAGTGACATTCCTGAATGAATCAGGATGAACCTTAATGTTTTCGAATTAATATGTTGACTGAATAATTTAACGACTCACTCAAGATTTTACTTGATTTGGTGATAAATAAATCAGTGTTTTTGAATAAAATCACCTCAGTGAATGATTCAATGACTTACCAATAAAGACAAATCACTTATTTTATTCCTACATGAGTCAGTGCTTTTGAACAAATCAGTAGAACAAATATATACTTGAATCAGTGCTTATAAACAAATCAGTTAAACAAATTTAATGAATAATTAGTGATCGACCGATATTGATTTTTTTTTTTTTTTTTTATAACCGATACCGATACCAATTATTTGCATGTTTATGTGCCTGATAACCCATATGCTGAACCGATATTTATTTACTGTTAGAGTGAAGTAAGTCCATACTTTACTTTGGTCTTTCCTCCTTTCAGTCATCTTAAAATAAAAGTGTTGAAAATTAGCAGTCTTTCATGTTAAATCTAATCTTCATATTACAACAATAAAAAACATTTTATTAATAAAAAGCATCAGCAGCAACACTAATATTAACAATAAGCTAAATAAATGTAGAATATCTAATGGTTTCAAATGGAGAAAATAAATAAAGGACAGGGGTCATATCAACTTTAATTTTTTTTTAACTGTAGTTTTATTTTAAACTACAGTTTTAGGTTTACAAGCTGTTTAATAGGCTAAAAAAAATGAAGAATAATTCACTGGATAATGTTGAAACATTTCCTGAGCATCGACCCGCTGAGTGAACAGCAATATGAGAGCGACTCATGAGACTAATGATGAGCATAATTAAATTCAGCGCTTTTATTTCCAACATGCGCTCATTCATGGATGCATATTATTTAATTCAGGCAAAGTTATGTCTTTATTGGTAAAGACGGATTATTTTATGTGACTCCGTGAGTTTGTCTCCATTTATCAAAAGCAATATCCAATTATGGTAAAATGCTTAAATATCGGGAAAATATCGGTAAATCAATATATCGGTCGATCTCTAGAGTTAATGTCTCGCTCACAAAGACAATGATACAAACACTGAAAAGTCCCAGTGCTTTTAGACTGTATAAAAACATAGTTAGGAAAAACACCTTGCCAAGTAGTTTCTTCCAGTACTGCCTCCAAAGTATGACAGCTATGACAGCCAATAGGAGCAGGATAATTCCAACCAGGCAACCAATCAGGATGGCTGTGTTGCTGCTGTCATCTTTGGCCACAGGTAAGCCCGCCCTCAGAGTAACAGCAGTAAACTCTGTTAAAACCAAACACAACAGTTTTATGATTAAGTGTGTATGTTAGTGTAATGCCATTCTGACATTACAAATGATTACAAACACCATAAATGAGGCATTTAAAGAACTACAGTGTGTTTAGAGGGTAAAACCAAAGCTTATCTGTCCATTACAGCCACCTTGTTATCTCAGTGCTGGGTTGGGCAGTGATAAGTAAATGCCTTCATGGTCATTGACACACTTTGTGTGATTTGACTTGCTTTCTTATACACTGTCTGTGTGTGTGTGTGTGTGTGTGTGTGTGTGTGTGTGTGTGTGTGTGTGGTGTGTGTGTTTTTTTATGTTGGTAAATTTAGGAGGCAGCTGTTGTTTTGGGGGACTGTAATAAGCTTTGACGGGAGTAAATGAGCTGTGAGAGTGGGCACAGTCCTAAAGCTGAGGGAACTGAAGTTAAATCAAAGAGGGACAAGAGCAAGGACAGCTGGAGCAATTCCACAAAGATACTTTATGAGTTTGGCTATATGAAACGCTCAAAACAATAGAGCATTGTTAAAGTCGAAGGGGAAAAAAAACATCCAAATCATGCAAAAAACATTCTCTCCAGGCTTCAAGATTGACACGCATGCACACACACACACACACACACACAACAACCAACCACATTCTCAAGGGATTTTATGAAGGCAGGGTTTTCAATTGTAAAGAAGTTTAGAGAGGAGCATCATAAAACGCCTCTGTACTGGTAAACATGCCATAAAAATCTAAGACGCAAGAATAAGTATTGGAGACGGTACTCTTTTCCTCCCCTTGTCCTTCTCTCTTTCTCTCTCTCTCTCACCTGTTTGTATGCTGCTGGGCAGCAGTGAAGTAATGGTCATGAGGAGGTCTGGAAAAATGAGGGTGTACAAGTCAGAAGAGGGAGAATTAGAGAGACAGGGGTTGGTGACATGGGAGTGCTGAAAGATGAGGTAGGGCAGACTGTGAGGATGGGATGAAGTTTGTAAGGATGCATTTTCTCAATAATTCTCCAAATAAACCACATAAACAGGGTTGGAAATCAAGAAATGAAAAAAAAAAATGAAATAAGTAAAATTTGATTGATTGATTTTACGTATTTAATATCCTTGGTCCAGAGTATTTTTGATTTTTCTTTTTTTTAAATAAAGGGTACTTTTATATATAGGCTTTTATTATTATTTGTATATATATTTACACATTTTATTATATGTAATATATAATATATTAAGTAGTTTTGTTATTATCTTGTACATAGAAAAATACATTCTACAAAAACAATACAACTTCACACACACATATGTGAAGCGGTATTGTACTTTCACAACATATTCTTAAACAATTATCGGGATGGACAACATCCAAAAATACTAAAAGTATCATAAAAAAAATCATTACGGAAACAAAATCATTAAAATCTTTGCGATTCCATTCCAATACTAACAATCAGCACTAATGCAAACATGGCAAGGCAGTGCATTGCATACACACTACGTGGAGGGGTTGACATGCATCCGACTCACCGGTGGGGCTGCCGGTTCCGTTTGCGGTGCTGGGGGTGTGAGGAGAAGTAGCATTGAGAGGACGAGTGCTGGAGGAAGGCAGAGGAGGAAGGATGGATCCATCCTCAAATGGCACTGGAGACAAGATAACGGAGATAGAAAGAATTAGATAAGCAGGCTTTATCTCAGATAAAGCTTGAATATTGATCGTTTTAGCTCTATGTCTTATCTACAGACCCATCAAGTACGGGTCTCAAAGTGAATGCGACACCAAGTCTCACTTCTTCTCCAAATAACTGTTGTCAGCTTTAAGTATCCTTGCTCATATTTTGGTTGATATCGACCAACCAATCAGAACCCAAAGTCACATAGAATGAAGAATTATTTAGTTGACAGTACTTTGTTAGTTAATTTGGATAATTTAGCTATATTTCATTAAAGAAGTCCATAAGGATGAACGCAAAACATTCAGGGAAGTCAAGATGTCTTTGGAATGACAGTGGGAATATTTGCTTTGTGGCAAAGGATCATACTATTCAATCCTTTCCTGCAAGAAAAGACATCTTAAACCAGTCTAATCTGTTTTTGTTGGTCTCAGCTGGATTTGGGGCACTCTTCAACTGGTAAGGCTGGAAGACCAGCTCGACAAGACTGGGAAACCAACTAAACTTAGTTTAGACTAACTAAGTTTAAACTTAGTTTAGAGACTAAACTAAGTTTAGACCACAACATTCGGTTGGTTTAAGATGGTTTAGCAGGGTTTTTACACAACTCTCTAATAAAAACTCAACCGTCAAACTGCATAATAGGAAAAAATCCTACAAAGATGAACAAAGCACTTTTTCTTTTCACTTTGGTCTGAACTCAAATCAAACAGCTATGTAATAAGTCTAATAAATTGCTACTATATACTTGAAAGTGGCTGCAGAACTGTAATGCTAATGAGCCAGAGTACTTTGCTGTGAGAGGTCAGGAGTGTGTTCATACTTGAGTAGAAGCTTATCTCGCTGATGAGGAGCCAGCGGTCACTGAAAGAAAAACGGCAGCGGAGAATTTGCGCCGGTCGTCCTCCGAGTGGCAGTGAGATGGTGCGGGACGAAGGATCATGTAGGTCAGACAGCGGCACTTGAAGACTGAACGCAGGCTCCGCCCACGGGCTCAACAGGCTGGCCTTAAACTCACACACCACTTCGTTGAACACCCGCACTTGCTGAGTGTGTCTGTGATTACTGTGCACCTGAAACAGACATTTAAAAACAAAAACTGCAATCAGACACAACAAGACTGCAGGGAACAAAAATAAAGAGCAGTGGAAAGAATGGAGAAATAAACAGAAGTTATTACTACACAAATGAAGAAAAACAAAAGAAACAGGGAGTGAATGAGAGGTGGAGGGCAAGAACATATATAATGTGACAAGTTAGACATTAATGGTGCTGTTAGGTCAACATGTAACTGCGCACATATGTGGAAACACTTACTGATACATGAAACAAAACAAACTGCTACAACAGTGTTGGAGGTTAATGCATAGAAAAAGCTATCATGGTGACACCTCATAAGTCTCTTTCTCTCTCACACACACACACACACACACACACACACATATATATGCCTCGGCGGGCTGCCCTGTAAAAATGATTTTGTAAACAAAATAATGATTGTTCGAGTATGTTTACAAGAAAATACCATTTCAGTCTTTCTACTTAAAAATCTATTATTTGTGAAATTTACTAGCAGTTTCTGAGTGAGAACTGTTTTAAAGTGAATCCAACAATGATTTATTCTCGGTGTGTGGCAAACTTTGCACGGGAGTTCCTGAAGCAATGGGGGGTTGATTTGTAGAGGTAAAGTGCCGGTGAGTCTGGCGGTATTCCAAAACTGCAGGAATACAGCCGGAAATACTCTAAACAAAGGTCTGGGAGAGTGAGCACAGGGAGGCGACATAAATCGTCTCGCAAAGGCACGTGAACAAGTGCTTGTTGTTATGGGAAATGTTTTAATAGGACCTCTGGTCCTTTTTCTTAGTATCTTTTGGGAATCTGCTGCAAGACTTGCAGGAAGCAAGTATTAGAGAAAGTGTTCAAAACAGTGGAAAGCTGCAGGAAAAACGGGGAGACATGGGAGGATTATGGCTTTTCTGAATTGTGTTATGTCAGAGAGAAATGAATGAAGAGAATGCTCTCGAGACCGGAAAAAGCCAGAAGTGGTATAAACATATTAGCATTCCTGGTCAAAAAAACCTTAAAAATGACAATGCACTCACACAAACACACATACATGCAAATAACAAACTACAGAAATAATTATGGCGCCACAAATTGGATAACAAAGCACTCGGATGCCTCTCAGAATCACACAACCACAAATGCAAAGCCACAGGCAGAAAGACGAACAAAAACAAATCAAATGTTCATTAAAGGGTTGAAGGATAATGACAGACTCCTGAGGGCAGATTTACTGTGGGCAAAGCTTCATTACTGCCCTACTAACTGACTGAGATGAATTCTGGGATAGCGCTTGCCGTCTGGCATAATGGAAAGTTCAGGCTGAAGATGAACAGCAGATCATTTACTCACCCTCATGTCATTCCAAACCTGTATAACTTTTTTTCATCTGCAGAACACAAAAGAACATATTTCGAAAATATATATATTTTTTATGTCAATGTAATTCAATGTTATTTTGGACCCCAATGACTTTCATTGCATGGACAAAAACAGTTATTTTGTGTTCCGCAGAAGAAAGATGAAGATGAGTAAATGACAGAATGTTCCGTTTTTGGGTGAACTATCCTTTAAAACGTTTTTTTTTTTTTTTTTTTTTTTGAAAAACTTGTGACTTTTTTCTTTACAAATCCACATTGTGTACTTCTAGCTCATGATTGGGGTTTTGTTTCGCTCTCTCCACTGCGCCTCCGCGTTCGTTACCGCATTCGCCTACGGCATTCGCTGGAACGCCACTCTCTCGTGAACACACCTATGTCAGTTAGTGGAAGCTAGAGATTACGCTTTATACAGTTTTAAACGTGGATATGTTTCTTACACAAATGCATCGCTTCACTTCACAAAGCCTTTATTAACCCCCCGGAGCCATGTGGAGTACTTTTTATGATGGATGGACGCACTTTTTTGGCCTTCAAAATGTTGACCCCCATTCACTGCTATTATAAAGTTTGGAAGAGCCAGGGCATTTTTAAGATAACTCCGTTTGTATTTGTCTGAAAGAAGAAAGTCATATACACCTAGGATGGCTCGAGGGTGTAATTTTCTTTTATGGGTGTACTATCCCTTTTAAGTGTCCAAGCATATTTTGGGCTGCTTGTACACATACTGACCTGCATGGTGTGAAAGACCCGTGTTTTCTCGAAGTGAAACTCAATGTCAACAGTGGGCTGGCCCAAGGTTTCTCGATTCCAGCCGACGTAATCATATCCCGGCCACACTCTCAGCTCTTTACTCTCCATGAAGTCATTCCCACCTAAAACACCATCACACAACTGGCCCAATCCTCCGAACATCACCCTACGGAGAAGAGAGAGACATAAGTCATTAGGTATGTGCACACACATACACACAGATGCATGTACTCACATACATGTTGGAATTTCCCATGTATACCCACATCTGGCTAGTGTCAAACGTTAGTTTAGCTATTGCAAACATTTCTGCTCCATTAAAACACATCTGGGAATGTTTCTACACAATATTCGTCAACCCCACCTGACAGATACACATACATACATGAGAAAGGGCTCTGGACTTTAACACACATCACAGAAAATTAAGCCTGACAGGAGCAGGTGAGATTTGAGAAGTTTACCTCTCAACTGCTTGATTCTGACACACAGCATGAACCTAGGGTTGTGATCCAAGAAATGGTTGTTTTTTTCTAATATTTAAAAAAAATATTTAAAATCAAATGTTTTGTACCATCAACGGTTCTAGAATGTGCATTCTTCTGCAATTCTAAAAGACTTTGCAAGTATGATTCCAAATGCTCTCTGAGCCAGTTCTTTTTATCAAATCAAAAACATACAAGCAACCAGTGAAGTCTAAATACTTTACAAATGAATGACTTTTATAAGTCAATTATTTAAGAGAATCAAACATTCAGCTTATGACCTATTTGATTTGAGAAGGTTATTGCAAAAAAAAAAAAAATACATTTGAAATTTATTTACTTGTTTATTTTTAATGCAATTATTCATCAATTTATGACAGTATTCATTTCTTTATGCCATTAATCATTTATTTATTTAGGCCAAGGGAATCTTATAATCCCCATCCCTACTTCAACCTACTTGTTTGTTGAGAGACAAAAAGTTATATATAAGAATTATATTTAATGGTTTCTACATGATTTTAGTTACTAACTTTTTATAGCACACGTACAATTTTCATGCAGATATAAAACACTTGCAGGAAGGATGACATTCTTAAAAAATGAAAAGAAAAAGTTGAGTGCTGTGTACATTACCCTGCCTCTTTACTGCCATCATAGATGGAGTCATTAAGGTAGACAGGAGTGCCTGACAGGTCCATCACATGACCCACAGGAGCGGTGTATGCCTTTAGTCCATCTAAAAGAGAAGCAGCACATCACTCAAAGGTAAACATCATTTCATTGCAAAATGTGCCTGATGTGAATGTAATTGAGTTGAGTGTGTGTGTGACCAGGATGATGGATTGCTTGTCATGTGTTGGACTCACCCTTCCAAACACAACCGTAGAGTTCAACTCTTAGACACACGCTCATCACGCGGTCTGCCAGCGGGAAGAAGCGCACCATGCGCGCTATGATGGGCGGACCTAGGTCCTTCAGGACCACATCATATGTGTTCTCGTTCCCTGACACCACCTGAGCCAAAAACAACACAGAATAACTGTAAAATATCTAAGATCCAAATTCTGCTAACAAAACTTGATTATTAAAGTTCATACAGGGGTTACAAACCTCCTGTCCCCAGCGGTCCTTCCATGTTATCCAGTGTCGTCCATCACGAGAGTAGCGCAGCCGGTAACTGCGTGCAAACTCACGCCCGAGCCCGTCTGCGTGGCGTCCCTGTGTGCCCACCAGAGACAGGAAATGAAGCTTGCGCAGATCCACCTGCAGGTACTCCGAGCCGCTGGGAAACACTGGACCAGCTGGACACCATGCCCCGTCCCCCTCTCCAGTACTCAGCCTAGGCCAGGACACAAACATAAGTATTATGTACAAGCTCAAAATCCTGAAAGTTATCCTGAAAATAACACTCAAAATAATTCTCAAACAAATCTTATATAAAACAAAAAGCCACAACACAAAAAGCAAATTACAACAACACCACAAAACAAAAAAAAGCAAAACAAAAAACCAATAACATGACCCAAAAAGTAAAATACAAAAACACACAACATACCAAAGAAAAAACACCACAAAAAAAAAAAAAAAAAACACACACACACACACACACACACACACACACACACACACACACACACACACACACACACACACACACACACACACAACGAAGTAAAAATACAACACACAACAAACCAAAACAAGCAAAACACTACAAAACAAAAACACAAACAACAACAACACAACAAAAAAACACTACAACACAAAACAAAGTAAAATACAACAACACACAACAAGCAAAAGAAACAAAAACCATTTAAAAACAAAAAATAAATAAAAACAAAAACAAAAATAAAATAAAATAAAATCACACAATTTGGAATTTCCTGATAAAAAACAAAACAAATAAAAAAAATAAAACTGCAGGCTAATGAGGTGATATGTAAGAGGTGAGGTATGTGTATGAACACCATTACCTGCTTTTGCTTTCTCACTTGCCTCTAACACATACACACGACCATCTGTATGACATTTAGGCCATTCCCTCTTTTAAACTTCTTAACACACTTCACTCATTAACACAAGTAAAAGTCTAAGCGGTCGGCTGGCTCAGCATCAGTACTAAACCTTTCTCACTCACAGAAGAAAGAACAACACTGAATGTCTCTGCATTCAGCTACTGATATCACATAGGTGACGAGACACTGATGACAGACAGTGGAGACCACAAACACTCAAACGAAAAGAGAAATGAGCCTGAAATAAGATATTCCAGTGAGGTGAGGGTACTGTCACCTCACTGAGACCTCATTGTGACACAGCTGAGATCAAGAAACTGAGACCAGTCTGAGACATTTCAGATTCTCCCTTGAATCTTCACCATGACCTCAGTATCACAGACCCTTTCAAAATCAAAATGTGTTCTTCCATGAATAGGACACTTAAACCATCACAGTTCAGTCAAGTAAAAAGATCAGTGTTGGTCCAGATCCAATTTAAAAACTGCAAGTGCAACAGAACTACAAACAAGGTTTGCTCCTGCAGAACATTCCACCTCTAACCAGTTAACAACGTTTGTTTCTCTGTAATATTGTTTATTCTTTGGTAATTTAATCTGTGTTGCTGTTTTTCTTTTGTGAAGAGTGTTGGCTTGTTTTTAACTTAATACACAGAGTTCAGCAATCGTGTTCTTGAAGTAAAAATCCTATTCATTTTCTCCAGAGGGGAACTGATGTTTAACATTAACTTATAAACTGTTAAAGACAGACCTACTGTAAAGTACATGGTTGTTAATCAATGGTATATGCTTTTGTTGCCATCAGTGTGCATTATTTCAATTTGTTTTTTTAACAGTTGAAATTCACATAAAACTATGCATTTCCCAAAATTCTGCAGTGTCAACAGAAAAAGTGCAGCAGTCATTTTTGAAGAGGTCAAAACTTTATTAAATAAAATTATGTCTGATGAAGGCCTTGATAACAGCCGAAACATCATTTTAATTAATAAAGTTTTGACCTCTTCAAGAGTGAGTGCTGCAACTTTTTCTATTGACATGGCTTCTTGATTTGTGGTTGCACCTCCTCTTTTGTTGGTAGAGCACCTCTTTTCAGTAATTTCCATAATTCTGCAGAGAAATCTTCCCCAATCAGACAATCGGTCTCCCTATGAATCAAAACAAATGATGTAATGCTAGAAACTATATGTATGTGTATATATATATATATATATATATATATATATATATATATATATACACACACACACACACACACACACATACAGTTTATGTGTGTGTGTGTAAACAATGAAAAATAAATATGTAAAATCAAAATCTTTACACCAATGTCTTTTGTGATGCCTCATAAGTTTTTTTTCCCTCCTTCAATAAAACCAATAAACACATTATTTTTACATTTGATATTTTCATACTTTTTTGCTTCAAGTCAAATTTGGAAATGTTGTGATTCACCTCATAGCTGGTTGGTTTTGTTCATAGCTTATAACTTTTTAAAAACTTTTTCAAAATCTCGATAGGGAAAAATGAATGGTGAATTGTTACCATATAGGTTTTATACCATTTTTGAAAACAATGAAGTCTTTGCACATTGTTTGAAGGACACCAATGTGCCAGATGTGGAATACATGTTCAATAGATTATCCAAATATTTGTTAGTTGCAGCTCCTCTTCATTTGGTCTTTCTCTCACTGCATCTGTAGGTCTTCAGCATATTGTCACACAGCTGTTCTTCTGGGAGATCATGTGTGAGAACCCACCCTAACATTCAAACATCACACACACCCCCTAAAGCACTGTATCCCCACCATAAATCCCATCTTCAGCACCTCTCAGCACCCCATCATTCCTCTTAACCTCCACCCTCTTTCTTCTTTATTCCCCTTCTCCGTTTAAGGCTATTTGTCCCTCTCCCTCACTCCATTTTTCCTGTAAGCTCCTCTCCCCTCCATTCAAAATCCCCCTGCTGTCTTAAACAGAATGTGGACTTAATAACAACCACATGATCTGTGTGCTGCCAAAAAACAGAAACACCCCTCCTGCACACACATGCTTCTATCTGTTTCAGGGAGGGATAATGACGCTAACCTCAAAGCTTATTAGACAGCGTGGTTTTGTGTCTGCTTTTGTGTTTGTTGTGTGTGTGTGTGTGTGTGTGTGTGTGTGTGTTGCGTCTGCTACCGTGTGTGGTATTGGCCTGTATTCAGCAGCATGTGAGTCTAGTCCAGACAGACAGTGCTGTAATGTCATTACCTAATGCTCTATATCAGGATACGCTCCATTACTGACATCTCATGTAACCTAATCACGTCCCCTCATGAGCCTCACAGAGCCCACGAACACAAACAACCAACCACAAATCACAAACACAAAATCAGAGTGAGAATACTTTATTATGCACGCAGCTAGAAATCAATGTGTGAATTGAAAGCATGTGCTCACACTTACCTGCCGTGTTTGGCCTCGGTTGAGTCGGACCAGGCACTGGATGCGGTGACGTCAGAGTCGGGTATGGTGCCATCCTCCATCCCCAGAGCATAGCGACACTTAGCTGTGTGTTACAAAAGAAAACACTTCAGACAGGCTCTGACAACACACTCCAAAACTAACATATGAAACACACATATAATGAAGAATCAGGACTGTGACAGAATGGTCTTTTATTTTATTTTAAGGTCCAATTCTTGCTATTAACTATGACTTTTGCCTCAATAAACTCCCAATTTGCTGCTTATTAATAGTTAGTAAGATAGCTGTTAGGTATAGGTATTGGGTAGCATTAAGGACAGGGCCGCATTAATGCACAGGCTTACTTGGGCTTAAGCCCAGGGCCCCGGGCTGAGGGAGGCCCCAGTGATGCTGGAAAATATTGTAACCGTATTTTATAATGAGTTCACTGTTCCCTTAAAATTGCGCTTTATCGGTTTGCTTTGAATGTATGTGTGGGCATTGCAAGTCCTGCGCGAGAAGTGTCAGTCCGTCAGACAACAGAAAAATTGGCAAAAATTCCGAAGCTGCACACGGCATATTAACGCGGGGCTAGGAGAAGATGCCGAGGCAGATCATGGCAGGTAGGTCATATGCTATCAGTATTCAGTAGTTAGATACAGTAGGCTATAATTAGTCAAATATTTTTTCATCTTAACATAGTTGAGCTCGCAGTTGTTAGTTAGCCACAACACTACAGCTGTGGAATACAATCATTTTTAAGACGCATCGCGATGCTGATGTTGATGATTCTGCTTAAATGTAATTAAATAGTCGTACCATATAATGTACTGTTTTATTATAAGAAAATATAGGTTATATTAATAAAGAAAAGTTGCGTATGCCTTTGGAAGCAAAGCATAAACATCTCATGAAGCAAGATATTTGGGCACATTTCGTTTTTTACGAAAATAATATGTATGAACAAGAAAATAATGCGTGAAGCGCTTGATGTTAAAACGAGATTAAGCGGACAGAACACCAGACGCACGGACAGAAAGCCACCTCCCAGCATGCAACACTGAATTACTTCAAAATGTAGGCTCTGTGTCTTTGGAGTATTTGCATAAACATTGATGGGCATGTCTTAACTGAACGTAAACAATTGTGGAGAGAAAAAAAAAAAAAAAAATCGGATATCTGATAACATATTAGATTAGCTTACTGTTTTAGATCTTAATATAGATACACCTCAAACAACGAAAGAAAAGAGGGAATTACTCACTGCTCTTGACTGAATATCTTTTGTAGCTGTATTAATTGTACTTAATACGCTAAAGACTATGCAATGAGCATACTTACATTTGACTATTAAATTTCTGTATTATTCTTACTTAAATGCTTCTGTAAAGTAGATGTAAAATGAAAAAAGTAAAGCACTGTTAATTCCTATTTTTCATAGGCCTATTTTGTATTTGCTCTACTGTTTTTAATTTGCAACTCTGTATTTTTTTTAATAAAAAAGGTAAAATAACAAAAAGATTTGATAATTCATTTGCTATGGTAATTAAATAATTGGAGGAAAAGATGAATTGTGATGCGTAATCATAATCAAACAAATCGTGAGACAACTGAAGATTCACATATGTGATTTGGTCATAAGGGCTCAACAGTGGTTTAAATTTTTACTTGCCCTGCCACAAAAAATGTTTTTGATACCAAAATTATAGATACCAGTTCAATTTTACAATTCTCAATTCCAGCTGAAGACAAGTGAACAGTTAGTAAGAATTAATTATTTATTATTGACGACTTGCGCTTTGTGATTATCAAGATTAAGTGAATGTAGACTGTAGTTCTCGTTGATAAAGGGCTCCTCAAGAGGCAAAGCCCAGGGGCCCCTTACAGTGCTAATGCGGCCCTGATTAAGGATGTAGAATATGGTCATGCTGAATATGTGCTTTATAAGTAATATATAGCCAATATGTTAATAATAGGCATGCTAATAAACAACTAGTTAATAGTGAGAATTGGTCCATATACTAAAGTGTTACCTAAATTTGTTTTAACTGAAATAAAAGCTGAGAAAAAAAATATTAGATTAAAACTTAAAGTATGTTTAAGTTAAATTACTAAAAATACAAAAACCAAAACTGAAATAATTAAAAACCAAATTAAAAACAAAATTATAAAAATAATTCTGAAAATCTAAAAAATAAAAGCCAATTCAAAAATAATTACAACAAAATTACTAAAATTAAAACGAAAACTCAATCTAAAAATAAAAGCCAATTCAATATTAATAAATGCTATAATAATATATAAATAATACTACAATAACACTGATTCTGACACACACTCATATTTACCTAGCTTTTTCAATCTAGATGACTGCATATCATGCACTTCTATTCTTATTTTTTTTAAAAGATAATAATTATTATAGACTAACCCAAACCCAAAACCTACCCTGATCAACTAAAGAAAAAAAAAAAAAAATCGCAATAAAAAACAAAACAAAAAACAATAACAAAAACAAAATAATCTGTCCATTCAGAATTTTTCACATTTACTAATAATAACAACAATACTAATACTAACAGTGTGGTAACCTGTTTAACATTTAACAACATTTACTGGTTACTGATTATTTATTGAGTTATTGATTAAAAAAACGTTAAGGACGTCACTGGAGCAATGTATTATCAGTCTTGTCTGAATTCTTGGAATATTTTTCTCCTTAAAATATAGGTAAATAAAGCCCCACGCATGGCACAATGTCAAACTCTCACAAAAATACCAACGCAACGTTGCATTGTTGGAATTGCTTCAGCAATGTCTTACAGATGTAGCAGAGGGAGCAGAAAAAATGAAGAGATGAAATGAGGACAGTAGAGAAAATTTCTGGCACAAACACAGCACTGAAATCATCCGCACTGATCACATGTCAGTCCTGCCTTTGTGTCAGTCCAGAGGGTGTGCCTGTCAATGTGAGCTGAAGCTGGGGGTGATGGCTGAGGTTTTGGGGGGGACGTACTCAGTTGCTGTAAAGTGAGTCATGAGATAAGAATGCAAAGGCTGGAAAACAAACCCTGCCCAGCCAGCGAGACCCTCACACACACACACACACACACACACACACACACACACACACACACACACACACAGAGAGAGTCACACTGTGGACAGGTGCCTGTTTCATTACATCATCACTCTGCAGCCAATAAAATGCTTTCTCTCTTCCATACTCTCTCTTTCTCTCTCCATGACTCTTAATCTGTCTATCTCACACATCTCCAGCTAATACAGAGCAGATGAGAGCTGCGCTTTACAGTCATTCCAGATTATAAACAGATGTCTTCTAGTTTCAACAATGAATGGCCAGAATATATGCAGACACGAATGCAGTCATTTTCTGCTCCTGATCTATGTGCACCTCCACGTTCATCTCTCTCTCCTTAGGAAACACATCGTCCTCACTAAATCAATTGTCGCACTGGGCGATTTCACTAAATTTGGGGTTTTAAACCATGGGGTGTGAAAGAGGGTGTGTTTGTGGAAAATGTTAGGAGGAAAAACTGAATTGAAAGGTTGGGGTCAGTAAATTTAAACCAAAATTAACAGTAAAGACATTTATAAAGTTATTAATAAATGCTGTTCTTTTGAAATTTCTATACACCAAATAATCCTGAAAACAAAACATATAATTGGTTTCCACAAAACTATTAAGCAGCATAACCATTTCAAACATTGATAATAATAAGAAATGCAAATCAGCTTATTATCATGATTCTCTAAAGATCTTGTGACACTGAAGACTGGAGTAATGATGCTGAAAATTCAGTTTTGCATAAATTACATTTTAAAATGTAACCAGAAAAGAGTTAGATTTAGATTGTAATAATATTTCACAATATCACTCTTTCCACTGTATTTTCTGAAAAAAAAAAAAAATCCTAGGTGTGCATAAAATACTTCTTCTGAAAATCTTACAGACCCCAATCTGTTGAATAGGAATGTATAAAATTAGAATTTTACATATTTTCAGATTTATATAATTTGCTTTGGCTTCAATGCAATGTCTTTATCTAATATGACGCTTAAAATATTTTACAGACAATATAAATGGGCATTTTACATGAAATTATACTGCTGCAGGCATTTTAGTATGGAGATCATTATTTCTGGGGGACCTTAGTATTATAAAATTTGAAAACTCCTGCGCTAAGCAATTAAGCTACTTTTTGCACTTAGTATTTCAGTACAAAAAAAATAAAATAAAATTGTCTTATTCATTAGCCACCTGCAATCCAGCTTAACCAGATGCTAAATGAGCAGATATAGTGCTGCAATTATCTGTTTTACATAAATGAAACTCCTCTATCAGAGCATTTCAATTCATTTTTTTTTTAATGAATTCCCCCACTATCTCTCCTTTCTCTCCTCTCCTTTCCAGTCTCTGGCAAGCTAACATGCAGACGCTCCAGCTTATTACATGATTAACTATCAGTAACCAGTCATGGAGAAAAACACTGCAGCTCATACGCATGAATCATAAGCCTTCATTCAGAGACCGAATATAATGACTTCTAATTACCACAGAAACATTTCACAGGCATTAAAAACACATTAGAAACCCCAACAAACACAAAAGAGGAATAAAAAGTGGACAGGAAGAGTTTAAACACAGGAGAGAAGACTTTCGGACTTTGGGAGGACCCCACACATCCTCAGGGTCGGACCACAAAACCACAGTTAAATAAAACTGAGAAAGGGTGTTTCTCACACTAGCTTTGATGTATGACAGGAGCAGAACACCATCAGAACACCTGACATTCTTACCAGGGTCGAAATGCCAATCCACGTCCTGAGCCGCAGTCCAGGAAACGAGGAGGACAGTGAGGAGGGCAGGCAACAACGGCAGCATCTGTGTTGCCATAGCAACAGTGACACCTGGTTACCTGTCCAGAGTTGAAGTATCTTCTACAGACATACCTGAGGAAGAGAGACAGAGAGAATGAGTCAATTACATTTACTTAAGTGTATTAATCATTCATTTTAACAATAAATTGAATCTATACGTTCCAATACCCTCACCCTTTTCTTTTTTTTTTTGGAGCCTGTTTATTTATTATTAGGTATACCTGGCTGTAAAGTTTGTGTAATTCTGAGCTGTTGTTTTTCTTAGTTCTCTTATGTTTTACTTTGAATGCATGTAATATTCTGTGAAAGTTCACTACATATAATTATTAAAAAAATTATAATAATTATAATTATTAAAAAAGGGTTACACAAGTTTCCACATACTGTACTAAGGATGCACAAAACATTGACACTGTATCAGTTGCAGGCTGATATTACAGTTCTAAAATATATTGGTAGTCAATATTATTTTTTTTTTTTTCGGGAGTTGTTTTTAGTTTTCATTTTCCCTTATTTTACAATTACCTTTGCCATCATCAAACGTTCACTCAAAAGTGAATATTTTAAAACACCAACACATTTATATCACTGTTAAATCTACACTTTTAATAACACTGTTAAACAGTTTTTTTATTGTACACAATGCTTTTGTGATGCCTAAATAAATTTGTAGCATTTAAAATCCCATTTATACTGCATTTCCAAATTCCATGGTGGAACTGTGCTGCTATGACTATTATATTTCTACCCATTCAATTTTAGGACGAAATATGATCTCAGTTATGTTGTCAAATGAAGGGAATCTCCATCGTTCTACAACTGATGAAGTCAGTTGGACTGAACAGATATAAACACTTGAGATCACTTCATTTACACTGGTGGTCCATCAAGCTTAGAAATTCTCCCAAACTCAACATACAGCATTCCAACAGCCACATGTATCAAAACACATTAGAAAAAGAAATGACACAGCATGCCATGTTTTCCATTAACACCAGCTCTTTTTCTCTGTGAATATGGGATTTGTGTTTGCACATTAGGTTTCGTTTTTAACTGATACATTGATAATAATGCAAAACGTTTCTTGAACACCAAATGATTTCTGAGGGATCGCGTTACACTGAAGACTGGAGTAATGGCTGCTGAAAATTCAGATTTGCCATCAAAAACACGTCAAATAAAACAGAGAACAGGTATTTTAAATTGCAATAATATTTCACAATATTACTGTTTTTCCTGCATTACTGATCAAATAAATGCAGCATGGTGAGCATAAAAGACTACTTTCAAAAACATGAAAAAAATCTGAACGGTCGTGTTTTTTTTTTTGTTTTTTTTTTAAATCACACAAGCTGTTATTCCAACATCGTCTGGCATTGCTGTTATTCCATCCCCATTAAAACAAGGTCTCTTCGAATATGTGATTTGTGTTTGTATATGTGTATATGGAATGGGGTCTGTGAGTGTGTGTGAGGTGGCAGCTGTCCCGTGCAGAGTGACAGCGCTGGTTTTGGGCTCTGTGAAAGAGACAGACAGCTGATGCACAGCTGTGCAGACACAAGGACAAAGAGAGTAGAAGAGAGTAGAATCTGAAAGGAGGTGTGGAAGAGGTGTAGACGAGGCATGCATGTAATAGACCCAGCTAAATGGACTGTGTGTTAGTGTGTGCTTGTCATATTCAACATACTGTGTCTGTGTCTGTGTGTGTGTGTGTGTGCACGAGTGCAGCAGCCAGTGCAGCTGTCCTGAGCTTGAGACAGGCGGTGGCCAACACACACAAGCTGCAAGTGTTTCCAAAACCCAGGGAAAACAGAAAGAGAGAGAGAGAGAAAAATATCAGTCTGTGTGCCAAATAATTCGCTATTGTAATGCAAGTTTGAGTTTATTACAGTTGGCATAACGAATCCTCACGTCTGTTGACAATAAGTGCTATCACTGTTGCATAACCTTAGCAACCTATCAGCAATTTCAATTAAGCGAATCCAAATGATTAATACGGATTAATACAAAATAAAAATGCTCGCCAAGCATCAAAGCGTGTAAAAATTGACTTTGGCGAGTAAATAAAATAGAGATAATTGCCAGTTGGCTGGTAACTTTATTATGCACGGCAACATTACCTCATCCATGTCAGATTTTAAAAACAATAGTATGAACTTATCAAATAAAATCAAATATTATTAATTCTTATGAAAAAGTATCCAATACTTTCAAACAGAGTACTGAATGGAATGCTTTGGGGTATTTAATTGCCTGTTTTATTGCTGAAATATATATTAAACGCAATTATCTGAACCTTACCTTTCTGACCCAGCATGTACATCTTTGAATGTAATTGAATGTAACTTCTATTGTATTTAAAATATGGTTAAAGTGTACTGCCAAATGTACTGACAGGCATTTATAGTAAACTAAAACATACTTTAATGTAATTTCTATTGAAGCATATAGTTCACCCAAAAATGAAAATTCTGCCATTAATTACTCTCTCATGTCGTTCCAAACCCATCAGACCTTCGTTCATCTTCAGAACATAAATTAAGATATTTTTGATGAAATCCGAGAGCTCTCTGACCCTCCATAGGCAGCAAGGGAACTACCATGTTCAAGGCACAGAAAGGTAGTAAGGACATTATTAAAATAATCCATGTGACATCAGTGGTTCAAGTGTAGTGTTATGAAGCTGTGAGAATACTTGTTGTGCACAAAGAAAACAAAAATAATGACTTCCTTCAACAATTTCTTCTCTTCTGTGTCAGTCTTTGCCATGTATTCACGAGAGTATCACGACGCAGGAACTGACGTAGAACGTCCATCTCTCTTAGTTAATCGTCTGTATATTCTGGTTCAAACAAGTAAGGCTGGGCAAAAAAATTGCAAGTCATCCTCCCTTTTGAAATCTTCAGACATGTATACGAAGACTGTTTTATGTACTGTGTGCACCTTTTTCTGCTTGTAAACAAGGCGGAGCACATCCAGGTTGTACGTCATAACATTATGGTTGAACCACTGATGTCACATGGACTATTTTACCAATATCCTTACTACCTTTCTGGGCCTTGAACGTGTCAGTTGCATTGCTGTCTACACAGGGTCAGAAAGCCTGATTTCATCAAAAATATCTTAATTTGTGTTCTGAAGATGAACGAAGGTCTTATGGGTTTGGAACAACATGAGAGAGTAATTAATGACAGCATTTTCATTTTTGGGTGAACGGTCTCTTTAATTGTGTTAAGAAACACAAAAGTGAAACGTTTTAATAACGTTAAATAATCGTGAAAGTGTATGTTTTAATAACAAATAATAAGTGGCATTTTATTTCATTAACAGTGCAGTACGCTACAAGTGCACATTCAATACAATTAAGCGTACTTCTTTTACACAAGCAACTGCGACATTTAATATGGCAACTATAAGACTGGAAGCCCTGTTTTACTGTAAAGGTCCAACCATGTGTTTGTTTACTCTAGTCTAGAATGCTCATGCACATTAGCTTGATCAACCTGTTTTATTTATTTGACCTTAAGAAGCACAACTTAAATTGTGGTCAGATTTTATTTCTGACTAGAAATTTAAGTAATTCAATTCATTTATTTCCCAACTGAGATAGATAGGAGCTGTATTCACATTTCTGGAAATATTCACTCTAGGGCCGTTATGAATATGACTGCTGAATGAACTGACTTGCATTTTTAATATGATGCACAGACCGACAGAACGACCTGCACTATTTTTCAATAATATGAAAGTAAACAAAATGGCTAAATCATCTCATTTTCATTAGTACAGAAATTGTGTATGTGTTCACAGTTTCACTGCCTGTAAGAATATTCTGGCTTGCAGCAGTATAACCTTGGACCCTGAGCGCAAAGGAGAAGGGAAAAAAACATCAGAAAATATAAAACTCAGGAAATGAGTTCTGCTGTAAATTCAAAGGTAATTCTCAAGTTTATATGTTAAGTTTGATCTGATCTTTCATTTCCCCTATAAATGTCCATTTCTTGTTCTGCAAAGAAAGACATTTCTATATAGCAGCATTAGCTTCATGTCTCTTTGCTGCAGCATTTGAATGAGCTAAACCTCCCCAGCGATTATGCTGATCTGGTCCTGCGGGAGCCATACAGGAACCAGGCTGGAAAGACGCCCTTATGTACTGGGTTCAAACAGATGAGGATCTTAAACACTCAAATGACTCACTGCATACATCAAAAGTCAATCAGAACCCCTATACATTATATAGTAACAATGTGGCTCATAACTTAAGTTGACACCAGTGAGGTTCACTCTGGGTGCGATTCTGCCCTAGGGAATTTCACACAGCAAATTCGTCAGTTCAGCTCCATTTAACAAAACCCTTTTTGACAAAGTTTTAACTGACTTGCCTGAAGCAAGTTCACACACACACACACACACACACACACACACACAAGCACATCAAGAACTGTCAGTATCAGACTTGCTGATAAAACAAATCTCACAAATGCTTACAGTATGGGTGTTTTTGAGTCTATAACCCCAAGGACATAACGGCTGGGCAAACAACATATCACATCATCAATACACGCGACACATCATCACTGTTGACTTTAACCTTCATGACCCCATCTGCACTGAGTTTAACCCCCATGAGCTGGGACGGAGACAAACTTGGGGAATAAAAAACTAAAATTTAGCAAATACATTCTTAAAATTCCCCAAAAAGTCCACATCACACAAAAAGAAATGTCTGGTTAGTATTTCAGCCAAAATGTAAATAATAAACACTTTAAACTGTATATATGAGTAATTAAAAAAAAACTAAAAGCCAGATTTACTAAACAGGGCAAATTAGTGTTATTTGGTTTAAAACATCCTTTTGGGGGGGGTGGGGTAGTAAATAATGGAGCAAATACCAATAATTTGACTGCAAATCTTAGTAAATCACCTTGATTCATTTAAACACTCTCCTTCCATAAATTTTGTGTCTGAAAGGGAAACTCTTACAAATGCCTATGCAATGAGGTCAGCCGAAAAAATGACAGTGCCCACGCCTTCTAGCGCAAATTTTTCAATGCGCGTTTTTAGTAAATCCTGACAATAGGTTAAAGCCAAAAGATTGTTTGCGCTGATACAAGCTGTTGGTAAATATAACCCTATATTTTAAAAAGTGGTTACTTTTGTTTATTTTCTTTATATGCAATATCTATCTCTACTTGGGGAAAATATTGAAAAATTATTTTTCAAAATACATTTTTAAACATTGTTCATTTGATTTTAATGAAAATTGACATTTCTTTACAATTATGTCAAATCTACGGTGGCCCAGTAGTGCACAACACAATGTACAGGACTAATTTTGTTGTGTTGCGGCTTGTTTCTGTTGTATTGTGCACTACTGGGCCATCATACAAATCTCAAAGAAAAAAAAATATATATATATATTTTTTTAAATTCATCCGGTCAAATGTCCACTATTATTTTATAGAAATTATACAAAAATAACTTTTGCTATTTTCTAACATTTTCTATTTTTATTATTATTTGGCACTTTTAACAGACAAAGTTAAGGAAATTTTCAGGGAGAACGAAGGAAAGTGATTTGGATTCAAACCTGGATCTCCTGTATGTGGTGCTAACTGCTAGGCCATGTCTCTGACAAATACTCCTTTTAATTTTCAATAAATCACACAGAGTACGCCATTGCTTTCATTTCATCACCATAACAACATTGTAGTGTTGTTATACAACACTGATTGAGTAAAACAGAGTTTAAATGGCAGTGCTGATTGTGAATATGCGAGTCCCGCTGGCTCCACCAGGCAGATGAAAACTTTCCAACCACTCTGTCCAAATCTGTGGAGAATGACTGAATCAATGTGTGTGCTCACGCTGGCATGAGAAAGAATCAGTGAGTAATGCTCATACTGAGGAGACTCAGCGTCCTCGGCTCTATTGTTTTGATGTTTCCCTTTAAACATCAGATAAAATGGAATTTCCTCAGTGCCTAAGTGACCTATGATTTTTTAACTCAAAGAGGCCGACCACACAATCTCTGAAACTCATCACCTCTGAAGTTGACTCTCAAGCAGCGGCAGTGTTTTGAAGAATGAAGGGTCGTGTTTACACTTGGACACACCATTTTCATGCTAAATCATGACTCAGGTGTGCGTCAGTCCCCACACTGACTCAGTCGCACGGATGAGCTGTTCCTTTGGCAGTCCTGCCAAGATGACCGTTAACTTATGAATTTGCGGCTGACAGGAAGAGGAAATCAGAATTACTTACTCAATGAACAGGAAAAGAGTCAGAGAGAGGACAAATGAAAGAGCAGGCAAGAGAGAAATGAGCAGGAGAGAGAATAAAAATGACAGGAAGGTTTAGTCATTTTACAAGAGGAGAATATTTTCCTGGAATTATCCGGGATGGGCCAAATTATTACAGCCGTGGATATTTAAAGCCTCATCTACATGAAAACCTCACCCAGCAGACATTATATGGCTTTGACCCGCCAGGTACATTTCTGCACTTGCCAGATTCACCTCGTCACCCCATCAAACACTCACAGCTGACAGTTCCCACAATACACCCAGGCCATTTGAACAGGATGCCAAATCCACTTTCCCATGCACTGATATCCAGAGAACTTCACCCTATTCAGTTTCTTTGGGCTAATAAAACAAGAAATGTGTTTTCTTCTAAGTAACCATCTGTGTTGACCTACCAATTATCAAGAAATGTCAACGGAGGTCAGATATTCCATGAAATGGCAGAATGTGCTCCATTAACATTTTATGAAGTCTGAAACGTTCTATGAACTGAGTCTGACCTCTTTTACATGAAAGTTTGGGAGAAACTTGTTCATCTACTCGTGTCAATCAAGACACAAGGAAATGCTAGTCGGTGGCTTTACCTCATTTCTGGGACAACTTTTCCAGCAGCATCTCTCCACCACTGCAACTCAGCCTTTATTTCATCTTCATTAATTCATTTCCAAGTGACCGTATTCCAAATCTAAAATAAACGACAGTAACCTTACTGGCAAACCATTGGTGAGATGTGCATCCACACTACTGAGATGTTTACCTGCAGAAAGCTGGCAAACTCACAACTCATCATAGGAGAATCACTAACTGTTTCGGTCAACCCTCCAAAGCCATTTTTGCTGAAGCCAGAGTTCCTTTTATTGGTGCTTGGACCAAATATTTTCAGTTCCCGTAACTACTCTCAGTATATTGCTTATTAACAAAGATACTGGTTAAACTGTTTTGTTGGTGGTTAGTAAATAAGACGCAGGTTGTGAAATACCACCCCTAAATATCTTCCTCAGGTTTGTATTACTTTATGATAGTAAATGTAGCTCTGTCATAGTAAAAAGAACTCTTGAGATTAGAGAAGAGAGAAGAGTGATACTGCTCTTTTGTGCAACTGAGTTAGAGCACTTTGACTTTGGACCTTGATGTAAAATGAAAAAGAGAATAAAAGATGAGTACAGTCTTTAGATTGAGGGTTATTAGTCATTTAAAATGGGTGAAAAGACAAGAAAGGATGGCACATGGCAGTATCAAAAGGCAGACAGCCCAAAAGCAATAATAAACAGACCAAGCGGGTCCTCGCACCATTGGTGCTCAGGCCCTAAAAAGAAAAGAAAGAAAAAGAAAAAAGAGAGAGAACAGGTCAAAGCAGTGTTTTATGCCCAAAACAACACTAACCTGTGTGCAAAATCTCCTTCAGAAGCTTAGCATCAGATCGCACAAGATGTCTCTTGACTGTCTGTTGATGATTTGATTTGATGCATTCACATATCACAAAAGCAGAAAAAAGGTCACAAGCCAACTCAAACAGAAAGGTACAATATCTGTCTGAGGTCTAAAGAATTACTGAAACCTCAAGAAGACAAGCACAAAAATGCTCAAAACTGTTTTAATAAGCAGAAGTGAGAGTTGTCATGGTCCTGTTTTCCTCTAGAGTGTTTGGCAGTGTGGATTCAGGCAAAAAAAAAAAAAAAACACTTACCGAAGCTGCAGCTTTGATGTTGAAGGTTCCTGTTTTCACGAACAAGTTTCAAAAGCTTGTCTAAGTTTGCTTGAAGCCATGTTTATTTCTCCGGTAATTACACAAGCCTGGCAGCAGTTGTGATAAAGCATGAGTATATATATGTTTATTAGTAATCCTCTATGCAAATCAAAACTGTCCTACCCGTTCAAACACATTTTCATATTACATTTAGGTTTATACACCTGCAAAATGTACCTAGAGGACATGCTAATGAGTTGTTTCCACACCAACTACATAAACAGCTTCACCACTTTGTGTTGGATGATGTATCATTTCATCGGGTAAGAAACAATCTGAATAACATTTGATAACAAAATAACAAAATTTGTTGCTCTCCCTGCATTTCCATGAGCATATCTGGCTGTAATTGTGGTTACCCCCTCAAGTCAGTATCTCATTTAAAAAAGCAGAACCATTATGTAAGAGTGATTCATGAAGCCTTTCAGAACATAACATACACACAGGCCAAGGATGTATGAACATTTATTTCTTCAATGATCCAGACGGGCTATGTGTGAATCATAAAATACATGAATAGCACTTAATGAAGACAGGACAGGACCAGGACAGTGGCCCTCCAGGTACAGGTTGGGACACCCCTGATATACAGCATTTGTCTATTTGATTCCATCAGTGTTCACATTATTTTAAAAATGTTTTTCAACTTAATTGAAAATCTCAAATATTTTACATTAAAACATTTTAACATGTTAATACAACTCTTTTTCCCCCCCTGCATTTTTCTGCATGCTGCAGTAAAAGTCATAATTATGACATAAAATGTCAAAATTCTCATAATTATGAGCTAAAGTCATGGTTGAAATTGTCATAATTGTGACTTTTATGCCATAATTTCATTTATCTTTTTGTCATAATTATGATTATGCCAAATCATGTTTTTCTTACGTGGTAGAAATGAGGAAATGGGTGGAAAGCATGGTAAACTACTTCTGAGTTTCTTTTTCAAGAATTTCATCCATTTAATTAGGTTTTTTTCTTTATTACGATATCAAGCCTGCTGTATCACCCTGACATTGTTTACTTTGTCCAACAAACCAAAAAAAAAAGTCAAAATGAAGTGTAATTTAGAGGGAAGAAATGCTTCTCATAGAAGGCGTATCTAAGCCAGTATGTATGAATGAATAAATTAATGCATTTTTGAATATTCAACTTCTAAACAAAAAACATTTTATTAAGGTCACAGGGGTCAATATATAAATGTGTATGTACACACAAACACCCACAGCACGCTAAAGGAGCTGACAAAAGAGATTGAAGATGGAGAGAGTGATGTGTAACTGATAGATGAAGAGACGGATGGATGGATAAATGATTTACAGTTACCTCAATATCAAGATGGGACAGCATGGAGACAGACAGTGATGGAAGACAGAAGGTGATATGAAGTAAAACAGATTACTCAGGAAGATAAATTACAGCATCGAGAGTATGTGGACTGAAGAGAAAAAAATGAGAGCGAGAGAGAAAGAGAGAAGTATAGGGTGTGTCAAAAGACAATTTAATAGATGAAATAAGACCGTCTGATGTTAGTTCCAACTGAGAGGACATTTCCACTCGCAATGCCATCCGTGTCTCTTTTAATTCCTCTATCATTACCCACCACACGCTAGTCAGAGATTACCTGGCTGTTTACACACATATGAGTATGGAGACAAAACGGTTTAAAGGAACACTCCACTTTTTTTGGAAATAGGCTCATTCTCCAACTCCCCCAGAGTTAATAAGTTGAGTTTTACCGTTTTTGAATCCATTCAGCCGATCTCCGGGTCTGGCGAGAGCACTTTTAGCATAGCTTAGCATAGATCATTGAATCCAATTAGACCAGTAGCATCGCGTTTAAAAACGATCAAAGAGTTTCGATATTTGTCCTATTTAAAACTTGACTCTTCTGTAGTTATATCATGTACTAAGATCGGCGGAAAATGAAAAGTTGCGATTTTCTAGGCTGATATGATTAGGAACTACTCTCATTCCGGCGTAATAATCAAGGAACTTTGCTGCCGTAACATGGCCGCAGCAGGCGTAGTGATATTACGCAGCGCCTGAAAGTAGTCCCCGGTAGCTGGGGACTACTTTCTGGCTCTCGCCAGACCCGGAGATCGGCTGAATGGATTCAAAAACGGTAAAACTCAATTTATTAACTCTGGGGGAGTTGGAGAATGAGCCTATTTCCAAAAAAAGTGGAGTGTTCCTTTAAGAGATGCATGAAAAACAATTCATTGTGAGCTGAAAAACACAAAGACACTCATATCAAGAATGAGGTGAAAAGTAAAGAAAAGCAATTTATAGTTCTTTGTATTCAAGTCAAGCCAAACCTCCCTGGGATAATGACCCAGCGGAGAGTTCTTGGGTGATTGAGACAAACAAACTCAGAATAAAACCCTCACTGCCCAGATCAATGCTTTCGACCTCCTCAGGGATGTTTGCGGAGTGTCTGTTTGCCTACACACACACACACACACACACACACACACACACACTCATGCGCAGACATTCCTCTGTACCCCTCTTTGCTTTTGGTCCCCTCCCTTGGTGACACAGCACAATTCAGTGCACTTTTCATTGTGTCTTTATTCACAAGTCTCCGAAACCCATTTTAAACAGAGAGAGAGAGGAGAAAAAGATAGAAAAGGGGGGGAGGGTGAATTTTCAGCTTCATGGTGCAGTCATTAGCATCTCTTCATTGCTTTTGCGCATACACTGCATTTGCAGAAAACCCAAAACCTCTGCTAAAATACCCATAAACCCTATAAAATACGATATTTATAATATTTTTACTAGAATGAAAAGTAGATGGAAATAATCTGACATTGTCTGAATGAAATCCCATAGCTCTATTACTATGGTTACCATGTTAATGTTCCTTCTCTGCTTCTTCAGAAAATTCACTGTCCTTTTTACTGCAAAAGTCCATTTATGCATTCATTTTTTGTATGCTTGGTAATTTAGGTGCTTTGAAAGCAGTTTAAAGTTGCTCTCGACACTGATCCATCCAAAGGGTATTGCGGTGGTCTGAGGTCATCTCTGCCGCAGAAGGGTCACAACAACCCTACTAGATCTCATGACAAAACTTTACAAAGTGGAATTTAGTACACATTTGTATGATGTGATTTGTATGGAAACATATTTTTTAGAAAAAGGTAAACATGGAGGTCCACCTCTAACCTAACAGTCAGTGGGGCGTTAACAGATTATACAAAAACATATAAATTAATTGGTAAAAATTCGATTTAGCCACCAATTCGCCAAAATGTAAAATACTTACAAATCGCCATATTTTGGACTTAAACAAAACCACTACTATTTTACCCATTTAATCCCACTAGTAACAGCTGGGACCAAAATGTACCTTTCGCTTTAAAAGGTTTAAGTGGATGAATTTACATAGAGCTGTAAACTTTATAGCCTAAGTGCTGGCTTTATTAGTTTCATTTATACGTTTAGTTATAACAGTCAAGTCGCTACAGCAGTTTTAATTCAATTTGTTCCAAAAAATAAATAAATAAAGTCAAAAAGTTAAAGAGTTTATTTAATTTCTCTATCCAAGAAGTAAAACACATGTACTCAACAATTGTGATTAAATCAGTTAATGTGGTAAACCATCATTTACAAGCTGTAAATAAGTTCAAACACCAAGAGCAATCGTAAATCAGTGCATATAAGGTCTGATTAGTAGTTTGCATAAATCGTATCGGTTTAACACCATGACTCGTCAGTCTAGCGTGTTTTTGAGACTGCTCTGCAGCTACAGTTTAAAGCAAGATTGCGGTAGCCCATAAATACTAACTGAGGCGTAATGCCGGGGCCACAGGTGGGTAAATATACCACCAGAATGACCCACAGCAGTTTTCAAGCCATTTCACAGTATTTGTTCTAATAAATGTTCCCAATAAACCCTGGTTCCAGGTATCATAACCATAACTAGGAACCATTTAAATTCGCCGAGCGGGTGTGAATAACAACTTCACAAACAAACAGCACGACTCCGCACCAGACCAAGCGCATTCCCGGTACCGTGGCAGACGTCCAAACTCCTCACATATACACACACACACACACCGAGACTCTTGGCCGCCATGCACGAGACAGAGACGGTTAAGTTTACTCGCGCGACGACTTAACACATTTGAACACAGTCTAAAACAACTTGAGTTTAATGGAAAGCCAAATGCGTTTTCACGCGGCAGTCGAAACAACACTGACAATCGCCATCCGAATATACAGTGCATTTACTAAAAACGACATAGTAAAATATAACGTCTGACACTTTGTTGACCATAAATAAACTACACTTATATGTAATTTTAATTTATTTTCTTATCACTTACCTAGAAGTCTGTCAGAACGCGAAAACGTCTCCAAGTGTGTCGCCTGATCTTCTTTTTAATCCGAGTTGTTCACTTTGGCAGGTTGTTTATATACTAGGTAAATATAGTGGGGAACAGTCTTATGACTTTTGCTTAAAGCCACAAAAGCGTCAATAAATAAACCAAGTCAAGAAAGCAAAGGCAAAAAGTTCCTGAAAGGAGGCAAGCTGTACGTCCCACGCTCGAAAAGGTTTGTAATAGTAATGTTCTTTAAGATCCGACTCCTCTATGAGCGCAAATGACACTGGCGTCCTTATTTATTTCTCAATCAGTGCTTCTCTCTCCGCTCATAAGCGCTTAGCTTTTAGACCTCTTTCTCTTCCCCTCAGGGCTTGCAAACACTACCAGGTGCTCATTTACATAACTGCACTAGCTGCGTCCAATGGCAGCCCTCAATCAGGTGCTTCTTTGAATATTTCATGAGGCAATTGACCAATCCGGAGCGAGTAAAGCGAGGAACCCGTGACCTGGCAGCGCCGCTGTAAATGATACTCAGCGCTTACCTCTGAGAGACTTAAAAAAAGTGTTCAGGAACGGAGAGATTTGGGGAATATGAAATTTAATATTGCTGGTAAGGAAACAACAGGATTTACCTTGTTAACCCTTTCCGGTGTCCGCCGTAAATCTTGTATTGGCTGCATTTCTAATAACTAATAACTAAACATTGTTGGCTTTTCCTCACAAAGTTTGATGTTAGCGTCAAGAAACAAGCCTTTGTAGTGTTAAAAGATGGCATTATTACAGAGTAAAACTACAGCAATATACCATTATGTCCTGAGGCAAGGCAGTAAAGATAGTGTGTTAACAGACTAAAACCTGAGCTCAGAGGCAAAAAGGAGGAAAAGTAAAAGAAACGTTGTTAGATTCAAAAGTTCAAACGCTATGCTGGATTCTGCAGATGTACAAATAAAGGAGAATGAATGGGTGTGGAGCTTTAATGTCAGTGAAAAGTGATATTGAAGGTAAATAAGACAGGTAGAAAAGGGTGGGTGAGTGAAAAAAGCTATTCCACAGCTATGTGTTGCTACTTGCCCATTCACTGGAAGGAGAAGGGAATTGGAAACTTGTTGGCAGTCATTCAGTAACACTGAGGTAAATAGTGGACCGAGAGAAACAGCAGTCTACCTAGCAAGTCAATATTGTTTCTCAAAGCCTATTGACCGCAGGCATCGTGTATGTGTATGAGCATGAGTGAAGGTATTGCTTTTTATGGCACGGAAAGAATTTGCACAGAGAAGTGAAGCATATTTGAGAAAAACAGAGAGATATCATTTAACATCAGGTTTGAAACTGTAACAAAGGTGTGTTTAAGGAGAGAATGTGTTTAAAGAGAAAAAAAGAGAAGAATTGAAGGAGTTCCACTTCAAACTTTGTTTTGAAAGCAGCTTGTTCTTTTGTCCTCTTCGCACTGAATGAACAATTGTGCATGACCTGGTTTGACTTTGAATATGATTAACTCGCACAGAGTTTTAATGGTTAAAGATTCTGACCCAAATCCCCTGCTTGTTTTTTTTTCTTTTCCTCACACTTTGCTTTGTAATGGATGAAAAGAAATTCACCCTGTCTAGTTTCTAAATGCATGTTATAGATATTAATATGAACAACTCATCTGTGCATGTTCATTTCAAGTGTCAACTGACTTTTCAGTGAAAATGACAGACATCTTTCTGGTATCTTACAGAGAACTTCTTCAATCAATTTGTCCACTTAAACGGGATGTACCTCACAATACAATAAGAAGAGAGATAGAGAGAGAGAGAGAGATCTGATTTAACTTTGATTTCATTGCAACTTTAAAGTCGGCATGAAATGGAAATTCACTCCTCTTTTCTAAATGCATCTTAATGGTTTATTTTTAATACTTCATGCATGCATGTGTTTTATTTTTATTTATTTTGTTATATCTTACAATTTTTTGTAATTTTTAACCAAAATGCCAGACTTCATTGAAATGACAGACTTCTCTGTGGTGACATATGCCAGACTTTTCCAATCATTTAGTCTGCTTAAACTCCGCCCCTTTCTTACAATTGACCACAAGCTCAAGCCGAGCTCTATCCAATCAACAATAGATGGATAGAACCAAGTCCCGCCCTACTTTTCTTTTTTCTTTTTTGATAATCCGTTTTACTTGGATATACATCACAATACGAAGAAATGATCTATCGCTGTTTCCATTACATCATGACTTCAAATTCTGACTGGTTCAGTGGCTGCACTTCTGTAGTTAAAAGAGTTGGGACACATTTCACTGTTGAATTTGATGTTCCAAGTGATTCAACTAATCTTCATGTTTTATAATGAAAATCAATACTGTGAAGGGCATTTCACCACAGTGCAATAAAGCTGAGGGTGCGTCCTTGAACAGAGCTCAGTTTACCAGGGTGCCACAAGAAAAGACAGGAAATATAACTTTTTTTTAGAAAATCGAATGCCTCCTCCAGAGGCTTAACTTGTGATATAACCTGATTACTTCTTCCCCTCCTTCTCCTTGCTTCCCACTTCCCTCTCTGTTTTTCACTCCCTCCCTTTTTCACCTCTCCCCCGCTACCCTAGCTTGCGTGTTGCTCTGGCAACCTGCAATCCCCCTGTAATGTTGCAATGACCTTTGCACATTGTTTCTTTGGTTTCCACTACTTGCACTGGCTTTGTCTCACTCTCTCTTTCATTCCTTCTCTTCCTGAAGATAAGGCCCTCTGTTACACTTGTTGAATGACTCTTTTTGCAGCAGAGCTCTTCCACAGCTAAATTTCCATTCTTGTCTCTCTCTCTCTCTCTCCCTCTCTCCCTCCCTCTCTCTCTCTCTCTCTTTTTTTTTTTTTTTTTTTGATTCAGCAAAGCATGAAAAGCAGGCCTGATCCTGTGTGGAATTCACTGTGAAGGATGGAGAGGGAAGAGAGAAGTGTGGATGAAAGGAAAAGGAGGTAAATCTAATCTGAGTGAAAAGTGAATCTGGTTAGAGTGAAAGAGAGATGCACTTGAGTTTTACCCCCTGAGAAGCCAGTAATGCATGGCATTTCAATACATTTTAATGAAATTAAAAAATGAGGATATGTAGTGCATGTAGAATCAGCGAACAATGAGTTTCACAAAATGTGAATAATGAATTCAATTAAAAGACTATTTGAAAGTATAGAGCTGAAGTATGAAACACAAGAAGTTTAAAGCCAAAGCATTTAGAAATTCATGTTACAGGAATGTATCACAAATAACAAATCCTCTGTATAATAGAAAAATATAGCTGCAAGCAGCGATGGCGGGCCCAAGCCGTCAGCGCAACCGCCACGCCGGTGGCATCAGGAAAACTGTGCCCAGCGGGCACATGTATTACAGAAACCTTCTGGCAGTCGGGTTTTGAGGGATACGGCAATGAAAGGGTTAATCCAAACTATCAAGACTTTGAAAGACACACACACACACACACACAAACATACACGCAACAATATATAAAAATTTGGTAACACTTTCAATAAGGTTTCAGTTATTAACATTACCTATATTAATTAATATGAACAATAATTATATAGCTTTTATTAATGTTAGTCTCTCTCTATTCTCTCTTTCTCTCTCTCACACACAAACTCACACATAAAGAACAATGTAAATCTTTTGTAACACTTTTCAATAAGTTTTTATTTTTTATCATTATATAAGTGAACATGAAGTTAGCATGAACAATAATTTTATAGCATTTATGAATCTTGATTAATGATATGTTCAAAATTGACTACTAATTTTTAATTAATTTCTTGTTAATGTACATCAGTTACTGTGCCATGAGCTAACATGAATTTTTTACTAACAAAAAAATATATTAAAACATATGTTGTTCATATTAAGTTTGTTAGTTTTGAATTAACTAATGTTAAAAACTATGTTCTTGAACTATACTAGTTAACATGAACAATAATTATATAATATTCATTCATGTTAATTAATTTTAAGTTAAAAAAAGTATTAATACATTATTAAAATTTAAAGTTATATCTTAACATTAGTTTATGTTCTGTGAATTAACAAAGTAATATTTTTAATGTTAGTGTTAAGTAACATTAAATAAGATTAATAAATGATTTTAAATTATATTGTTCCTATTTAGTTCATGTTAATTAATGTAATAACTTATGTTAACCAAAGAGACCTTAATGTAAATTGTTACAAATACTTTTAATATTCTATAAGTATTAAAAAAAAAAAATATATATATATATATATATATATATATATATATATATATATATATATATATATATATATATATATATATATATATATATATATATATATATATATATATATATATATGTGTGTATGTGTGTGTGTGTGTGTGTGTGTGTGTAGAGAATACTGAGAATACAGAACATTTCAGCTGGCTCTATGCAGTATTTTTCATTCTGATAGACAGAGAGGCAGCTAATGAAAACTGAGGTCATGCCTCCATCTGGTGGTCATTCTTGGTATTACACACTTGGTATTAACTTACATTAAATAAGATTTAAAAATTATTTTAAATTATATTGTTCCTTTTAAGTTCATGTTAATTAATGTAATAACTTATGTTAACCAAAGAGACCTTAATGTATATTGTTACAAATACTTTTAATATTCTATAAGTATTAAAAAAAAAAAAAAAAAAAAAATACATACATATATATATATATATATATATATATGTGTGTGTGTGTGTGTGTGTGTGTATGTATATATATATATATAAGAACACTGACAGTACAGAACATTTCAGCTGGCTCTATGCAGTATTTTTCATTCTGATAGACAGAGAGGCAGGAGGTCATGCCTCCATCTGGTGGTCATTCTTGGCATTACACACTTGGTATTAACTTACATTAAATAAGAAAATTATTTTAAATTATATTGTTCCTTTTTAGTTCATGTTAATTAATATAATAACTTATGTTAACAAAAGAGACCTTAATGTAAATTGTTAAAAATACTTTTAATATTCTATAAGTATTAAAAAAAGAAAGAAACAAAAAAAAAAAAAAATATATATATATATATATATATATATATATATATATATGTGTGTGTGTGTGTGTGTGTGTGTGTGTGTGTGTGAAGAATACTGAGAATACAGAGCATTTCAGCTGATTATATGCATTCTTTTACATTCTGATACACAGAGAGGCAGCTCTTCAAAAATAAGGTCATGCCTCCATCTTGTGTTCATTCTTGGTATTACACTCTTCACCTTTAAAACAATTTCAGTGATAGTTTTAATTGTTTTGTGGCCCCTGAGCATGATACATTTATGAAACTAAGCATGTTTCCTCAGAATGACCTGTTATATTTATGTAAAAAGTTTTGAAGTGTTTGGAAAGTGCACTTTAAAGATATAAGAAAATTACTGCTATTTGTTTTACTATTACTTTAATAAATCACCATTACCACACCGTTCGAGATATCCTAAATCCGTCCGCAATTTAAAATCTTCAGTATATTGCCATCATGTTGACAAAGATTGGTGTGAACTACTTGTTTCTGCTTGGAGGAGTATGAATTTATTTACAGCCAGTTTTCTCAAAAAACAAATATTCAAAGAAAAATTGTTTTGTGGCCCCTGAGCATGATATATTTTTGAAACTAAGCATGTTTCCTCAGAATGATTTGTTATATTTATGTAAAAAGTTTTGAAGTGTTTGGAAAGTGCACTTTAAAGATATAAGAAAATTACTGCTATTTTTTTTTACTGTTACTTTAATAAATCACCATTGCCACACCGTTCGAGATATCCTAAATCCGTCCGCAATTTAAAATCTTCAGTATATTGGCATCATGTTGACAAAGTTTGGTGTGAACTACTTGTTTCTGCTCGGAGGAGTATGAATTTGTTTACAGCCTGTTTTCTCCAAAAACAAACATTCAAATAAAAATAGCCGACTTCCTGTTGGTCGTAGCTAATGACTGTAAATTAGAAAGTTGTCCGGCATAATAGGAACAATTTATGTACCGAGTTTGGTGTCTGTAGCTAAAACTAACCCCCCCACTTTTGACAAAAGGTGGCGCTATAGAGTGCCTCTTCCACGCCCGTTTATGAGCTTTTTCTGGTGTCTAACTATTATTAATACAGATATGTGTATTGAGTTTCATGGAATTCTAAGCATGTTATCTGCCTCAAAATCATCTGAAAAGAATATTCAACTTTGACATATTACCACGGCAACAATATTTTAGATATCAATATTCCCTTCACAGTTTCACATCGGCTGTGTTTTCTCATTATTCTGATGAAGTTTGAAGCAAATCGGGTAAAAATAAGATGCTGAAAATGAAATTGACACATTTCCTGCTGCCAGTTGGTGGCGCTATAACTTTTACTCATAATAGTCACATGTATTCGATCGGCATCGTACAACCAACAAACCCCTGAAGTTTGATCAAAATCAGACAATGTATGTGGATGTTATTAGACATTTCGTGTCTCTCATTTTTCGCCATAATTCATCGCCTCGCCACGGGCAAACCGTTCGAGATATCAAAAATCCCTCCGCAATTTAGCATCCCCAATGTCTTGAGATCATGTTCACCGAGTTTGGTGGCAATCGTATGGAAGTCCTCAGAGGAGTATATCAAATTCCAGAGCATGCGCTTTTCAAACAGCCCTGAATAGCTGACTTCCTGTTGGGCGGAGCCTATGACATAGAGTAGGAAAGTTGTTCGGCTCAATGAGATCTATATGTGTACCGAGTTTCATATGAATACGTTTAAGTATGTGTGAGATAGCCATCAAGATATCTGGCCGTCTTGTAGGGGGCGATGTAGAGCCCCTGTGCCACGCCCGGGTCCCAGCCTGGGCGACGTCCTAATGGCCGCGGATTCCAACGTGTGTGCAAATTTTCAAGAGTTTTTGAGCATGTTAAGGCCCCCAAAAACCCCTGGAAGGTTGAAAAAAAAAATAAAAATAAAAAAAAAAAAAAAAAAAATAATAATCCTTAGGAAAACAATAGGGCCTCCGCCATTCTGGCTTGGGCCCTAATAATGAAGAAATAACAAACCCTCTGAGCAATAGAAAATATTTCTTCTTTCTTCTGAATAATAGAAAGTCTTCTGTTTTTTATTTATTTATTTTACCTTAATTTGTGTTGTAATAAAAAAGATTTTAATAAAATATATATTTTGTATAATTGTACGTACATACAGACAAATGTATGAATCATACAAGATTGTTTACTATAATGGAAACTTTAAATGGAATTAAACAGGCTTTCAGTGTAGTTTTGGCACATTTCTGGTTTAATATTTGCTTCTATCCGAATACTTGTGTTGAATTGTGAATTGTTGAATTGTGCGAATAATTGTGTCATTGCATCACACACTTGCAATGGCTTTGCTGCACAACCTTATGTATAACACAATGTACATCATCCAACTTACAATAAATAATTTGCATTTGTTCTAGACACATGGACAGACAAAACAGGATGTTTCCTGTAGAAAGGAACAAATGCAGGTTATGGTCGGAATTACAGTGGAATTATATGCTAGAAATTACTTTAAAAAGCTGCCAAGTTGCATAAATGTGCAAGCTGAGAGAGAGAGATGCGCATGGCTTTGAATATCAACATAATAGTTTGCATACATAAAGCATTCCATATTTTAATAGATCACTTTCACCAATGTCATCTATACGTTTTATGTAATTAAATGCTGATTAAAGTGAGGAAGCACAGATCATATGTACACCCATGAGTCTACATGTATGCACCCCTCCCCACCAACACACACACAGCTGTTAAGGGGCAGAGCGGCCTGATCACTCTCACAATGTCAGGCCTGCAGAATGCGGGGAAGCGACACAAACTGGCATTCCGCTCATTCCCTTACTAAAGCACATAATCTATCCATCTCTCCCCCTTTACTTGCTATGGATCCCTCTGGCTACCTCAGTTACCAATGTCACACACAGAAATCCTCCCCCACCTTCACACACACACACACACACACACACACACACACACACACACACACACACACACACACACACACACACACACACACACACACACACACACACACACACACACACACACACACACACACGACTTGAAGAATGGCAGGACACTCTCTGTTCTGTCCTCTCCGGTGTCCTATTTCAAAATGGCTGGTTGTCTCAGGGGCCCAGACTTTAGAGAGCTTCTCTAAAGTGTCATAAGAGCGTAAAAAGACAGGGATGATACAGGGAGGCAGTATAGTGTGTGTGTGTGTGTGTGTGTGTGTGTGTGTGTGTGTGTGTGTTTTGTGAAATGAGATCAGCCACATTTGGTGTCTGAGGCTCAAAGGAATGCAAGACTTTTGACTTTGTCCTGTGTGCATGATGTCGAATGACAATGACAATGACAGAGGGAGATTCCTCCTGGTGTTATGTTATAATCACATCACATTACTGCTGAAATATTAGACATTGTATGCAAGTCAGACGTGTTTTTAAAAGTTGGATGAAGGATGAAGTACACAGATCCTGTGTTTAAAGTATAGATACCCTGATGAAATATCACTTCTTACTTGAAAATATAAGTCCTTATTTTAATCATAATGACTCAAAGTACTTACTTTTGAATGTATTAAAGTGTTAATGTATGCTAATCTATAATAATATAATAAAATTATTTTATTTATATATTTTAATAATATATTATTTTATTTATATTAATATTATTATTAATTATAATTGTTTTTTTTTTTTTACAAATAATAACACTATTATTATTATTAATTTAAACATTTAAAAACAAATAATAATAATAATAATTATTATTATTATTACTCAAAACTATATGTATAATTTTATTATTTAAAAAAATCTAATTATTATCTTAAAAATTGCTAAAGAGAGGGGGTCTAATGTTCCAGAAACATATTTTTTTTCTGAAATATTGTTAAATAAAAGATAACAAATGATCCACTCAAAAAGAGTGAAGTAAAAGTTTCACAAAATTCAAATGATAAAATATTAAGTATTTAGTAAAATATTAAAATATAGTAAATTATTAAGCTAAAATAGTAAATACTGAACTATGCACCACATTTTACGGAGTGATCATGGTGCAAGATTCTAAAAAACAACAGTGAGGGGCATTGCAAAGATCAAAGACTTCCATCTAGAGCTTGTTTATCCAGACCAAAAATAAAAAAACAGAGCAAATTGACCCAAGAACATGTCATGTGTGAACCATCTCATAGTTTCTGTCATTAACACTGGCATTGAGTTTCTTCAGGCTTTTTGTGTTGCATTGATTATGGTAGCATCGACCTATTCTGTTTTAAACATATTAGTTTGCACATTTGAAGATACTGACCATTTTAGGTTACTCCCTTGAAGCTTTTCCAAAAGGTGAAGGTGTCAGAGGTCACAGGGTCAGGTTGCAGCCGTGGGTGGGGGTCAGAAGGGTGTCAGTTCTCTGATCTCTTTTTTGGGTATTGGGAAGTAAAAATGCACCAGGCACAACCTCTGCTGCTCATCACTGATATCAGTCACCTCACATACCTGGAGGATGTTCTGTGTGAGTCTGCTTCAATGCTTTCATGAATCTAAAGTCTGTCAAGTCACGCTGACCGGCTTCTGCATACCCATCCTTTCAATCAGGAACGGACAGCAGAGAAGCACAACCACTGGAAAAGAGGCTTAGCTCAGTGTGATGAGTTCAAACAGGTTATTCCCAGACCCATAGTCATTTCCTGAACCGCAATCCCATTTATTATTTGTTGAGCTTGTCTTTTCTATGTTGTGTAGTTTTCTAAGATATATTCGCATAGGCATTTATCATGTTTACCCCGATTAAGAGTCTATATATCCTTCTTTTGTGGGACTGAATATTAATGCATTCATAAATATGTATGTTGTATGTCTTAATTTTTATTTTTCTACATTGTTTTGTGTGTTTTCTCTTTCTAAGGAAAATCTCCTTGGAAGATTAAAACAGATGGGTGAGTGTGACCGCAGGTGTTCTAGCAGACAGTAATTGTGTTTGTGTCTGTCTGTGTTTTTGTGTCATTTTGTGGTTAGATGTTTTTGCTCTGGTTGACCGTTTACATTATATACTCCAAGACTCAGGATTTGCAGAAAGTTCACCCTAAAATTAAAATGATTTCATTGTTTACTCACTCTTATATCATTGACTAAACCGTCTTCTGTGGAACAGCAAAGAAGAAATTTTGAAGAATGTTCTGGTCTCTCTTTGTCATGTAGTTCCATACATTAAAGATGAACTTTCAAAAAAGGATGTAAAGTCACCATAAAAGTCTGATATTTTCAATACATAAGATATTTGAGGAACAAATAAAAATGTAAGTATTTTTAGATTAAGCTAAATCAAATCAAAATGTATTTATAAAGCACCTTAAAAACTGCAGTGTGTACCAAAGTGTTGTATGATTTCATAAGAGTAAAATAGAATACACGAAAATACAAATCAAAATTGGAAATTGCATTCGGGAATGAGATAAATCAATCACAAATACGAAAGTCTTGAATTCTGGCCTATCTATCTCTGGTGGATTCTTGAGATTAAATTATTGTTTTGAGTCGGATATTTTCAACGAATCTTTGATTCAGTTTGCAAAACCTGCCTGAATGATTTGTTCATGAATCGGATTGATTCAGTTCAGAAGAATTCATTCAAATTATCAGTGAATCTGAGTTATTATTGGTAACTAAACTTAAAAATGCAACTATTAAAATAATTATCGGTAATTGAAATAAAATAAATTTTAAACTTAGAAACTTTCACGAAAATAGAAATGTTACTTTGGCAGCTGAAATAACTATCAAAATTTACAAAAAAATGGGGGGGGGAAATTAACTATATTTCAAGCACATAAGAAAACTACTAACAGTTTTTTTTAGTAATTATTTCAAATATAACAATAAAAGCTAATTCAAAATAATAATAATAAATATTATAGTTACTAAAATAATGCTGATAAATCTGTATTTTTTTCACCCAAAGATGTCACGTGAGTTCCACTTGTATGATTCTTTCATGATGCTTCTAGTCCCCATTTATTGTAATTTACTCGAAAAGAGCAACTAGTAAATTTTTCATAAAACCTTGTTTCATGTTCCACAGAAGGGTGAATAAATGATGATAGAAATTAAATTTTTGGGCCAGCTATCCCTTTAAGGCCCCACCCACAGACTCTTCAATCAGTCTGCTCACTTCATTCCCAGATCTCTACAGAACCATCAGGGACTCTGATTCTTTTAACATGAAGAGAGAAAAGGGAAGAGGGCCTGAAGAGGGAGAGAGATCTGGTATTTGGGTCTCTCCTTTGCAAATGTTGCTGAAGTTCACACTGTGACAACAGCACAAGTTTCACTCGACTTCCTCTCTCTCTCCTCCACTGCCTCTCATTCTTTTCCATCTGTGAATAAACATGTTTGTCTTTTTATTTGTGGAAGTCTGTGGCGTAATTCATTAGTTCCTTTGTTAGATGCTCATTGTGTTTCCTAATTATAGGTTCTCTCTCATTCCCTCCCTTTCTCCCTCCCACATCAGACAGAATTTGATTCTCCCCAAATGACTGTTATTTTCTGTCTCTGCACTGAGCGTATGAGTGGTTAACAAAGGTAATAACGGTTGAGTCAGGGTGTGGCGATCAGGTAGGTCAGCCTTTATAACAGCCCATCATACGGGGTTATTTCAAACTGTCTCCATGGAAACAGAGCAGGGAGGGTCTAATTCTGCATTGACTGTCTATGTGACGACACAACTGTCCCGCTCGCTCTCTTCCTGTCCGTTCCTGCTCTATCTGGCTTCACAGTGAGAGTGAGTGGAGTGGGGGGTTGCTGGGATTTTGGGAATGAGTGCCATTGCAATGCAGTGAGAGCCCAAGCTAAAAATACCTATTGACACATAGACTCTAACAAACATGGTGAGCGGCAAACAGTCACACCACCCAAAACACACATACACACATGTGGAAAAAGGTTTAGAGTATTAAAAAGGGATGACAATCTAAAACATCGTTTAGAGTTTCTTCTATCACATAATAGGTGACTTATGGTGGTCCTGTGGTGGGATATATCATGATGATAATTTATTATGTCAGTACTATTGTGTGCCAGCATAGTTTGGCCTCTCTGACTTGCCGTACTGAAAGCAGAGTTTAGATTTGGGCAGAAGGCAGGACACCTAATACACTTCACTGCCATCGCCAGCACCCAACTCGGAAGCAGACTAGAAACAACTGCCTGCTCATAAATTACACTGGTGTGTGTGTGTGTGTGTGTGTGTGTGTGTGTGTGTGTGTTCCTGAAGCACTGAGCGCACCGAAATAAATGTAGGGGAAACTCCTATCCAAATATATACAATAAATACTATAAATCATTTTTAGACTCAAAATCATGAACAAAATTTGTTTATGTAGCCAAGTAAGGTTCTCCTTAATACAGCTCTTCAATCATGTGGTCAATTTATAGGCCAAACTGGAAGGCTAATTCGCTAAATCCTATTTGAGGTGTGACATAGAGAGGCCTTTTTCCACTGTAGAGTGAAAAATATATATATAAATACAAAGGTAATGCAACATTATTGTAATTTTGACTATATCTCTCATTATGACTTTATAGCTTGCAATTGCAACTTTATTTCACGTAATGACGACTTACATCTTACAACTGCAACATAATTTCTCAACTCAAAAAAGAAGGCATCCTATCACCGTCAACTTGTTCAGTGAACTCAACTAGCAACCGACAACTTAAAAACTTAATCTAATGAATAAAAAGCAGTGTACTGAATATAAAACGAACGGCCACATCAACTAAAGATTTAGCATTTAGGAATGCTAATCCTGTTTAACAATTCTCTTTCATTTTTTGTTTTAAAACCCACTACATAATATGGGCAGTATCTTATGGAGGCCCGTTTCTGCCTCTGAATAAAAATAAAAAAGTAATTGCAACTTTTGTTCTTACAATCCTCACTTTATTTCTCGCAATTGCGAGTTTTTAATCACGCAATTCTGAGAAAAAAGGTCAAACTTGCGAGATAGAAAGTTACAATCACTTTTTTTTATTTCATTTTGGGACGTGAAACGGACTTCCATAGCATTTGCATCTTAACATTAAAAGCAAACATTTGCACTGATTGATTAAAATTGATTAAATCCAGAAGTTGCAATGAGATGCACATATACCTCCACACACGATTCTCAAACATGGTGAGGATCAACAAAAATCAATTCAGTAAAAAAACTCTGATCTATGTGGCAGCTAACTGACAGTGACAACAGCAGCAGCAGGAATTAAGCCAGTAAAATATTTAAAAAATGATAATATTTTAATAATTACCACAAAATGTTTTCAAGCGGCAGTGCATGCTGGGAACTTGCTCAATATTGTTCAACATAATATTGTTTGTTCAGATGACTCAATTTGGAAAGTTGGGAGAACTTTCTTCATTCATTCATTCATTCATTTGGACTTGTTGTTAACAAATACTTGAGTATCTAAGTAAAGGTAAACAAACCAACTTTTACCAGTATTCTTGTTCAGGTCACAAAATAATGAACTGACACCTCCTACCAAAAATTCTTTGTTACAAGCTACTTTCTTACATTAGTTAGAACAACTTTTCACAAGTTGGATTTTTTACGGTGTTATAAAGTCAGAAATGTGAAAAATTTTCAACATTATTTCTATTTTTCAGAACAGAATTGGGACTTTATATTGCTCTGTGAACTTATTTTTATGCAAGTAAACATAATAAATACTTTATGCAAGATGTGCCTTATATTTTAAAATTGTGTCGTTTAATTTTCACAATTGTAACTTTACATTGCTCAGTGTGACTTCAAATCTTGCAACTGTGACTTTATTTTGTGCAACGGTAAATTTATTTTTGAATAATTGTGGCATATCTTTTAATTTTTACTTTATTTATTTGCATGTGTGACTTTATATCAAGCAACTGTGAGTTTATTTCTCGCAATTGTGACTAAAATCTCACAATCTCAAAATTCTGTTTTACTTTTTACTCAAAGGCAGAAAGAATGACTCTTTTCTTGATTGCATGTATTAACTTGTAGAACATAAAAGCCTCTTCAGGCAAGTTAACAAACCTTGTATTCTCCACAAACAGAAAACTCCAACAACCTTTTCAAAATTCCATTCTCATGTCTGTAAAATAATTCATCATGTGGTCAAACATCACTGGAACCATAAATATTGTGGAGCTACAAGACCAAGTGACATTCCTAGGATTGCGGTGCTAGTGTTATCAGTTCCCTCTGCATTCCTAAGGGAGGTGATATAGAGCCTGCGAAGAAGAGAAGACCAAACGCCACCTCTGCATTTTCTGCAGATACTGAAGCACACAACCCCATACTTCCCATTATCATTCAGGATGAATGGAAGACATTTAATCATCCAGACACCCTAACTGGGAAATCATTTCATGTGACAAATAGTATGGCTAACAGAGTCTGCTAAAATCACCAGATGCCTAAACAAGCAAGTTAACACCAATCAGATTAGAGATGTGTCTGGTTTCTGATTAACCCCTGCATGACCTATCGTGTGTTTACCATTATTCACACTGATAAAAACTCAGACTTTGTCTCAGTCAATACCAGACCCTTGATTATACTGTTTAAAGCCAGACTGCTTTAATAGGACTAATTCATTCACTCTTTGTTGATTAGCGGGTGTTGCAGGCTGGTTATGTACGTCATGTGAAAAGCAGGCTGCTCTACACTAATGCAACACATATGGACAGCACAAGCATGACCAATGACTCCTGTTAAAGACCACAGAATTTCATTTAGATAATTTACGAGGTCACGGCTGAGTGAAATATGAGACTAGTGTGGAGCTGTCGGCGGTTACAAACCAGCAAATAGTTTTACACAATCTACAGGAAATTAGCGAGTTGTTTTACAGAGGGGAAGATTATTTGTGTTGGTTATTATGAGCAAATTATGCTTGTGAGGCACTGTAATGTATCAAAGTCACACCCGAAACCACAAGCATTTTTAATAGTTTTCCCTGTTTAATTAGAAATGGATTATAATGTAATCTACATGAAGGATTTTACATGACTTGTTTTTGATTGTGGTGCAGTAATCAAATTAGATAGGAATGCTTCATTGTCTCCATAATGCTGCAGTGTTTACTGCCGGGAAATGATGAGTTGATGTGATGCAGTGCCGTGTGATCTCATTGCTTGTGATTGTCAAAGGTTTTATTTCCTAAGCGTGTTGCTGTAAAGCTCATAATTAGTACCAGTCAAAAGTGTGGACACACCTACTCATTCTTTATGATTACTATTTTTCATATTTTACAATAACAGTAATTAAGACTATGAAAAAACACTGATTGGAAGCATAGGAATTATGCAACGAGCAAAATTGTTAAACAAATCTTAAATTTTGCTTCTTCAAAGCAGCTACTCTTTACCTTGATAACAGCTTTTTGGAAACAGCTTTCTCGCACACAAATGAGGTAACCATTTGCTTTTTTTAAGGCTGGTTCAGTATTTTTGTGTTCCACTCTGCAGCTTTTTAACTGTATTTCTTTAAGTGTACATATTTAACATATTTTAACCTCGTAAAGCCTGACCAGAAAAATTGATATTTTTATGATTTTTTTATTATAGCTTTAGACAAAATCTAAAATTAATGTTTTCAAATGTTTATTTTTGTTGAGTATCATTAATACATCAGGCATTTATGGCTCATATATTTTGAAACAGTGAGAATATGGAACGCACACTTGTGAAGGACAAAAATACATTATTTTAAGGGGCAGTTGTGGCCTAATGGTCAGAGAGTCGGACTCATAACCCAAAGGTTGTGAGTTTGAGTTTCAGGTCTGGCAGGAATTGTCAGTGGGGGGAGTGAATGTCCAGTGCTGTCTCCACCTTCTATACCACGACTGAGGTGCCCTTGAGCAAGGCACCAAACCCCCGACTGCTCCCTGGGCTGCCCACTGCTGTGTGTGTGTGTGTGTGTGTGTGTGTGCACTTAGGATGGGTTAAATGCAGAGCACAAATTCCGAGTATGGGTAACCATACTTGGCCACATGTCACTTCACTTATTTATAATGAGTCCCAAACTGAGCAAAATATGCCATGCAGTTGCTGGTATTTATACGGCCAAAAAGTAGAATAAAATTCTGACAGCTTGTAAATCAGTACAGCAGACTACTTAAATGCAAATAAATAATATTTATTATTTTATCGGTCACACTTTATATTAGGTGGCCTTAACTACTATGTACTTACATCAAAAAATAAGTACAATGTACTTATTGTGTTCATATTGTTTTGCAAAACACTTCTGCTGCTATTGAGGGATACGGGTGAGGTTAGGGACAGGTTTGGTGGTCTGGGTAGGTTTAAGGGTGGGTTAAGGTGTGAGGGATGGGTCAACAGTGTAACTATAAATGTAATTACATATAGGTATTTTTAAAAATATAAGTACAATGTAAAAACATGTATGTACACAATAAGTGCATTGTATCAAATTATTAATTCAAATGTAAGTACATAGTAGTTAAAGCCACCTAATATAAAGTGGGACCATTTTATCTTTAGTTTGTATTGTGGGGGAAAAATATATAATGCAGTGCAATACAATGATGATTGAGAGCAGTACAAATAAACATTCCTCAAAAGCCTGAATTTAACATGATTTTTCTAGAAAACAAGTATATGGATAATCAAGTGAATCTAGGTAAGTGAGGATTACACAGCAAAAAAGAAAAAAGAAAAGAAAAAACAGATCATCGATCATGACCCATCACCCTGATGTTTTTAGAATTACACTAAAATGCCTTTTGCTTGCTAGATTGTGTATTACAGGTTATTCAGCAGCTCTGATCATGCTGATAATTTAGAGGCCTTAGAAATTTGTGTATCAAATATGATACAGAGGGCTTTATAGGGTTAAAGTAGGCATTAAAAAAAAAAAAATTGTTTTGTAAATGTAAGAGTATATTCTATATATATATATATAATTTTTCTGCATAATGTCAAACTCTTTTCCAGTTAAATTTTTTTATGTGATTGGTTTATAAGATGTTAATTTGCTATTCTAATTCTAATTTTAAAGTATACATTACCAGTCCAGATGTTACCTTCCATTTCTGTATGCCTACATTATACTTTCAATTACAATACAGTATATCGTCGTTTACATTCTGACATACTGTTGGTATAAAGACATTAATAGCGGTGTCCTCTTGTGCAAAAATAATGATGGCAAAGAGTTAGGGGAACATTTTTATTGCAGAGGGCTGTTTCTGTCAGTATAATAACATTTTAATAAAGAAAGAATGATCCACACACAATCACACCCACACAAATAAAGACACACCCACATGAAATCCCTAAGCAAGGGCATGCAGGACTGGAGGCTGAAAAGCAGGAGACCAGCACCCTTGTATCGGTATCTCTGCACGTCATCATTGTTACCTGAGTCCTATAGCAAAAGTCGAGTTCTTCAAAACCAACCCACTCTCTAACAAATGCACTTTTTAGTCCAAAACAACATGACTCCAAAATCTTCAAGTGGCTTGTGTTAGTGTGTATGTGTTACACAATTGCACTTCTATAACTGGAACAATTCCATCAGGTTTTTCTGATATCTCTGTAAACTTTGCATAGTCTAGAACATCACTCCCACCGCAACCCTAAACAACCCTCTCACTTCATTGCCCGCATAATAAACGTAATATATATCTGCTCAGAAATTAAAGTATTCAACAATAAAAGACTGCTGGTTGCTGCCACTTGCTTTAAAAAGTGCTTCAAGTGTCCATAACATCTTTTTATCAGAACAATCTTCTGAAGTCAACAGCCTGTTCCTGGCCTCTATCTCTGTCCCTCAGACACGGCTGGTTCTGCCCTGCATGCAGAGGTTTACGGTACTGAGACTGAGGGTAAAATACATTCACATGGGCAACTCACAGTTTGAGGTCAAAGCAGTGACGTTTGACCTCACCTGCCCTTTGGCATCACTGCTTTGAGATTGATGATAAATCAGCGATTGTGTTCAATGTTTGTTTAGTAACACTGATTGTACAATCACTGGTTGTACAGACATTCCTTATGCCCTCTTAAAAAGGGAAAAGGCTGCATGCAGGAGGTACAAAAGTTTTCCAAACATTTTGATAAATTTCTGATGATGATAAATGAAAAGCAAGGAAGGTACAGAGGCACAGAGAGACTGAAAAAAAAAGAACACAAAACCAGCAAAAATAGGTACAATGGGGAGTGTGTTGTCTATACGATGGGTACGCAAACCATGAGTACGCAACGAGCGTCAAATGCTAAATAAATGCGCAGCGTTTAAATTCAAAACTTTATACAGTCCTTTGATTGACAAGTTGCAGATTGAAATGAGATGGTCATAAAGAGATCAGTGATAAATAAAGAAACTGGAATGCATGAACATGGAATGATCATGGATCTCATCCCTCACTCACACTCGTTCTCTCCCAGCACACTGAACATGTTGAGAGTCAGGCCCTTCCTGTCAGCCTTCACGGTATCATCTTCATCATCCCCATCAGCATCCTCATCGTCGTCGGCGTCTCGATCATTGTCCTCCTCCAGCTCGGAACTGGATTCGCCCTCGTCATCTTCCCTGTCACCACACTCATGCACTTCTTCCGTCCTTCCCTGTAGAGCAATGATCTCGGCCAGGTCTGGGTGTGATTCCCATTCAGCTGAAGAAATGGTTATTGTATTTCTATTTATTGCCATATCAGCTTTACAAGTTATTACATTGCAGATGCAGATGCAACATTCAACAATATAAGAAGTTATAAAAAGTTGTTTTGGGGTCCATTTTACAAAACAAGTCTTTCCAAGTTTGCCCTAATAAAAATTACATTAAAAATTGGCAAACCAAAAACATATGTTAGTGCTACAATATACCGAGGACATTGAAATTACACACCAAATCTGGTCTCGAGTGGTGGATGACATGAAAGATAGTGGTTTGACCTCTGACCTTTACTCTGAGTGTATCCAGGTGGTTGCAGACATAGGCACAGCCGTCCATCGATGGCTAAACGCAGGAGACTATTGGCTGCTCGATAGACATCGTTACGTGCCGCCTTAGCAGTTTTATACCCTCTCCTCTCGGCCCAAGCTTGAAAAAAAGAAAGAAAGAAAAACAGTTGTGACTATTGAAAAGAAAAACAGTTATGACTATTGAAAAACCAATAAAAACAACTTCAGCTCTCCAAGTTTCTCCCTCCAGCTGTATGTTAAACATGAAATGAGTGACGCCAAATGAATACAGGACAGGCACCTTCACACACATCCCATGCTGTCCAGTCCTGTGTTTTGGGGTCTTGTGGGGTTTCTGGGTTGTAGTCAGGATGTGTCAGCTTTAACACAGACAGGAAGTTGGTCCGTTCACACAAATATCCTACTGAACTGTAAGGCTCCCGCAGTTGGGACACTGGATATATACCAGCCAGGATCTGTTTGAGAAGATAAATAACACACACACACATAAAAACATAAACAAAACACAGACTGAATGACTTAACTTTCATAAATGATACAGAATCATGCTGGTTTTACCTGTAGTTGCTTGTCCACTCGGGAAGGGAAGACAAGCCCAGGACAATCACACAGTTTAACAGTGGGAGTGAGGTAGTATGTTTGGAAATATTTAGTGTGACCTGGGGTTCGAGACACGCTCACAACCTTCCTGCCAACCAGACTGTTCAGCACTGAAGATTTGCCTACATTAGGAAAACCTGGAGAAAGTGCAGGTAGACCCCATATGAATTTTAAAGTCATGAATAAATTTAAATGTACACACCGAGGAGAAGATACTTCAAATAAGATATACGTAACTGATATTGATGTAGAACAACAACACTTTTTCAGTTTTAGCATGAAATGGACATTGTGATAATCTTATCTTTCCTGTTTGGACATATATTCAAGCGAAATGGCTTCTTGAATCAAAAAACAAACAAACAAACAAAAAAAAATGTAGAGCGTTCTGGTTCATTATTGTTATTTGCTAAATACTGCTTTCTCGTGTGAGTGACAGATAGGTTATTTTCTCACACTCGTGCAAATGCATGTCGCGAGGAAATAGATGTTGTAATGTTTTTGACTAAAGATTATAACGGCACATTATTATTATTTTTTTTTTCAAATAATGATGTGCACAATTAAATCATTTATATAATAAACACTGCAATATTCCTTAAAATTAGTGTCAGTTTTGATTTCATAGTTACTTCAATCTCAGGTTTTTACCTATGCAGCCCAATGTTAGTACTCCATCTTTATAAAGTTCTTGCGTAGGGCTGTTCAGTTCCATGGCAACGTCACTATGATACTCCATCAACACAGATTCCGATCCATCATCAGCCTGATCCCCCTCTGTTCCCACGGCAACAGCATCCCTCTGGATCTTCTTCTCCCAGCTACTCAAATCCACTACAAACAACAACCAACATCATCATCATTTAACAGTCCCCTGTATTCTCCAGTGCTGATATTTTGTTGTCTGGGAGGAAGTTGTCTAACCTCTTCCTGCTGTGATCTCCTGACACGCTCTCATGATGTGAAACGGTCCTCCAGCCAGATTCCATCCTGCTTTCTTTCTTATCCTCTTCTTCTGTAGAACTGCAGAGAGTACAGATGAAGGTGACCCCTTGATTCTTGTCTATTTTGTTCTGTCATATTATAGATAAAGCACTGATACTGGAAAGACTCTCTCACGTGTGCTGTAGGGTTGTCCTGGGTGCGAGGTGAAGCAGACACAGTGCAGGTGTGGGAACTGTTTAGTCAGGTAGTGTTTCCATGCCAAAACCAGCGGCGCGGGACATAAGTCCACCTTATTAAGGACCAGGATGATGTACTTCTTTAACTCACCAGTGATGTAGTGATACAGAGCAGGAGGAAAATGTAGCACCTGCAGACAGAGTGATAATGTTTGCTTGTAATGAATGGCAACGATGACTCAACTATAAGTACTATACACTGTGTCTTCCACACAATCTTTCTTTTGCTCAAAACACACAGCATAATAAATGCTGTTTTCTAAGATTAAATGTAATATAATCTCTGGCCCCACCTAGTGGAGATTTTATTACTTCAGTTTGCATAATTTGACACTTCCACATAAGGAGTAATGCCTATGCAATTTTGATGATCTTTTGAAAACTGCTAAAAGTTTCAACAGGCGTTACAGTCACACACTCACCGAGTGTCTGATATCCACTATGAGGAGAATGACATCAGACATCTCCATTACTCTCCACAGCTGTCTCCATGTCTGCGAAAGAAAGAGTCAGTCAGTCAGTAGTAGAAAAGAAAAAACAAAAAGTGAATTTTTACAAATAGTTGTTATACAGTCTGTCTGAACGTCAGTAATGAACCCTTAATCTGTTATTCACATTCTTTCGGATTAGGCAACTTGTTTGTAGTCCTTTGGCCCACTTTAGGTAAAATAATGACTTGAGAGGTTTTTGGCTCAGGCATTTTATGATCTCCATTTTCTACATTAATCCAAAACTATCTAAAAATTGGAGACTGTTAAAAACAGTGAATTCACTGTGATCCAATGCTCTGCACAGCTAAGTGGTTGAAACATTTAGATGCATGTTTATGAGTTCTTAAAAACAAAGCTTGTTTGTCTTAAAATTATCTGCACAATACTGTGGTGCTTCTGTTGTCTGCAGCCTATTAAAAACAAATAAGGAATCATACAGCCTCATTTAATAAACATACTAATTAGTGTTATACATTTTAACTGTTGAAAAAAAGTGTTGCTCCTTTTGCACTAAGCAAACACAACAGTTTTATGTGTCACATAGCTTGAGAAAAGCAACGGCTCATAAACCAGTGAATTTGAACACTTAACAGTGTTTGCCTCCAGCACTGTCTGGCCAAACAGATGCTCAAGCGCAATAAAAAAAGCTATTGACTCGGCAGCAATCAAATTCTGGTTGCTGATAAAAATGATTTTTCAAAGTACTTCAGTCGTGTGGTGTTTGCAAACAGAACATGCCTCACCTCGAGATTGTGCTCGAAGTGGCTGAGGGTACCGGGTGGGTTTTTGGAGTGAAGAGCCTCCAGATACTCGAGAAATGACTTCTCCTCTGTCCGCAGCAACTCTTCTCGCCGCATGCTGTAATGCCATGAGGGCCGCCGTGGGAAATCCAGGCCTGTTATTAGACAAAATGGAAATGAAATGAAGTAAGACTTAACAACATGGATCAAAACCAATTTCACAGTAAAATTCAAAATATAGCCTAGATATTTTTGCAGGTAATTTGATGAAAAAATGAGTAACAGGTTTGGGGTCAGTATGATTATTATTATTACTTTTTACTTTTATTCAGCAAAGATGCATTAAATAGATGCAGGCAGTTTTGGCCTAATGGTTAAAGAGAGATGGCTGCCCACTGCTCAAGGTGTGTTCATGGAACGTGAGTGTGTGTGTGTGTGTGTGTGTGTGTGTTCACTTGGACGGGTAAAATGCAGAGCACAAATTCCAAGTATGGGACATCATACTTGGCTACACGTCACGTCACTATTTGTGCAAGTCTGTTTTTTTTATTTTTTTTTAATAGATCAAAATGATAATACAGACATTTTAAAAAAGCAGTTATTTTGAATCATTTACATTTATATTAATCCTGAAAAACGTATCATGATTTTTAGCAAAATAAGCAATATTGAAATGTTTTCAACATTCTTATTAAAATAGATTTCTTGAGCACCAAATCAGCATATTAGATTGATTTCTGAAGGATCATGTGACACTGAAGTCTATAGTAATGGATGCTGAAAATTCAGCTTTTGCCTTCACAGGAAAATATTACATTTTAAAAATACGTATATTAAAATAGAAAAAAAAAGTTATGTTAAATTGGAATAATATTTCACAAAATTTCTCTGTATTTTTAATCCAATCCAACCTTGGCGAGCATATAAGACTTATTTAAGAAACTTTAAAAAATTGCATCAACCCCAAAATTTTTAACAGTATTCTGTGTGCATGTTATATTTTAGTTTTTGATTTTTCAGTTGTTTATGCAAAAGAGTACAGAATTTTAATATCGCAAACACATCTCCTTTTCTCATTTACAGCAAATGGACGTAAACAGATGCAGAATTTTTGACAGATAGTCATCGACTCATCTACTTGTCACACTATGCACTCTTTTTTTGCTACGGATGCTGCAGCATCTGATGGTGTAATTGCGAAGGTGACATTTCAGCTAGTTTTGTGAAAACAATTCCCTCAAATGCAAAGTTTATTATCATAACACTGTGTCACCACACAGTAGCATAAATACCTTTCTCTTCTGGGTAGATCTGGGTCATCTCAATCTCTAGCTCTTTTTCTGGCACCGGCTTCAGGATTTTCTCCCTTGCTATTTTCTTCCTCTTCTCCACTTCCTCCTTGCTCTCCTTCTCATAGTGCAGTCGGAATCTGCAAAACAAGCCATTATAAGATTGACAAACAGGACAATACATGCCCCTGCCAAAATATCTCATGTTGAATTAATAAGACAAAGCTGGACTGACTTTTTCACCTGTCCTGACTCACCTGTTGGGGTCATATCTGCCATCTCTGGTGCCAGGCTGATGGTTGATCCTCCTGATGTCTGTCGTCTCGCTGTCTGATGTATCCGACTGTCTGTTTCTGCCAGGTCCTCTCTCCACACTGGCATTTCGGCTACTGTGACTCGAACCGGTTTCTCCTGCATGCACACATTAAAAAGTGTTTTCTATTTTGAACGTGACTCCAAAGAAAATAAATGATTCCTGAAGTTTTTTCTTTTCATTTTTGAATCCAATCCAGAGTTTCTGCAGGTTTTATGAAGGTAAATTTAAGGCTTTTTAAGACCAAGTAACGAAATGTAAGGAATAAATCAAAAGGGACACAATAAGTCAATACAGTCTGTAAATGAAAACGTCTTAGCAAAGTTTCAAAGTTTGAAAATACAACTTCCAATAGATCTCCATTACTTTTTAATTCATTTAACAAATAAAAATAGCTACAACCACTTCTGTACCTTCTAATCACATTGCAATACAGTGATGTTCTTCCTCTGTCTTTTTGTATGTTTTCCAGTGCAAATCTAATCTAAGAATCTAAACATTCTTAAATGAAGATACAATTTTTTTTCATACCCATTGTATCTTCATTTAAGAATGTTTAGAATCTTAGATTAGATATGAAAGAAAAAAAAAATCCATACCCCACTTACAGATGTTTGTTCTTGTTTTAAGCATAAACTCAATCAATTTTGGTAGCCGGGTAGGGCTTGGTAGCCCTTTTCCTGAAGATGTCTGAGCGTGGTGACTCTTGATGCACTGACTCCAGCTTCAGTTCACTCCTTGTGAAGCTCTCCCAAGTGTTTGAATCGGCTTTGCTTGACAGTATTCTCAAGCTTGCGGTCATCCCTGTTGCTTGTGCACCTTTTCCTACCCAAATTCTTCCTTCCAGTCAACTTTGCATTTAAGATGCTTTGATACAGCACTCTGTAAACAGCCACACCTTTCAGTAATGACCTTCTGTGACTTACCCTCTTTGTGGAGGGTGTCAATGTTCGTCTTCTGGACCATTGCCAAGTCAGCAGTTTTCTCCATTATTGCGGTTTCAAAGAACAAGAGATACCAGGAATTTACTTTGAGATACTGGATTTTTGACTTTCATGAGCTGTTAGCTCTAATCATCAAAATTAAAACAACAAAAAAAAAAACTTCTGAAATGTTTTATTCAAATTTTCTGAGATGCTCCTATATATATATATATATATATATATATATATATATATATATATATATATATGCGGTCAAACGATTAGTCGCATCCAAAATAAGTTTTTGTTTACATAATACATGTATGTGTACTGTGTAGATTTCTTATGTATATATAAACACACACAAATGCATGTATACATTTCAGAAAAATATATTTTATAAATTAATATATTAAATATATTTATTTATAATATAAATTATATGAATATAAATATAGACATGTAAATACATGTAAATATTTTCAAAATATATACATGCATGTGTGTGCATTTGTATATACATAATTAGCACTAACATACATACATACATATACATATATACATACATAAATATATATATATATATAGTGCATGCAAAATTTTATGCCATTTATGCTTCTGCTCTGATTTAAGACCTTTCAAGGCCTTAATATGTGAAAGCACCTTCAGAAACCAGACATATCCCTCCATAATTAACACTTTGTTGCCATTATAGTTCCTATGAGAATAGTGCAGAGTGCTTTATACTGATGGCATGATTATGAAATTATTAACTAATTCATCTGCACCTGTTTTAGCTGGTTTTGCTGTGTACTGGACCTGAACACGTACAGAACTGCAGGCCAACAGCAGTTAATTCAGCCTGCCTTAGTGTGTATTGATCGCTTTTGTTTTTGTGTTACGTAACTTCACGCTGAGTCTGCGCACTTATATACCGCATAACACAAGCGCCAACTACAGCAAAGCACGAGCTGCTCGAAATGCGTATCATAATCACCTTCTTTCACAGTTGACAAATCAGAATCGCAATTTAGTCTATACAGAAACATAACTGCTCGGGTGTGTGACGTTCGACCTGTCAGGACCAGAGCTGTTTACTGCACACAACCTCCACATCAAGCTCACTTATAATGCATTTATATTGTTGCTGGGCGTGAAATTCAGCGCTGCTTTGAGCCTGTCAAGTTTGCTTACAACTTAGCACAACAAACTAAGCAAACAAAGTAGTTGCAGAGGCACTGTAGCTCAATATATGCTATAATATGAGGGAACCTGTTTACAGTACTACACACTAAAATATAAATCATAAAACAATGCGTCACGTGGCTAATGTAGCACGTCTGCGAGCGCGTTCAGCTCGCGGCGCGCTAACTCAGCTAAGCTAGTTAACGTTACCCACCTCTCTTTTTCTCGCGTTTCACCTGGAGCTGCTTCTTTTTCTGTTTGTTACTAAAAGGCTTTTTGCGTGGCATGTTCGCATTAGTCAAAAGAAGAAAATAGAAATAATGCGCGAGGACGTATCCTCCTTGTACGCTTTATATTTACATTCGTGAAGTTTCTCCGTTACTCGCGTGGACTTTTCTGTGACACCGCCCACTGACGGGTGGACGCTACCATTACAGTCTTCAAGGATTCAACGCAAGGTGTCAGAAATACACTTGATCAACTATGTTCAATTGCTCTCTATTTTTTACTACCTCTGTTCACTTCATGCGACTACTGTTTACTAAAATCAAACGATAAAGCAGTAAGTAATTTTGACCCCCATGTTTCTGACTAGTGGTGCAGTCTGTCACTGAAATGAAACTGACTGTTATACAATGGAATGTTAGAAACACCATTAATTGTCTTAAATTTAAGTATAATTAACTACAGATGAATCTGAAATTATATACAAAGTTAAGCACAAATAATTCATTCTGTGGTTCTTAGTATTGATTTGTATTGTTTTTTTGACATCTGACAAACAACTGTTTTACATTACATCATGAGGGAATTTACAAATCTTATTAAAGTTAAAAATCTACAAACCACAAAGAAAGTAACTCAGTTCTCTAAACCGACGAGGGTCCTTGTTGATTCTGGAGGAATAATAATAATAATAATAATAATAAAACATTAATAATAATATTCTATGTTCTTACTTAATGATTTAGTTATTATAAAAGGCAATACTACTTGCTAATGCAATAAATAAAAATTATTGAAAAACCCAGGATGACAGTCAACAGAGATTATAAAACAGATTATCACAAAGAGGCACATTAGAAGCAATAATTTCTGGGGTTTTTTTCATATTGTTTTAAAGGGTTAATGCACACTAATCTGTTTTTGTTAATGCCTAGAAGTTGTTGCATGTTAACAGTTATTTTGATAACAGTAGTTACAATAGAATATTATATACTCTATTAATGTAATAATGGAATATTACATGTCATTTGCAAATGGAAATACTAAACAGGATCATTTTTCAAGAAAAACACCATCTCATTAGATATTTGCCATCGACATTAGTTGACACACATATTTTACTGTTGTCCTTTACTCATTCACACACAATACATCTTTTAACCATATATACGTGCTTTTTTACGTATGTGACTGCAAACAAATTTCCCTTTTTAAAAACAAAAACAGACCAACAATTCCCATACATACTGTGCAAGACACAATATTTTCCGTTCTCATTGACAGTAACAATATTATTGTTGACAGTGATCGTACCAACAACTACAGACGCAGACAATCATACAAACAAGATAAATGGAAATTTCAGGAAAAAGACTTGAGATATGAGCTGGGTACCCACTGAAACAGCAACAGTCTTCAAGGAAGCTTTAGGGAGGAAGATCAGGATTGCAAAAAAAATACAAAAGTCTGTTTTCTTCAATTTTGTTCGTTTAAATCCACTTGCTCCTTCATACAAATAAAAAGGTATAGAGTAAGAAAAGTCATTCTATATCCACAGCTCTGTGTGGATCTCGTCAATTACAAAAGTTTTTCTAACCTCCAAAGTTTCATGGGATTCCTCATGAGTTTAGGTGTTGCACCTGTATGGCAGACGCCTCCACAGTGATGCAGAGGTCTTTGTGAGGGGAGATGTCAGATACACTGACAGTTTTATATCGCACATCTGCAGAGGGTACTGGTTTGTATTGGTTCAAGTCGAATATGCACGGCGCACCGACCGGCTGGATGAAGGCATTGTTCCTCTCGGCTTGGCTTTGCCCGTCTCTATCCGAGCTACTTCCTCCTGCGTGACCGGGGCTGTGATTCTGTTGGTTTGATCCGGGTGGAGACGGAAGCATATCTGGGGCATGTTTTCGCATGTGCTTCATCAGATATGTTTCCTACAGACAGAAAGAGATTCATATTAGGTTCATTTTGAAAAAGAATTGGGAATGCTGCTCATTTATGCTGTGAGATTGGGCGCTGATGTTTGTACCGAGGTGTATGTGCGGTTGCATAAACCACAGGAGTAGAGTTTGTCGTGCTTGACTGTGTGAGTGGACAGATGAACCTCCAGGCTGGCTGCGTCTACATAACCACGGTTACAGTGGTGACACTTATACGGCTTGTCCTTGTTGTGCTGACGCCGATGAGACTGTAAAAGATTGAGAGAAAAATATTAAAGTGACAATTCACCCCAAAAAATCATTATTTACTCACACCATGTTGCTCCAAACCGGTCCAAATCAGAGCTGCTTGTTTGCAAACAATGAAAGTGGAAGGGAAGCAAGGGTTGTCAAGCTCCAAACAGCATCATAAAACAACCCATAAGACTTGGGTGCTTGTTTTAAGTCTTTTGAAGGTGTACGATAGTTTAGTGTGAGGAAAAGGCAAAAATGTATGTCACTGTTCACTGAAAATGTTGCTTGACTGCTGGAGCAGGGTTCTGACAAATTCAAGAATTGAAGAAGAAGGATTAGAAAAGAATTGGCTCCCTTTCAATTCATGAATTTGAATATAAATTGAATTGGCCACATCCCGCAGGAAGTAAAACAGCAATCTGAATCGGAATGACAGAAAGATCTATCTATTCATCTATATATACTACTGTTTAAAAGTTTGGGGTCAGCAAGATGTTTGAATGTTTTTGAAAGAAGTCACTTATGCTCACCAAGGCTCCATCTATTGCTTAAAAAAAAAAAAGGAGTATTGTGAAATATTTTTATAATTAACATTTCTGTATTCTAATGTAATTTATTTTCTAATATAATTTATTCCTGTGATGGCAAAGCTGTATTTCAGCAGATATGAAACTTATGATATGAACACATATTCCAGAAACTTTTCTTAATAAATATCAATGTTAAAAACAGAAACCATGATACGTTTTTTTCAGGATTCTTTGATTAATAGAAAGTTCAAAAGTTCACCATTTACTTCCACTTCATGGAAAAGAGAATACAGGTAAAAGTAACACTTAAAAAAACTGACGTAATATATTTAAATAAAGAAACAGAGTATGTCACCTGTAGGTTAGAAAGCTGAGTGAAAGACTTCTCACAACCAGGATGTGAACATTTGTATGGCCTGTCTCCCGTGTGGATCCTGAACAGGCACAAAATGTCAAAAGATAAGAAATCAATGGAAAACTCAATTGAATAATAAAGCAGGTGCAAACACAAATAATAAATGAAAAAACAACTGAAAAGAAAACACATTCTGCGTGGTACCTTTGGTGTTGCTGTAAGTGACTGAGCTGTCTGAAGGTCTTCTGGCAGTAGTTACAGGTGTAAGGTTTGACTCCTGTGTGTATTCGTACATGCTGAGCAAGGTAGCTTGTGTTGGCAAATGATTTCGTGCAGTGAGGACACTTGTGAGGTTTGGATTCTGTGTGGTTTCTGCAAAGAAGGAAAGACCAACATGCTTACTCGGAGGCTCATTCAATAATTTACACACACTACACAAATATTTGACACAGTATTCTTCATTTCTACACTCACTCAGCTGACCTTTCTGAGGTGGTCCCTATCAGTACTGCCAACAACTGTCAAAAGTGTGCAGTGTATTTCAAAGACATTTGAAAGTGGTGTGGTAGGTGTTTGAATGAGGTTAGAGAAAGGGCAGATCCATTTCTCAAGAAAACATTTGCACTAAATCCTCACAGGAACTCTGTGAGCAGCAGAGCCCAATCCCACGTTCAAGTGTGATCAGGAGTGGACGAAACCTTTATGTGACCTCTATTTCAGAGCGGGGCAGAACCTCATAAAACTTCTACACAGTTATGGGACGATAATGTAGAGTCAAAGAGAACTGGGCTTTCACTGACAGCTGCAATTTTAGTTCAATCCTTCAGTCAGTGTGTGTGTGTGTGTGTGTGTGTGTGTGTGTGTGTGTGTGTGTGTTAAAGCTCCACAGTTCGGTGTAAAAGTTTAAGAAGTCTGCAGTAATAAAAAGTGTGCCAGAGGAGAAATAAATTAAACAGAGAAAGAAATGAAAGGGAAATATAGAAAAAAATACATACAATGATATTTCTTTCATTCTTTGAAACCTGAGAACATTTCCTGACAAGTTTTAGTTTCTTCCAGCAATTTTTCCTCCGTCAGTGAGGCATATTTAATGTATAATCTGCCCACTACACATGGTGACATCAGCTGCACTATTATAAAGACTGTGGTATATAATTACACAGTCCATTACACATAAACTTACATATAAGCAAACTATCACCAGAGTATGTTGCCATAGCAACAAGCAAGAGAGGATGAGGCCCTGTTGTCAACCTTTCCACTGTGACCGCAGAATGTCTCAGAGGGTGGACACCCAGAACACGTGTTTGCTTTCAAAAACTGCTAGATGGAGCACAACAGAAAGCAAAATGCGGAGGTCACAAGAAGCACTTAAACCACGTAGGCTTTTTGTCGGTTATTCATAAAGTAAGTGGGCTGAAAACACTGTCAGCTACTGCTTTGGAAATGGGGGAAAAAAATTAAATAGCCTCCCTGACACTAGCATTAGGCCTTTATGAAAATAATGCCGCAGAGAAAAAGTTAGATTTAAAAGTTAGATTTGTTAAGCACTTTTTACATTACATACATATTCTAAATCAATGTGTTACATTATTATCACTATTAATGTGTTAAACATATGTAGTGAATATTTTAAGTTAACATGTTAACTTTGACAGCCCTAAAAATACATTTTGTCAAATATTTATCTTTTCTCTCCAATTTTTCTGCACACTCACTTGTGGCCCACAATACTGCAATACTGGTCCTAGTACCAATAATTTTAATGTTTATTCATTTAATGTTCAAAAGACCAGGATCCAATAACCTCCAGGTGGCTGCAAATAGGTGTGTGAAAAATAATTTTACGCAATAATTAATGTAATTGTGTAACCTATTGCTTTGTAATGATATGTATTGTAAAAACTGCTTTAAAAACACATTTAAATTGATCTAAAATAGTCCCGATAGCCTTGTAGGCAGTGCACCGACATACAGTGTTGTTGCGCTACGGGTGTCCCGAGTTCAAATACCGACTCGAGGACCTTTCCTGATCCCAGCCCCCTTTTCTCTCTCCCACTTTGTTTTCTGTCAGTTCCGATCTGTCCTAACATAATAAAGGCAAAAATGTCAAAAATAAATCTTTATAACGGTGCCACCCCACTCACAACTGCTGCTTCTGTCTCTTTTTTTTCTGGAAAGAACTGCATTTATTTAACCGCAGAATGTCTTTATGAACACATCAAACTGGCGACTTTTCAGATGCACACTCCAACTTCGCTTCAGCACTAGGCGCGAGTCAAAGGAGTGTGGAAATGTACAGGTGATGAGGAGCTTCAATAAAACAACAGTAAACAGTCAGATGAGATGATGTCAGGCCATATGTCAGTAAAAAGGAATTTTCCTGTCCTGTCAGCCATTATATTGTGCCTGTATGATTTCATATTAAACCATGAATGAAACTATAAGCATGCGTGTCAGATCCGCGTCACGTTCAGCAGTGGCAGCTCTTAAAGTAATAGCAGCCAAATAACCTAATAACCCAGCTGCTGTGGTGTCTGTTACTCAAAGAACTTTTGTAGCTTTAAGGATTTATCTATACTTAGAATTTAGTGTTTGATAACTTTATTTAATTTCCTACTTGCTGAAGGGCACAGGTAAATATGACACTTATTATATTGGGTTTATGTGAAGATTGTTTTAAGTTCCCTTAAATTAGAAGCTGTTATTTTTTTTAAAGTCTAATAAATGTTAAGACTGATAGCTCTCAATTAAACTGTAATAGTGAAAGGCTATAGTCCCTGGTTAAATATTAGGAAAAAAAGAACAATTTCATGAGACATCAGTAGTATTGTTATCAGTGATACTCACCTGGATTCCAGATTCCATTAAACAAATATTAAAAATATACTCTATGTTGTTTCTAGATTAATTTGAAAATTGAATGTGAAATTATTGGAATATAAATGTATATTTAAAAACTTTATTGTTAGGTGGGATTAATCACGATTAATTTCAGAAATTGTTTTACGATTTATTCGGGGGTTTTTTTTTTAATCGACAGGCAGCACTAATTTATAATTATTCATTTAAATTTGTTTGCTTGTCTGTCTTATGGTATTGAACTCTATAATCATAATAATATTGTCATATTTGAAAATAAATATCATCCTGTCAAGATCGACCAGAATTTTAATACTGTTGCATCCATATACTGCACGATACTGGACAAAAGCTTAGCAAATTTCAAAATAAATATCCATTATTTATATTATACATTATATTGTTGTGATGCTGCATAAGTACGTGACGCATTTATAACTACTGATTTGAGTGTTGTATTATTTTTTTTAAAAGTATAGAGCAGTAATATCAGCCATTTATTGGTTATATATGAAAATGGATATCTTCTCATCATGATCGGCCAGAATTGTAATATTGCTGCAACAATATGCTACACAATACTGAACAAAAGAGAAGCACCTGAAGCTCTTTTTAACGTGTTTGATGCAGAACAATATCAATGTGTATCATGTCATGAGGAAGTTTGAACTATGGTCCATCACACACACACTCTCCATCACCCGCCTACTTTGCCACAGACACCCACACACAAACACACACACTCTTGAGGTGCGGTGCTGAATACCGTGTGTGCTGCTGTAAGTGACTGAGCTGTCTGAAAGCCTTCTGGCAGTAGGAGCAGGTGTAGGGCTTGGCACCGCTGTGGATGCGGATGTGCTGGGCCAGGTAGCTGGTGTTAGCGAAGGATTTGGAGCAGTGCGGACACTGGTGAGCTTTCACCTCCGTGTGCGACTTGGAGTGCAGCTGCATGTCTGATTTATTGCAGAACGTCAAACCACACATCCGGCACCTACAGAAAGAAAAACACACACACACACCAAGGGGAGGACAGAGGGATGAGAGAAAAGGAAAACATGGGAGAAGACAAAGTACAAATGGAAACGGGACAAAGAGAAAAGGAAAGTTACAAGTCTGGTCCATCAATAGTGAAAGGAGAAACATGAGACATGACAAACAGGCAAGAAAGAGACAACACGAGCAGGAGGGTGAGAGACGAAGAGGTCAATAGAGAACGATCCAAAAGGAAATCGTAGACTCTAGGCTCCAGAAAAGAAAAACGAGAGGGAGAAGCCAGAAACGCAAGTGCAGATGGGTAATGAATGAGCAACAAAGAGGGTGACAGGAGTGTGTGTGTGTGTGTAGTTGTGTGTAGCTGAGGCCGCACATGCTGCTGAAAAAGATAACACACTTTCTACTGAAGCACAGCAGACAAACACGCAGATATGCTCATTGCGAAGCCTTGAAGCAAGGAGAGTATGCGTGCGTGTGTGTGTGTGTGTGTGTGTGTCGGCCGGGAGGGCCATGCATTGCTGCAGCATGAAAATGAAGTGGCTTAAGAATCCCTGCCTCTGTCTTCGCCTCTTCTAATAGATCATAAGAACACACACTGAGTGCATGCTGAGCCAATGTCCTTATGGAAAGTCTTACCTGTATGTTTTTCCACCCTCTTTCCCAGCATGCCCTTCTTCTGGAGACAGACTGTAAGGGTTGGCAGAATGATGCTGCAGAGAAAAGGAAAATCTGTCAAAAAATTGTTACTTATATCTTAAAATTACTTTGCAAATAGATTACCATTCAAAAGTTTGTTAATCATAAAACGTGACAGAAAGACATTTATAATGTTACAAAATATTTCTATTCCAAATAAATGCTTTTATCCAAAGCGACTAACAAATGAGGACAAAAGAAGCAATCAAAACCAACAAAAGAGCAATAATACATAAGTGCTATGACAAGTCTCGTTTAGTCTAACGCAGTAAATATTGCAAGTTTTTTTTTTTTTATAATAAATAAAAAGAAAACAAGTCGAAAGAACAGAAAAAGAACAGAAAACGCTCATGTTAGAGGGTCATTGTTTCATAATAAATAAAAAAAAAGTTGATAGAATAGAAAAAGAATAGAGAATGCTAGTGTTAGAGGGTCAATTTTTGTTTTTAAACAAATAAAAAGAAAAGTTGAAAGACTAGAAAAAGAATAGAGAACATTAGTCTTAGAGGGTCATTTTTATAATAAATAAGAAGAAAACAAGTTTAGTGCTGTCAAACAATTAATTGCGATTAATCGCATCCAAAATACAAGTTTTTGTTTACATAATATATGTGTGTACTGTGTATATTTATTATGTATATATAAATACAAACAAATGCATGTATATATTTAAGAAAAATGTTATATTTATATATTAAATATATTTATATATTATATAAAATATAAGAATATGAATATATAAATGTATATACATGGAAATATCAAAATCAGTATATCAAAATATTTACTGTATGCGTGTGTATTTATATATACATAATAAATATACACAGTACACATACATTTAACAACAATAAACAACAATTTTTATTTTGGATGCGATTAATTACAATTAATTGTTTGACAGCACTAAACAAGTTAAAATGAAAATAGAATAGAGAGAGTACAACTGTTAGAGGGTCAAGTTTTTTTTAAATAAAAAAAAAAACAAGCAGATAAAACAGAATAGAGTGCTAGTGTTAGAGGGTCAAGTGTAGAAAATTTCTATTTATCAAAAGGAATGTATCAGCTTCCACAAAAATGCAACTGTTTTCAACACTGATATTAATAAGTAATGTTTCTTGAGCACCAAATCAGCATATTAGAATGATTTCTGATGAATCATGTGACACTGAAGATTGAAAATTCAACTTTGCTGATTTATTCACTGGAATAAATTACATTTTGAAGTATATTAAAATGCATACATTTTAAATTGTAATAGTATTTCACTATTTCTACTGTTTTGATCAACTAGATGCAGCCATCAGAAGAATAAAAGATTTACATTAAAAAAAAAAAATCGTATCCCAAACTTCTGAACAGTTGTGTATCTGAGCTAATCACTTATTCAGACAATATCAATAAGGATTCCTCCATATGCATGGCTGTCATACCTGTCCTGAAAGACCAAAAATCAAGGGATCTGTCCCAGTAGGTGAGCCAACCAATGGGAGAGGTTCTTTCTTCTTTCTGCCTCGTTTCGACGGTAACGGGATGATAACTGGTGAGCAGGGCACGGAGTCATTTTTCTTGTCTGGTGGAGACATGCAAGAGTAAAATGCTTTAATTATGTGAGCCAAGACTGATGAGACAATAAGTGTATCTGTTCCTGTCTCAGGCATATTGCACACACAAAATTAGGGAGCAATAATGCCAAGCAACACAGACAGAGATGTTTGTGATCTCAGTTAGAACGGGGACCCATAAAGGTCACTTGAAGAGCCGGGTACAAGTTTTACTTGTACAATATAATAATGATGATGATAATAAACTTATCAAGCACCTTTCCTACAGATCAAGGCCACTTCACAAGAAAGAAAAAAAACTGACAGACATGGACAAGCAAAAATATAAAACATAATTACGGTAAATATCGGGACACAATACTGCGAAGAAAAAAAAAGATGTCAGAGCAGGTTGTGCCTGGGCAAAAGATGAAAGTCATGGCTGCTCCTTCTTGTGAACACATCTGGCATAATTTTGATAGTACAATCAAAATGAAAAGGAAATGCTAAAAAGCATTTAAATAGCAATATTGTGGCAAAACTCATACAGTGTGCATGTTAATGTTTATGTGAAATAAGGTGCATTACCAGTCTGGACAGTTATCATGGTGGTGGATGGATGTCCAGGAATAAGGGACTGAGCAGATGACACTGGAGACACCAGAGTGACCAAACCCGCTAGAAAGAGTGAGGCAATGATGGAAGATTTATGAAAGTGAATGAAAGTGCAAATAAACTAACCAGAGAAACCCCTGTAATCGTTAGCAATTGATAATAATCACACGTATGATACCTGCTGTCATGATGCCGGTAGGCGGTACCGGCAACACTGTGATACTGTGTGAGGACTGAGATGGTTGTGCATGCTCCTGTTTTAGTGTCCTTGCTGTTGTTGTATCCATGGCACCCCCAGCAACCGCCACCACTGCTGTGGTAGGATAGTGGGCGGGGCCATGTGAGTAGATGGGGCCTTTGTCCTGACCAAGCTGCTCTTTTACCTTATTGAGAAATACAGCATTCTCAATCTAAAAGACAAAAACATTTGGTTATTGGTTAATTGGTTAAAAACAACTGTTAAAAAAAAAAGGTTTGGGTTTGTGTAACATTTTTTGTTAAAGAGGTCTTATGTGTTCACCAAGGCTGCATTTATTTGATCAAAAATACTTATTTATTATTTTTTTGTGACAATGTACACATTTTTACTATCAGTTTTAATTAATATATATTTTTTTATTTTTTTTTTCAATCTTACTGAACCTAAATATTTGAACAGTAGTGTATATAATGTAAAATACAATATAAAGCATGAAAATACATTAAGTTTGTAATATATCAATGCTAACACAGGCCAGGCATAACATTCAAATGTAGACATTTTAAATGTGTATATGAGTGGGCTTACCTGTCCCTGTACAGGGGACCAGAAATATGAAGAATTAAAATGGGAATCCTCCATCACCCCTGACACAAGAAAGTAAACATTTTGATAAGCAAAAACTACATACACACTATAACCTTTGAGCTTTTAAAGTGAGAGGTTAAGGATAGAGACAGAGTTATACATTAGTCATTTAAATTTACAAATAAACATTTAATTAACATTAAACAATATACATTTAATTTACAAATAAATTTACCTGTGGGGGATATCATTTGACAAAAGATTCACAAAGAAAATAATAACAATAGTAAATGCACATTTTACTAATAAACACTTTCAATAACACAATTATATGCAGGAAATTTTATCCAGGAAGAGCTGTGTGTTTATTTATGGTCAACACCGCAACAAATAAATCATCCATTTCGCATTAGCTAGTTGCTATACACCCCTCATACGTTACTGTAATACACTACATATGACAGAACCACCATCACCCGTGAGTCTGTGTTTAGGTTATATTGTTACAGATGTCGGGCTCATAGTAGCTCTTGTGTTTATCTGGTGCAATTTATCATTTTGTTGCATAAAAAGAGAATGTGCTTTGCTTTATTCTTTATTAAAAACAATGCACTGTAAAATCATGATTTTTGATTACATTAAAAATATTCTAATATTTATTAACAAATAACCCATCCCATCTAAATATCTGAATATTATTGACAGGCTGCGGCGAATCTACTGAACGAAACGAAAGCGGACCTGCAGCCCACAGCATGACGTGACCCGCGCGTTCACACTACTGCCTGCTAAAATAAAAAAGGAAAGGCGAAAAACGATAGAAAAAAAAAAAAAAAAAAAAACAGAACAAGTGGGGGAAAAAACGTCGACGCTGGGACCGAGGCGGTTTTACGCAGACTTCCGGCACATGAGTGTTGGCGATCGGGCGACAGCAGCGCCAGCGGCTCACATCAACAGCCAAAAAACAAGCTTCAAAGTGAAAAATAAAGACCGATTACCAGCTCTCAAGACTTTTACTTCGCCCGCCGGGGATTTCCTCCGATCGGGGTAGTTTGTGAAGTCTTTCCGAACCCACCCGATGTAAGAATTTCAATGAGTTTTTTTTTTCCTCCCTTGTGTTTTTTTTCTATTTTTTTCTTTTCTCACGGAGTTAGCCGAACTGTCTACACAGCACTTCCTCCCGAGCGGCGCGAATGCTGCCCGTGCGTCCTGACGTCATTTCCGTCCAGTAAGGTCAAACATGTCCAGCAAAATAATTTTAGGATGTTAATTATTCTCTTTAACTAAAATACAGTATTCTATCTTATGAAAACAATGATTTAGACCTTGAATTTATTGTTAGCGAAATTTCATATTGTTAAGAAAAACTTTGCACACATACCCAAGGTTTTTCGTTTAGTTTTTCACTTAAAGATGAGTACTTTTTTCCTAAGGTTTCGATTTTTCACTACAAATGCATATTTCCAAATTTCCTGTTTCGATTAAATGTGAATGGGAGATGTACAAGGTATCAGGGAAATTTAAAATTGTATGAAAATCTAATAAAATTGCATGGAAATTGTAATGCAAGTGTCGAAACGGAATTTATAAAATATAAAGTCCATAAGTATGGATATCTACGACGTATTAAATAGTTTTTTTTTTTTTTTTTTTTTTTTTTTTTTGGAATTTAGGCCTACGTGAACACCTATTTTTAATTTAATTTGTACATTTTTGTTTATTATTATTATAACTGATTATGCTTTGTAACACTTTAGTTACTGTTGTATTTCTATTTGTATTACACTGTCAAACATGAGAACTGTCTGATCCATTTCATATATATTTTTAAAGTTTAATAAAACAATAAAACCCCTCAAGTCTTCACATTTTTTTAGAGATGTTTTCTGTACAAAAATAAGCTTGCTTGTTTAAATATCTTAATTGCATGTGTCGCTGTCGCTTCTCAGAGATAAGAAATGTCATTTATATTAATAATGTCTACACTAGAAGCATGCAAATAAAGGAGAACAAACGAAAAGCGTTCTCCTAAATCCACGCGATGTCGCCAGAGAGATCCACAGACACGTTTCCTTCAGATGAGGTCACTTCTTACAGCCGTTGATTTCCGGCTGATGAGGTTTGCGTACACGTCTACTTACAGAATCCGTGAGTGTAGTCTTGAGCAACAACAAATCCGTTAACCTTTGTCTACAGTATCAGCCGTGGATTCACTTCATATAAAAACATCGATGAAAGAAAGCATGCACGTCTAACAGAGAGCTCAGTGACTAGACGAAGAGTCCTTGCAGTGTGAATTCCATCGGCACTGAGTTTGTGTTTACACTGAAGTCAGATGGGGGAGGTGAGGAAACTCCAAAAGAAGTTAAGGCAAATTGAAAACTTGGAAATCAAAATTTCCCTCACTCCCGAGGAAAAAATAAAGGTACAGAATTATCATGCTCTTATTCACTCACATGAAATTTTACTTCTGCACTTGCACAATGAATAGTAAATAGAGACCCATGTATGTTCAGTTCAGATCACACATAAAAAGATCACTCAGGAATGATTCACTGAATAGAAACACATCATTTTAAGGATAACTAATGTATTCAGTTAAACCACAATTTCAGTTTTGTATTTTATGATCATACATCACTCTTTGTAGGTTTTAAAGAAGGCGGAGCTTCGCTCCAGATTGGCTGAGCTTCTGCTGCAGCATTCTGGCCCCCAGCAAACTCAAGGGATTGTGGGAAAGGAGGAGGATAAAATGAAAAGACAAGTGTAAGAATGAGCGACTAGGTAGGGAAGGGAGAGAGAGCGAGACGGCCGAGGTGCGTAAGATTAAACTCTAGACCTCTGCCCATGGCTAGTCTTCCGCTCTCTGGTGTCTAGGCAGTATTGATTCATCATATTTCTTTAAAAACTCTATCCTTGAACTCCCACACCAAGGCTTTCTGTCTCACACATTGCTATTTAATAATATACTTGTTACGACAAAGGTATAACAAGACAAGCAGTGTTTGTTGAACACTATGGACAGGCGTGAGAATAAGTCATAGTGATATTTTTGTGCTTGTTGATGTGTATTTTTCATGATAGCGAGGAGGTCAAAGAGCAACCTGTTGTTGCCTGTCGTCCTGCGCTGAAGATTGCTCGAGAGGAGAGACGAGAGAATGAAAGAAGTGATGGAAGCCAGACAGATGGCAGAGGAGAAACGCATCTCTCCGTCAGCCCCAGTGCAGAAGAACAAGAAGGTCAAATTAGTGCACTAATCACACACACAATTACAGTTACTCGCACAGATGTTGATTACAAGCCTGCTTGTCTTTCACAGGAAGTTCTGCCTTATGGCTGTCTCATGCGATGATATAACAGATGGTTAGTTTATCGGCATTCATGGGAGAGGAAAAAAACATGACCTCAGTTTATATGAAACCGTTTGTTTGTCTTCATACTTCGCAGATGCCGAGGTCAAATCTCGCAGACAGACTTGGGAAAAGGCCAAGTTTCGTCTCAGGACTCTGGAGGGTCATAGTGACATCATCACCTGTGCGGTCGCCGTCGACAATCTTGTGATTTCTGGCAGGTACCGGAAAAAGTAAATCGTTTGTGATTAACCGACTGTGAAAGTGCTGACGTATCCGTTAACACCTCTCTCTTCTCTGCTCTTTACCTACTGTTTCTACCAATTTAAGTCGAGATACAACAGTTAAAGTGTGGCACGTTCCCACGGCAACGGAGCAGCGCAATTTGGGAGGTCACAGCGGTGGAGTCACCTGTCTCAGTGCACCACCTCCAGAGTACTGCAGGAGACTGGGTACACACACTCTCAGACTCACACTCTCTCAAGCCCGGGAAAGTAAAGAATAATTGATCCTGTTGACGGGGCCAGGCGGCTGATACAGATGTACCTGCGATTGTTCACTCATCCTTTATGCTCTCTCTTTTTTTCCCACCTCTTTTGTTCCAGCTACTTATGCCCTCCTTCCCATCTGTCCTTTTTGCTCTCCATCACTCCTTGTCTTGCTGTTTTGACAGTGTATTTGTTTTTCACTTCCTTTGTCCTTCGTTCTCAATTTTCTCATGTCTTGCAGTCACTCTTTTTTTCTTGTTCTTGTCTTCAACTTTCATTCTCTTGATCTGTTTTTCCACAGCACATGTATTCGACTTGGCTGACAAGGAAAGATTTGTTCTAAGTGGTTCCACAGACTGTTGTGTGAGAATTTGGGCTTTGAGCTCGGGTGAGTCTTTCACACACACACACACACACACACACACACACACACACACACACACACACACACACACACACACACACACACACACACACAATGTGTGGCCTCAGCAATCATTTTCAAATGTAGGTTGTGCAGCTTAAGCATTATGAATGTCCTTTAAATTACAAGGCAGAACTGTTGAATACTAATTTGATTATAAGGAGGAATGCAAATAAAAAAACTATTTAATATATCAGACATGAAATGAATTCTGTAATTAATAGATCATAGCAAAACCGTTTTTAACATTGATAATAATACAAAATGTTTCTTGAGCACCTAATCAGCATATTAGAATGGTTTCATTTTAAAATATGTTAAAAATGAATATTCATGTTTTACTGTACTTTTGAAAGATATACAGTCTTGGTGAGCAAATAATACTTCTTTCAAAAACATAAAAGAAAACCTACCAATCCCATACTTTTTTATGGTGGGTTATTATAAATATTTGCTTATTTTTATGATCTAAAACTGCCATTTCACTGACTAGTACAGACAAAACCATCACAAGACTATGACATTGTAATATAATCATATTTATTATTACAGTCATTACTAAAATTGTGTGGTTATATTGTGTTACATAGGCTATTTGTTATATACAAATTTTGAAATGATTTCATTTTCATGAAACTGTTTGAAACTTGTGTGGTGTTTGATGTACAGTGATGAATCAGTTAGGAAAAAATCTGTTCTGCGTATTAGGAAATAAGAAAGCTTAACTAGTCAAAATTAATGATGTAATCACAAATCTTTTGCTGCAAAATTAATTAAGCTAATTAAATCCCTCTTTTGTGACTGTGCTAGGAATGCTTTTACATGGCAGTTCAGTCAATTTCACCTTCTCTCATTTTAAATCAAATTCCAATTCAACATCCTGTGATGTGTGAGCAATGTGATTGAAATTCACTTTCATGAATCAAATGGGTGCCAATTTTCAAAATTCAGAATTTTACCAAACCCTGCTTAAAATGTAGTGTAGCATTAGAAATGTATTGTCAAATTAAAAGTATCCATTGTAAACTATTTTTAAAATTGAAATGGTAAAGGATAGAGAGTGTACAGTAGATGTGCTGTTGTTCTGAGCGTCCATTATCTGAATCTCAGTCATTATATAACTGGTGGAGAGTGTGCTACTCAGTCTTTTTTTGGACACCACAGCTTTTTTCGTCCTCTGCCGATGAGGGTGAATTAAACTCAAGTGTGTTTGCATCACATGTTGTTATTCCTGCAGGTCAGTGCATCAAATCCATCTACACATTCAATGCTGTCTCAAGCCTGTGCTTCATTCCTGAAGGAGAGGGCTTCATTGTTACAGGTTCAGGTAGGTATCCGTGTGTGTGAGAGTGAGGTTGAGTTGACCATGCCTTGCATCAGTCTCCATATATCAAGTGCGTCTGAGGCTCAGTGTTACTGATCTCACACTAGATGCTGGGAAGCTGCAGGTGTGGAGCTGGAGCTCGCTGGAGAACTGTCAGTCAGAGAACGCACACCTGGACGCAGTCACCACACTACAGGTGGGCGAGTGCCATGGCAACAGAACTGTGCTGGCATCTAGAACTTTCCGAGTCTGTCCTTTAGAGCTGCACAAGTTTCAAAAAAAAAAAAAAAGAAAGAAAGATAGTGCCTCCGCTCAAAGCTAAAGTGTTGCCTGTAGAGAAATCCCTTTAGAGCAGTTTTCTCCTCGTGATCTTTAAACACAGTCTAAAGTTCACAGAGATGTACAAGCTATTAAATGCCAACATTTAAACATGAATCTCTTTTTATTTAGTGATTAATGAATTGTATGAAATGAAACTGGGCAGAGCAATATAATATAAAGAAATCAATAGATACAGAATAGAAGTAAATAAATCATGTAGCAATTGAGATAAGAAACAGAACACTGTAGCATCAAACAGCGGTGACTCTCTTTCCATATTTAATACTGTTAGTTGGCACAAGTTGTCATGGAAACACAGTGGCATTTACCCTTCGTTCTCTTCACAGTCCCAGGGTCCTCTGCTGTTCAGCGGCTCCGCAGAGGGATGTGTGTGTGTGTGGGAGGTGTCCGATGAACGGATGGAGCCCCTCCGCAGGTTGCAAATCTGGGCGCCAGAAGTCACAGGGTGTGGTGGGGATGACGGGGTGAACGGGAGGCTGATTCTGAGCCCCCGTGGTGAACGCGTGTTCCTTTCGTGTGGAAAGGCCAGCATACGAATCCTAAATTGGAGAACAGGTAATATATTCTAATCTAAATTTAATATTAATATGAATTAGGATTATATTTATTAATTTAATAATTAGTTAATGTACATATATTATATCAGTGGTGTGCGGTGGTGTTGTGAAAGGAGTTTTTTTTTGTATCAAATGTAAATGTCCCAGTCACATTTTTCTTGCTTAAATAAACATCAATTACACTATCAGAGAAAGAAAAAGAAAAAAAGATTTTACTGTATATTTTTACATTAACTATGGTAATCAATATTCTGTTTATTAAAGCCATGTATGAATCTCTTCAAGTTATTATTTTTAATCATTTTACATTTATTCCAAAATAATAACTCAAGGCGGTGACAATTTAACAATATTTTTTATTTGTGAACTTATGGTGAGCTATTATTTTTAATAATTAACTTTTAACTATTTTTGAATTTTTCTGGTCATCAGTCATCAAAGCTCGGTAAATATTGGTCACAGTCACAGAGATTTACTTTAAATTTCACCAAGACTAAAAACTAACCCACTTTCTAGTCTTATTTTGATGAAAGTGGTTATATCTAAGTGTGCTAGCTGTTTACTTACTTTTTTAATTAGTCTTCCTATTAACATCATTATATTGTTCATTCAAACTGATTCATTAACGCGGAACGAGCATGAACACAAGAGGTGGGATTTAGAGTATGAACCAATCACAAGCCAATCATAATCTGTGATTCATATCCAGTCATATCGCGATGGAGGCTTTGCCTCCTCTCAAGTAACTTTTCCCCATTTATTCTGAGTAACCCCCCACTACACCCACCGCACACTTTAGGGGGTCTGTTAAAACTGAATGGGCTCAGGGGAGGCAAGAGAGACGCTGACTCCCACTGTAACTTTAGCTGTTAGACAGTGTTTCTATAAAAAAAATAAAAATAAAAAAAAACGAGAGATTTATACAATTTTTAATGATAGACCTATATTTTATTTTTCTACTATGATTTTTTTTTCTCATACAATATATTTTGAGGAGACACTGCCTCCCTTGGCTCTGATCTGCCCCTGATATATATATATATCTCACTGTCATAAAAGTGACCGTAACAAAAAAATCTATTATAAAAAATGCTGTTATTTTGAACTTTTAAGCATCTTGAAAAAAAAAGCATATTAGAATGATATATGCAGGATCACGTGACACTGAGGATTAAGATTCGTCGATTCATTCAGTTTACTTATTCACAGTGTAGTTATTACTGTTTTTACTGAATCTTTATTCAAATAAAAATAAAAAATATATATATGAGTCTCAAACCTATATATACACACACACAGTGCCTTGCGAAAGTATTCAAACCCCTTCATTTTTTCCCCCCACATTTTGTTATGTTGCAGCCTTATGTTAAACTGCTTTAAATTATTATTTTTTTCCCACATCAATCTACACTCCATACACCATAATGGCAAAGCAAAAACAGAACCGTCACAACTTTGTAAATTTATAAAAACTGAAATAAGTACATTACATAAGTATTCAAACCCTTGACTCAGTACTGAGCTGAAGTACCTTTACAGCCTCAAGTATTTTTAGGTATGATGCGACAAGCTTTGCACATCAGCATTTGGCAATTATCTGCCATTCTTCACTTCGCCTGTTCACCTCTCAAGCTCTGTCAGGTTGGATGGAGGCAGACACACATTTTCAGGTTTCTCCAGAAATATTTGATTGGGTTCAATCCCAGGCTCTGGCTGGGACACTCAAGGACATTCACAGAGTTGTCTATGCCACTCTTGCTGTGTGCTTAGGGTCATTGTCCTGTTGGAAGGTGAACCTTCTGCCCGTCTGAGGTTCTGAATGTTCTGGACTTGGTTTTCATTAAGGCTATCTCTATATTTTGGTGCACTGAGCTTTTCTTCTACTCTGACGAGTCCCTCAGTCCCTGCCGCTGAAAAACATCCCCACAGCATGAGGCTGCGACCAGCACACTTTACTTTTGGGATGGTACTCTGCAAGTGATGAGCAGTGTCTGGTTTCCTTCAAACATGATGCTTGGAATTGAGGTTCATCAGACCAGAGAATCTTATTTCTCAGTCTGTGGGTCCTTTAAGTGCTTTTTTGCAAATTCCAAGTTTGTTTTCATGTGTCTTCACTGAAGAGAGGATTGAGTCTGGCCACACCGGCATAAAGCACAGATTGATGGAGTGTTGCTGTGATGCTTGTCCTTCTGTAGGTTTCTCCTATCTCTACATATGATCGTGGAGCTCAACTAGAGTGACCATCAGGTTCTTGGTCACTACTCTAACCAAAGCCCTTCTCCATGAATTGCTCAGAAGAGTCCTGGTTGTTCCAAACGTCTTCCATTATGGATAATGTGACCCTTCAATGCAGCAGATTTTTTTTTTCTGAACTCTTCCCCAGATGTGTAGTTCGATGCAGTCCTACAGGCACTACAGGCAATTTTAATTTATTATTATTTTTAGTAGTAGTTTGTATTTTTGTATTTTATTTATTTTTGTATTTTTTTTTACCTCAGGGCTTGTCTTTGCTCTATATGCATTTTCAGCTGTTAGACATTTTATTAAGACACGTGTGCCTTTCCAAATCATAACCTGTGGCAAATTCAGTTAAATGGGTAACTTCACTCAATGTAGGGTAACATTTACAAGCAAAATAAATGCTCCTGAGCTAAATTTCAAATGTCCCAGATAAGGGTATGAATACTTATGCAATGGAATCATTTTAATTTTTTTTTTAATTTTTTTTTATCTTTAATTCTTTAATACATTTGATAAGATGTTATTTGCTTTGTCATTATGGTGTATGGAGTGTAGACTGATATGGGGGAAAAAAAAGGAATTTAAAGCAGTTTAACATAAGGCTGCAACATAACAAAATGTGAAAAAATGAAGGGATTTGAATACTTTCACAAGGCACTGTGTGTATATATATATATATATATATATATATTAGTTTTGAGACTCATGTATACATTTTTATTTTTTATTTGATTAAAGATTCAGTAAAAACAGTAATAACTACACTGTGAATAATAAGTAAACTGAATAAATCAACAAAGCTTAATCTACAGTGTCACATGATCCTGCATATATTATTCTAATATGCTTTTTTTTTTGTGCAAAAGTGCAAAATAACAGCATTTTTTATAATAGATTTTTTTGTTACTGTCACTTTTGGTCAATTTAATGCATCCTTGCAAAATAAAAGTGTTAATTTCTTTAAAAAAATATTTTTGATCTCAAAAAACATAACTGACTAAACTCTTAAACAGTAATAATTATATGTGCATATATATAATATTAACTTTATGTATATTTAAATATATTTGCTTGAATGTACAATCAAATAAATCACTGTTAATCTCATATATCATATATATTTGATAAAAGCAGCCCTAAATTAGAAAAATATATTTCAAAGATATTACATAAAAGTGTGCAGATGAATAGGCCCACATTTTTTGAAAACTTATTCACACCAAATAAACATGCTAAATCAACATAATCTTATGATCTACCATCAGCTCCAATATTTAGTCAACATCTTATTTTATAAAGCACCTCTCATAGATATGCAGGATTCTGTCGCAATAAATATTTTACAACCCCCATTGGACCTTCATTTGTTCTTTGACTCAGGGCTATTTAACAGATTTATTAATGGAATACATCTTGACTGAGTCTGTTCGCTCAGAGCTGCTAATATAATCTGTGTTAAAGTCCCAGTGGCTCAGAGAACACAGACAGGAGAGGGGGCTGTTTGCCCCAGGGCAGAGGAAAATGTAAAAAAAAACATCCACCACTTTCTCATTTTAATCCCGTTTTCTCACAGGATATTTGTGCTAAAGGCCATTATCTCAAAAGAAAAAAAAAACCTGTAAACAATTTCATCAGATAAATCAGAGTTACTGGTAGGAGCACACCATGATGTGACACTCTAATCGAGAGCGCTGAGATTCATAATGACCCCAGTTCATCAAACAACTCGTAGCTGGAGCTCTCAAAGAATTAATGAGCTTCTTACAGACAAAAAAACATTGGTATTAACGGCATAAAACACACAGCAAAGTCGGCAGCTATTGACAAAGTAGGAACAGAGTCTATAAATAGACAGATTATGTGAGTTTAATTACTTTTTGTTTATGGTTTATTTGCGTTTCAGTGGATAAATGTTAGAAAGTGCCCCTAATGATGCGTGTTTGTTCTCTCCAATCATGTGCAGGCGTGATGACCAGACTAACCAATCACAGCAGCACTGCTGGTGTCACAGATTGCGTCAATCAAATACCCGGCCTTTTGATTGGCTCTTGTTTTGACATCACTAATGGAGAGAGCACGATTAACTGTAAGTGAATTTAACATCAATTTTATTTTAACACCTTTGAAAACTGTGATTTGTATAATCACCTTTCTTTTTTTTTCTTTCTCTCACACTCTTTCAGTGTTCTCGCTTCCCCAGTGCAAATACCTGGTTTCACTCACTTCTTCAGATCTTCCCAGGATTCTTTGTTTTGCTGCCTGGCTAACAGCAAGTGGGGACCATCGTTGGGTCACAGGGGGTCGTAACCTCATTGTTTGGGAGCAGCTTCCTGGAAGTTTTAAAAAGAGGTGTGTGTCCCCCCCCCCAGATATAGAGGTCTTACTCTATATATGTATATAATGGATTACTGTATATATATATATATATATATATATATATATATATATATATATATATATATATATCAATTCGTAGGTATTCGCTGACACATAGTTACTAATATAAGACACTCTGCTCAATGTTTCATTTAGTCAGTATATCAATATGTACATCAGTAATGAGATACTGGCTGGAATATAGTATCTTTGGGATGCTTATTAATGAGAAGTCTGCAGGAATGCTCCGGGCACAGTTTAATTGACAATGAGAACCGTAGCTCACATCGAGTGCTGGATGCCGAGCCGATGATCACTTTGTGTAAAAAATATTGATTTCTTTGTAACTACAGTTCTGTCTGGAGCTGCAGTTCTCAGCTGGTGGGTTACAGGAAAAACAATGCTGAATGCAAATAATCAAATGCAACTAGCCATATAATTCTGCATATTTAGATTTGTGAAAAAGACTCAGGTTTTTAAAGAGGAGAGAAAACGCTTCCCATTTCATTTGTTGTTGATGTCAAAGACTTTGCATTCTGTATTTTGGAGCTTAATCTGTCACTTGGAAGCTATCCAAATTAGGCAGATGCCAACATTTCATGGCGATATTAATATCAATGTTTAATTTCAAGGACATTTTTTCCTTATATTGCTGTTGGTTTTTGGTCTTAACTGGTCTCCCAGCCTTGTCAGGCAGGTCTATTCACTGATTTTACAGTAGTTTTGGACACTTTTCAGCTGGGCAGGCTGGAAGACCAGATTAAACCATCTAAAGCCACCTTAGACTGGTTTAATTGGGTTTATCAGCAGAGCAATAAGCAGTTTTGGTGCTGTGTTGGGCCACCACTCGATGTCCAATGTAAAAACCAAAACCAAAGACTTTGCATTCAATATTTTGCCACTTGTAACCTATCCAAATTAGACAGAGGCCAACATTTTATGTCAATTTTAACAATAATGTTTCATTTCAAGGACATTTGTGTTCACGTTTGTACACACTACTGGAAAAAACATCTTAAGTCAGCCTAACCTGGTTTGCCGATCTTAGCTGCTCTCCCAGCCTGGTCGGGCTTGACTGATCAGGCTGGCTTTTGGAGTGGTTTTAACCACTTTTAAGCTGGTCGCCCAGCAAAACCAGCTAAACACCATCGTAGAGAGATCAAATTTAACCAACTAAAACCAGATTATACTGCTTTATGCAGGTTTTTTCAGCAGAATATTTAAACAATTGCAAACGAACCAAGAGGAACCTGGAATGCGATCACGAACAAACTGACAGGGACAAACGCGAATGCAAACAAACCGAGTGGGACCTAGAATGCGATCACAACTGAACCAAGTGGGAAATCGCGATCATGAAAGAACCGAGTGGGACAAATGCAATCGCGAACAAACCAAAGTCTCTTTAAGACAAGTCATGTCACTCGGCGGCCATGTTTGAAATCCCTCTCAGGCATCCAAGTGCAGCTCCTATCTCTTTGAATGGTGATCAAATTCTCCAAAACTGTTCACTAAGCTCAGCTAACAGTTCACTAACTGTTCACTTAACTGTTCACTAAATTTCATATTTGAAATCACCAAAGAAATCTGTCAACAACTGTATCATAAATGTTGTCTCTTTTGCTCAAATAGTGTTATAAAAAGCTTATTTTTCAGGCTAGATCAGCCAGTGCGCATGCGCAGTCCTGAGCGCACGTCTCAGAGCGCTGACTGTTTCTATAGCAACCGGGACTTCTAACAGCAGCTGCAGTGACGCGCTGACTTTACCGATTAGTGATTGGCTCTTTCATTCAGAAGGCGGGGCTTCCTGCGATTGAGCGGCCATATTGAGCGTTGCATTTTTACCCATTCAAAACTATACGAGTGACACGTCTTGGGCATTCTATAGTCTTTGAACAAACTCAGTTGAACAAACAAGATCGCAAACAAACCGAGGGGGACCTGGAACAATATCATGAACAAACAGAGTGGGACAAAAGCCATCGCAAACAGATCAAGGGAGACCTGGAACGCTATCCAAACAAACCGAGTGGGACAAACACAATCCTGAACGAACCAAGGGGGACCTGGAACACGATCCAAACTGAGAGGGACAAACGTGCTTGCAAACGAACCAAGGGGGACCTAGAGCATGATCACAAACGAAACGAGGGGACCTGGAGCATGATCCAAATGAACCGAGTGGGACAAACGCGATTGCAGATGAACCGAGGGGGACCTGGAACACAATAACGAATGAACCAAATGGGACAAATGCAATTGCAATCAGACTGTAGGGGAACCCCCACCAACCTGAAATGCAACTGTGTTGGACAAACGCGATCATGAATGGACCAAGGGGGACAAATGTGATCGCGAACGAATGGAGTGGGACAAACGCGATTGCTAACATACCGAGGGGTAACTGGAATGAGACAACCAAGTGGGACAGATGTGATGGTGAACAGATCCCCTCCCCCCACCCCGACCTGGTGTGGCTGATGGGTGGCATCGCTCCCTCTTACACTGGGCCCCGTGCCAGCTTGAGACGGCCCTGGGTGCAGTCACACTTAACATTGTTTGTCAAACTTTCATTCAATATATCCAGTGATATATTCATGTTTCACTACACTGTTGAAAATAGACAATAGACCCTTTCATTGAAATGTTGCTAATGTGACACCTTAAGCCAGATATGAAGAAGAGTTTTAAGTTGATCTGCCTCTGCCTAACCCTTAATGATATACTTGCTACTTCAAAAGCAGTTTGTATAATGAAGTCATTCCAATCCCATTGACAGCGCACTGTTGTCAGCAGGGCAGCTTTGCTTTTTTGCTTCAGGCTGAGTTAAACATCCTTCTGTCCTTGTAAACAGTGTGACCTAAGTGAACTGCACTGACGGTCTTCAGTTGTTTTTTCTCTAGAGGCGATGTCATAGTGAGACGAGACAGCCGATTGGTAGATTGTCTTCTGGAATCCGACAGAGACTCAGACGACGAACAAAGCGAGGGTAAGAGAGAGAGCCAAAGATGGATGTTGAAAAATTCCAGTCCAAAGGAAATCTGCAGTATTTTAATAATAAAAGCACACTTTATGGACTTTATTTTGCAATGTTTTCCAATAAATTAGTTAACAGCATTTAAAAAGTGATGCTATAAAACATTTAATTCACTTTGACAGCCTTTATGAAAATATAGTTTTTTTTTTCCTCCAGTGGACGATGATGACGACTCCATACCCCAGGATGTATCTGACACAGAGGAACCAGCGAGTTCTTCATGGCTGCGTTGTGTTCTTCAGTGAGCGAGAGGAGGGGTAAATGAAAAAAGAGAGAGCGAGGGGAAGGAGATTGAAGGAGGGTTCAAAAAAGAACAAATTGGAAAGGAAGAGAAAGCAAAGGCAAGGTCAAGGGGCGACGATGAAGTGCAAGAAATCACATGAAGGGACTGAAGTGGAACAGATTGACTGACTGGCAGAAGGGAAGAAACAGAAGGAGGAGAGAAACAACAGACTGTTTTCTATGTAAACGTTGATCCAATAAAACCTACCATGTTATGTCTGTGTACGTGTGAGAGTATTTATCATCACTGGCACTTCTGTCTATAAATATCTATAGCGTTGTTCATCATGTAGGGCTCCCGTCCAACGCGACATTAATGTATATCGATTTTCCTGCCACTGCCTCTTTTCATTTGTCCTTTCTGAATACTTTTTATTTACTTCAGCTGGTCTTCGGAATATTAATAAGCTGCTGCTTTTATTCCGTCCGGCTATTTTCGCCTTCAAAATTCATTTATTTTCTTCTCGCTGCCTATTTAATTTGAACCAGTTAAGATGCATAATTAGTATTTCAATCTTTCCTCCAATCCTCTTTTCCTCCCTCCCTCCTCTGGCTCACTCTCTCTCGCTCTCTGTCTCTCTGTCTCTCTTTCTCTCTCCCTTCCTCTTCTGCACTCTATTTCTCACTCGCGCAATTTCTACATGTCTCTGTCGCTACGGCAACCAATGCTTTTCCCCACTTCTAGGCGCTCTGCCTCTCTCCCACTCCCTTCTTCAGTGGCATGAGGTAGGCATGTGAGCCGATATCTGTCTTGAGAGTTTGAATCTGCATGTTTCCAAGTGTGTGTAGGTGTATTTGTGAGTGTTGCCTGGAAGTCAGAGTGTGCCGTCAGTCTGGATACAGATGTTGAGTTTTGTTTGACGGCTCGAGAAGAGGCTTGACACAGGGAACGCATCCACAGGTGTGTTCGCATGTGTGTTTTTCTGTGGATTTTGTGGTTTGCTTCTTGAGGAGTGTGATCCGTTTTGATCCGGATGAGTGTGTATGCTTACAGTATGTGTGTGTTTTTATTTGTGTTGTCTCGGAGCCAGCAGGGTATTTCTCCACTACAGCCATCTGTTTATGGTCTTTTAGTCAGTGTCAAGACTGAACCCTCCCCCTTCCAGCTCTGTTTCTCTTCTCATCCTTCTCTTTATGTCATTCTCATTTAAGAGATGATCGGAGCGGCGAGGAGTCAGTGAACAGGCTGAAGCGATGGAGCGATGGTAAGGCAAAGCGAGAGCGCCGAACAGACTGTTTTGGTTGCACTGTGCTCTCAGATCTGACCAGTTAGTTTCCTGCAGCTCGTTGGGTTGCATCAGCTTCTGCTTTAAGTCTCTTTCCATCTGTGCTCGATTCACGCCTCACAGTTATGTGTTTTTTCCGATATCTAGCTTTTCCTTTTCAATCCCTCCTTCCGTCTTTTCGTTGCTTTGTCTCTCCTTCCTCCCAGCTCCATCTCTCCCCACATTGGATTCATTCCCCTTTGGAGCTTCCTGCTGGTCACTGTAATTTTTTGCACTGCCACCGGTGACACAGATGACAGGAAGTGGGAGGAGTTGGGCGAAATGCAGATACCAGTCACAGCGCAGGCCAGCACCACTCAGCTGTGGGCAGTGGACTGGGGTCCCACGCAGCCCCTGGAGGACGAAACCCATCACTTGCTGTCCAGTCTGGAGACGGAGGGTTTGAGGGTGACTACGCCCGAGGACTGGTCGCACCGTCGAAGCGCGGCTGCCAATCAAACGCAACGCCCGACTACGGGAGAGAGGGACAAGATAGAGACAGAAGAGCAGGACACCGAGGAAGGTTGGTATCCGTGAAATGAGTTCTTTATCTGAGAGCTGCATCGCCAACAGGGCTCTGGGCTCATGCTGGTTCCTCATAGTAGAAAATCTGTGCTTGAGGAGAGCTTAGATTTCTCTCCCATTGAGCAGGAGGCAGGCATCAATCCAATCAATACAATTTTACCTGATTATGACACTCTGCCCACCCTTTTCGCCCCCACATTTCTCTCGCTCTTCTCTCCTGTAATGGCTCCTTGTTGCAAGTCTTTCTTCACACTTTTTCTACATCTTAATGTTTCTCTTAATTGCTTTTTTATAGGAATGTGGGCCATTTGGAAGCGAACTGGGAATGAGTTTTGAAATTCCAGTTCAGTTCTTGCATTTGAATTGAGGTAGCAAATAGGCCAGAATTTACAATTATGCATTTTGCAGACACTTTTATCAAAAGCAACTTGCATTGCATTCAAGATACATGTTACACTGGGTTAATGCACAGCATGGGAATTGAACCCATGACCTGGGTGTTGCAATGCTCTATGGTTTGAGGAATGCATGTTTAATTTAAAGTAGAGTCTAAGATGTTTTAAGAATGAATTTCATACAATTGCAGTTCATGACATCATACACACACAATATTTTCAGATTAGGTGATATAGTTCAAACAAAGTCCAACTCGAGAGTTTTTAGATTTCTTGGATGTAGCCATTTGATAATAAAGGATTTTTAATTCACAAGAGTGCCATGGTCATTCTGAAGTAATCTTATTGTTATTTGATGTTTGAAATCTAAGTTAAATTGTATATAATATTGAATTTATATGTATATTTATACAAATAATTATAATTAAATATTTTTTAAATATTAATTACATATATGAGATTTAATTAAATATATTATAATTATTTTACAAATATTTAAATTATTATTATTATTTACTTATTTTAAATGGACCGTGAAGAAATAGCTTTATTTTCTAGAATGTAAATTTATTTCAAAGTTTTAAAAATAAATCCAGCCAAATATATTTTCTTGTCAAGGATGTAAACAAATATTCAAGATTGTGTGGGTCCATATGAAAACATTTAGAAATCTGTAATTAAAAACCCACATTTGGAGGGGAGACGTCTTCTTCCATGTCTATTTTTTTTACGGTCCTATTTCTGTTGTGTGACTGTGTTGAATTCATTTGAATTGCAGTTTAGAACATCCTCTTCCTATCATTCCAATTGAAAGTAGAATTTAACATCACATGGGTTTAATTCAAACGTCTGTTCAAAGTGTCCCCTCACTTTGTCTAATTATACTTCTGTGCTATTTTTTTCCTCAGTGGACCCACAGTTTTATGTGACAGTGACGATCTCATCTCTGCTGATTCTCTCTGCGGTCATCATCTCTGCTAAACTCTGGTGAGACGTTTCACCACTCCTCTGCCTGCATGGTTTTGTCATACATCCCCCTGAGACAGCTTGCATCCTTGTGTGAGTGACTGAACAGTCAGTGTGTCACAATGGGTTCACACCACAGATTTCCACAAACTTTCTGTCGAGGATACTTCTGTTCAGTAAGAGTTCCCTGCAGAACTGTTAAAAATGCCATCTATGGATATTCTGACTCTGCAGACACTAACAGTGTGGACACCTTACAGTGTTTTATTGTGCTGGTTTAATTAGAAATGTAGCCTGGAGCGTTGAGGGCCATCAGGCACAGGAATGCATTTATATTTACCCAGACGGCATCATTCGATCGCATAGATGATCATTAAAATGATATAGAGACCTGAGGAACGGCCCATATCATCCTGAGAGTAACTATAAACATGGGGTGACAGGTTATGAGAGTGATTTATTACTACCTGCCTTAGTTTATGCTAGAACGTTCTGTTCGCTGAATTCACTTTTATCGCAACGTGCCAAACTCTTCAGCTGACACACAATTATAACCATTTTAACAAAATGGTGGCTAATTTGAATGAATTCGTACAATCTCAATTTGTATGTTTTTCTATGATCAAATTATACTTTGGCTTTTAAGTGTACACTAGGGTATGCGTTGTTTGCCATCAACATACTAGGCGTACATGCATACTATATGTGTACTATACTCAGCTTGCACATGTGCCTTTAATGTTTTTGCAGTAGTTTGTCCACAAGATGTTAAGGCCTGTTGTTTTACAGTCAGCCATGATGACAAGTACTTGTGTGAGGGGGTTAAGAGATACCCGCAACTCTAATTTAAGACATTTTATAACTTCTGGAGAGAAATAGCGCAGACATTGGGCACTGGAAACTTTCTAGTGCGCATGTGTTTGCAAACACTGTCAAGCTAGCGGTTAGGTTTAAGGCCCAGGTATACTTAGTTTTCCACACTTCACTTCATCCTGTGAGCGTGCAAGCCTTTCAAAGTGTAGTTGACTTGTTACTAACAAGTTGTTAGTGTGGATAGATGTTTAAATCGTTATTTTCAATTTGCAATTACCCGCACATGCGCCATTATTTGCGTAGACATCAGCGAACTGTGTGGACGACAATTACATAGCACAGATAGTACACGGGCCTCGCATTTGGGCCCCCTCTCCCTTCTCAGGCCCTTGGAATCATCCTAAACTTCGCAGACCTGTGAAGTATACTTTCGGCTTTAGGGGTGGACCTTCAATCTTACATTCTAAAAGAGGAATGTTTCTGTACCAATCACAAATTCACACACGAAATCGCCACCTCGTCAAATGTTTTATTATAAGATTAGCATTCGGATGGCTTCAACCAATCACATCGTTTTTATACTGCGGCAAAGCAATGGTGCAGATACTATAAATCAGACATTATGGGAATGTTTGTGAGCTTGTTTGTAAGATCGATAGAGAGGTTTAAAACTGTCACATCGCGAACTCCCGACAGGTTTATGTTAATGTGAGGCCACCGCTCACGTAGAACTAAGATCAGACCAACGTTCATCTGAGAGAGCCGAGGGCGATTTTATTGCACAATCTACATCTCCGCAATTAATCTCTGTATTTCACACACTTGCCTTGACAGACATCCTCTCGCTCATTTAACAACCCCCAGTCCTCCGTCCGTCATCCCATCAGAGCAGAGGTGGAGTAAACTCACTCCTGAGTCACTGAAGATAAGTGCGTGTCGGTGTGGGGTATTAATATTACATGAGATGTCACACCGCTTCTGCGACACTTTGTCTTCCTCATGGTTGCTGGACAAATATGATTTTAACTGAATATTTTAGCATCTTTCTCTCTCTCTTTCTCTTTCGCGTGCCTTAATTTCCCCCGCTCTGTTTTTTTTCTTCTTTTTTCTTCTTTCGCTGAAGGCGGTCTATTAAATTAAGCCAGCGAGTGAATGAACTTCCCGTCAGTGTCACTGAAGTGTTTGCCTTCTTTCCCGTTATACTCTTTAATCTCTCTTTTCATGCCTCTTTCTCACCTTCTTTAGTGCCTATATTCTCGATTTGTTCACTGGCTGTCGTCCTAATCTCTCTCTCTCTCTCTCTTTCATTCAGTTACGACCGCAGTCTCTCTCAGCGCCCTCCGCCTCTCTCCCTCGCCATCCCTCGCTCCATAGCTCAGGAGGACAGCAGGCAGACTCTAAACAGCACTCCATCCTTCCCCGACAGAGAGAGGTAGCGTGCTTGTGCCTGTAAGCCTGTGGGACAGGGTGCCAAGACTGGTTTAAGTTCTTTGTGTGTGCGTGTGTGTGAAAAAGAAAAAGCCAGAGATAACAAGACTGCTAAGCCCTGTCAGAGGGAACAACATAAATAAAAGAACATGTTCCTAACAAATAAATAAACACAACTAGGGGCTATACTAAATGACTGATTTGTTCGTTTAAAATCACGTCAGGGTGTCTGTGGATACTTATTAAAAAGTCGAAACGTTAAAAAGTATTCTAAATATCACAGAAAAAAGAAGAATGTTTAGAATATTGTTCATTTGTTGAGGGAAAGACTAGGAATTATGTATATAGGCATATATAAAATCACTGTGTATTATGTATTAATATATTGTTGCAAAAATTACATTATAATTTTAAGTTTAAATTATTATTATTACAAAAAAATAAATGACAAGATTAAAATGTTAGAATGTTAAAATGACATGAGAAACTAAGTGGAAAATGTACAGTAGTGGCCTAACTATTTGAACTTGATTTTACGTTATTTTCTTTCCTGCATATATTATTGGAAATACATTGTGCTAATACATAATACATAAATAAATATTAATTTATCCCTCTAGTGCCGTTCGATCATTTTAGACCGGGACAAAAAAAAATGTTTAGAATTTTTTAAAAATCGCTACTTAATCGGAATGATATGAAACTTGGTGACTTTTATGGCAGTCGCTATGTGACCACAAAAAACAAAAACAAAAAAAAACTGTGGACTTGATTCGAAAAAGCTAAATGGCCATAAAAAAATAGTCACACTTGTGTTGTTTGCGGTCAAAAATGACTGCTATTGGAAATGAATTGGAAATACGCAAAAATACGAAAATACAGAGAATTTTTTGTGTGTACAATCTACAAATCATTCACGATGTAGAAAAAGAGTGCTCAGCAATAGAAGGGTGACACTCTAAAATGTCAAGAGTGCAAAATAGACACACTCTGCCCACCCCCCACAGACACACATATATGAATTAGTGTGACTGTAACACAAAGCATGTTCCTGCAAATGCATGAAATAAAATCAATAATTCTGCCAAAAATGCAGTCAAATCACAGACACCAAGGAAGGGGTTACACACTAAAACATCAAGAGTACAAAACAGACACCCACCCACACACACACACACACACACACACACACACACACACATACAAACACAACACACTATTATACACATACACAAATGAGCTGGTGTGGCTGTAACAGTAGGGTAAAATTGAGCCAGAAGACTCAAATAAGAGGTTGAAATCAGATTGATTAATCTCCGATAATTTTTGTTGAATTTTGATGTTATGTGTAACAAAATGCCTTTCTCTGTTTTCAGGTTTGACTGTAAAATTACTGTAAAAACTAACATTTCAAACCAAAATTTAAACCTTTACAAAAAGTTGAGAATGTCTAAATATATATCCAGATCCACAACTTAATAAAAATAAATCTACTAGTTTACAAGCCTTTTATATAGAGCTATATAGGAATCTAGTGACTAAACCATGGGATTGCAGATGTTTTTCTTTATTTACTCCAACCAGATGGCACTAATCTGACTTCAAAAATTGGATTTTAAAGGCGTTGTCTCTATTTTAATATTAATATTATATTTTGTCTTTGTTTTGTTGTGCATTCAATGAAAATGTGTTCAATTAATTAAATTAATATCTGTTTAAAATAAAAAATGCGGATACCTTGTATGTATGCCTGATTCTATGTGTGTACATCAGTATGTTAGTGTTGTTAGATCAGTGGTATGCCTTGCAATACAAAACAGCCAGCTAGGCGTTGTTGTGGAGGTTTTTCCTCGATTGTTGTGAATATTTCAACAGGAGAGACACAGAGAGTGAAAGCAAGCGTGCCATCCATGAAATCAGACCCCTTCCTGCTGCTCTCTGCATTTCAGAATTAATCTCACAGTCGATAATAGAGTGAGACTCTTATTAATTTAATTTGCCGTCTCTTTCTTCATCTCTTTACCCCACGCTGCAGGATACCAGTGGTCAATCTTTGAAGAGCTGACTGTTCCGAGCACGATAATCAAATCCCGCGGGCATGACACAGACTTTGGTGTGGCCGTTGGTGAGAACACATGGGCAAGCCATGCGAATGTACATAACATGTAGATAGACACATGTGGATTTATGGATGAATACATCTGTTTGGACACTCTGATGGAGACTGTGAGGTTTTGTGGTCCAGTGGCTCTTCATTTCTGGCTGTACCTCTTTCTTCCAGTGCCGTTTGTACAGTATTATTCTCATTAGCTCAACGCAGCCATTCACAAGGGCTCCGGGAATGCTATGTCCTCTACCATAAAAACAATCATTAGCTTCTGATCCTGGAATAAGCTGTGATGTATGTAGTCATTAATTTAGTAACCGGTGTGACATGCTTGCAGTAGCCTCTCTTTCATGCATACAAAGGTTACAGCCGCCTACCGCTGCCTTTATTGCACTTTGTGTAGCATTTATTTGAGCTTAATGAATGACTGCAGTTATTTTGAAGAGTTAAATATAATTCACATCATTTGTTTTATAGTGTTTTGTTTCATATGGCTCCGTGTTCCATGGCAACAGTAGACTGCAATGACGTCAGCTGATATCTGGAAACACCTCTGCAGTGTTACCTTATAATTTACACTAATTATCAGATGGACGTTTTCGTAAATCTGACTCAACATCTGTTGAGGTGTTCGTGAAACCTACGTAATTCTATTCCGAGTGTGTTGTTATGCTTCTTATTAGCTTTATACTTCTAAATCATGGCCATATAGCTCTTCTCGGGGGTCTTTTTTGGTTTAGCGGGGAGCTAGCACTCACACAACAGTGGCTGATGTGTGTGATGTTTTCATGTTGAGTTTATGGAAAGCACAATTAAGAACACGTATGAAGACATACTGAAAAATAAGCTTGGCGCTTCCATGGCACATTTAGTTTGATAAGCAATTAAAAAAACCATGCCACACAAGTTTGTTTGATGTATCGCTACGCTAACAACCCATGGCTAGCAAGGCAGCTTGGGGTTTCTTGTTTATGAAACGCAACTATCAGGAGGGTTTGGGTTTTTAGACGATAGCAACATTTTTAAACCTGTCCTGAAGTCAGTGTTGCTACCAACTTTACTTCAACTATTCAACAGGAAAAATTAAGGAAGGACGTTTTAAAGGACAAGTGTGAAAAATTATCTTTCTATATTACAGAATAGAGTCAGACTGACTGCAAATTTGCAAAATCAGTGTGTGGATAGCTAATTGGCTAATCAATAGTTAACGTTATCCAAGTGCAACAGTGTCCGCCCACTTTATCAGCGGGCTTAATTTCTGAAGTATTTCTCCCATTCTTTTTTTTCCCCATCGGGATTTAAAATAAAGTCTTTAAAAGCTACAAGCCATGAACCAAATCAGCAAGGTGAATCACAACATTACAAACTTTCATTTGAAGCAAAAACGTATTTGAAAAACGGACAAAGGTGCAAGACTGTACTTCCATCATGCGTTGTGAATGACATAATGGAATTAAAAATAATGCAGAGATAGTAAACCATTGACTTAAAGATGTTGATTATATGTAGAAGTGACATATTTTAGATTTATGGCAAAATATGCATATTATACAAATATTTAAGTCATTTGAGAGTTTAGGGAGACTGACTCCAATTCGTATTTGGCAGTGCTTCATGGTAATGTGCAGGTGGTGAAGTGTTCTTTTGGCACTATTTGCTTATCACGATTCTCTGTAAGAATCGTGAGTAATTTAGATTTTCACCAAAAACAAGTCTCAATAATGCAGGTCGAGTGCTTCAACAGAAATCACAGTAGGTCTGTCCTTCATAGTTTATAATTTATTATTAAAAATCAGCTCTCTAATGGAGAAATTGAATGGGATTTTTACTTCCAGAACCTGACTTTGCATTCTATAGACTGTGTGGTCTGTCTTAGTAAAAGGAGCAAGTTCGTACATTTGATTTACATTTAATTTAAAGTCTTTTTTCTTCTTCTTTGAAATAATGATGAATTGTTCACAATATGACCAAGAACATATACATATATAAAATGGTCGGTTTTACATATTGATACATTCTCACTTTAAACCAGAAGTAATATAAGCTGAATTTTCCAAGGAAATCATAATCATCCCCTCTCAAATAACCGTGTAATTCATGAAATTAAAAAAAATACAAATAAATTACAACAGAGAGGGGAAAAAGAAACTAATGTGCCATTATAGTTTATGGGCACATTAATATTGAATTCTCTCATAATTTTTCACATCATGCACAAGAAGCTACACCATGTGAGATATGTTTAGAGGTTTCACATCATTTATGTAGCACTGCCTTAAATATGTGATTCAATGTACTATGAAGTCAATAAAAAGCCATCTCTGGTGTTTTAAAATGTGTTTCTTTGGTGTGGTGTTTGAAAGGACTTCCTATATGACAGTGACTCATGCAATCACGCACGCCAAACAGCCAGGCCAAAGGGACACCGCGAACACTCATTAGCCATCGCACAGCAACAAAACACCAGGACACAAAGATGCTTCACACGTTCACTTCAGACACACACATGCTGTACGTAAGCCGCAAGAGTTCACAGCTCCCATCTGCTTAGAGCTGAGAGACTGAGAAACAGTGAACCTCAGTCACACCGACTGAAATTAACACCACTATTTATAGAGAGAAACAGAAGAGGGTGTGTGCGTAAAAAGGATCATGGAATTTGAGGTGGATGGATTTCTGCAGAGAGAAAGTGAGAGGAGGCAGGGGTTAATGCAAAAGTAGATCATCGCTCTCTGTTTTTTATTGTTCTCCTCATTTCTAAGTGGCTACCACGAGTTAATCGCTACCATTACAGACCATTATGCAGGACATAGAGAGAAACATTGCTTTAGTCCTGCTTTATGGCTGGATAAAGGGCATTTCACATAACACAGTGGTGGGAAAGAGCGTATGTGCTGAGAGGAAGAGAGGAAACCAGGATGTTATTTCAGGGCTCCAACATTAAAGTGTGGCTAATTAATGCCATGACCTCTTAACAGACATGCCCCCATTGAGACGAAACATTTAGCAGCACTTAACATTAGAGGAAAGGAAACATGAAAGCCAGAGACTACACAGGCTGACAGATGGATATCATTTATTCATTGGCTTCATCAATTTACATCCAGATTTAATAACGAACAAAAAACAAACACGCAAAGGAAAAGGGGTATGAGTCAAATTAAATGACATTTACAGCATACACGTACATAAACACGCACCCAGCGTCGTGTAAAAGTTGTATTAGACTATGATGGTGGATTGTGTCTGAGAAGTGGCAAAAGGTTTATTTATTTGTCTATCCAAGCAAGCAGTCCACAATATATCTGTCTGTGAGTGGGTAACTGAAGATTGAACTCGGGGCTTGAGATCAATTTGACTTTGACCAAATCTTTCCGCTCCCGCGAAGCCTGAAAAATACAGAAAGAAAGAACTGTTCAGTGAGAATCTGATATTATAATGATTTTCCTCGTGGCTATAAATGGTGCATATTTTAATGTTGAAGGATTAGTTCACCCAAAAATGAAAATTTCCAGAAAATTTCCTCACCTTCAGGCTATCCAAGATGTAGATGCGTTTGTTTCTATATCGGAACAGATTTGGAGAAATTGAGCATTACATCACTTGCTCACCAATGGATCCTTTACAGTGATTGGGTGCCGTCTGGTATTTTGGCCAGAAGTCACAGTTTAAAGTTAAATCTCATTAATGATGGATTATTTCTTGCAAACACACATCTTTTAACTTCACAAGACGTCAATTGATGGACTGGAGTCATTTCAATCACTTTATTCAGATGTTTTTATCAGCTGTATGGACACATTCTGACGGCACCCATTCACTATACAGGATCCATTGGTGAGCAAGTGATGTAATGCTAAATTTCTCCAAATCAAAGAAAAACTCATCTACATCTTGGATGGCCTGTGGGCAAGTACATTTTCAGCAAATTTTCATTTTTGGGTGAACTATTTCTTTAATTATCTGGCCCTATTTATGCTCATTTTGAATGCCTTAAAAAGGTGAAAGTTTAAATTAATTTTATTATGCCACAGATGCGAATGATCTTAACATGTAGCTTAAACAGGACATGCCTTTAATGTATTTTCCTAATCATATTTTGATAATTACATAATTATTACTGGAAAATTTGCAAGGAGTAGTCCTAAAATGTTAATGACGAGTCTCCACTGAAATTCCTTTAAAGCCTTGGACTCAGATTAATCTGTGTCAGATCAGCCCTGAATAAATTATACCTCTTCTTAACTGACATTCTTCAGCGACAAAGAAAAAGCAGTGGTGATCAAAAGCCCTCTCTCTTTCCAGAGCACATCCTGACACGAGATTTCCAAACCAGGACAGAGACAATTTTAAACTCACTGAGGCTTAATTAGGACTATAAGCCTGTGGGTGATTTCTTATACATCACACTTAACTAAAGGCAGGAAGCAGTACATAAGCTCAACGAAACAACGCACACAAATACTCATAAATCATATTCTATGTGCTTAAAAATGCCATTAGTAAATATTAACTCCCTGAGATATATGATTTATCGGTAGTGAAACTAGTAGCTTTAATAGTATAAAATTGCACAGGGCTTTTTAATATAAACCACTGTGATGTTTTCTAAAGTTATGGTACATTATAGAAAGCCACTGGAGGGGATTCTGAAGCAGTAAACCCTAAAATTCAGTTTACTTACCCTTTGACCTTTGAGCTCTTTTTTCCTGGTTGCCGTGGTTCCTGAGAAGAGGCAGGGTCTCTTGGCTCAGCCGGCTGGTCTGCATCTTGATTGGACGCTGCTCCAGCAGGGGCGGGGCCAGATGATGGGGAAGCAGAACTTGCCTTGAGGGTTTTTTGTAGGTTTGATACCTAAATAAAGAGGTGAGAAAAAAAGTTGTCATTGAATCCTGGAGCTGTCAAAGTGAAATAAAAATTAACTCTTTAGATATACAGTGAAAACAGTATACTCTATACTGTCTACTATAAAAATAAATATATAGTAAACACTTAAAACAACACTATGCTGTATACTAACATAACCGATAAATATTTTATTTTGCATTTCTATCTCATTTTTGTGTAAAAATGTCTTAAAGGGCCATGACATGACACATGCTTTGCTTTTGTTTAATCAAGCTCCAAAAACAGCTTGTTTGGATATTGTGGGATTCGTAACATACAGGCAAATATATTTGCGTATGACCGCTGCCAGAACAAGAGGTTAAAGAATAGTTATACATCATTGCACCATATGCCCCACCTACTGGCGTTCAGTCGCTTAACAGGTGACTTTTTGTGCTAAATAATTTATTAACATTATAACTGAACCTTAAGGAACATTAAAATAGCAAAAAATCCATGTCGTGACCCCTTTAACTTTTGGCAGTTCAATCACAAACTAAGCACATCTATTCTGAACATAGCCTTTATATACTTAAAAATGTTTAATTTAACATTTAAACATAAAACTGCTTTTATATCTGGGTCGATGAACTAATGCTTATTTTTTGTTTGCAAATCATATACAAAATGACTTGAATATACTTCTTCAGTGACTAACATGCTTTAGATTCCTGAGTTGACATTCATTTTGATATTGGGGGGGGGTGGGCCTCAAAGTAAAAAAAGAAAAAAGAAAAAAAAGAGTCAGGGTGATGCAACTGTCCTGAAATCATAATGAAGAAAAAAGCTTCAAAAGAATGAATTTCATAGTTTTCAAAGTAGTTTGGCACAATTTTTATTATTTATATCAAATATATATCTATATATTTATATCTATATCTAACTTTCTATCTATCTATCTATCTATATATATATATAGAAAGAGAGAGAGAGAGAGATAGACAGATATTTAAGTATTGATAAATATCAAATGTATTCTGAAACCTCGAAAATAATGATTAAATGTGTACACTCACTTATATACAAAGTGTAAGGGAAATATAAAATTTTTACTTTTAACATGACTTTTGTTACTTTTTAACTTGACATCGCATTACATTACATTTAAGGGTCATTTGAAACACCAAATGATATTAAAAAATGTCAAAATCACACGAGTACTTTTTCTTTCTTCTTTATCACAGACATTATATCATACTGTATGTCACGTAGGACGGATAAAGATTCACACACAAACCTCTGTTTCCACTTGAACTTTGACCTTGAGCTGGCTTTCTCTGTACTGATTGGCTCTTGACACCTGCTCCTCAATGCCACACAGAACTGCTTCACAGCCTGCACACCTGGGAGAGACAAACACACAAAATATTTAATACCACCAGCCAGGCATCCAGCAGCAGAATCAATCACTGCATACTGACACAAACACAAATACGAGCTTACCACTCCTGCAGTGTGTTGGCAATGTTGGGTAATTCGTTGGGGCCCAGGTCTCGACCTATACTGCAATCTACCTCGACCTGCTGGTTCCTCTGGTCCAGTTTCCCATGGATAATGTCACTGTAAACAGCCTCGATCAGCAGGTCTTCCAGCTCACGCACATTCTTCAGCTCTAACTGCTGGAGCAGTAGTGAATACGGCAGACACTATCCAGAGAAAGGGGTTGGGTTTTTTTAAAGCTTTGTTTCTTATGAATTGTATGCTCTGGGGTAAGTTAAAACTCCTTATTTGTCCTAGTAATATTACAAAGTCTTGATAAGAGAACATTGGTTTAGTCAATCATGCAGTCAATAACACTAATAGCCCATACTGTTAACAGCTGTGTGCTTATCATAACGGAACTCATTAAAAACAGTGCTAATAAACCCTCAGTCGAGAACGGATGAATCACTACCTTTAGATTGGAGGCCAGGCTGATGATTGACAGGTGACGGAGTTTGTTCTTCTGGGCGGGTGTGAGTTCAGGAAGTGAGGCTGCCCTCTCTAAATGGCAGACATACATTAAATTAACATACATTATAACCATCCGCACAGCCGGGAGGAAAACAACTGATTACATTAAAGCCCTGGTAAAATCTGCAACAGAACATGGGCCAGAGACTCGCGCTTCCCCCTCACAGGAGTTAACTTATTTAGCGAAGCATAGGGCAGCATATACAGTCTCATTCTGAGTCAGAGCAGGGAATGAACCTGCCGCCCCAGGGGGCCAATATCTGGTCAGATCATTTGTTGTCATGGTTACCTTTATAGTCGCAGTAGGTTCCATACGCAAAAAGATTGAGAAGCTGGTACACTGGAGCGTGGGGACCCGTCTCCAGCTAGAGAGAGGGAAAGTAAAGTGCAGACAATGATTGATATGACAAAGTGTTGAAGTATTTTGTGTTGAGCAGGTAAACACTTTAGCTGGGCTCTGTAGGAATGACGGTGCGATACACAAGTACTCTGGAATCTCTGTGCAATATGTGGCAGAGAAACGTGCATGTAACGCACTGATGATGACATCGATTTGTTTTTATTACAGCACTCCTAACAAATATCAATATAATGATATGTAACGTAATTATATATATATATATATATATATATATATATATATGTTATGTTCGAAAGTCTGGAGTCTGTACTCTTTTCCCTGAAAGAAAGAAATACTTTTATTCAGCAAAGACACTTTAAAATGATCAAAAAGACATTTATAAAATAACAATAGATTCTATTTCAAATAAATGCTTTTCTAGTCAAACAGTCATGAAATAAATGTAGCATATTTTCCACAAAAATATGAAGCAGCACAATGAATGTTTCTTATGTAGTAAATCAGCATATTAGAATGATTTCTGAAGGATCATGCGACACTGAAGGCTGGAGTAAAAGCTGCTGGAAATTCAGCTTTGCCATCACCAGGATAAATTACTTTTTAAAATGTCTTGAAATAGATAACAGTTCAATTGTACTAATATTTCATGTTTTTATATGGATCAAATAAGCATGTGAGACTTCTGTCAAAAACATAAAAAAAACCCACAAACATTTGAATGGTAGTATATTACAAAATTTCAATTTAATACATAATATCTTTATAAATGCATTCTGACCTCAAAAATATGGAATGCTCTGAATGGGCAAAAAAACAAAAAACAAACTTGGAATGGCAACCTGACTGTTTGAATGTGAATCAAACCATAAAAAATGTGATTTCAGACTTTAGATTGATCAGATGCCCTGTGTACACTTGTTTTTTGATATCCCATTCAAATTAAATTTGTGTAATATGCTCTTGAAAACTTTTCAAGAGTATACTACACTAATCGGATTTGAATGGGATATACAAAAAATTTAATTTGGTTTTAGACACCGTGGCGAAACACATCAAGAAAGAAAACAAAACAGCTCTGTGCTTGAACAGATGATTAATCGCCTTGACATTAAACAATAACACACCAGCGCTGCCATTTAAAATAATTACGTTTGACACAGAACTCATGTAAAGTCATCAAGTCAAACTGAAATAGATTTTTCAGCAAAAAAAACTCACCTCGCGGACGTTGGGCAGTTCTAGTATGTCTGAGAAAACATAGAGGCCTGGGGTTTCCAGTAGAGAGCTGATGGCCTGAGCCAGAGCTGAACCTGAGAGAGACAGCATCTGATCCACCTCCATCTGACAGAAAGAGAGTTTAAACAACTCAGATCCCAGATTCTGAAAGCATGAGGTAGATATTCAAAGCTAAAAAAACAAGTTTCATAGATACAGAGGACTATGTTCAGACAAAATGCAAAAGCTGTTCTTATTAAATCTGTACTTGCAAGCCTCAATAACTTGTGTACAATAAACACATTTCATTGGGCTTGTTAAATTACTGTTGATCCACAGCAATATGCTTTTAGGCGACACTTTGATGCAGGAATTTAATATGACAGGTGGCTCGTGGTAAAAATAACTACATTATCAGGGCGAAGTTATGCATGATGCACTTTCATGATGATTAAAAACAAGGCTGCCAAGTGCACTAGAAGATTACAGCTCTGAGACAGCCAGGAAGAGATGTATTTAAATGCACTTGACACAATGAGATTATTTAGGAGACTACAAATGATAACTAACACGCATGCATGTAGAATAACAACACATTTGAAAACAAGCAATGTTGTATTAATGAACAAAAGTGTTAATTTCGTTCCTCGACAAAGTTACTAGGTTTTAGTACATGCATTCATATTCTTACCGTACGTTTACTTTATTAACTGGAGCCTAAAAGCATTGTGTGTGGTTTAATACTAATAAACATAAGTTTAAGAGAATAAACTAGTCAGCTCATGCTCAGTGTTCAGCACCCGGTATGAAGCACATCAACACACCAGCAGCTAGGCCTTGCCGTTGGTAAACTATGGTCTTACGTAAACACACATCGTTATATACTTTGCCAAGTACGTTTAAATGTTTAATATTAACATGCGACCGCATTTTGCGTGGTGAAACGTGCAGAAAAAGCGGTATATTTACCTTATTTATAAAGACTGAGGTTGTTTGTGTCAACTGTGGTGCCACTGATACTTCCGTTAGCAAGCGTGCTGCGACAGGAAAACGTGCTCTCTGATTGGCGGTGAGGTAGAGGGGTGGGCGTGACCACAGAGCGATTGCGAGAGTGAGCGGATACACATTGCCACCGCGTGGTTAGTGATTACGAAGTTTGGAAAGAAATAATGACATTTAGGCTATATTAAATTTGTTTACAAAACCAATATGCATTTAGATTAAAACATTTATATATTATTATTTATTTTTACATAAATGCAGTCAGCTGTGTCCAGAAGTTTGATGTATCTGAAGAGGAGTTGTGTGAAGACACAGAATAGATTAAAACAAATTTTCTAACTTTTATGTAATATCATGATCGTGTTTTGTGTTATGTTTTATTTCGAATTCTTCTTGTACCCTTCTTAAATCAACCTAAATGGTTTGATGGTCTTTGCTGGCTTGAGCTGGTTTCCCCGACTGACCAGCTGAAAAGTGCCTGAAACCTTTCTAAAACCAGCCAACAGACCAGCAGGACCAGGCTAGAAGACCAGTTGAGACCAGCAAACCTGCTTAGACTCATTTAAGATTTTATCTTTTCCCAGCAGAATGGTTATTGCAAAAAGTGCCTGGATAATTTCCTAGTTTGATTGCATAATACTTAAAATCTTTTTCTTTTTTCCCCCCCTTTGGTGCCTGAGGTAAACGGGTGATGATGAGAGGAAAAAACATTATTGTGCAATGCTTTAAGAGTCCCAAATCAAAAACACACAAACTAAACTGAACCTGAGAATTCCCATTTCACTGTTTATTAAAAAGAATGAAGGCAATAGAAAAATAGAGTTACATTTTTATACATTTTCTCTTCAAATCAAATGTTAATGGTGATAGGATCCATCTCGCAGATTCGTTTGTAACTGAAATCACAGGGCACGTCAAACCACGTTTTGGAGCGCGAGTCCAGCACTGCGCAGTCTTCTCCATGAATCCCAGCTGACTGGTGGTTATTGGGCTCTTTATCCCATTCACTCCAGAACCTACAGAGAGCAGCAGAACAATCAGGAAAACATGATATTTATACCACCTCAGAGAAACCAATTTGCATTTAAATAACCACCAATGCCTCGACTGTCACTGACTTTTTTTAGACAAATTCCTGCTTTGGTTTTACTTTTTCTTTAAAGATTTTTTTTTAACATTTACATTTAGTCATTTAGCAGATGCTTTTATCCAAAGTGACTTACAGATGAGGACAATGGAAGCAGTGATATGCAAACATACATATTCAATTATTTTTCAGAAACAAGGACCCCCAAATATGAAGGGACATAAAATATAAATGTAGCTATAGGCTATATTTTTATGTTCAGCTCTATATAAGTGACCCAAGACCACAAAACCAGTAATAAGGGTAAATTTTTTTGATTTATGTCATCTGAATGCTGAATAAATAAGCTTTACACTGAAATATGATTTGGTGGGATAGGGCAATATTTGGCCGAGATACAGCTATTTGAAAATCTGGAATCTGAGGGTGCAAAAAATATTGAGAAAACTGCATTTAAAGTTGTCCAAATGAAAATCTTACCAATGCATATTACTAATCAAAAATGAAGTTTTGATATATTTACGGTAGGAAATTTACAAAATATCTTCATGGAACATGATCTTTACTTAATATCCTAATGATTTTTGGCATAAAAGAAAGATTTATAATTTTACAAATATACCCGTGCTACTTATGACTGGTTTTGTGCTCCAGGGTCACATATATACTGTGTGAGGAAAAAAAAGTATACATGATACTAAAGCAATTGGCTTAAATATTATCTGAAAAATATTTTTACACAAATTTTAGAATGAATGAACAAATGAATGAATGAATGAAAAAACAAACAAACATATAAATAAATAAACAGGGAAGTTTAGCAAGTTAAAGGCGACAGCAGTGAAGAAAAGCTCTGTAGAAAGGTACAACACAAATAAAAAATAAAAACTATTAATGCATTAAATACATGTATGTACATTGAAAATGTGAAAACCCCTAATCGGTATTATTTTTGTTCAGATTGTCTGTATGTGTGTGTGTGTGTGTGTGTGTGTGTGTACCTACTTAACCATATTTTAGGGACGAATATGTACCCAAAAGTGAGCTAAACCTGACTTGGAGACATCATTATTTGTAAAACTGGTATTAAAATAAAGTAAACAATTTTTTGAAAATGAAAATTGTAAAAATGCTGAATGTTTTCTGTAAGGGGAAGGTTTTGGTGTAGGTTGAGTAAACAGTTTGTATAGCATAAAAAACATTAAACCTATGGAATGTCCCCATTTAGATAGCTAAGTAAAACGTGTTTGTGTGTGTGTGTGTGTGTGTGTGTGTGTGTGTGTGTGTGTGTGTGTGTGCGTACGTTCTATTAACCACCGTATTGTCCACCCATTTCCACACTCCCTCAGTCTCAATGTCTGATAAACCAATCCAGAAATGATAGTCAAATCCACCACGATTGCGTGCGACACTTTCAAGTGTGTGCTGTAATAAAAACGAAAATATATCAATATATCAGCCATATTGACTGAACATAATTTCGTCTTAAAGTTTTCATCTTGCCCAATCACAAACACTGCCACACACTTACATGTTGTTGGTGGCTGTGCAGTATAGTCAGATGGCCGCCCATAGACGCGCAGCTCTCTTTGCTGTGCTGCCAGTCAAGTTTATCCTCACTAAAGAAATAACACCTCCCTTCTAAATGCAGCCAGTCTTCTGGGCATGGCCTACATTTGATCACTGGAGAGGATAGATATTAATGAATGAAAGCGTGAAAGGAAGGGAGAAAGAAAGAAAAAAATAACAAAATAAGTTTTACCCTTGGACATTAAACGTTATTCAAAGATAGGCTGTACATACACAAATATTTTTGTTTCCTCACCCGGTTTTGAACAAGTATTTCCAAGGGTTGTGTATTCAGAGCAAAGGCGGGAGAAACGCTCCTGCATGGCGGTGAGTTTGAGAGTTAGAGACGCAGTCTCAGGTTCCTCATTTTTGACTGGCAGCACAGCGACAGATGATCTGCGACTGTTTACCACTGCAGAGAGACAGAGTTTTATATATCAATATTTTAACCTAACAGCCGTGCAAAGACTTCAGACACCATAATGTTTTTGGTCTTAAATAAATTTATAAGTTACCAGCTAGCTATCAGCAAACCAGCTATTTATTATTGTTGCCTATCAGGGATATTTAGAATTTATATTAAGAATTAGGTCTGTGTGTATATCCTGATGCTGAATACAAAACATTTAACCAGTCAATAGCAAAAAAGGCTATTCTATTCTATTCTATTCTATTCTATTCTATTCTATTCTATTCTATTCTATTCTATTCTTATGTAGAGATATGCAGTATATTGTACAATATCACATTTTTGGCTATACTATAAAATTTTATTTATCGGTATTTGTCAATATTGTTTATACTTATTTTCTTTATTTTTGTTACATATAGATCACCTTTGCCATCATCCAATGCTTACCTAAATTTAGACTATTAAAAACACTATTAATTTAATAACACGGTTAAATATAATCTTCAGCAATTCTTATTCTATTATACTTTTCTGATGCCTAAATTGATTTTCACTGTATTCATAATGAGTTATTTAATTGTTTTAATGTTTTAATTTTAATTATTCATATTTGTATATCATTTCAATATTTAGACAGAATATTACAGAATTTTAATATCAGCATATCAGTATATCGCAAAAGTTTAATATCCACGCATCCCTAATTCTATTCTATTCTATGGATACAAAATATATGGTACCATATCGCTTATTTTGCTATATTATAAAAATGTATTTATCAGCATTTGTCAATATTGTTTATACTTATTTTCTATGTTTTTGTTACATTTAGATTACCTTTGCCACCATAAACACCCAATATTCTAGTACATTAAAATTTTCTGATGCCTAAATTCATTTTCAGCATATTTATAATGAGTGATTTAATTGTTTAATTATTTTAATTGTACTTATTTATATTTGTATATCATTTCAATATCTAGACAATATTTTTCAGAATTTTAACACCTGTATATCAGTATCTCCCAAAACTGTAATATCCATATTCTATTCTATTCTATTCTATTCTATTCTATTCTATTCTATTCTATTCTACAAAATATCAGTACCATATTTGATATTGGCTGTGTATCCTCATTTCCCACTTTAATAACAATTATTAATTTAATGAAACTTTTAAATATATTCTATAGCAAACTTCAAAATAATTGTGAAGGTATGAATTTAATAACACATTTAATAATTAAATAATCACATTTAAATAGCAATTTTCAAACTGAATATATATTTTTTATACTGTACATTAGACATCAAAACATTATAGAATGTTGTGATGTTCAAATTTAAAATGTGTTTTTAGTTTTTGGTGCTTTGTTTTTTAATTTATTTAGAGAAGATAGAATTTTAATATTTGCTTATCAGTATTGCTCATCATTTTGATATTGGTGTATCTTTAGTCTAGTCTCTTCTATTCATTATGAAAACCTTTGCACAGAGTTGCACAAGAGGCTAGCTTACGTGCATAATGTGTGTTTACTTACAGAAAACGCCAAGTACAATGTTTACACAAACTGAGGTCAATAGAGCAACGAGCAGTACAAGAGAAGCCTGCCCCCTCAAACACTTCGCCCCTTTGTGAACACCTGATGAAACACAAAATTATCGTCAAATTAGTTGATTATTACGCTGACTTGTCCCACATTTCTCTACATTTCTCTTCCACTCCCCCCTCAAGTTCACACACTCACATACACACACATACATTACCTTGTTTGCCCTGCGGTGTGAGTATAGGTCTGTTTCCACTATGAGAGGTATCATCTGTGAACTCTTGTAAACTGGTGTAATTTTCAATATTTTCCATTTTTAAACAAAAAGTTCAGTGAAATTGTCAAACACCGTCTTCTTTATTTAACAACAGAGCTTCTGTCTGACAAGAGTAATGTTTTTATCTTCTAGTCCTGTCCTCCAGACCTTGAGGAAGAGAGCAATCAAAAGAGAGCTTCCCTGGAAGAAATTAAGAAGAGAAAGTTCTTCCTGAGAGTTTCTGTTCAGACTTGTATGAACTGCTCCTTTTCACAGCTCACTGGGCTCTAACTTTTATCCCCCGTTGTCTCCCTCCTCCAGTGTCTGTGATCACGTGCACATTTCAGGGCTGCTAAAGGGTAAACACCGACAGGATGAATTAGAGGAGAGCTGGTTATGCAATACTGAACTTTTCACCATGCCCAGAACAACCCATTTTTTTCAGTGAGTCAGTAGATCATTCCAGCCAATAAAAAGAACAGTGTTTTCATGATAGTAAAATTATTTTGTTGTTTCCCCCCGCATGTATTCCTGTAAAATATTTCATACTGAACATGTTGGGAAATCCATCTGTACACAAAACATCAAAACAAGTTTTGTGTTTAACTTAACATTAAAGATTTACGTAATTTACGTGGAGCCTACATTAACAGAAACCTAATTAATAAGAAGTGAAACATATAATTAGGCTTTGAATTCCCTTTTCTGGGAAATCTGACATCTAATTATTGAAGTAATTACAGACATTCTTTTCAACCTGTTCACAGAAAAGCAGTTTGGGAGGGGGAATTATGCTAAATACAAAATAATAAACTAATCATATAAATCTGCTTAGTTAAGATAGGAAAAGTGCAAAACTTTTAAAAGGGTGGTGGGGTTTTTCATATCTTTTGTTGTCATTCCATTAGAAAAAAAAAATCAGTGGTCAGGGCTGAACATGTCAGTCCTCTGTTGTGTGTCTTGTGTTCCCGCCCTCTTGTGTCCTTATTTGGTCACGTTCCTGTCCTTGTTAGATGTGATTATTAGTTAATTCTCGTCCAATTGTGTTTAGTCATTATCTGTTATTGTCATGTGTATTTAGTTCATGCCTGTTTAGTTAGATTTTGTCTGGTCTACTCGTTACTCCCCTGTGTTCCTGTGTGTGTGTCCCAGCCTTGCCTTTTCTGTTTTGAATTCATTAAAGACTGTTATTTGAGTTATATTTGAAATATTTAGCAGATTCTCTTGTGCAACTCTCAGAGACTGATGTGGTAACATACTGTGAAGAAAAAAAATGAACCAAAAGCATGACTCGGGCTATTGATCAATCCATGACTCAGAATTGATGTTAATTCATCTGGCCTGGTTACATGTGACACTGCTGTTTTTCATTAAAGACTGCCAGAGCTCTGTACTGTGAAAGTGAATTTATTGTTGCTTTTCTGTCTCCATATTCCAAAAGAGTTTAAATTTTCCCACTCCTCTATTTTTCCGGTTATGATTTGAGCCATTCCCCAGATAGGAGTCACTTTATCATCACTTTGAGATAGGAGTGCAAAAAAAGGACATTCAATGAATCAAGAAAAGAAAAACAGAATAAATGCATTTTATGAGACAAAACTGGATTGACTTTTTAAAAGAATACCCTTGATTCTCATTCATGCTTTTGGGTATGGCTAATTTAGATACATTAGTTAAACAGAATCACTGTGTTTGCTTGTGACTTCATTCCTTCTTTCACAGAAAATCCATTTTCATTCCACTGCTGTGGATAAAGAGCTTTTCTGTGCATTTCAAGAATTACAGAACTAGAAGATATATTAGGACAAATTGTTTGTGATTTGTTGCTTCTCAGAAAAGTGTCTGCTAATTGAGTACGTGTAAATGTGAATGTAAGACTTTAAATTGCAGTAGTTTGTATTGATTTTTCACCCTATATATAAAGTATATATATATTATGTCATGTACAGATATACCAACAGGACAAATGAAGTAATGTTATTTTTATATGACCTAGAAAGTGCTCAGTCATTCTCAGTGCAGACTGCACACATGGTTCTGTCTCTTGCAGCTGTTCGTTTATCCTAAAAAAGTCTGCATGGCCTCTGCATTCCTTTTCCATGTCTCCAGCTGTTTCTTCACTTCCTCTTCCTGCTTTCTCAAAAACAGCTGCATCTCCCCCAAATCCACAAGAGATCTGTTCTGAGAGCAATACTACTTCTACTCTACTACTACTACTACTACTAATAAATAGTTTTAGCTTAATCCATACATTTTCAGTGGTTTGTGCCATATCATTCAGTTCTTTGTTGTCTTTGGCAAAAAACTCCAGTCCATCCTTCAGCACGTCCTTTAAGATAAAAAGACTCCAGCAGACATCCATAAAATGTCATTACATGCTCCTAAGCTGAATGCATTCAATTCTACAAGCTTTGTGACATTTTGAAAAGCAGGGAGTTGAAAACATTTGATTTTTTTCCTCCTCTAATCACTTATCACGGTAACACTTTACAGTAAGGTTCAATAGTTAACAACATTAGTAAACATGAACTAAGAATAAACAATACTTTACAGCATTTATTAATCTTAGTTCATGTTAATTTCATCATTTGCTTATTGCATTATTAAAATCACAAGCTGTGTTTGTTAACATTAGTTAATGCACTGTGAACTAACATGAATAAACAAGGAACAACTGTATTTTTATTAACTAACATTAACTAAGATTAATAAATAGTGTAATGTTGCGTTGTTCATTGTTCGTTCATGTTAGTTAATACATTAACTAATGTGAACAAATGACAGCTTATAGTAAAGTGTTACCCTTATCACTTTCAGTTTTAAAAAAAATGTTATCAAAGTTTTCCTCCACCTACCAAACCCTAAAAAATCCTAAAATACTCAAACTATTAGTACTGTTATTACTATATACAGGTGCATCTCAATAATTGTTGAATTGTTGGCCTTCTGGAAAGTATGTTAATTTACTGTATATGTACTCAGTACTTGGTAGGGGCTCCTTTTGCTTTAATTACTGCCTCAATTCGGCGTGTCATGGAGGTGATCAGTTTGTGGCACTGCTGGAAAATGAAATCAGCATCTTTAAAAAGCTGGTCAGCAGAAAGAAGCATGAAGTGCTCCAAAATCTCTTGGTAAACGGGTGCAGTGACTTTGGTTTTCAAAAAAACACAATGGACCAACACCAGCAGATGACATTGCACCCCAAATCATCACAGACTGTGGAAACTTAACACTGGACTTCAAGCAACTTGGGCTATGAGCTTCTCCACCCTTCCTCCAGACTCTAGGACCTTGGTTTACAAATGAAATACAAAACTTGCTCTCATCTGAAAAGAGGACTTTGGACCACTGGGCAACAGTCCAGTTCTTTTTCTCCTTAGCCCAGGTAAGACACCTCTGTGGTTCAGGAGTGGCTTAACAAGAGGAATACGACAACTGTAGCCAAATTCCTTGACACGTCTGTGTATGGTGGCTCTTGATGCCTTGACCCCAGCCTCAGTCCATTCCTTGTGAAGTTCACCCAAATTCTCAAATGGATTTTGCTTGACAATCCTCATAAGGCTGTGGTTCTCTCGGTTGGTTGTGCATCTTTTTCTTCCACACTTTTTCCTTCCACTCAACTTTCTGTTAACATGCTTGGATACAGCACTCTGTGAACAGCCAGCTTCTTTGGCAATGAATGTTTGTGGCTTACCCTCCTTGTGAAGGGTGTCAATGATTGTCTTCTGGACAACTGTCAGATCAGCAGTCTTCCCCATTATTGTGTAGCCTAGTGAACCAAACTGAGAGACCATTTTAAAGGCTCAGGAAACCTTTGCAGGTGTTTTGAGTTGATTGGTATGTCACCATATTCTAATTTGGTGGGTTTTTGTTAAATGTGAGACAAAATCATCACAATTAAAAGAACCAAAGATTTAAACAACTTCAGCCTGTATGTACTGAATTTATTTAATACATGAGTTTCACAATTTGAGTTGAATTACGGAAATAAATGAACTTTTCCACAACATTCTAATTTTTTGAGATGCACCTGTAGATTGTTCTCAAATCATTTCACATACAATACTGTGTGAAAAAAATAGTATGCTGTGTTTTTATGTTGTTGTTTTAATTTTGTCATTATTTATTTTCTTCCTATTTTTAATCAACATTTTTCTGTACCCCCAGCATCACTTCAGATGTTGTCAGATTTATAGGGGGCCTGATCCGCATAGGATCAACTTTTTTTTAAAGTAAGAAATACAGTTTAAACATGAGATACCACATCAAATGACATTATGTTGGACAAGTTGTTTATTTTGTTAGATTGTGCTGACATCCTGTCAGCAAATATACATTTTGTCTGGTACCCAAAACGTGTTAGTTTTGTCTGGTACTCAGAATCAGAGTTTTTGTCTAGTACCCAAAATATTATCTTCAGCCCAAGAGGTAGACTGAGGAAGATTTATAACAATAATCACAATTTATACAACAATTACTATGCACTTAAAATGTGGTCAGATGTAGTGTTCTGGGCCCTTACAGGAGGGACTTACAAATATTACAAATGTCTTCCTCATCTTTGAATATGCCAGTTAATACATGTGTCATGAAACACTCACGGACTCCATGAAAGATCCACGTGTAGCATTTACTAAAGTAATCCACAAGACACAGAACAATTCTCCCACAAACCAAAACTCAGTCAGCATCTTATATATACAGGTGAGCTAAAAGGGTAATCACCCACACCTGGAGGCAATGAGGGTTGATAGTCCAGGTGATGGGAGTTGGAGTCCAAGGGAAACAAACAATAGTTCAAAAGAGTGCCCTCTGGTGGCTAACATGGGCACACCAACAGGCGTCTGTGACATGAGGAGCTTTTGAAGGACTCTTTCCCCACATATGAGCAAAAATCCCTGTACAAACATTTATTTTTTTTTAAAAAGTAAGAAATACACACCAACTTCGAGTTTAAACATGACAAACCACATCATATAACATTATGTCTAGTCACCAAAACTGTATTACTGTAACAGCCTAGGCAGACTGAGGAAGATTTATAACAAAATTGATTTATAACAATAATCACAATTTATACAATAATTATAATTTATATCAAAATGAATAGGATGACCAGACTGTTTCTCAGACTAAATGGTTTATAAATGTAACTTATAATTCAAAGCAGGTTTAGTAAATGGAATGTTTCATTTCTATATAAATCTATTTATCTCCACACCACACTGTGCGAAGGAGAGTCATATTGTCTGCATTGCAAAATACAACCTGACGTTTCTCACTGTCCACATAAACCCCGACTCTGCTGGGTATAGTCTGAGTGACGATTGGGGTTTCTTCACCTGCCCTTACAGCATACAGTCTGTTATTCTTTACAGAAAGAGATATGTTCTCAAAACATTTAGAAAACAGTGTCTGCCAGACAGAACCTTTTTTCTCCTTTGGGTAATATCTAACTGTAAGTCCATGTTCCCATCCTGCTTCAGCTCCTACGTCAACCTCCCAGTACACCTGACCAGGCTGTATGTTCTCCACATAATTGTCCTTATAACCATTGTGAAACTTCTGGAATTTGGCAAAGTAATCTTCCTCTTGAGACCGCAGATGGCTATCTTTTCTGATAGTCAGTTTCAGGTCTTTGTCTATTGTAGATGTATCTGATAGGCCTAAAGAAAAATGGATTACAGGAAACAAACATTCTCCAAATTAATGAAACTTAATATATAGTAGAAAACTCATATTTACATAAATCTGATGACCTATAAAGTGTAACAACAGAAACTGCATGGGCAAGAAACAAAAATTTTTAAATTATGTAAAACATTACTATGTGAGGTGTTGCTTTAGACTCAACTCACCTTGTTTAACAGAGCCTAGCATGTCTCTCCAAACAATTAGTGGCAGGTCAGTTTCATAAGGGCCAAGGGTGAAGTGGTCAGAAATCACTCGCATATCATCATGTCTTGACTTAAATCTGTAGAATATAATTGTTTCAAATGTTTTTAAGCCACACTGAATGTAAGAATCTAAGCTAAAGACTTTTTTTTTTTAAAAATTATAATTTGTGAGATTTTATTAAATAAAATAAGGTCTGTGGTTAACACGAGGTCAAGATATTTTCATGTTTTATTCTAAGACACACAATGTGAATATGGTGTAGTTCATTTATAGCCTAGCTTTTTATTCTGGCAATTTATTTACAGATTACTGATTTTGTGGTGGTCTAATAGGTTTGCATAATTTAAAGCTAAAAAAAAACAGATTATTTTTCATTGAATCCTTGAATCTGGTTGGCTGACAAATTTTCTAAGATAGATGTGCTTTGACTGCCATTCAAGGGCGTAGTTTTGGTTTGAACATTGGGGGGGTTGAAGTGGACCCTGGGTCAGGCTCCCTCTTAAGGTTTATTTATTTGTTTGTTTGCTTAAATGTTTATTTTTGTAAAATGGTGTTTTGTGATATCCACCACACATGCAAAGTTGGTTGATAGCGTAACTGCAATAAAGTAATAGGCTAGTTAACAATTACTTGTTTATATAGGAAATATAATGTATTTTATATTATTTAGACACTTAGGCTATAGTTTGACAGAATGTTCTAATTCATCACGCCGTGGGAAGTCAATCTACCGTAACATTTTCTTATATTGATATTGTTTATTTCTTACTCCTTAACAGTTCACGAGGCTCTTAATGATTTAATCTATGCCATCATTGGAGTATCTGAAGGCAGATTTTTCCATCACTCATCATTAGAACCCATCGGCTCTCGACTTGTACTTGCTCTTATGAAAAAGTACCATAGTTCTTAACTGTAGCATCTGTTATAATAAGGCTAGCCTATTAATCATTACCAGGCCGATAATGACTTTTTTATTCATCTATATTGCATTTGTTATGAGAAACAACAGTCTTTAGAAACAATAGCTACAACATGCCACAGTTGTAATATAAATCTTCAGGGAAAAATCTATTCCCTTAACAGATTATCTATTATATATTCTACAAGTTAGACAAAATTTACCACAATAAATAAGCCTACAGTAAAACGTGATAAATTATAGTAAAGGTGGCCATGAGTAGTTTAAAAATATTTTAATATTATGTTAGTGCTGGTGCAAGATTGTTTTCTCCTTTTTTCATCAGTCTTTTTAGTTTGTGCCTTTTTTTAGATAATGTTCGACTTACTCCATTGCATTTTAAAGTGGCAGTTTCTCAATAGAATTCAAATAGATACATATTTTACCATCAGCTTCGCGATAGGAATGGCTCGCGCAAATCTTCTCCCACTTCTCGAGCGCGCTGGTGAACGCGCACCGAGTATAGGGTGATTCGGCGCGCCGCTCGTGCACAATTAAAAGAGCTGCGCTTCAGTCAAGTTGTGCTGATAAGCGCTCCGTTCGGTTCTTACGTGAAGTTAGCGCTTATAAAAGCGCCGAAGGCGCGATTCAAATAATTAATAAGTGGCCTGATTCTAAGTTTCCATTAACCATGGTATAAATATTGGGGGGGTTGTACTTGCTAGTTTTGGTTATTGGGGGGGGGGGGGGGGGGGGGTTATCATGTCTTCCCTGCTGAAAAAAAAACAATAGAACCCTGCCCAAAACACAATAGAAAATGTAATGTTTTAAATGGTTATAATGGGAATTGTATTGGTTTTAATGGAAACTATAATGGTGTCTACTGATATGTGATGGATTCTATTGGTGGGGGTGTTAAATCCTATTGGAAAAATGCCCAAAACACACTACAAAAAGGAATTTTGTAATGGTTTTACTGGAAAAAGATAATGGTTTATAATGGTATTTTAATGGAAACCATTGGGATTTCTTTGATGGTTTCTATTGGGCTTCTATTGTTTTTTATTTTTTATTTTTTTTAGCAGGGTTGAGTTTCGGTTTCGTGTCGGGTTCAGACGCGCTCCATGTTCTGTCTTGTTGTGTGAGCGTGCAGTCTCGAATTCGCTCGTCCGTGCGGTTTTCTGTCCGTGTGTGTTGTGTTTTGTGTCCAGAATTTTCTTGTCATCTTGTGGTGTTTTTCATTGGCTGCGTGCTTTTCATGATGTCATGTCTTGTGTGAACACGTGGTTTATGAGTATTCTCATTAGCTGCATGTTGTGTCCTGTTTTGCACATGGCTAGTGATTTGTTTTGCTTTCCATGTGCTTGTGTTTTTGTTTTGTGTGTGCCATGTGTTTAATTTAATTTAATAATAAAAGTAATCTAATAATAATAATAGGCCTAATAATAATAAGAATGTAACAGGCCTACATTAAATGGAAATGCTAAATCCTCTTAATATTGCCAATTTTTGATGCTTTTGAAAATATCTCTGGCTATCGTCTTCACATGATACCATGCAAATCAGCAGAGGGAGGTTATCGCCCGCAATGCGTGCCTGTGTGGAAATAGTTTTATGAATTGTCGGCACTGTCTATTGTAAATGGTTAGAATTTACCATGTTTTCCTAACAGTTGACATTGAGTGACTGACACTTGATGGTCAGAAAAAAATTACTATATATGTGTAAAAAAAAAAAAACAATGAAAAAAAATAAAAAATTCCAACTTTCTTCCTTTTCTATATTCATTCATAAATTATATTACTTTGTAATTGTCATATTTGGCAGTTGGCATTAGAAGTTATATTACTAATAACAGTGACATATGAGTTTAATACCACAGGAAAAAAGTTAAATATGCCTTCTTCGAAGCTGCTGTATATAAAAAACTGATAGGGGTTCATTACTTTCACTCAATTTAATTAGTTTTTTAGCACCCCCTCTGAACGTTTAAGCCCCCCCCCCCCCCCAGCACCCCCAACAAAAAAAATCCTGGAGCCGCCACTGTTTTCATTCCAAGCTCCTCTGAAAGCTTCTTCACTCTTCAATCCTTGTCTGAGACTAAAGTGTATGCTTTGCCACTTCAAAGCATACACTTTGGAGACAGCTCTCTAGGTCCCATCAACCTTAGTTAAGAGATCAGAATTTAGGAGTGGGCCACCTCTGCCAAACCCACAGTTTCCACATCTCGAAGCAGGGGTGCTATATTGAGCCCTGCATCTGTGACAGAAGGTCTCTACTGGTCAGAATCTCACAAGGAGACCTTTCCAGGAGAGATATTGGGTCCAAGAACCACACTGTGGGATGTGGTACTTTTGGATGCGACATAAGCTTTGCATGCATTTAAAATATCACAATCAGTCAAAACTATTGCCATGAAAAATATCAAACTCTCATATTTAATTTATGCTACTTCTACTTCTGCATAATGGCTGGTTAAGAATAAAAAGCTGAAATATAATTATTTATTGTAACCCATAATGTGTTTCCTCCAAAAGTAATCCATCCATTCATACATAGTCAATAAGTGAAATATGATCTTACAGTCTTGCTATAATACAGAAAGCACAAAGTGAATGCAGCCAAACAGACACCTACAGGCTTCACACACAAATTAGAAGTTAATTACAACAAATTGTGACAGTCGTATTGCCGTCAGCATCTTAAGTGCATACACATTCACAATATTGAGGACAACAGGCAAAGCAGGCAAAAAATGTATGTGAAAATGCATTTTACATCTTACTTGGTTGGCAGAGCAGACTTGATGCCTTTGTTCTCACTGAGTGAGATTGTATCAACCAAAGGGAAACCTTTTTCACTCCACCACTGAAAACATTAGAAACTGTTTAGAAGCTTAATGAAATCTACCATGCAATTTCTGATAAATTATAGTTCAAATATGGTACTGATATTTGTATTTGTGTTAAGGAAAATAGAATGAAATTACCTCTAAAAACCTCTCAGGTTGGCTCATCTGTAGTCCTGACTCCAATATGGACGCCTGGTTGTTTCCATTTATTTGCAACTTTGATAAAAATGATGCATTTTGCTCCATTGATACTTCGGCACTGCTTGCTTGTCTCTGGAGTTGCCTTAACATTTCTTCCTCCTTTTTCCTCAAGAAGTCATGCATTTTGTTAAACTGAGCATGCATCTTTTCCTCAAGACGTTTGGCTCTTTCCTGTGGATTCACATTATGTGAATAGTAGAAGAAATGTGACTGACAGACAAAAAAGTTGAGCTTGACAGACCAAAAACATGAGGAAACAACAACATAGTAATGTATGTTCATAACCTTACCATAGACTTTGTCATTTCAAGCATCTGACTCAAGATCATGTCGCCCATTTGTTTGTTGTCATGTAAAATAAATCTCATTGCTTCCCTCATAACCTTCTAAATGAACAATAGCAACAACACAACATTTTCATCTCAGTCTCAACACAACATTTTCATCTCAACTGTCGCATCTTATTTGTTTAATTAATAAATAATTAACAACCTGACTGATCTCCATAGCTTCTTTTACAGGCTTGAAACTGTGTCCACCGTGTTTCTCTCCCTCTTTGCAGATGAGGCAAACCAGTCTCTGGTCATTCTCACAGAAAAGTTTAAGTGGCTCCATATGTTCAGAGCATAGCATTTCTTGAGCATTGTTTGGAGACTGTTGACTTGTCTTGGGTTTTTGTTGTTGTAAGACGTCCAGAACATTTCTCAGCACTCGGTTACCTTTAAGATCCTGTCTGGTGAAATTTTGTCTGCATTCCGGGCATTTATGAGCACCTTCGTGTGATTCCAAATAACTTGTAATACACTGTCGGCAGAAAACGTGCTCACAAGGTAAACTTACTGGATCGTTGAAGTCACTCAAACACACTGGACACATGAGGTAGAGAGAAAGTGTCGAAGCCATGTTCAATGAAAATCAGAAAGTTTCACCTGTTGCAGTCAGACTAGCAGACTTTCCTGATGGAACAATGAAGCTGTAATGTTTGTCCAGTCGTTTGAGTCAGATCACACCCTCTCACATCAGACAGCAAAATGTTTTGCATACTTCTGCATTGAATTCAAGAATGCTTAAAAAACCCTTATAAAAACAGTACTGGCAAGAATTTAAAACTTAAGAGTTTAATTCATTAGTATTAGTTAATGCATTGGATGTTATGAACTAAAAAGTTACAACAGTTTTACAGTATTTATTAGGTTACTGTTAATATATAAATATAGACTACTATGATTGTATATTTATATTTGTTTATAATATATTATAACCAATATGACGTACCAATGAATAGCACTGTATTGTAAAGTGTTATCACAGTATCGATGTAGTTTTTTGTTACTCAGTGAAAAACTCTAACTTTATGAAATTTGCTGGACTTTTCTTATAGAATAATCAGCTTAGCTGAGAACTTTGTGTTACAAATGTTGAAAAACAACCATATTTCTCCCTAACTACATTGGGTGATTTTTGTGGGGTGCAAAAAAGTTCAAAATATTTGTTCAGCTGTTATTATAATGGAAAAGGTTGTGAATAGAAATTGACAATGGACCTGTCTTTGCTTAGTACAAGCATTGACTGGAAAGTATTTGTTCCTATACAATACAATCTTAGTCTGTATTCTATATTTTTAAAGGTTTATAGGTGTAAGGTGTGATATTCCGGTTTGGTTACTTTCCGAGTTATATAACCCTACCTAGTTATGCAAACCAAATATGAAACTGAAAGTGTTCGCTAATGAAACAAGCTGTTGGCAGAACACAGCTGAGGAAGGAACCAATAATGCATTCAGCTTTGTCTTTACAAATAAAGTGCTCGGTGTGCTTGAGCGATTTTACCGACCCAGTTACACTTTCTTGCGAACACTCGTTCTGCCGGAAGTGTATCACGGGCCACATGCAGGCCAGTCTGGGACCAAAAGCCTGCCCAGAATGCCAAAGTCCGTACGACGAAGAAAACCTGAAATCCAGCCGTTTATTGAGGAACATGACCTCCACTGTGAGAGAGCACCTTGTCGGGCTGAAAATCGATGAATCTACACCTAAAGAAGGAAAAGCAAGCTTAAAGTTCTCAGAAATGGAAAGGATGTTGATGTGTTCGGAACACGATGAGAAACTTAAACTGTTCTGTGAGACTGATCAGAAGCTGGTATGTGTTATCTGCAGGGATGGAGACAAACATAAAGGACACGTCTTTAAACCAGTGAAAGAAGCTGCACAGATCAACAAGGTAAACAACTATTTATATATGAGTCAAATCTGACTTCGTGATGAAAGCACTGCAGCTTAAAAGCTCCATTCTTGCTTTTAAGTGTCTTTCAACCTATGCTATTTGTGCAATGTTATTCATGGCATAATTAGGTTTCTAAATTTGAATCCCAGGCTTATTTCATTTCAAATATCCAGAGAAGCTTCATTGTTCTCTGTCAGTGCCTGACATGTCTTTTTCTCTAGGGGGAGCTGAAGATTTCTTTGGGTTTTCTTGCCAAAGAAAATGGACAGTTGGATTACATGATCCAACAACAGACAACCGAGATCACCAAAACTGAGGTATCAAAGTATATATGTGTGTGTGTGTGTGTGTGTGTGTGTGTGTGTATTTCACCCCCTTCCCCAAAAAAACTGCTATTATTATCAATTAGTAATTCATGACATTTGTTAAAAAATTTAATAAACCAAATATATTAGGTGACACACACACACACACACACACACACACACACACACACACACACACACACACACACACACACACACACACACACACACACACACAAAAGGGGGTATAGAAATAGCTCCTCAATGTAAGAATGAAAACAAAACAAATCACTAATTTAAAGCCACAATCTATGAATGTTTTTATCTATTTAGGATAAATCCAAAACTTTATCAGCCCGGATCTCTGCTCAGTTTGAAGAAATGCACCAGTTCTTGAGACAAAAAGAGGATGCGGTGAAGAAACAGTTGGAGAAGGAGGAGAAGAAAGTTACAGAATTCATGCAGAATAATCAGTCTGTGATAAACAGACGGTTCATGGAGAACAAAGAGAAGGAGATTATTTTGCAATCGGCCCTGGAGATTGAGCAGCCTGATCACTTTCTACAGGTCACATGTGACCGTTTTATTTTTAAATGGTTTTGTTTTTTAAAAAGGACAGTTTTGTTTTAAAACACAAACAGTAATCACAATTTATTTATAATCTATTAGGATCTATTACAATGTATTACCCTTGAGTTTTCAATTACAGTTATGCTTTACACTGTACATAATAAATAAAGCACATAATATTTGTCTGCAGTGGTGGAATGAAAAAGGATTTCCAATGACAAAGAACATGAAGCAGAAAGCCAACATGACACCATCAAATATCAAGTAAATAAAACACAATGATATTACTGTTATTTAGGTCTAAATGATATCAGTGTGTAGGGTAGGAATTAGGTTTCACTATGCTGACTTTCTCTATAACTTTCAGGTACACATCAAGGGTGAAAGATCTCACCGTGCTTCCTAACTCTCTCTTTCTTGGCCCTCATGAAACTCACCTGCAGTTCTTTGTGTGGAAGGAGATGCTGGGATCCATCAAACCAGGTGAAGTTTATGACAAAACACACGTTGTAAAATTCAGCTAAAGTGAAACAAGATTTGCATTCCTGGAAAATGCCAGCACTTATAAAGAAAAGTGCTAAGGTTTTATGTGGGGTTAAATTTTAGACTTTGGCACTGTGCTTGTAATGATCCTGTATTTGTCTTGTTTTCTGTCAGCTGTGTGTGAGAACTTACTTACTTACGCCAGATCTATTAAATGATTAAAAAATACATTAAATAGTAATACTAATAATACTAATGATCATTTTTTTTAATTAAAAAGTATAAAACCTATTAGAATTCATGAATCAATAAATCAATCAATAAATAAGAAATAATTTAAATATTACATTTTTAAGAACTTGACACGGATTTTTTAAAAGACCCTTTTTTTCTTTTCATTTTCAACATCCTCATCTTTATCATTGACTAATTTGGCAGCTTTTGTAAAGCTAAGACCAATCACAATTCAATATATAATTGCATCAGACATCCTGAAAAATATGCAAATTATAATCACAATGACATATTTAGTCACAATGACATATTTGAATATTTTATTATACATTTTATTAATGAAAATCAGCAAGAGATTTTCAAACTTTAACCATAATTTCGAATGGAGGAAATCTGTACATTTAGTGGTTTGGGGAATTAATTTCAAAAGTTAAATTTTTATGATTATGGGTTTAAAACAAACTGTAACCAGAACGTTGTAATGGTGCGTTCACACCAGACGCGAATGAAGCGTTAAGCGCGAGTGATTTACATGTTAAGTCAATGCAAAGACGCGAATAGACATTCTGCGGCGCGATTCGCGCGAATGAGGCGGCGCGAATTGAGCGTTTCGGGCGTTTGACGCGCGTAACGCGTGATTCGCGCGAGTTGAAAAATCTGAATTTTGGCGAAAACTCGCGCCGCGTTAACCAATCAGGAGCTTGCTCTAGTAGTGACGTGTTTACTACACAGGGAGCGGAGGGAATCCCAAACAACAATGGAGGACAAAATAATCATTGCTGTTTGTGGACACACAGAGCTGTATGATAGCCTACATTTTTGTACTTATACAGAAACAGGAATAAAAAGGATTTTGCTTGGAAGCAAGTGAGGAGGTCGGATAATCTGTTAAATTGTAAAAAAACGCTCTTTATACAATTTGAGCTACATATTGAGACTACAAGCTAGCTAAATTAAGCTTATTCGCCGTATTTGATCCATGTCAGCCATTTCGCAATGAGACTGGAGCCGTTCGCCAGGCAGAAGCCCCTCCCATGACGCGAATTCGCGTCTGTTGTGAAGTGAATGTCACGCGCGAATGAAGCGAATTTCACGCGCGAATGATGCGAGTAAACTAAAAATGTTCAAGCATCCAACTACGCGCGAATAGCGCGATTTATTCGCGCAAGTCGCGTCTGGTGTGAACGCACAGTAAGAATTGCTAAAACTTCTCATTCAACAAGTAATCTGCCTTTTAATAATGTTCCTGTCTGTGTCGTAGTTCCTGAGAGTTTGACCCTGAAAAATCCTGGACAGTCATACTTAAAAGTGTCTCCAGGTGGCGCCAGAATCCGACAAGCTGACAGAACGACCGGTCTGTATAAAGATTTCAACCCTGGTACAGTTTCAGAGGAAAACTTCCAAACTGGCCAGCACTACTGGGAAATAGAGGTCAGAGAAAAACCAGACTGGACTGTGGGAGTTAAGATGGGTGCAGCAAAGTCAGCTGAGAGTGAGATCCTGCTCCACCTTAAACACAGTAAAGGATACGTTCTGACCTGTGATGGAAAGGACACTAAATTAAATACTCAAGACAAACCACAGAAAATAGGGTTGTATCTGGACTGTGAGAGAAAGCAGGTGTCGTTCTATAACGCTGACAACATGTCTCGCTTGGCCCAGATAAACTACAGCTCAAAGAATCCTTGCTGTCTGACTCTGGTTCCAGGACTTTATCTGGATGGAAGGAACAGTGATCCTCTCACTGTCTGCTCATATGAGTTCAACGCTGACAAACGCTAACATGCTAGCACAGTTACTAGCTGCTCATTTTTATGCATGATTAATGTCTCAGATTTGAAATTGAGATATACAGGGATCATCAAAGATCAGATTATAACAAAGATGTTTTGAGATTTACAGTTGTGTCTGCTAAATGAGACATCATGATAAAGATAAAAATAAAATGATCATTTACATTATGATTTCTGTCTGTGTAAAACACAAAACAAAACAATTCATGTTTATTAAGGTACCTGTGTTGCTTTGTTGATCACTGTATTTGATATCATATTTAAAGCAGTCTGTATAATATAGAACAGCTGTATGCAAATATCTATAATATCCATAAACTTTGAAATAAATCTTGCTTTAATCTTATTATTTACATAGTGTTTTGTTGTAATACTGTAAGCATCTCTATTTCCTCTGGGTGGTGTGAGTTCTTCCTTCCTACAAGATAAATCAATAAAAACTATTTACTGACCTCTTAAATAAGAAATAATTAATTAATTGGTCAATTGATTAATTAATCAACTCATTTATTGATTGATTGACTGATTGATTGATTACACTGTCATGACTGCAGAATGATGTTCAAATCTCACCAGCTCTTCTTGCACAGATGATCTGAAGAAGAATCACAGTAGGAGCAGCAAACAAATAGAGAGAAAGAAAGAAAGAAAGAAAGAAAGAAAGAAAGAAAGAAAGAATCTGTGAAACTGTAAATTGCTCATAGGGTATAAAACAATGATCAATTATTGACAAACCATTACAAATTCACTGATAGTTTCAGTGCATGCAAAGTCATTTCATACCTAATAATGATCCAGCAGTCATACAGACTATAGGTTCTGATTCTGTGTCAGCTGGATCTGTGAATAATGACTATTAGTTCAGTTCAAACATAATGTGACATGAATGAGTAAGGCTGTTTCAATCAGTAAGTGGCTGATTAGGTCCCCCAAGTCACCAAATGTGTTTTTCTGTATGTATGTATGTATGTATTTATTATTTCAAACTTGGTGTTCAAACTTGGGTCTTTTGCCTTACAGTGTGTAGTTTATGTGCCCTGGATGTTGTCGTGCTTATACCACCTGAGCATGTGCTGACCATCACACCAAGCAGACTTGGGGAAAAAGTTGAAAATATTGTGAACAAAGCTGAAAGACTCAGTTGTTTGTAGGCCACTGTATTTACTCTGCCTAAAACATTGTTTTCATTTGTCATCCATCTCCAAACAACGATGCATACTTTTCTGCATGATTTTTGTGTGTGTGTGTTTGGAATGACTTGAAAGTCTAGTAGTGTATGATCCTCAGTCAATTAGTGTACAATGTTTTCCTGTGTTCTCCTCAGCTGCTCTTGTATCAGTTGATTCAATGCACAATATCTGGAGTTGAGTCAAGAGCGTGGCATGTGTGCCCACCCACCACATCAGGTACTGGGCCACAGCTACAGTTGTTTGCATTCTCTACATGTTGTGGCAAGACCATCGTGTACATGTTAAATATATTCACAACCGAAAGTGTTTTAACACTTCAGGAAACAAAGTCTTGCCTAAAGAACAAATACATCAATATAACATCATCTTTCTTTTTGAAAATAAGCTGCTTTTTTGATTTTAAAGAAATACTACAGGTTGCACTGGCAAGCAAAAATTAGAAATGGCAAAAGTGCTGATGTGTTCTGATCATGATGAGAAGCTTAAACTGTTTTGTGAGACTTGTCAGAAGCTGGTGTGTGTCATCTGCAGGGATGGAGACAAACATGCAAGACACATCTTTAAACCAGTGAAAGAAGCTGCGCAGATCAACAAGGTAAACACGTCCGTTTACATATGAGTCAATTCTGACTTCCTGATGAAAACACTGCCGCTTAAAAGCTCCTTTCTTGCTTTCAAGTGTCTTTCAGCCTTTGTTGTTTGTGTTATGTTGTTGTTCATATCATGGCATGCAATTATGTTTCTAAATTTGAATTTCAGGATGATTTAATTTTATAAATGCAGAACTTCATTTTCTTTTTACTTTCATTTTGCTCTTCAAATAACGCCTGATTGGTATCTTATGTTCTGTAGATGGTGCTGAAGGCTGCTTTAAATTTTCTTGATAAAGAAAATGGACAATTCAAATCCTTGATCCAAAACCAGAAAACTGAGATCACCAAAACTGAGGTATCAAGGCATTTTACCAAAGATATCTCTTTTAGCATTTGATATTTACATAGCACGTTTATTTACATTGAATATTTATGTGAAGAATGTTTTTCACTATTTAGGATGAATCCAAAACCTTATTAGCAAAGATCTCTGCTCAGTTTGAAGAAATGCATCGGTTTTTACAACAAAAAGAGGCAGAGGTGAAGAAACAGTTGGTGAAGGAGGAGAAGAAAGTTACAGAAGTCATGCAGAAAAACCTGTCCCTGATTGACTTAAGGTTTACAGAGAGCAAAAAGAAGGAGAATATTCTGCAGCCAGCCTTGGAGATTGATCAGCCCGATCACTTTCTACAGGTGACAACAGGACATGTATTTTTTGAAGGGTGTAAAAAGGTTTTTTTTATTGATTTATCTGTCTGTATTTCTGCAGTGGTGGAGTGAAACAGGATTTCAACAGACAGGGGCCATGCAGACAGACAGGGGGACACCGTCAAATACCCAGTAAATAATATGCAGTGCTGTTATTTAGACCTAAATCACATCAGCCTGTGTTCGCTCTTGAGTAGAATTGAAGTTTCTGATGCTGACATGAGTTTGTTTCAGGTATATGTCAACGGTGAATGATCTTATTGTATGCACTGGTTCCTTCTTTCTTGGCCCTCATGAAACTCACCTGCAGTTCTTTGTGTGGAAAGAGATGCTGGGATCCATCAAACCAGGTGAGGAATATGACAAACAAGTATTTTGTAACAGCTAAAGTAAAACCACAAGTTTACTATTATTTCAATACAATAACCATGTTTTAACCATGATGTAAAACCACTGTAATAAATTCATAATCTGTCTGCCAAAAAAAAAAAAAAGTTATTACAGTTGTACTAGTAGTCCTACCTTAGTTGTTTTTCATTATGATTTCTGTCACATAACACTACACTGTATTATGGATCAGTGACATAACACACTTTTGTCTTCATCTGTAAAGTTTAAATTGCAATTTATGCAAACAATGATTTGAAAACATCTATTTTATGATGAGCATGCCTTAAATCTCAGAATTATAAGTTATGGAGTAAAACTGTCTATCACAATTCTGCAGATTTTGTTAATAAGGAAAAAGTTAAAATGTCAAGCTGTGAATCCATTTTCATTTAAAATGATATTTGAAAAACCTTTGCCTGCCTTTTTGTCATGTGATTAATTGACAAATAGATTTGATATACCTTTTTGCCATTCCTTATTTGTCATTGACACATTTGTAGGGCAAAGACAGCAATAGATGGTTAAATATGCAAGAAAAAATCCAAATCGGAATTAGCTGTGCAAATATTTTGTTGATGTACATCAGTCAGAAATGATAATCTTACTTTTATCAAAAATATAATAAAAATACATACATTTATTTAAATCTGATATTGTGCTTTCCTGTTTAAGCAAATAATTATAGATTGTTACTGTAGTACTAAAACATCATCAGAATGTTTGAGGAATATGAATACAGTCTTGAAAGCACTGTAATAACCTCCACAACAGTTAATTCGGGCATCTAATAATGTTTCTGCCTATGTCTGTGCTGTAGTTCCTGAGAGCTTGACCCTAAAAGATCCTAGAAGCACATACTTAAAAGTGTCTCCAGGGGGCGCTAGAATCCGACAAACCGACAGAGTAACAGGTCTGTATAAAAACTTCAACCCTGGTACAGTTTCAGAGGAAAACTTTCAAATTGGCCAGCACTACTGGGAAATAGAGGTTGGAGAAAAGCCAGACTGGACTGTGGGAGTTAAGATGGGTGCAGCAAAGTCAGCTGAGAGTGAGATCCTGCTCCACCTTAAACAGAGTAAAGGATACGTTCTGACCTGTGATGGAAAGGACAATACATTGAATACTCGAGACAAACCACAGAAAATAGGGTTGTATCTGGACTGTGAGAGAAAGCAGGTGTCATTCTACAATGCTGACAACATGTCTTGCTTGGCCCAGATAAACTACAAACTAATGAAGCCTTGCTGTCTGACCCTGGTTCCAGGACTTTATCTGGATGGAAAAAACTGTGATCCTCTCACTGTCTGCTCGTACAAGTTTAACACAGGGAATCGCTGACATACTAGTTCAGTTTGGCCTCTAACTGCATTTTTTTTGTAGACACGATACTTTTTTCTTGTTTCAAGCAGACGCACTAGGCCCTTTCGCACCGCAGGAACCTTTTCATAGTACCAGAACTAATTGTGGAACTACCCGCTTTTTGGCGTGTTCGCACCGCGGGAACTAGGAACTGTTTTAGTTCCCGGAACTCGTTTGGAGGAACTAAATTAGCTCCTACTTCAGAGTAGGGTCTAAAACAGTTCCATAGGAACTATCGTGACGTACGTATACGCTGATTGGCTAAACGCGTACGAAAACGCCCTCACCCGCCATGATTTAAAACGCCGTGTAAACACATACTGTGTAAACATCGCATCAACTTATATTTTGCAAGAATGGAGAACAGCGATAGATGGACGGACGCTTAAGTGCAGGCACTTTTGGACATTTTGGACTCCTTTCCGATCTTTCAATCGCTTGACGTATAGCCTAAGTTACGTCGACATTCCATGTCCATTATTGTGAACCCCGCGAGACAGAACAACAACAACACAGCTCCGATCACAGCGTCCTCCATCCTCCTGTTGTTAATGTTGTTCTTCTTTGTTTTCGTTGTTGAACGCCGCGCACAAATGACATCGCTGTCGACCGGCTTACGTCACTTCTTAGTACCCACTGTCGGTGCGAATGCGACCCTTTCAATGGTACTGGGAAATAGTTCGTGCAAAATCGTCCCAGTACTTTAGTACTGTACTTTTAGTTCTGGAACTAAAGCGGTGCGAAAGGGGCTACTGAGATATGTTTGTTATTTACCATTAGGTTTCAATGCAAGCGTCTGTAAATTTGTGACTTCCCCTTTAAGAGAAAGATGAAAATTGTCTGTTGCAATAATATTTATATTATATGTATACATGCAAAAGTGTTCCAGAAATATTATTAGCATCTACTGAGTCTGGACATTTTTGCCATAATTAGTTAATCATAAAAAATTAAGTACTAGTACTAGAATTTCTAGACTAGCAAACAATTAACTACTTTAATGATGGAATATGTAATAGTATCTAATTTTATTTAATGTCACAGACCACCACATGACTAAATCATGATAAATGCTGTTTGGTGAGTGTTATTTATTTAAATTTTTTGCATCAGAATATTACTTAAACATGCAAAATGGTTGCAAAATTATATGGTCAACAAGAGGGCAAAACTTTCAAAAAAAAAAAAAAAAAATCATTACTACATAAAACAATCATTAATATATGTTAATCTATGTACATAAGTCATGTGATAATTACATGTAGCAGCATTATCAGTGGAAATGAATTTTAACCATTTAAAAAGCCTTCTGAAAAAAGTTTCATTTAAAGTTATAATATAGGAGAATTTAAGTTAGAAAGGTAAATTTACCATGTATGATTTCTGTCTGTGTAATCATTCATTTTTATGTTAAATACCAGTCCATAATATCCACAAACATGAAGAAAATAAATCTTGCTGTAATCTTGCCTGTTATTTGAATAGAGTATTTCATTCTAATATTGTAGGTATCTCTGTTTACTCTGGGTAGTGAAAGGCCTCTTGATCCACAAAATAATTCAATACTAAACAATTTATCGGCCTCTCAAATATACTTCTACCATTATTTATAATAATGTTACAGATCAGCGTGAATCATCAGATTTTGTGATGCTCAAATCTCACCAGCTCTTGCACAGATGATCTGAAGAAGAATCACAGTAGGAGCAGCAAACACTGCAATCTCGACAATAATCACAATCACTACAGGAAAGATGAGAGTTGATAGAAAAAAAGAAAATGAATTGGTAAAACTGTAAATTGCTTATTAACAGGTGAAACAATGAACAATTATTGACAAACCATTTACAAATTCACAGATAGTTTCAATACATTCAAAGCCATTTCATACCTCTGAATAATGATCCAGCAGTCATACTGACAGTTTCTGGTTTTGTGCCAGTTGGATCTGTGGATTATGATTAAATTCAGTTCAAACATAATGTAACATCAATAAGATGTTGTAATGTCTGTTTTGGGTTTTGTTTCTTGTTCATTGCTCTCATGTCTTTTATTTCGGAGTTTAGTCATGGTTCATTTTCCTGTTCCTGTCATGTGTTCCTTGCCCCCCATTGATCATGTCATGTGCTACTCTTGTCTGTGTGTCATGTTAGGCTTGTTCAGTGGCGCCTCCAGAAATTTTTCATAGGGGTGGCCAGACGGGGCCACTTAAAATCTTGGGGTGGCACACCAAAACTATAAACCATAATTTCAGAATTTTATTCTACTGTTATTCTACGGAGGGGCGGGGAGAGGGCTGGCTACTGTGTGCGATCGAAGGTCTAGAGCGGCTTGCCTGCCTGGCTGTGCATTAGGGACGAAATGCATAACTGATGCTACTAAAATTTATACTGGCCAGTGGGGTGGCCAGGAGTCGGCCAGGGGTGGCGCCAGTGGGCTTGTTCGACTTGAAGCGGCGCTGCGCAGAATGATCAGTGTATGACATCAAAGTACCGCGAGAGCGATAAGAGAGCAGATGGATCATTAAGCTTTCGAATCGCTCTCGCTGTACTTTGATGTCATACACTGATCATTCTGCGCAGCGCCGCTTCAAGTCGAACACACCTATAGTGATTGACTGTCTTAAGTCATGTGTCTTGTTTCTCATTGGTTGGGTCTTGTTATGTGACCCTCATTGTTTGATATAAGTAGTCCTCATGTTGCCATTAGGTGTGTTCGACTTGATGCAGCGGCGTGCAGACCGAGCGGCGGCTGACTTGAAGCAGTGCAAAATTTGTCAGGCTTGAACCAGCACCGACGCCATGTAACTGTCACGTGGGGCATCAAAGTATCGCGATAACGTTTTGAGAGCAGCCGGCTGACTCAGATGGCACAGCTTCTCCAGAGCGATTGCAGGAGCGCTGATGGCGACACAGTTGTTTCGTGATTGACCAAATTCACCGCATAACAACAATGACATGTGTTTCTAACATCTTCAAATCCAATACTGCTCACAAATCTTATTTTACTAGGAAAATATCACATTCATGTGAAAAAAATGGACTAAAGCTTAGCCAAACTTTGGACATTTTATAAAAGAGATTAAACAATATGGTACTACATTAGATAAAATTAAGAACAAAAAAGCAAGAAAGACCTATGAAGCTTTTTGTTACTTTAAATTGTTGTCATTTTACCCCTGGCATGAATTGTTTCACTTTACATATTCTTATGAATCTTTATTTGTTTTTGTACTTGTTGTGAGCTTGTACAAACTTTTGTATAATTTTTTCATAATTAAAAAAAAAAATACTGCTCACAAATCTGTTTTTAGAACAGTAAAAGCTTTTTTACTGTATAGTCGCAATGTTATATTGAGTCACATTTAATAAAAAAACACTGATAAAAGCAAATATACCCCCACTTTATTGGTATTTAAATAGTATATGTATATTTTGAACTTTATTCTTGAACAGATGGCCCTGTATTAAAGGAACACTCCACTTTTTTTGGAAATAGGCTCATTCTCCAACTCCCCCAGAGTTAATAAGTTGAGTTTTACCGTTTTTGAATCCATTCAGCCGATCTCCGGATCTGGCGATAGCACTTTTAGCATAGCTTAGCATAGATCATTGAATCCTATTAGACCAGTAGCATCGCGTTCAAAAACGATCAAAGAGTTTCGATATTTGTCCTATTTAAAACTTGACTCTTCTGTAGTTATATCGTGTACTAAGATCGGCGGAAAATGAAAAGTTGTGATTTTCTAGGCTGATATGATTAGGAACTATACTCTCATTCCGGCGTAATAATCAAGGAACTTTGCTGCCGTAACATGGCCGCAGCAGGGGTAGTGATATTACGCAGCGCCCGAAAGTAGTGCCCGGTAGCTGGGGACTACTTTCAGGCGCTGCGTAATATCACTGCTACTGGTCTAATAGGATTCAATGATCTATGCTAAGCTATGCTAAAAGTGCTATCGCCAGATCCGGAGATCGGCTGAATGGATTCAAAAACGGTAAAACTCAACTTATTAACTCTGGGGGAGTTGGAGAATGAGCCTATTTCCAAAAAAAGTGGAGTGTTCCTTTAAGCAGTATATAAAAAGTGTTTCTGTTGCTCATGAAAACATTTCTGAAACGTCTGTGTATTTGACAAATATTGCATGTTATTCATTATATCCGTCTTTCGGATGAGACGTTAAACCGAGGTCCTGACTCTCTGTGGTCATTAAAAAATCCCATGACACTCATCGTAAAGTGTAGGGGTGTAACCCCGGTGTCCTGGCCAAATTCCCTCCATTGGCCCTTGTCAATCATGGCTTCCCAAGAATCCCCATCCACTTGATTGGCTCTGTGACACTCTCTCCTCTCCACCTGTAGCTGGTGTGTGGTGAGCGCACTGGTGCCGTTGTCCTGTGGCTGCCGTCGCATCATCCAAGTGGATGCTGCACACTGGTGGTGGTTGAGGAGAGACCCCCTCACATGATTGTAAAGCGCTTTGGGTGTATAGCAATACACAATAAAAGCGCTATATAAATGCTTCATTCATTCATTCATTCACTTCATCTGTGATAAGAGTATGCAAACACCGCGAGAGCATCACTACCGGGAGCAGAAAGTGTCCGACTTCACGTTTCCGCTTTTAATTCCACCTCCAACTGCAAGCGGGTACTCTCGCCGATAGGTCTGTGCAGCGCTGCATGAAGTCGAACACACCTATTGTCTCACGTTGTGTACTGATGTAGTAACCTGCTGTCGGTGAGTCTAGTCTGTTCCTGCCAAGTCAAGTCTGTTCAAGTCAAGTCTTAGTTTGTATTTTGGATTTCACTTTGTATAATAAAGCTGCACTTGGCTTCATCACAACACTCACCTCCAGTGGACATTTGTTACAGAATACACAACCTCAACCATGAACCCAGCAGCTTGTTTATTGGGCCTTCGACAAGGTAACCGGGCCATCGAGGACTATGTGGCAGATTTTTGTGAACTTTGTTATAAAGTGGACTTCAATGACATTACTCTTAAGGACATTTTCCGTTTTGGCCTCACAAACAAAATCTCTCAGTTAATGCCACGTCACACTCCTCACTGGACTGCAGATGAGGAACCCTACTATTCCTCAGTATCACACCAGAGTATTTGCACATCATGTCTGCTACTCCAGGGCCTGCTCACGTCATGTCTGCTACTCCAGGGCCTGTTCACGCGATGTCTGCTACTCCATGGCCTGCTCACGTCATGTCTGCTACTCCAGAGCATGCTCACGTCATGTCTGCTACTCTAGAGCCTGCTCACGTCATGTCTGCTACTCCAGAGCATGCTCACGTCATGTCTGCTACTCTAGAGCCTGCTCACGTCATGTCTGCTACTCCAGGGCCTGCTCACGTCATGTCTGCTACTCCAGAGCATGCTCACGTCATGTCTGCTACTCTAGAGCCTGCTCACGTCATGTCTGCTACTCCAGAGCATGCTCACGTCATGTCTGCTACTCCAGAGCATGCTCACGTCATGTCTGCTACTCCAGGGCCTGTTCACGCGATGTCTGCTACTCCAGGGCCTGCTCACGTCATGTCTGCTACTCCAGAGCATGCTCACGTCATGTCTGCTACTCCAGGGCCTGTTCACGCGATGTCTGCTACTCCAGAGCCTGCTCACGTCATGTCTGCTACTCCAGAGCATGCTCACGTCATGTCTGCTACTCCAGAGCCTGCTCACGTCATGTCTGCTACTCCAGAGCATGCTCACGTCATGTCTGCTACTCCAGGGCCTGCTCACATCATGTCTGCTACTCCAGGGCCTGTTCACGCGATGTCTGCTACTCCAGGGCCTGCTCACATAATGTCTGCTACTCCAGGGCCTGTTCACACAATGTCTGCTACTCCAGGGCCTGCTAACGTTATGTCTGCTACTCCAGGGCCTGCTCATGTCACGCCAGAGTCTAAGGTGCCTGCCCACGTCTCAGCTGATCTTCCAGAGTCTCGTCACGTCTCAGCTGATCGTCCAGAGTCTTGTCACGTCACAGCTGTGATTCCAGAGCCTCTTCCCATCATGGCCGCCATTTCAGAGCCTTGTCACGACATGGCCACCATTCCAGAGTCTGCTCATGTCAAGCCTGCCACGCCTGATTTCCCGGCCAATACAATACAATAGTCACTCAATAGCAATGCTCTCCCACATATTTAGCTATTCTAACTGCACTTATTTCCGTCGTTGGTATAAGTGGCAGTGGGTGGTAATAAACAAGAAATGTACAGTTTTATACCATCGTGCTGATAATGTTTCTTTAGCCATTTGGCAATCCTACAGTCTGAACCACTGTAGGGAATCCGCCTTTACAAGGGTGGTGGCCATTTTGAGTGTGTGGGCTGCACACTGCACTCCAGAGGCCTTTCCTGTCCACGAGTCTGCCCTAGAGACCTCTCCTGTCCATGATTCTGTCTCAGAGATCTCTCCTGTCCACGAATCTGCCCCAGAGGCCTTTCCTGTCCACGAGTCTGCCCTAGAGACCTCTCCTGTCCATGATTCTGTCTCAGAGATCTCTCCTGTCCACGAATCTGCCCCAGAGGCCTCTCCTGTCCACGAGTCTGCCCTAGAGACCTCTCCTGTCCATGATTCTGTCTCAGAGATCTCTCCTGTACACAAATCTGCCCCAGAGGCCTCTCCTGTCCACGAGTCTGCCCTAGAGACCTCTCCTGTCCATGATTCTGTCTCAGAGATCTCTCCTGTACACGAATCTGCCCCAGAGGCCTCTCCTGTCCACGAGTCTGCCCTAGAGACCTCTCCTGTCCATGATTCTGTCTCAGAGATCTCTCCTGTACACGAATCTGCCCCAGAGGCCTCTCCTGTCCACGAGTCTGCCCTAGAGACCTCTCCTGTCCATGATTCTGTCTCAGAGGTCTCTCCTGTTCATGAGTCTGCTCCAGAGGCCTCTTCTGTCAAAGAATCTGCCCCAGAGGCCTCTGGTTCCTTTCCACGAATCCACTCCAGTGCCTCCAGAGGTGGCGGCTTATGCTGCAGAACCTCCAGAGGCGGCGGTGTCCCGGCTCCCTGCCCTCCCGGCTCTGCCGCTGCTCCATGGGCCAGATCCTCCTTTGCTCCACTGTCTGCCACTGCTTCATAGCCCAGGCCCTCTAATGTTTCACTGTCTGCCACTGCTCCACGGCCTAGGCCTGCCATTTTTCCACAGTTCAGATCTGTCTCTGCTCTGCGGCCCAGGTCCGCCATTGCACCACGGTCCAGACCTGCTGTTACTTCATCGTCCAGGTCCACCATGTGCCCACTGACCAGGTCTGTCATTGACCCATGATCCAGGTCCTGTTCCCCTTCAGGGGCCTGGCCCTCCATCCCTCCCCCTGTTCAGCTTCTGCTCTTTTTTTATGTTATAGAGTGGGTGTTTCACTAGGTGCTGCCCTTAGAGGGGGGGGGGGGGATATGTAATGTCTGTTTTGTGTTTTGTTTCTTGTTCATTGCTGTCATGTCTTTTATTTTGGAGTTTAGTCATGGTTCATGTTCCTGTCATGTGTTCCTTGCCCCTCATGTGATCGTCATGTGCTACTCTTGTCTGTGTGTCATGTTGTGATTGGTTGTCTTAGTCATGTGTCTTGTTTCTCATTGGTTGCTTATTGTCATGTGACCCTCATTGTTTGATATAAGTGGCCCTCATGTTGCCATTGTGCACATTTCATTTATCCATTATAACATTTATGTAGTTTTGTTCGCTTGGTCGTTTCCTTATAAAAGTTCAGAAATTTGTCAAGTTTTTCATCAGGTGTCTGTTTTAATTATATGATGTCATCACGTTGCTGTCTTGCCGCCAGCCAATCGCTGCATTGCGGATCATGGTCTTGAGTATCGATGCATCTGCCCTTTTCGGGGAACACGAGAACTTAATCAAATCCGCAAATTCGTCTGAAGAACCAAATTAGCCAGAGATCAGTTATTAGGATTAGAAGATACATCTTTCAAATCATCTCAGATGTAATAAGAGAGACACGAAGAACGAGCCCCTGCTGTCAGTGAGTCTAGTTTGTTCATGCCAAGTCAAGTCTTTGTTTGTATTTTGGATTTCACTTTGTATAATAAAGCTGCACTTGGGTTCATCACTACGCTCAGCTCCAGTGGACATTTGTTACAGATGTATATAATAAGCATAAATACATTGTTATGTAGTAACAGCAGGTGTGTGTGCAGCTGAAGTCATCTCAGCTTTTGGGTTAATGATCCATATATCTGTATAGATAGATAGGTTGGAGGAATTTAGATGCAGTGTATTGTGGAGATACGTTGCATCTAAACCTTCATAATAAAAAACTAATTTTATCCCCATTTGGTTTAATTGCATTATTTAATTATAAAAAACCAGTGCAAGAGAAGTGAGTGACGTGTTGATGTGTGTCAGTGATCATGTACCTTGTATTGTAGGTGCTGCTGCTGTAGTTTGGCTGGATTTCTTCTCAGAGTTTGAGCTGCTGAATGGAATCAGTGTTAAATCGACTCGAACTGCAGAAGATGAATGTGCTGTTGAAAATTAATATTATAATATTATACTTGATAATTGTACCATGATATACAGTTTGTGATTCATCATTAGTTTTGGTGTGAGTTACTATCATGGCTGTTTCTAGGACTACGTTGCTGCTTAGGGCCCCAAAGCCACCAGGGCCCGTATTCACAAAACATTTGATCTTACCACTAAGAGTTCTCCTAAATAGCAGTAAAAGTTTTTAGCTAAGAGTTTTCTCTTAGAATCTATTCCCAAAGCTGCTGAGACAAACTTTTACAAAGGAATAGAGAAAAGTCTTAAGCTAAGAGTAAGGGTGCTGTGGATGCTATGGATGATGTCAGCATACTTACTATGCACACAGTGATTGGCTGATAGGAGAGGGGTCTCTGTCAGAGATTTATTCATAGAAATATTGTAGAGCGCAATGTTATTTTGCCATATTCAAATGAAAGTTTAAAAATAAAAATATTGCCACATTCAAATAAATATTTTAAAATGCAGGCTAAGGCAAGAGTTTAAAAAAAGAATGCATGAAGCTAGAATAATTTTTTTTTGTTTACAAGCAGATACTCTGTTCTTTCTTTCATTCGATGTTTTGTATGTTCAGATATTCATATAACAAAATATATACAAATGAATATCTAAATAGGGACATAGTAGCATACTTAAAGTATGATGTAAAGTTCACTTAAAAAAAACTTACGAGTATGCTTTCAGTATAAATCTACTAAGCTAGTAGTTTACAGAGACTATACTTCAAAGTGTACTTAAAAATGCTACAAGTGTTTAATTAGTAAACTGTCAGTATACCTATAAGTTCACTTTTAGTATAGTTGCAGTCCTAGCAAAAACTTTGATGCAAACTAGTTGTGTACTCAAAGTTTACTACTGTTATACTTAAAGTATACTTAAAAGTATACATTTATATACTAGAAAGTGGGCCAGTTTAGTCCCAAGGAGTATTGAAATAGTACACTTACAAGTATACTACTAGTACACTGATATTTGTATACTTACTACATAAAGTATACTTAAAAATATACTTTACTTAAGTATACCTAATAAAATAAACTTGAAGTATACTACTTTTTGGTAAGGGAAAGCATGGGGTGGAGAGTTGGCAAAGGACCACGAGTCAGGACTCAAACTCAGGTGCCAGAGGTGCAGTTGCACTATGTCAGTGCTCTAACCGCTAGGCTATCAAAATCTGACATTTCTGTGATGGTTTGTATTATTTCTTCAGCAGGGAGGGTAGTTTGTGATTTGGTCTTAGTGACTTTGGAGTCCTCTTCACTACTCCTAACTTTTCACAGATTTAGGAGCTAGTTTTAGCGCTAAAACGCTTTGTGAGCAAAAATTTAGGAGTCCTAAATTTAGGATTAACACGCCCATTATTTTTAAGATTTTCTCCTAAATCGGCAAGTTATGAGCTACTTTTAGCCTTAAGATTTTTTGTGAATACAGGCCCAGAAGATTAATGTTCAGATGCATCATCTAGGGCATTGACATCATATTTTCATATTTGCATTAAATCACATGACATACAGTTTTTATCTGTATTTTTTTTTTATCATTTACAATAGCAGTTTTTGGGAAGAGAGCTATTCCAATATAACCTCATGAAGGCATTTATGCTCTTATTTGAGAGTGAAACAGTGAGCTGCAGCCCATAAACCTTAAATTGGTCTGGAATGAATGACATTATTATGAATCATGTCATGTCTCTATATCAGAGATTATTCTGAAATTGATTTAGAAAATGTAATTTCTTACCTGAATACTTAACAGTATATGTGGCTGAGGTCTTCACTTTTCTCTGAGTAACCAGACATCTCCACTCTCTGTTGTGATCTTCATTCAGGAATGTTGTAGTCAGAGTGCTGTTACAGTGTTTTGAGGAGAATGATATCTGATATCTGGAGTCTGTCTGCAGATTCACACCAGCCTGATTCACCCAGATCAGCTGAACTCCCTCAGCACGGACTAAAGTATCACAAGAGACTCGATCACAATACAACTGACAGAAGAGAGTCACAGAGCTGCCTGGACTGATCTCAGTCTGTGAGGATGATGAAGAAACTGAAACAGAAAATAAGACAAAAAAAGAAATAAATAAAAATAAACAGTTTTTACATTATGAAGAAAAATTTGAAGAGAGAGAGGAGGTTTCCTCCTCTTCCTTCACATATTTTTTAAATGTGATTTACAGAAACACTGACCATGAAGAAAATGCAGATAAACACGTGCATCAGCTCCTTGTTGTTCTCCATTCACATATTGTCGGCAGCTGTAAGATCCATAATCTTCTTTTGTGACTTTCTTGATGTTCAGAGAGCAGTCAGAGTCCAGACTCAGTCTCTCATGTCTCTCTATGTCATTCTTCTTTATACCTAAAGTAATCAGTTCAACTGACTCTGAACGTCTGCTATAGATCCATGTAGTTGATGTACAGTCAGAAAGAGCATTATTACAGGGTAGACGGACATTTTCACCAGAACTGCAGTACGTATGAGTATCTTCGGCTCCATTGCTTCCTGAAACACAGCACATCTGAGTGAGACTAAATATTAACAAATAACAAAAGATAAAATTAGGTAAGTTAAACATGTGTGATGAAAATTAACTCTATAGACTAAAGCAATGTTGACAATTGTAAAATAACTAGAAGTGTCACCAGAGAAGCCTTGCAAATTCAAGTTACAATTGACCCCATTCAGTCTTATGTTAAATAAATAAGTTGCACAGATGAGCCATTACATTACAAATTCACCTGACATGAACCCAATCAAACATTTGTGGTTCAACTTGGAAAAGCGGGTTCACACTATATCACCACCACCCTGCAATGTACGGGAATTGGTGGACCAACTGTTGACAGAAAGAGCATTATTATGGTAGCAGTCTTTACCTGTGAAAAGCAGACAGAGAGTCAGTCCCAGCAAACACACATGACACTTATCAGCCATTTTCTGTTTCTGTCAGTCTTTCTTTTCATTAGTTACAGCTCTTCCTTTAAACATCATCAGGCCCTTCTGTGGGTGTTAACTTCCTTTAATCTGAAACAACTGACTGTTTAGTGTCCTGACAAAGAAATAAATTAATATTGGCTTTACAGAAATCCTACCTTATGAATTTGCATGTTAACCTTTGTGTGACTTTTAAAGGGTTAACAAATTTTACACACTACATCCTCACTGAGGAAAAATCAATGGAAACCGTGATGGCCACTTGTACCTTAAAAGGTACAGTTTTGTACCTCTTTTTTCTTTTTCCTACCCCTCACAGGCATTTTTAGATTTTCAAAAAACTTTTAAATTAATTTATAAGCTTGTTTCCTAATGGGGACCTAAAAATGTCCTCATAACATGTGAATACCAGTAAAGTAGCAGAATACCAGTCTTTTGTTCTCTTTGAGCTCTAGCATCCTCAGAGTTGTGAGCTAACTGTTGAGGTTTGGAAATACGTCACTACAGAGTGTGAGAACCACACTGTTTGACCACTCTGGTTCAACCCACAGTCTTGTCATCTCTGAACCCAGTTTAGACTGATGGGTGTGAATTCACACACATTCTGATTCAGTTCCTCTTGTTTCTTTATGTGGGCTTCTAAAACAAACTGAATTTTGCAACTTTTCCATGTATACCAGTGGGGATTTCTTTAAGACTGCAAGGGAAGCTCAGAAAAAAATTAATGGTCAAATGTACTATTATGTTAACATTTTATTGACTAAAAATGTGTTCATCTCGAAGACGAGTTCGTTCAGAATCAGCTACATATAGCAGGTCGGCTGACTCGATTTCCCCGTTGAAGCCTAGCGTCCATTGACTTCAATTGGGGCTGCTTTGAACAGTTTTTTTTTCAGTGCTTCGAAACTAGACGGTCATTGGATAAATGCTGCGATTATGTCCCGCCCGCGGACGCTCAGCGTCTCTGGGGGTGAATGGAGGAGTGGGCTGGCCTGGACTCCGAGCTTCTGCGTGATGATTGGAGGGTCTGTCGAAAGACTGCATCTCCTTTTGATTGACAGCGATTTTGTCTTATAAAAAGTCGCTGACGCTGAAGCTGTTCGAGCTCAGTCCCATTGCGGCTTTGCACTTGGTTCTTATAAATCATTATATATTTTTTTAATTCATTTATAATGTTATGTTTTAATATACATGCTGCTAACTCGGAAATTTCAAGATATTCCAGCAAAAAATGCTCCTGTCACTTAGGCAATACGACACGAGCAAGAGTGCTGTTTTTGTTTCGTTTGTGTTCGAATCCAAATTCGCGTTGATTTGGGCGAATCACTGATTCACTGAGTCATTCATAAAAACAGTCATTTGATTCGCTCCTGAAGGATTCAGCCGTTTTGAAAGAATCATTTGAATGACTCAGTGATTCAATCACGAACTTCTGCCACCTGCTGGCCGTTTTTAAGTTTCCCGTCTAAAAGTAGGCATATTACATTATTTTCCTACATATATCTACATTCAGAATTTAGTATTTAAAACATTAATCTCATAACATTATTTATGCAATTATAAATACAGTCTAAATGAATAAATGCCACATCTAAATGTCACTTCATGCAGCTTCTGTGCAGTGCTAAGATGAGTTTTGTTTAGATCATTTCATGGATAACAATAGCCAGTCATTCATTCACATTAATTAAGTATTTAGAGAATAATATTGTCCGTTTTCACTTACATTTATTTATTTATTAAATTTTGATTCATTTTGTAGAACTGAATTATAAATTAAGCTGGTCTAGTATCGTAAGACATTTTTATGGTATCATGACAACCCTATTATACACCACATTCCTTGTTTTAGTTTAACCTAATTCCCACATTTCCTCCGTCCAGTTTAATATCTTTTTTTTTAGACTGTTTGTTCATTCATTCATTCATACAGTAGGCTAGGCTAGTGTCACTGGAAAAGACGCCTAGGTGGTACGACAGGGTCACTGAGCATTTTCTTTAAAAGGAACTTAGGGCAAGATTTACGTATAAATAAATGGGCAATTTTTATGATGTAGGCCGAAAATGAGCTTCCCTTCTTTGAAAGACCAGCCCCCACTGATGTATACATTTACAGATTCATCACACTCCAAATTACTGGCTATAATTTAAAGGTGTACTAAGCAGGACTTTGCCAAACAATTAAGTATAGACTCAAATAATAATTCCTTTCAGTCATTACTTATGATTCTATTAGAAGTGTGTGGTGGTGTTTTTGTCTATGTAGACATTGTTTGTCTTATTTTATACTTTTCTTTCTTCTATTTCTGCATTCAGGACATTGTTGCTGACTGTGCCCTCTTAATTAAATCACATAACAGATAGATAGATTTACAAGTTATTAACTAAAATGTATTTAGTATTCTAAATTTCATGCAAGGACACATTTGTTTTGGTCTGAGAATCTCTCTTGTGAAAAATTGCATCTAATGTTCTGCAGAAATGGATGGTGGGATTTACCAGTTTAAAATATATTTTATGTATGTGTACATAAATTACAGTCTTAAACTGTAATATTTACAGGGTTTTTTGTTAATATGTTTACAGTTTTCTGTATTTTTACAGAATTATTCTGGCAACCACATCTGTCGGCTTTTTTAAAATTGTCTTTCTTTTTTTAATAGATCGGTTATACATTTATTATTTCAGTGCATTTTGGGATTGAAATGCATTGAGTGTACTTGATAATGTCCTCTATGGTTTCAGACACCAAATGGCTGTCCACTCAATAGAGTATTGGGAATGATTTCGGACTCAGTCTTTTTCTCTGACAGAGTTCTTTGTATTTGCATTATTCAGAAGCGACACGTCAAACACATACAGCCTATAAATAACTATAAGACTTAAATCAATGAAGTTGCATTCATGACATATCTAAAAAGACTGTGAAAAGCCAATTTGCAAAAAAACAATCTAGAAGGATTGTAAGAGAAACGTATTTATTAAAATTATCTCATCATTTGGCAATGCATTCCTTGAATAGTCAGTGGAACCATATTTTTAGCTCATTTTTCAGTTATCAAGAGAAAAACTTGACAGACCACACCGGTGCAGACTTCGACCCCATTGTCTCTCCCTCGCATATGGCCTTTCTAACACAAATCATGTCTTACAAAAGTTAAATCAATATATTGTTTTCTGTGAATTAGCGAACAAGATGATTAAAATGATTCACATTATTTTACAGCCAAAACTCTAGTCTACCACATCCACTTCTCAAATGTCTTGTGAACAAATGTTCTTTGTGTTTTATGGTCTTATTTCAGTGACTTAAAAATGTAGTTTTTCACTAACCACTTATAAACGTTGTTTTCTCAAAAACACAAACATGTACATTCATGTTGTTTACATATTATTGTAGCCCAGTTTATGCTGAATACAGTGTAATCAGACTATTTAAGATTTTAAGAATCATTACATCATAAAAATACTCCTATCCATAATTATTATCTCTTCTGTTTCTTCAGAACTCTACAGTTGTGAAATTATGCATTTTTCTGAGCATTTCTGTGTCAGTCACAAATGCCTTAAGCACAGAAATAGTTTAAAAGAGGATGTTAACGCAGTCTAGCTTGAGTAATTGTTGGAAAGGAAGTTGCAACATCATATTTACAATGATAAACCACTGACAGTTCTGGCCTCACAGGCACATTCTGCACACTAACAGTAGACTTGCACAAACTAACAGTCAAACTTCACTGCATCTGTATCCTAAAGGTTTGAACACACACAATCAAGAGGTTCCCAAATCTGCACAACAATATATTTGTTATCATGGAAAATATATTTCACTGTAAATATACGTTTGACATAGGCTGATTCATGTTTTACATTTATTACTGACAAAAAAAGAAAATCTGATATTACTGAAATCAGCTGCTCAAGTGGTTCAAACACCAAATTATCATTCACAAATGCAAGTTGACTGCAGTTACAGGTGCTGGTCATATAATTAGAATATCATCAAAAAGTTGATTTATTTCACTAATTCCTTTCAAAAAGTGAAACTTGTATATTATATTCATTCATTACACACAGACTGATATATTTCAAATGTTTATTTCTTTTCATTTTGATGATTAGAGCTTACAGCTCATGAAAGTCAAAAATCAGTATCTCAAAATATTAGAATATTTACATTTGAGTTTGAATAAATGACCATCCCTACAGTATAAATTCTGGGTATCTCTTGTTCTTTGAAACCACATTAATGGAGAAGACTGCTGACTCGGCAATGATCCAGAAGACGAACATTGACACCCTCCACAAAGAGGGTAAGTCACAGAGGGTCATTACTGAAAGGTGTGGTTGTTTACAGAGTGCTGTATCAAAGCATATTAAATGCAAAGTTGACTGGAAGGAAGAATTTGGGTAGGAAAAGGTGCACAAGCAACAGGGATGACTGCAAGCTTGAGAATACAGTCAAGCAAAGCCGATTCAAACACTTGGGAGAGCTTCACAAGGAGTGGACTGAAGCTGGAGTCAGTGCATCAAGAGTCACCACGCTCAGACATCTTCAGGAAAAGGGCTACCAAGCCACTTCTGAACCAGAGACAACATCAGAAGTGTCTTACCTGGGCTGTGGAGAAAAAGAACTGGACTGTTGCTCAGTGGTCCAAAGTCCTCTTTTCAGATGAAAGTAAATTTTGCATTTCATTTGGAAATCAAGGTCCCAGAGTCTGGAGGAAGTGTGGAGAGGCACAGAATCCATGTTGCTTGAAGTCCAGTGTGAAGTTTCCACAGTCAGTGATGATTTGGGCTGCCATGTCATCTGCTGGTGTTGGTCCACTGTGTTTTCTGATGTCCACAGTCAACGCAGCCATCTACCAGGAAATTTTAGAGCACTTCATGCTTCCTTCTGCTGACAAGCTTTATGGAGATGCTGATTTCATTTTCCAGCAGGACTTGGCACCTGCCCACACTGCCAAAGTTACCAAAAGCTGGTTTAATGACCATGGTGTTACTGTGCTTGATTGGCCAGCAAACTCACCAGACCTGATCCCCATAGAGAATCTATGGGGTATTGTGAAGAGGAAGATGCGATATGCCAGACCCAACAATGCAGAAGAGCTGAAGGCCACTATCAGAGCAACCTGGGCTCTCATAACACCTGAGCAGTGCCAGACTGATTGACTCCATGCCACGCCGAATTGAGGCAGTAATTCAGGCAAAAGGAACCCCAACTAAGTATTGAGTGCTGTACATGCTCATACTTTTCATGTTCATACTTTTCAGTTGGCCAAGATTTCTAAAAATCCTTTCTTTGTATTGGTCTTAAGTAATATTCTAATTTTCTGAGATACTGAATTTGGGATTTTCCTTAGTTGTCAGTTATAATCATCAGAATTAAAAGAAATAAACATTTGAAATATATCAGTCTGTGTCTAATGAATGAATATAATATACAAGTTTCACTTTTTGAATGGAATTAGTTAAATAAATCAACTTTTTGATGATATTCTAATTATATGACCAGCACCTGTAAGTCAAATCATCATTATGCTCCTAAACATTAATGGAAAGATGGTGAAGTAAGTTATGAAAGACCTCAAATGTTAATTGCATCAGTTGGTTACATTATATTTTTTGTTATACGTGACATTTAAACAAGAAACAGTACGTCCTCCTAACGTAACAGGATAACCAAGAACGTCCCAGAGTTTGAAAATCGTGCAGTGTGAACTCGGCATTATAGTTGCTGCTGGAAGAGGTGTTAGTGAGGCCAGCAGGGGGTGCTCACCCTGTGGTTTGTATGGGTATCGGATGAGATGTTAAACTGAGGTCCTGATTCTCTGTGGTCATTAAAAAATCCCAAATTTCTTCCTAACATCCCCATACACTGATTGGGTTCATCACTGTCTCCTCTCCACCAATAATTCAAATTGCTTTAAGTAAAGAAAGATGGCAAGATATGAGACTTATAATACATTATAACTATGAGAAATATAATCCATTGTAACTTAAAGGTGCAGTGTGTAATATTTAGGAGGATCTATAATATAATGCCTCTGCCGATTACAATATTACAATATATGTAATAATATAATTCTGCCTCTCTGTTTTTCTTTTCATCAACTTTCATCATATGATTGCGAGACCTCTTGTTGTTAATTAATTGTAGTTCCTTGTTGTCAACATTTGTTTGTATGATTGTTTCTCTGATTGTTTGGTGTATTATGTTTGCCAATTGCTTGTATTACTTTGTAAAGTGACCTTGGGTTCTTGAAAGGAAATAAAAATAAACATATAAAGGAAATAAAAATAAAACATATTATTATTATTATTATTATTATATACATAACTATGTTTTCAGAGGTGTAAAGACCTTACATAATGAACCTTTATGTTTTTATTAACTTAGAATGAGCAATTTCTATCTTCATACACCGCAGGTTCCCTGACATGGAAGTCGCCACCATGTTTGTACAGTAGCCCTTAAAGGGGTCATCGGATGCAAATTTCATTTTCAAGTTGTTTGAACATAAATGTATGTTGGAAGTGTGTGTATACATCCATCCTATAATGATAAAAATTAACCCAGTGTTTTTTAATCCCTATTTTACAATCCCCTTTCTCAAATCAGGCTGTTCTGAGAGCCCTGTCAGAATGACGTAGTTCTGTACAGGCCCCTCCCACAATAGTTGATTGACAAGGCTGTCTTACCATAGACCTGCCCTGAGTGAGCTGTAAACAGTCCGACTGCCATTGTGTTGACTCCAGTGCAGAGGAAGACAAGATATCTCAGATTAAGTGATTGAGGTGTTTTATTGTTGGATGTAATAATGAATATAACAGTCGTCATTTACTCTCTACATCTGAGCCACTGAAGACACAGAGGATTAACGTTATTTTCGCTTTGAAGGGAATATGCCGATCCCTGAACTACATGAATGCGTCTGTGAATCATTTGTGATCCAGCTTCATCTACAGAAGTGAGAATTAAGGTTTTTTATGAATCTTTGAAAAGCACCTTTCCTAATAACATGCTAGTTAGCCAGTTTCGCAGCTAAAGTAAACGGTACTGCTCGTCACTCCACGGAAGAGAGGGGTGGAGTCAGCAGAGTCATTAGTATTTAAAGCATCATGGATTTTGACAGGGTAAAAAAGGTACACTACAATTGAGAAATTTTAACCAAAGTATGTTATAGGCTTTTAATTAAGACCTAAAGAATCATATGAACTTGTGCAAAATGGGCATCCAATGACCCCTTTAAAGGACAAACAGAGCGCGTTTCATCACTATGTTGTTCTTGTGAATAAGACGCTGACACAATGATGAACAAGTAACAATAATATTCACAATAACATATCGATTTATTGAATAACTATGTAAATATAATTAATTAATTTACCTTTGTAAAGAAACCTCATTGCTGGCTACTCTCTGCTGTCTCAGACTAGACATCTTAGTCCTGTATCAGGAAAAATGCAATGCTCAATATGGCCGCTCAACCGCAGGAAGCCCCGCCTTCTGAATGAAAGAGCCAATCGCTAATCGGTAAAGTTAGTGCGTCACTGCAACTGCCCTTAGAAGTCCCGGATGCTATAGAAACAGGCTGCATCCCAAATCGCGTACTTATGCACTATTTATGACGTTTTGTAGTATAAATAGTGCGAGTAGTGCGTTCACACTGAAAATTCCAAAAAGAAAAAGTGCTCTTTAAATACCCGGATGGTGCACTTAAATAACCGAAAAAATGAAGTGTGGAATGTTGGACACTTCATGCACTCAACTGTCGCAGCTTTAATTACGTCACGACGTGGGTGGGGCTATCAGACTCCGATTATTAATGACAAAATAACCTTATGTAATTCACACTACATGGTTGAGTACATAGTGCATAAGTGCATATAGTGTATAGTGTATAGTGTGTCATTTGGGACGCAGCTGTGCACTCAGGACTGCGCATGCGCACTGGCTGATATAGCCTGAAAAATAAGCTTTTTATAACATTATATTTATTTGAGCAAAAGAAACAACATTAATGATACAATTGTTAGATTTCTTTGGTGATTTCAAATATGAAATTTAATCGTAAGTTTAGTGAACAGTTTTGGAGAATTTGATGTTTCCCCATTCAAAGAGATAGGAGCTGCACTTGCATCCCGAAAGGCGTTTCAAAGATGGCCGCAGAGTGACATGACTTGTCTTAAAGAGACTTTTGCTGCATCCCAATTCGCCTACTTATACTATGCCCTAAAAGTATGTACTCTTTTTGTGAAGAAAAAGTGCATACTTTTGAGTATGTAGCAGAATAGTAGGCAAGCTTTGGGACATACTACTTTGTCATAGTTGCTTCTTTAATGGATGCTCTGTTGCCTAGTTACGTGCATCCTGTAACTGTTTAAACTGCCCTGTCAATCATCTTGTCACAGTTAACATCATCCACATTTCATTTAATTTGATTTACTACTGTACTGGAGAGAAATAAAGAAGCACATCGCGGGTCTTTCATGTCGAGAACTCTGCTCATGTGTTTGCATAATGATGCAATTCAAAGTTAATGACCAGATGTATCATTATAAAAGTTCACAGTGTTGCTGCAGATGAAATATAACGTGGATAACATTAAATAAATATTTTTTCATCTGGTTAAACATTGACTATTTATCACTCAAATCCCTTTCTCTACCTGTCCATCGGTCGTGCATATCCGCCATGTTTGTAGTTTTTTAAAGACTTTTTATGCGTGTTTGTAGAACTAGGGCGAATTCCAAACAGCTTTTTTGTGCCCTTGAAGGGCACTTCGGGAAGGGGACGCCATTTGTAGGGATGTTCCAAACGAAAGTGAGCAACTGATTCCCTTCACGAAGGGCCCTTCCAGAAGTCCGTTAGTGAAGGGAACATGCAATGGTCACTTCACGGAAGTGATTTCCGTTTGTGATCATGTGATCTTCACTTAGGAGATCTTGCGATGCATTTTAAAGCAAAGTTGGGGTTTATTTTGACTTTACATACAAACGTAAGTAGAATGAGCTAATTAAATTTGTCTTTATTTTCATGTAATACAAAATATTTTCCTCAGTGATAGAAATATGATTTAAGACTGTATTGTAGGCAAGTTTAAGCAAGTTTAGTTTGAAAAAGTTTAAGACAGAATTGGACAGTATTTGAATAAAACAATCACAAGAAGAAGAAATATTTATTTACAACAACTGTTAGAGCGCTGAATGCTGCATGCACGCGCAGCGTTGTCAAGGTAACATTTTGTCCATTATTCCCTTCGCCAAGGGAGTTCCAAATGCTTATATGAGACAGTAATGCCCTACACCCTTCAAAGAACACACTTCAAGGGCTCTGCCCTTCGAAGGTTGTAGGGCATAGGCACTGTAGGGCACTTCCGTTTGGAATTCACCCCTAATCGAATCCTCATCCACAGCGCAATGTGTTGTGGGCAATATTAGCCGTTAGAGTGTGCATCGATCTGCACTTCGAATTCTAACCAGAAGTAGTAGACCAATTTTTGGCATACTTTTTTTAAAACATACTATGATTTGGGACATACTAATTCTATTTTCGAATACTATTTAGGACGGATAGTATGCGAATTGGGACGCAGCATATGACTGTAGGTTCTCACAGAGCCATTGAGCCGTTCTGTGTAGGATTGTGGCATCTTTCGAATATTCAGTGATTACTATGGTGAATGACGTCAAGTTGACCATTACAATATGGCAGACGGCTTACATTATCTGTTCTTCTTCTTGCTTCTGTTATCATATTATAATGAATCAATGCATTTGTATCTTATTCTCTGAAGTGTTTGGTCTTTCATATTTAGTGATTTCCATATTTAGACACATCTTGAAGCACAGAAACCCAGCAAAACAACTGATTCATCTGCACTAGATATGAATCAGTATGCTACCATGGTTTTACAGAAGTTTAAACCAGGCATGTAAAGCATCTGTTAAGGGTCTAAAGGCCCGTTCACACCAAGGATGATAACGATAAAGATGTAGTTTTAAAAGTCAACCTAAAATTAAAAGAACACCCACACCATAGTCCACACCACAACAATAACTATAATGGCACAGAGGAACGATATCATTGTCATAATAAAAACATTGACAGTAAATCAGTGTCCATCCTGCTTTAAGATTTAAGAGACTTTTAAGCAGGCGATGATAAAACTGAAATCACGATAGGCAAAATAGCCAGTTAAAGCCATGCTAACTGAACTTTTTTTAGAAATAAAAAAAACACTTTATTCTTAACTGAACATTTAAAGGTGCATTAAGCAATATTTGAAAAGTGCTTCTGACCATAGCGTTGGACCCAGACCCAAAACACACTTGAAGCCAATCAGCAGTAAGGGGGTGTGTCTTGTAATAATAGAGAGAAGAAAGCGCTCAATTTCAGTGCACAGGACTGATATTAGCAGATCGATTATAGATGGAGAGAAATGGAAGATAAAAAAGAGGAAAATATCAGAGAAACAAAACATTAAAAAGAAGGGTTAAGATCAGGCAAGAGGTGGGAGCCACGTAAATATTGGAGCAGCTTTCCAGCGGTGGAGAGAACTCAAGGAGTGGGAAGGCCTGGAAGCGGATGCCAAGGTTGCATTGTTTCTTCTTGATAGGTGAGTTACGTTGATTTTGCTTTGTTTCACACAACTTATTCCTGCTGGCTTTTGTTTGAATATGCTTGTGTGTCATCTTCACTTGTTTCCGCGATCTTCATTGCCATGATTGTGTACGTGTGGGGTGGAGATTTCAAAATAGGGGCGAGGTCCTGTTGGGGTACGGACGTGTTTGTTTTTGTGCTTTCAAATATCAACATCGTTTGGCAAAAATCGCTTAGTGCACCTTTAATTCATCCATAAAACACATCATTGCAGAACAGAATTTCAAACATCTGTTCAATCAATATTCTGAAAAGTGTTTCAATTGACTGAATTGAGTCTCACTTCTGTAACTTACATTACAAGATCTTGTGGACTGGTACATGAGCGTCCAAAGGAGAAAATTAAGTCAAATAGTATTTAATATAATCCACACAAGCTAATCCACAACAGAGAGGCTAGACACACACGTAGGGACGTAGTAGACCGGACAAGGGAGCACAGGACAGACTACAACTAAAATAGGGAGGCAAATGAGGATAATTAACACGACACCTGAACATAATAATCAATCAAACATGAGGAAAAACAAGGTCAGGGGCACATGAGGGAGAAAACACAACACACAGTCCTGGGGCCCGTTTTTTGTACGTTTCTTATTACATCCGAGATCAAATGACACATCCAAGATGATATCATCGCGCTAATCAGGATCTAGCTAATTCGGTTCTTTGTTGTTGATGATTAGTATGGCTGGATTGAGTTACCTGAGATAATTGCGCGTTCATAGGTTGGTTTAACCGGGGCTATGTATCGATACTCGAAACCATGATCCGCAATGCAGCGATTGGCTGGCGGCAAGACAGTAATGACATCATATAATTAAAAAAGACACCTGACGAAAAACTTGACAAATTTCTGGACTTTTTTTTAAACTTAATTTTACATGATTCCCAATTATTTATATTCATGCTACCTGGTCTCATGGCATTTGTATAGGCTTTGCATTTTTATTTCAATGTCGTAATTAGCAATTAATTTAATTTTATCTTTGAAACTGATTTGTTACGTGACAGCATTAATTAAAGTTTCTTGAGGGTCAAGATAATGTTAAAAGCATCTCCTGCACTCCATCAAGCCACTCCCATAATAGTTGTCGTCACTCAAATTAATGCACGACTCTACATTATCTGTAGAGCATGCGTGAAAGACTCTAATACAGTTATGAAGTAATTATTTTATGACAAATAAATCTTTCAGTGAGTAAAACTGGGTGTGTCTATAGTATTATTGTTATGGAGCCGACGAGATGAGAGGCATGCGGATCCATTTGCAAGGCTTTTATTCAGGGATGTGGTCACAAAATAAGCAAGGTTCATGCAATGGCAAACAGGTACAACACAGGCAAGACAAAGAGTAATCCTAGGGCAAGCGTGAGTCTTCGATCGACGAACAATATCCAACAGGTTAAGGCAGAGAGATAATCCAGGTACACAAGGAATAGTCCATGCGAGGTGCAAACAGAGTCCGAACTGCAAGGCAAAGGGTTAATCCAGGAAACACGGGCAAGTATCAAAACACAAGAAAACAGGCAAGGCAAGACTATGACAACTAAGTGGGCTCCGTAGAGTAGCTGGTCTGAAGGGAATCAGCTGTGTAATCAGTGCATTAAGCTGTGTGTGTGTCATCAGTGCAATGGATGATGGGAACTGTAGTTCAGGGTGAAGTGCAACAGTTAGTGTAGTGCAAGAGTCAATATGATGGACCTTTTGTGGTGAATGAATGGAAGTTCATAAACCGGATTATATACTACACAACATTATTATATAATTTTTAAATTAATTTTTAAATGATAAAATTATTAAATTATTGTCCCTGGATTAGTAGGATACTCTTGTAATAAAGTAGTGGTGGCTGGGACAGATTTTAAGTATCAATTCTGCTTAAAAAGATGCAATCGAATCCCTAACATGAAAATAGGCCTGCTCCCAAGCAGGTTTAAGTTTACGGACCTGTTGCTACGACAGCAACTCTGGGATGAGCTTCAAAGAACCAAACAATCCAAGATCATGCCAAATCATCAGCAATCAAATCCAGCTAACGGAGTTAGTGACGTACAAAGAACGGTGTGATAACCCAGTCACTGGAAAAACAGCTAACAGTGCAGAATTTGACATGACAGAAGTAACAGCAGTCTCAGTTTTTTAAAATAGATCACTTCTGAGTATTTTAGCATTAGCCACATCAGATCAGGTTGTAGGGCTACATAAAATAGGGTTACTATTAAAAATAGAATGAACTGATGAAAAAATCAGAGAAAATGGACAGCTACTATAAAATAAACATCCTAAATTTACCAAAAAACTACAAATAATAAATACGATCAATACTTGAATTTGATTATGTGAAAAACAGTGTTTACAATAGTCAAATTATGTATTGTAGATTCATATTTCTCTGCTCATGTTGTTATAAGGTCATTGTATAATTAATAACTGTTTGATTTATTTGTAATGATTCTTTTTCACAAAGGCATAAAGTTGACTGCAGTTATTTTGAGGTCCAGCTGTTGCTTCTCTGACCATCATCATGTTGAGAGAAGGTGTATGCCATTAAAGGACATTGATGGAAAAACAAGAAAATTACTCCTATCATCTGAGTGTTTAGTCACAACCCCCCCCCCCCTTTTTTTTTGGCAGCCAGGAAAACTTGAAGCCTTGAATCAGTTATTGGGCTTGCAAAAAAATCTCCACTTGTACAGGAGGGTGAAGAGTGGAAAAGCAAATTTGTGACCCCTTCACTATAAATATAGAGTTATGCTGTATGGCCTGGTAAATTCTCCTAGGTTTCCGGAGTACCTCCACAGCTTTGTTACTGTTTACATTGATGACATCTTGGTGTACTCCACTCGGGACATCAGACTGCCTTTGCCCAACCAAAAGCTAAGTCCCAAATATATTGGTTCCTTTCCCAGTTAGATAGATTATACCCCGTCATCTACAAACTCCACCTCCCAACAAACTATAGAATTCACAACACTTTCCATGTTTCCCTTCTCAAACCCTGTTACCCTCCTGTCTTTAATTCTTCATATCCATCTTCCATATCCCAATAACTGTGAGATATCAAAGTCAGTCGTTGTTTATCCTCCATTCTGCTTATCAGTCATTTACTTACCTGCATTCCCATTTACACATGCTTTTTCAATAAAAACTGGTTCATCCCAACAGGAGAAGGGTGTCACATATTTATGTATTTTAATTTTTCTCTTGTCTGACCCTTATACTGACACAGATTACCTTCTGAATCAACAATATGCATTGGCTAATAAACATGAATTTTGAGTAATTCCATAATATGCATACCTATCTTTTTTACTTTATAACTTTGGTATTTTTCAAGCTTATCAATTGTAATATTTGAGGCATGATGATATATTGAATCAAAGTGCAGAGAGATTATGAAAATAGGTAGCAATCAAGCAAAATCATAAATGACAAAAAATGACAATACTCATTTGTATGTGGATAGTCTGCCCAAACATGGAGTTCTGTTCTCGCTAACTGAACAGTTATTTAAAGCCATTGATAGCTGTTCTTCAATGTAACCATGCTAAACATGGTTAGTTTGCACACACAATACGATCATCTCTGATCATGTCTGAAACCAGTTTAGACTGATATGTGTGTGTGTGTGTGTGTGTGTGTGTGTGTGTGTGTGTGTGTGTGTGTGTGTGTGTGTGTGTGTGTGTGTGTGTGTGTCTGTGTGTGTGAAATATGAATCACTATAGTTCCTCTTCTTTCTTTTAGCAAGTTGCTTCATACCAGTGAATTCTATTTTTGTTTCAGCATCTGAACTGTAGAAGCTGGTGAGGATCTGGACACTCATGCTAGTCTTTGAGCCTACACATGACACTGTTAATTCAGGCAGTATAATACATTTTCCTAAAGCTTGTTGACAAAGCACACATCTTTTTAACTTTCATAAAAACGGTCTCTGTGATCAAAGGAAGAAGAGATGCTGATGATGTTAAACCAACAGAAACAGAGAATGGCTGATACGTGTCTTATGTGTCTGCTGGGACTGATCATTCTCTGCTCACTTTTCACAGGTAAACATATTTCTATATGCTTTCTACAGCATTGGTGAAAAAGTTATATATAATATACAAACAAGTAAAACACTATTTTAATAGAGCTGATTTTTTTGTGATCTCAAGAGTTATTGTGGCATTTGTAAATACTCTTTTATTCCTGAATGCACTGATATTTGATACTAAGTCCTATTGTCACAGGGTTATGTTCATTCAGTTCAAGTTTTTACATAATGATCAGTCAAATCATCTTTGTTTCAGGTACCAGTGAGACTCATGTGTTCAGCAGTTCTGGTGAAAATGTCAGTCTGCCATGTAATAATGCTCTTTCTGACTGTGCATCAACTACATGGACCTATAATAGAGATATAAATTCAACTACAGTTGAACTGATTACTTTAGGTATAAAGAAGAATGACATAGAGAGACCTGAGAGACTGAGTCTGGGCTCTGAATGCACTCTGAACATCAAAAAAGTCACAAAAGAAGATTGTGGAATTTATAGTTGCAGACAATTTGTGAATGAAAAACAAGAAGGAACTGATGCACCCGTTTATCAGCATGTTCTTCAGGGTAATTGCACGATTACATGGTCAATTTAAAAAGGTTAAAATTCTTTTTTTAAACTCACATGTGCTATGAAAAGTCTGACATCTGTTGTGTGATTTATATTTTATTTTCTGTTTCAGTCTCTTCATCATCCTCGCACACTGAGATCAGACCAGGCAGCTCTGTGACTCTCTCCTGTCAGTTGCATACTGATGGATTTTATTGTGATACTTTGATCCATTTTGAGGGAGTTCAGCTGATCTGGGTGAATCAGGCTGGTGTGAATCTGCAGACAGACTCCAGGTATCAGATATCATTCTCCCCAGGACAGTGTATCAGCACTCTGACTACAACACTCCTGAATGAAGATCACAACAGAGAGTGGAGATGTCTGGTTACTCAGAGAAATGAACTGAAGACCTCAGCAACATATACTGTCAAGTATTCAGGTAAGAAATCTGCATTTTCTTAAAATGATTTCTCTAACATCAGAATATGTCATACAGTGCCCTCCACTAATATTGGCACCCTTGGTAAACATGAGCAAAAGTGGCTGTGGAAATAAATCTGCATTGTTTATCCTTTTTATCTTTCATTAAAAAAATTCACAAAATTCCAACCTATCATTGAAGTAAAACAATTGAAAGTAGGGGGGTTATTTAGTCCGTAATTTAAAGGTGCATGGGCTGCATTTCACTGATTCACCTAAACAAGGCAGAAGCTGCTTCGTGTAGTTTCATGTTAACACCATGAAGCCACCTGCAAAATTGTGCAGTAAATATTTATGAACACACACTTTGTATAATTTATGATAATGAAGGAATAAAATATGATAATCATATTCAGCAGTGTGATATTTCTGATTATTCATCTTTTATAGCTCCATCAAATACTATAGGACACTGATTCCAGGAACTCAAACCCTGAGGATCCTTTACCTCTAAACACCAGTAACCCAAAATAACCCTCACTGTCCTGGAGTTTTCAGTGATTTTCAGTGGTTCTGACGTACTGGTTTTTAGTTTTAGAATCAGTATCTATATAAATATGTATATATAAATGTGTGTTACCTCATTTATATACGTAATATGTCATTGTTACACGTCTCTGTGGTATACTTCATTCTGATTGGTCAATTGTAGGATAAAGTGATCAGATATTTCCTAAAATTCACCACCATACATCCAGGAATAACTGAAAATGGTTAAAAGCTTAATACCGTCTGTATATCTTTTTTTTGATAAAAATATGTGTATTGAACATACTGTATGTGAAGTGATGTTGATGATGTTTTGGTTTCAGTACGTCTCAGTATGTTTGAACAGAACTAATATTCATGATCCACAGATGCAGAAGTCAGTCAAACTGCTGGATCATTATTCAGAGGTATGAAATGCAGTTAATTTATCTCGCTAACTTTGAACTAACACTGAACGTAGTGAATCTGTAAATGTTTTGTCAGTAATTGTTGATTGTTTTACACCCTTGATTTCATATAGTCATTTATAGTTTCTCAGGTTCATTCATTCTTTCTCTCTATCATCTCTCCACACATCTTTCCTGTAGTGATTGTGATTATTGTTGAGATTGCAGTGTATGCTGCTCCTACTGTGATTCTTCTTCAGATCATTTGTGCGAGAAGAGCTGGTGAGTTTTGAACGTCACAGAATCTGTTCATTCAGTATAGAACAATCTTCTAACAGGGTAAAACCTATGTTTTTTTTTTGTTTTTTTTTAAGAAAACACAAAAAGGAGTCAGACCACCAAGAGGAAATTGTGAAAAAATACTCTTTTTGCAAACAACAAGAAAAATAACAGTAAGATATTTTTATATATGGATTTTATGATTATTTGCATACAGTAGTCCAAATTACCACATACAGATTGCATTAAATATAGCAATTGACAAAATGTTTTTTTTTTTCTGTTTATATTAAAGATGAGCAAACATGAATATTTATTTAAAATCACCAGACATCATAATGTAAAGAAATTGTAATTTTACCTTTCTGATTTAGGTCTTACATATTTTTACAAAATGATTCTTAAAATGTATTAATAGTTCATATATTCATTTTATTTACTTATTTTGTTTTTCTTCTTGTTTTATTAACTATATACAGCTCCAAACTCATTTTGTTGTACCTGTCTGCTGTTTCTTCATCTGTCAACTTGTGACTTCCATGTGCATCACCTGTGTCTTGATTTTATCAGTCAGTTTCAAAAACTAAGAGTAAAGTTCACATTTTACTTGTGAAATTAAAGGCCTCCTGTAGCGAATCGATGTATTTTTATTAGAAAAATCTCCATATTTAAAACATTATAAACACTTTTCTCTCACTTCCGCTAACTGTCATACATGCAAGCCGTTTCATGCGGATGACGTAGGACAGGGGTGTCAAACTCAGTTCCTGGAGGGCCGCAGCCCTGCAGAGTTTAGTTCCAACCCTGCTCCAACACACATACCATGTAGTTTGCAAATAAGCCTAAATGATTAGCTGGTTCAGGTGTGTTTAATCAGGGTTTTATCTAAAATCTGCAGGGCTCCGGCCCTCCAGGAACTGAGTTTGACACCCCTGACGTAGGACATGCGGTGAACTAACCCTTTAAATATAATTTCTCAGTACTTTTTACACTGATGATGACCACTCACAAATATTACAACCATGCTGTTTAATAATTCCTAATGGATTCCTAATAAATCCATTTGAGGTTTTTTTTATTAAATAATCATATTTTCAAAATGCATTTATTCAAATTTCTTAGAATCAGCATAGGCCTACTATGAATCTGTTAATTGTTAAAACAATGAACACGGTTAAAATATGAAACAAGCAATTTTCAATTAGTATGCCTATTTGTTGCAGTTATGTCCTGGTTGATTCATTTTCATGGATTTTAGTTTGTATTCATCAGGTTACTGTTTCTTTTGTTTAAGTTTCCCGCCACTCATCAGTTTCTATAGAAACAGCTGTTTGTCATCAGCTTTTTGTGTTTAATGTTGCATCCACGTGCTATCGGAATTATGGTAAATACTAGCTTCCTAGTCGGAAATTTGACATGAACGGCCTTAGGCTGTTTCTCAATACCAAGTACGCAAAGTTCAGACTTGCGTCCTCGGTAGTTCGGACTTCACAAGTTCGACTCGGGAGTGCGAGCTCCTGAGGACGGGAGGAAACAAGTCTGGTGTCCTGACATTTTATCCTACCCGTCATATTTTCCTACCAGGGCTTACTCCGCATGTGCACATCAATATTGCGTCTTTTTTCTCATGCTGAACAACAATATTTAATGTGTCTGCATTACTGTAAAAATAAAGATAGTGAATTGGTGAGTTTTTGTCAAATGTGAGCCAAAATCATCACAATTAAAAGAACCAAAGACTTAAACTACTTCAGTCTGTGTGCATTGAATTTATTTAATACACAAGTTTCACAATTTGAGTTGAATTACTGAAATAAATGAACTTTTCCATGACATTCTAATTTATTGAGATGCACCTGTATATATTAAGACATGTATTGGGGTTTCTCTGTATTTGTTTTGGTTTGGGGTAGGTTTATCATGTATTTTAGTTGTGTTTCCTTAGATCATGGTTTGATTATTGTTCACACCTGTTCATTTTATTAATTAGTTTGCTCTTGTATTTAAGCCCTGTGTTTCTTTCAATTCATTGCCTGTCCATTAGCATGTCCTCTTCATGGATGAGAGCAGGTTCACACTGATGCCGTGGGGAACGTTATGCTGCCAGCAACATTAACCTCCTCAAGAGAGGATTATCCTTGGAGGGTTACACAGACCTCCATGTGCCAGCCAGTGGTACCCTTACTGCTGTTAGGTACCGGGATGAAATCCTCAGAGCCATTGTCAGACCTTACGCTGATGCAGTGGGCCCTGGGTTTCTCTTGGTGCATGACAACGCCCAGCCTCGTGTAGTCAGAGTTTGTAGGTAATTTCTGGTGATGAAGGCATTTACTGGCTCTCACGTTCCTCAGACCCAAATCCAATTGAGAATTTCTGGGATGTTATGTATCTGAGCATTCAAAGCCACCAAATAGCACCACAGACTGTTCAGGAGCTCACTGATGCCCTGATCCAGATCTGAGAGGAGATCACCCAGGACACCATCTGCCATCTCATCAGGAGCATGCTGGAAAGTGCATACAGGCACATGGTGGCCATACACACGATTGACTTACGATATAAGTTACTTTAAAATTCATGCAAGCTGGATCAGCCTGTAATAACAGTTTTTTTTATTTGATTTTTAGTGTGATTTGTAATCCAGCCCTCAGTGGGTTGATGGTTTTTGTGTCCACTGCCCATTGTCATGTAATTTTTCTCTCAATGAATTACAAAATGTACATAAGTAAAGATTGTGCAATTTGAACATTTTGTTCATTGAGATTTAAAGTGTGATTTAAGTGTCCTCGCCTGTTGTTAATGCAATACCTGCCAAAGAGTGAGCCATTTTTAACTCATATGTTATAAATTCTTAATAAATATATTTATTAATACTTATTACACTAAAAACCAGATCCCTGATTTATTTCATGATGCAGCAAAAAATGTACTAGCAAGACTGAAGGGTGTTGTATTTATAGTTTTCTAATTTATATCTCATGTCTTGTCACTTTTCTTACTTTGTTTCTTACCAGAATCTACTCTGTACCTTACCCATGATTATCCCCAAAAGTTTGTGATGCCTATCCACAGCAATGATTAGAAACTGATCAATTTTATTTATCAAGACGAAGTGATCAAATTTTATTTTGGGGGAAAATCATAAAAGCACAACTATGAGTGGATGTAGTAATATTGAACATTTTAATTCCAATTTTACCTGTGAACCTTAATGTAATGAACCATTTATTAATGATTTAGAAACGTTTATATCCTGTGAAAGTGCACCTTAATGTAAAGTGAACACCTGTGAACCATTTAGTAATGAGTTATAAACATTAGTAACCGTCAACGTGAACTTTAATGTGGAGTGGACACACTAATCATTTATTTATTTATGTATTGATTATTATTGCACACACAGAAAAAGTAAGCATTTTGTGGTGAAATAAATTTCACTGTTGTTGCACTACATCAGCAAACAACATTCAACTTGAACAAAAAGATTAATATTTTCTTTTACAGCATGCTGGAACATTACTGAGCATAACTTCACACAAAAAAAGTGGCTTATACAAGTAAACTCACTTTATAACTAAGCACCAAATCTATACAACAAAAATATTAGATAAATACAAGATCAATAAAGGCACCTAAATATTCATATTTTATCTAATTTTACAGTTTTGAAATACATAGGTTAATTATTTTTTGATATTATGATAAATCCTGTAACTTCAGTATTTGTTCATCCACACTCACAGTACCTGTGTGTGAGGGAACTGTCCACGGGAGCGGCAGATTAGTTATTTATTTGTATGGTTATTAATTGAACTAACTCAAATTACTCGTACATACTGTACAGGCATATGCACATATACACTGTATAACTGATTAATTTGACACAGTTATGCAACTGAACTGAATCAATACTGAACTGACTTGAGCTGTAGAATGACACCATTGACTTGTTAGAGCTGCTTTACAGCAGAATTTGAATTTGATACTATTGTGAAGCTGTGGAACAATCTATATTGTATAAAGCACTTTAGAATTAAAGTTGACTTTCTGACTTGGCATGTATGCATGTTCAGTATAGGTAGATAAAAGCAGCAGCATTTACGCATCTGTGTTCATACGGCTGGAGCAAAATGCAGTCTAGAGCATGTAATCGCTCTGAGGACATGCCGATAGTAACAGACATGAAAACAGGTTAAATTAAATAATGCATTTCAACCGGGCTTCGCCATATCCAGTGGCATGCGGCATCTCAATGCTCACCTTCGTTATTTCTAAGTTCGATGTTTTCATTAGCTGTGATGAGTGTGTGGTTTATTTCAGCTGTATTCAGAGTCAGAAGCAAGTGCTTATCGCAGTCATATAAATGACAGTGTTGCGGGAGAAGGGAAATAAGAGTTTAAGATCACTATCTATGGTTATTGTAGTCTCGAGTGAAATGCATTATGTGTACAGTTGTTTGGAGAAATGTGTTCATGTGAAATGTGCTCTCGCTGTGCTGTGTAGTTCAGAAACGGAGGAAGAACGTTTATATTCTGTTAATTCAAGTCAATCACCCAGGGGTATTTATTCACTGTAACCCTGACACTTTTTTCTGCACAAGAGAGTAAAATGGCATGCATCGGCTAACTTTGTCTGTCTCATCATTGCATGAACATGAATTAACGAGCTGTTAAGCTGCCACTGACACTGATGAAGTGGACAAAGTAACAACAGTTATCAAATGACTTAAATTAATGATATTTGCACAGCTGGGTGCTGGGGTCTTATCTATCAGATTGCAACATATATCCATTTGTTAATTAACATTACACATAGCGCCCGTCTAATTAGAGTTCAGCCAGTTAGCGAGGTAGCCAAGGCTGATATAGTCATAGGTCACTAGTGTTAAGCCGGTTGGTGTGGTTGCCATGGAACACATAGATTCACATGGTTCTTTGGAGAAGCAGCAGTACATATGTCTTGGCGATAGATCTGCTGGTTGGGGGGTGTTTTGTTCTTGTTTTTGGCTTGTATTGTCCATTTTATGTCTCCTGCTTTGTGGGGGGTTATTTCATGTATGCTACATGTGCAGCAGCAGTATTTCTTACATTCTCACAGCAGCATTTGTGGATGTAATGGCACTAGCAAGTCTCTGAACTTGCTCTCCTGCAACAGCAGTGTAGCAGATCTATTCCGCCAAGACCAAACACATTAACATTATCATGTACATTACCCTGCCAATTCCTCAGAGAGTTCTGGCATCACATATATACACTATATTGCCAAAAGTATTGGGTCACCCCCTTCTAATGAACAGGTTTGACTACTTTAGTAATTTCCATGAGTACAAATCTTAATGTTTAAGCATATAATGATATTAATTGTGTGTTTGGACAGGACTATTCTAACATGACAATGCCTCTGTGTATAAGGCAAGGTTCAAAAAGAAATGATTGACTGAGTCAGTGTGGAAGAACTTGACTGGTCTGCAGAAAGCCAAGTCCTAATCCAAGCTGAACACCTCTGGTGTGACTTTAAATGTAGATCTTGAGCCAAAAACTCTTTACCAAACACCAATGACTACACTATATGGACAAACGTATTGGGACACCCCTTTCTTTAGAACAGAAAAAGGCACTTCCAAAACTGTGGCAACAAAGATGGAAACATAATTAATGTATTTAAAAATTGTATTTCCATCTCTGTTGCAACAGTTTTGGAAGTGTCTAAAATGACTGCACCCATATGTACAAGTCATTGGTGTTTGGTAAAGAGTTTTTGGCTCAAGATCTGCATTCAAAGTCCAAGTCTTCCACACTGACTAAATCAATCATTTCTTTTTGAACCTTGCCTTATACACAGAGGCATTGTCATGTTAGAACAGAAGAGGGTCCTGTCCAAAAACACAATTAATATCATTATATACTTAAACATTAAGATTTGTACTCATGGAAATTACTAAAGTAGTCAAACCTGTTCATTAGAAGGGGGTGACCCAATACTTTTGGCAATATAGTGTATACACACACACACACACACACACACACACACACACACGTGCACGTTTGCTGTTGTACATGAATTATGTGGAATTATTGATCTAGCTTTCATTTCTATCCGGAAGAGAGTTTCATTGCATTTTATCAACACTACGTTGTATGTTTGCTGCACTTGCATCATGCAAATAGTTAATAATAAATTATGCCATGATTTTTCTGATTTCAGACATCTTATGTGTTTCATGACTAAAAAGAATGCTTTACATTAAATATACTATGTTAATGTAACTGTGTAATTAAAATACATAAATATTAAATTTAGACCTAAATGTTGTTTAGCCACCTCCGGATGGATTTAATAAACAGCATCGTTGTAATGTTTGTGAGTGGTCATCATTAATGTAAAAATGACAGAGAGATAATATATTTAAACACGTGAAACAAAAGTCAACATTTTTAGTCAAAAGCAAAGTGTTTCTAAAATTAATTTCACAAGTAAAATGTGAACTTTATTCTTAGTTCTTGAAACTGAATGATAAAATCAAGACACAGGTGATGCACATGGAAGTCACAAGTTAAGCAAAAAGATAAATACACAGATGGAGAAACAATGGACAGGTACAACGAGTTTGGAAATGTATATTAACAATAAAACAAGAAAAAAGTGGGGAAAACTCTCCAAATAAAATTAATATATGAACTGTTAATACATTTTAAGCATCATTCTGTTAAAAACATGTAAGACCCCAATAAGAATATCCATAAAATCCTTGTATAAAAATATATCTTGCTGTTATCTTTCTTGTTATTTGTGAAAAGAGTATTTTTTTTCGAATATCACTGTTTCCTTTGGGTGGTCTGACTCCTTCTTCTTTCTTAAAAAAAAAACAAAAACAAACATAAACAAACAAACAAACAAACAAACAAAAAGAACATGTAAGTTTTACCCTGTTAGAAGATTGTTCTATACTGAATGATCAGATTCTGTGACGTTCAAAACTCACCAGCTCTTCTCGCACAAATGATCTGAAGAAGAATCACAGTAGGAGCAGCATACACTGCAATCTCAACAATAATCACAATCACTACAGGAAAGATGTGTGGAGAGATGATAGAGAGAAAGAATGAATGAACCTGAGAAACTATAAATGACTATATGAAATCAAGGGTGTAAAACAATCAACAATTACTGACAAAACATTTACAGATTCACTACGTTCAGTGTTATAAAGTTAGCGAGATAAATGAACTGCATGCAAACTCATTTCATACCTCTGAAGAATGCAGTCTTACTGCCACTGGTTACAATTGTTGTGTTAGCGGCATCTGTGGATCATGACTATTAGTTCAGATCAAACATACCGTGATGTATGAAAAAACACCAAAACATCATCAACATCACTTCACACATTTTATATACACATATTCTCATCAAAAATATATATAGAGAGACAGTATTAAACTACATATCCAGAAAACTAGTGTGTCAGAACCACTGCAAATCACTGAAGTGACCGGGACAGTGGTTGTTATTTTGGGATTACTGGTGTGTTTAGAGGTAAAGGATCTATAATCATCTGGAATCAGTATTTGATAGAGCTACACAAGAGGAATATTCAGAACCATCAAAATGCAAATATCCTACCTAAATAGTTATATGCGACAGTATATGTTGCTGAGGTCTTCAGTTCATTTCTCTGAGTAACCTGACATCTCCACTCTCTGTTGTGATCTTCATTCAGGAGTGTTGTAGTCAGCGTGCTGATACACTGTCCTGGGGAGAATTATATCTGATAACTGGAGTCTGTCTGCAGATTCACACCATCCTGATTCACCCAGATCAGCTGAACTCCCTCAGCACGGACCAAAGTATCACAAGAGACTTGACCACAATACAACTGACAGGAGAGAGTCACAGAGCTGCCTGGACTGATCTCAGTCTGTGAGGATGATGAAGAGACTGAAACAGAAAATAAATCAGAAATGACATGGCAATTAATTTGGAGATGATTCAGCCTTTTTAAATTAATCACATTATACTAAATTTACCCTGAAGAACACTTAGATGAACACATGCATCAGTTCCTTGTTGTTTTCCGTTCACATATTGTTGGCAAGTGTAAAATCCATAATCTTCTTTTGTGGCTTTCTTGATGTTCAGAGAGCAGTCAGAGCCTAGACTCAGTCTCTCATGTCTTTCTATGTCATTCTTCTTTATACCTAAAGTATAAAAGAGACAGTTCAACTGTCTCTGAACGTCTGCTATAGGACCATGTAGTTGATGCACAGTCAGAAAGAGCATTATTACAGGGTAGACGGACATTTTCTCCAGATCTGTAGAACACATCCTCTCCGCTGTTACCTGAAACAAAGAAGATTTGACTGATCCTTATCCCTTATACTGTTCGGGGTCATTTACCCCAAAATACATTTGCCAAAAAAGAAAAAAAAAAAGTTCGGTCACACTTTACATTAGGTGGCCTTAACTACTATGTACTTACATCAAAAAATAAGTACAATGTACTTATTGTGTTCATATTGTATTGCAAAAACACTTTTTCTGCTATTGAGGTGGGATACGGGTAAGGTTAGGGACAGGTTTGGTGGTATGGATAGGTTTAAGGGTGGGTTAAGGTGTGAGGGATGGGTCAACAGTGTAATTATAAATGTAATTACAGAAATTAATTACAGATGTAACTACATATAGGTATTTTTAAAAATATAAGTACAATGTAAAAACATGTATGTACACAATAAGTGCATTGTACCAAATAATTAATTTAAATGTAAGTACATAGTAGTTAAGGCCACCTAATATAAAGTGGGACCAAAAGTTCTTCTCATCTAAATGGCATGAGACTACATGACTTTGTCAACACTTGCTAGCTCTACAAAAAACAAACAAACAAAAAAAACAAAAAAAACAATAAATAAATAAATTGAAATGATATCTGGTTGTATGTTAGTGTGACCCCATATTAAAATGAATAGGAAAAATATAAAATAGATTCTGTTTCTTTTTAATTTTCTCTAATAAAATCTCTAAATCAGCCACAATGCAGAACACAAATACATAGAATTGAAGTGACAACACTCTCACGCATCCACAATGTGGAATGCTCACACGCATACACTCAATGGCAAATTAGCCATTGCGTAATGAATCAAGGTATCTTCCGATCATTCAGCACGGAGCCAAAGCAGTTCAAAATGCTTTGGCTCCGCGCTCTCTAGTGCGTCTCGCGCACTGATCTATGTAATTCTCTATGGTTGTGTGGCTTTGCCACACATACTTTGATATGTCAGCTCAATAAAACAGCGGAAAGGGGCGTTTTTCACATGCAGAGATCGAAAATTCAAGTTGTTTATTCATTTTCTAGCCCTGAAGGTAAAAACCTTTGAAAAAATGAATGATCGGAAGACACCCTGATTGTAATGTAGTTGAAATTCCATGTCATTTTAATTTATTAAAATGTTTATTTTTGTTCATTTTCAAAGTGTTTCCCAGTAGATGGCAGCAATTTTTAATTACACAATTGAAAAAAGATTTGCACACTGTTAATTTTAAACATTTAAAAGTGGCAACGTTTTGACCTTCGTCAGGCAAACACACAATTTTCAATTAAACCATGGCACATTGGCAATGTTATCTCGGTAAATAAAAGTGAGAAATGTGGGTCTTGTGAACTTTACAAAAGAAGTTGCTATTTTATAAAAACCTATTTAAAAATATTTTACATTTATCTATATAAATTTAAAACACACCACAAACACAGCCAAAACTGTACAAATGTAGAGGAAAACCATTAATAAATTGAGTGATATTATATTTGTTCAGAAAAATTACAGTATTATGTTACAAAATCACATTTTGCTGTCTGGGAATACCCCAAACATCCTGAGTGTACACCCCAAACGAACAGCGCATATAAGAATTGAACTACATGAACATAACGCTGTGACAACAGCACATACTCAGTATCAAATATCAGTGTATTCAGGAGTAAAACAGTATTTAAAAATGCCACAATGAGAGATCACAAAAGACCAGCTCTAATAAAATGTGTTTTACTTGTATGCATATTAGTATTTATTTGACTTTTTCATCAATGTTGTAGAAAGCAAATGTTTACCTGTGAAAAGTGAGTAGAGTATCATCAGTCCTAGCAGACACATAGGACACTTATCAGCCATTTTGTCTTCACTTCGGTTTAACAGAATCAGCTCCTCTTCAGCTTGTAGCTTCTTGTGATCACATCAGAGACCGTTTTTAGGAAATTTGAAAAGATTCATCGACAATCTAATGAGAGAATTTATTACACCAACAGAATTAACAGTGTCAGATGTTAAAACCTAGCAAGAGTGTCCAGATCCTCACCAGCTTCTAGAGTTGAGATGTTCGGACCAATACAGAACTCAATGGTATGAAGCAACTTGCAAAAACAAAGAAGAGGAACTGCGGAGTGATTCAGATTTCACACCCATCAGTCTAAATTGGGTCCAGAGATTATAAGAGATGCTGGTATTGTGTGCCGAACCAGTGTGGGCAAACTGACCATGTTTAGCATGTTTACAGGTGAAGAACAGCTATCGATGTCTTTAAATAACTAGAGGCATTTACCAGGCCGTGCAGCATAACATGATATTCACAGTGCCCAGTAAGAGTCACAAATGCAGTCTTCCACTTGTCACCCTCATGTACAAGTAGGGAACGGAACTTAATAGTTATTTTGTTGAGAGTCCAGTTGTAACGAGGAGTCAGTGGCGTTAGGATCCATGTGCAGCTTTATTAATACAGAATGCAAGTCAAACAGGCAGAGTTCAATCACGGGATTCAAACACAACGTAGACAGGGCAGAATCAAAGTCAGAGTTCAGGCTAAGGATCAGGGCTGGCGGAAAACACTCAGGGTTATCAAATAACAAAGCAGATTGAATCAGAGTCCAGTAACTAGTCCAGGTCATACACGGGGTAAACGCTCGGAAATGTTTGCATGGCAAGACAAGACTTCGCAATGAGGTGATAGGGAGAACAGCTTATAAAGGTGAGGGTGATGAGAAACACCTGTGCCAGTAATCAGCCACAGGTACAGGGTATATGGGAAATGGAGTTTGTGATGTTAATACTCAGGTGATGGTTCCCTCTGGTGGCGATCGGAGGGAGCCACAGAGGCTGAGTTCGTGACACCAGTAATGCAAGGCCGCAAGCCTTCCTCCTTCTTGGCCACGAAGTAAAAGGAAGCAGCAGGGGAAGTGGAAGGGAGGATGCAACATCTACATTTTACACTACAGCAGTCTCAGTGAAATGCAGCTGTATCATGAAGTGTGTGACTAAACAGTCAGTTGGTCAGATGAGAAGAATTGTGTTCTTGAGCTTCCATCAATGTTTTATTCTTGAATGCAGTTGTACAAAATATGTATTTTTAATTTAGCGCAGAAGTGGTCTGTTTAAAAGAGCTTTAGAGGAACCGTGAGACCGCAGTTACTCATGTCAAATTCTGCACTGTCAGCTAAGCATTTTTCAAGTGATTGGGTATGTGACACTATTTTGCCCATTGTGATTTCAGTTTTATCTGTTGTCTGCTTAAAAGTCTCTTAAATCACTTAAAAGTACGATGGATTCTTATTGACTGTTGATGTTTTTATTATTCCAACGATATTGTTCCTCTGTGCCTTTATAGTTATAGTTGTGGTGTATGCTATGGTGTGGCTGTTCTTTTAAATTTAGAATGACTTTGGTCTTTATTGTTATTATTGGTGTGTACTGGCCTTTAGACTCTTAACAGATGCTTTACATGCCCGGTTTAAATCTCTTGTTCTCTGTAAAATCATGTTAGTGTATTGATGATCTAGTGCAGATGAATCAGTTGTTTTGCTGGGTTTCTGTGGTTCAAGATGTGTCTAAATATGGAAAGCACTAAATATGAATGCTAAACACTTCAGAGAATAAGATACAAATGCAATGATTAATTATAATATGTTAACAAAATCAAGAAGAAGAACAGACAGCCGATGTGTCATTGGGATATTGACATGACTTTAATATACAATTCATTCTTGAAGGAAGTGTTCATGAACTCATTGAGTATTCCTGAAATAAACTGACAGGTAGGAAAAAATAACAAGATCGCAAAAATGTTTTATCTAAACATATACAGCATAATAAGCATGATTTCTACATATACAAAAATTTTAAATATTGTTAGACGTATGTATTTATTTATATATTTTATTTATTTATATTTTTGTCAGTTGATTGATTTGATATTAAGTCTCCTAATTACAACCAACTTATTAACCAGTTTGAAACTATCAAAACTGCAAATATTTTTACTTTGCCTGATTCTCTTCTCACCATCAGCCAGTGAGTTTTCCATGTGGTAAATATATATATATATACATACATACACATACATGCATATATCTTTCAAGGAAAGTGTGTGTAATAAATAACAAATAATTGAAGTTATATGAACCCTTCTGGACTTTTTTTCTGATTAGGAGTGTCAGTGGACAATAATGAATGGACAGTATATATGTATATGTGTCATGAATCCAGTCCGTGCCCTTCTGTCCAATTGCCACCAGAGATCGCTCTTCTACTATATTGACTCACACACCACACAGACTGTTACACATCACCCTGGACTACATTTCCCATGGAGACATTGGAAAATGTCTGTCACCTTAACAGTAATTCCCTCAGTATGGACCAAAGTATCACAAGAGACTCCATCATAATACAACAGACAGGAGAGAGTCACAGAGCTGCCTGGACTGATCTCAGTCTGTGAGGAGGATGAAGAGACTGTAACAGAAAATAAGACAGAAATCATATGACAGACTTTACTACTTTCAGTAATTAATATGAGTTAAATGGGAGAATTTTGAATGGGGGAAAAAACAGTTTACATTATTCTACAATTACCAGAAACTACTATTTCAGTAAGTCTACTTTAAATTTTCACATTTCATTTATTTGCCATTTCTTTGTAATTCTTTGTGAAATTTGCTAGCAAATTTTCTATCCATTTTTTCAGTGTGCTACTGATTTTCAGAGTCTTTCCCCTTGTCCAAATACCCACACTTGCGGTCTTGGCCACTTGAGAGCACATGCATGGGACAGGAAGTAAGTATGCTAGTCTGTCCCATGTCTTCAAAATGCCAAAAGTGCAGTGCCCTTAATGGATACTAAACCCACACTATCTGGAATACCACTTCAGAGGGGTATTCGAGGCTAAGCGTATCCCATCATGCATCATGTTCTGGATATAAATCGTCAGATTGTTTTCCCAGACCTTGCAAGATGTCGCAGAAAACTTTCCAGTGTAAGTTAAATAATTACATATAATTTGTAAAGTGTTGCTCATTTAGGTTATGTATTTTGTAAAACTTTTGAAACGGCTGTTTATCACATAATTTGAAACGCATTAATTAAATTGTGCCATTTGTTAGGAATCACAGAATAATCATTAACATTTATAAAATCATTTACAGGTGCAAAAAATTCTCCATCTGAGAGTAAGTGCACATAATTTTCAGCTAAAGTTCAGCTAATGTTCATGTCGTGAACAGATCCAGGATAACCAATGAAAACATTTAGGAAATGCCCTGTCTCATCACATATAGCTTGCATTTGGGTTGAATAAAACTGTTTTGTAATTAAAATAGTCTTCCTTGTGTGTTTGGTGGTTTTATGAGAATGTAGCACCAACTGCTTTACTGAAGGCATCATGCTGTGCCAAACGGGCAAAGCCTTGACTAATGTTGTCAAGCTGATCTCGCTGTGGGTAACTTATGATTTTACCCTCCCTCACAATTTTTTTTTTCACTTCCAAAACTGTGGCAACAAAGATGGAAACATAATTCATGTATTTAAAAAATGTATTTCCATCTCTGTTGCAACAGTTTTGGAAGTGTCTAAAATGACTGTACCTATATGTACCCATGGTGTTTGGTAAAGAGTTTTTGGCTCAAGATCTGCATTTAAAGTCACACCAGAGGTGTTCAGCTTGACTTGGCTTTCTGCAGACCAGTCAAGTTCTTCCACACTGACTCAATCAATCATTTCTTTTTGAACCTTGCCTTATACACAGAGGTCATTTTAGAAAAGGGTCCTGTCCAAACTGTTACTTTAAAATTAGAAGCACACATTTCCCTAGAATATCATGCTTAAACATTAAGATTTGTACTCAGTGAAATTACTAAAGTAGTAAAGCCTGTTCATTAGAAGGGGGTGACCCAATACTTTTGACAATATAGTGTATATGCACATGTAGAGCATCATTTAGGGATTCCTCTATATAAATAAAGGATTATAATAACATCCTAGTGGAGTTTTATTTTAATTCTTTTAATAGTACACAGTTTTCTCTTGACGGTTAATGTTAACTGTCATGTCATGTGTGGTTTTGGCCACTTTGAAACTGTAAACTGATCACAGATGTAAATCATTCATATTTTAATATTTAAAAGTAATAGTCCTATACTTATCTGAAAAACAGCCATGAAAGTGCCTCATTAGAAGTAGAAAGAAAGAAAGAAAGAAAGAAAGAAAGAAAGAAAGAAAGAAAGAAAGAAAGAAAGAAAGAAAGAAAGAAAGAAAGAAAGAAAGAAAGAAAAATTAATTTTTCAGGATGTTGTATTTTTAAAAATTTTCATACCAGAGTTTCCGAGTTGGTTGGGCCATAAACTTTAAACATGGTGGAGTGGACAACAATTGCTGCTGTCAATGTTAGGCTATATATGAATGATAATTTAAAGCATATTACATATAAGCATACAATACATATAAGCATGTATTTGAACAAAATTTCAGAATTGTCAGCAAACTGACTATTGGTGAATGTTTATAATTGTCAACCAATGGGATGCTACATTTTATTCTTTCCAACAACAAAGCACTTGAATGTGACAAGCTCGTAATCACGACTTCATAAGTGGGAAATAGGAAATTTCCGATAGAGGCAGCATTAGACTGTGCTACAGTAAGACAGGAAGGACAGCTGATCATCATTGCAGCGGCAAACCACATAAAACCATGGGTCCCTCCAGACATGTTTGAGAACTTGCAAGTGGTGGAAGAGTGAGGAAACATCTCACATCAAGAACTGGAAAATCTGGTGCTGGTGGACACACAAGATACTCAATGTGGCTTTTGATATTGACCCCTTTGTTCAGGGACTCATTATTCTATTTCTGTTAGTCATTGCAGTTTATGTCTCAGTTGTTGAGTCTTTTCGTGTTCATACAAATATTTAATTGTGTTGGTTTTAATGGAAACTGTAATGGTCCTTATGGGTTTCTACTAGTAATTGGCCACCTTTTATTAATAGCTTGTTAAAACAACTAAATCCTAAAGGAATCCGTCCCAAAACACACTACAGAAAAACATTTTTTAATGGTTTTAATGGTTAATAATTGTTGGTTTGTAATGGTATTTGTAGAGGAAACCATTATAATTTATGTGACAGTTTCTATTGGTTTTCAGCAGGGCTGTCAGAAGCTTATTGATGATGAAAAATGATCATAACCTAAAATAATTTTGTTGAGGGAACCTAGGTGATGTGAACTTCTAAACTGCTCTACAAAAAAGGCCATTACTGCAGCTGTTACGAGCTGCATGGGGACACAAAGGTTGAGGATCCACATACAGCATTTATTAGAAGAATAAACCATAATCGGAATCTAAAAACAGGCACAAGTCACACACAACCAAACAACAAACAATGATAAAGTCCTATATAGGCACAAACAAACACAGAAAAATCCAAGAATGACCAGAAGACCAAAAAACCCAAGACACGAGAAACCTGGACACAGGCGGAACAGGATACAAAAGCTCAGAATTGCAGTGTAATCAATGTACAAGACTTAACAATGATGACTGAGTTAAGGTTTTTGTAGGGTGAGCTAACTAGGTCGATGAGAGACAGCATTAACAGGGATGATTGAAGAGTCCGGACAAAGGATTATGGGAGATGAAGTCCATGACGGAATGACAATAATCTAGGGTGGAGGGCTCTCTAGTGGACAACCAGGGCACTCCAGCTGGTGATCATGGCAGCAGCAATGGATAAAATTAATTCCCAATGGACAAAATCCCCACCATAATTTTTTTTTCTCTTCTTTTACTTTTACTTTTTAAAGAGGTATATATATATATATATATATATATATATATATATATATATATATATATATATATATACACACACACACACACACACATGCCATAATGAGGAAGGAAAAAAGCAAACACAATTTAATTTGAATGCTGAGTTGATCTGAACACAAGTTCTAGAACAATGCAAAAACCTGCTTTTTTTTCTGCTTTTAAAATATTATTTCCACTGTAATGGAAAATGGATTTCTACGGAGCCCCTTACAGGACATTGTAGTGGGAAAAATTTGGGGCGAGTGGAAAAAATTCAGGGTGGGAGGAAAAAATAATTTTCAAATGTTTTGCGTTCTCTAGCAAAACTTTTGCGTTCCCTCGAGAAACTTTGCGTTCCCTCGCAAAACTTTTGCGTTCTCTCGCAAAGATATTTGCGTTCCCTCGCAAAACTTTTGCGTTCCCTCGCAAATTGCGTTCTCTCGCAAAACCATTTGAGTTCGGACAAACTCTTCCTGTTTACTTTGCAGCTTGCAGTGGAGCTCGTATGTTCACAATGGAGCGGTTCATAGAGTTTTATTTTTAACTTAGACTCAGAGTAATACAGTCAGTGCTTATTTCGAGGCACGGTTTTGGGACATTCTAAAACGCTTAATGTGGCTTAATGTTTTAAAACAGTGACATTGGAGGACTTAAGTCGACAATAATAAATCCTGATAAAAATTATTAGGCTAACATTAATAACCTTATTAATAATATTACTATTAATAAAGCAGAATATGAACACAACGCCCTGCACGTTAAGCCTTGTCTTCCCTATAGAAAACGCTTAAGGTAGGCTATAATGAAAGGTTCAGCTGGTATGTTCACAATGGAGCGTTCATAAAGTTTTTATTTTGAACTTTGACTCAAGTATAAAGAAATACAGTCAGGTTAGTTCAAGGCACGGTTTTGAGACATTCTAAAATGCTTTAATGTGGCTTAATATATTAAAACAGTGACATTAGGACCAAATTCGATAATAATAAATACTAATAAAATTGTTAGGTTTATATTAATAACCTTATTAATAATATTACTATTAATAAAGGAGAATAGCCCAGAATATGAATGCGACGGATTTGGTATTTTTAAATCACCGTTTTCATTATAGCCTACCTTAAGCGTTTTATGAGGTAGAAAAAGCTTAGGCTACGTGCAGGGCATTGCGTTCATATTCTGGGTTATTCTGCTTGAAATATTATTAATAAGGTTATTAATATTAGCCTAATAATTTTATCAGCTTTTATTATTATCGAATTTGGTCATCCAAGTCACCGTTTTAAAACATTAAACCACATTAAGCGTTTTATTATGTCCCAAAACCGTGCCTTGAACTAAGCACTGACTTATTAATTTATTTGAATCCAAGTTCAAAATAAAACTTTATGAACCGCTCCATTGTGAACACGAGCTGCATGAACCTTTCATTATAGCCTACCTCAAGCGTTTTCTATAGGGAAGAAAAGGCTTAACGTGCAGGGCGTTGCGTTCATATTCTGCTTTATTAATAGTAACATTATTAATAAGGTTATTAATGTTAGCCTAATAATTTTTATCAGGATTTATTATGATCGAATTTAGTCCTCCAATGTCACTGTTTTAAAACATTAAGCCACATTATAAGCGTTTTAGAATGTCCCAAAACCGTGCCTCGAAATAAGCACTGACTGTATTACTCTGAGTCTAAGTTCAAAATAAAACCCTATGAACCTCTCCATTGTGAACATACGAGCTCCACTGCAAGCTGCAAAGTAAACAGGAAGAGTTTGTCGAACGCAAAAGTTTTGCGAGAGAACGCAAAACATTTGAAAATTATTTTTTCCTCCCACCCTGATTTTTTTTCCACTCACCCTGAATTTTTCCCACTACAATGTCCTGTAAGGGGCTCCGTAGATTTCAGAGTTCTAATCTTAAGATTTTCAACTTTCAAACAATATATAGTGTATGAAGATGAATTGTACACTGATGGTGTATTTATAATATGACTTATGCCTGTGTGAAGTAAATAACCATATTCATCCAAACACAAGAAGATAAATCTTTCCTGCTGTTTGAATGTTTTATTCTAAAATTGAAGACATCTTTATTTCTTCTGAGTGGTGGAAGTCCTTCCTCCCTACAAAATAATTAAGTAATAATAATTTTTTTTTTTTTAATCATACAAGTTTTGAGTTTTGAGATGTAAATCATCAGATTCTGTGATGTTCAAATCTCACCAGCTCTTCTTGCACAGATGATCTGAAGAAGAATCACAGTAGGAGCAGCAAACACTGCAATCTCAACAACAATCACAATCACTACAGGAAAGATGTGTGGAGAGAATAAAGAGGGGGGGGGAGAGAGAGAGAGAATGAATCTGTGAAATTGTAACATCAAGCATATAAAAAAAATAAATACAGTATATATTGACAATCAAAGCATTTACAGTTTCACTGATAGTTTCAGTGTTATAAAGTTATCAGTATAAATGAACTGCATGCAAAGACATTTCATACCTCTGAATAAGAATCCAACATATGTCATACACACTAGAGTTTCTGATGTTGTGTCAACTGGATCTGTGGATCATGACTATTAGTTCAGTTCAAACGTAATGTGACATGAACAAGAAAGATTGATAAACAGTTACAGATGTGTGTGCAGCTGCAGTCCCCTCAGACTTTTGGGTAATAAATGGATATTTCTGTATAAATTGGTGGATGGATTGGTGCACCGTCGTGTAAAAATAGAAGAAATAATGAAGTATAATGTAAGGTTTCTGTCCTCCCATTGAAAGTCAAGGTAACCAAAATTTAAACTTTAGGAAAACAATTATTTACATCTAAACATCAACACAATATTATTATGCATGTTGGAGCCTCTGATACATACATCATACTGCATATAAAAATCATATTTTAGTTAACACACAAGATGAAACCAGCATTGTGCATGTCTGACAGAGACTCCTTTAACACTGATTATTTGTTTCTTACCTGAATACTTAACAATTATCTACCTGGATGTGTGGAAGTTACTGGTGTATTTACAGTTGTTGTTGTCCTTGAGCTTGAGACCGTAGTCACTGTCTTTGTCTCGAATGGGGCTGTAAAAGATTAATTTTCATATGCATCATACTGTAGAATGATATTTTAATTCTTGATGATCAACACAAAGTAATAAATAATTGATATTTAACTGTTTACTTGTATACTTGTCAGTATATGTTGCTGAGGTCTTCAGTTCATTTCTCTGAGTAACCTGACATCTCCACTCTCTGTTGTGATCTTCATTCAGGAATGTTGTAGTCAGAGTGCTGATACACTGTCCTGGGGAGAATGATATCTGATATCTGGAGTCTGTCTGCAGATTCACACCAGCCTGATTCACCCAGATCAGCTGAACTCCCTCAGCATGGACCAAAGTATCACAAGAGACTTGACCACAATACAACTGACAGAAGAGAGTCACAGAGCTGCCTGGACTGATCTCAGTCTGTGAGGAGGATGAAGAAACTGAAATAGAAAGTGAGACATTAGTCACATTATGACATATTTTAGTTTTTTCATTACTCCTAAGAGTTTTAAATAGAAAAGTTTTCCTAAAAATGAACATAATTTACAGAAACACTGACCATGAAGAAAATGCAGATAAACACGTGCATCAGCTCCTTGTTGTTCTCCATTCACATATTGTCGGCAGCTGTAAGATCCATAATCTTCTTTTGTGACTTTCTTGATGTTCAGAGAGCAGTCAGAGCCCAGACTCAGCCTCTCATGTCTCTCTATGTTATTCTTCTTTTCCCCTCCAGTAATCAGTTCAACTGACTCTGATTGTCTGCTATAGATCCATGAAATTGATGTACAGTCAGAAAGAGCATTATTACAGGGCAGACGGACATTTTCACCAGAACTGCTGAACACACGAGTCACTTCTGCTCCACTGGTACCTGAAACGCAAGTACACATTAAGAACACATTATCCACCCATTCTCCATACACCGTTTATCCTCTGTGGGGTCGTAGGATGCTGGAGCCTAAATCAGCAGGCAGAGGACACTCTGGACAGGTAGCCAGTCCATGACTCACACATATACCCAGGCAAATTTGTCTCTCCAATTTACTTATATTGCGTGTCTTTGAATTTAGAGTTGAATAAGAGACCTTCTTGCTGTGAAGACAACACATCATCCGGAGTAAACCAAACTTCACTGAAAATGTATCTTGCATCAACTGACTTTTGAATCTGCCAACAGGACACACTCAGTGAAAGATATCTGGGCATTCAGGATTAAAATAGCATTTACAAATGACACAATGACTGTATGTCAGGAAGTATCAAATAAGCATGTTTACATTTTCCCAGATTTCAATCCAGATATTTACAGATGCTCTACATATTTTTTGATATGTATATTTAAATATAACTCTTTCCCAGATGTCTTACAGTGCTTGAAGAAATATGTTTACCTGTAAGAAGTGAGCAGATAATGATCAATCCCAGCAAACAAATGTGACACTTATCAACCATTTTTGTTTCTGTAAGTCTTCCCTTCCCTTTAAAATCATCAGATCCTCCTCAGTTTGTAACTTCCTGTGATCACAGAGACCGTTTTAATGACGTCTATGAGACATGCATTTCTTCCACAGGTTTATGATCTGATTAGTTAATTACACTGAGAGAATTAACAGTGTCTAGAGGAGAACAACACCAAATTCCTGAATGTGAACATTATAAACTTCATCACCAGGTTTGTAGACATCCTCATACACCTCCTCAAAAGGTTCAACAATACCTTCCTTTTCGATAGATAAAGACTATTAAAGAAGAGGAAGAGAAACTACCAACAGATTTCACACCCATCAGTCTAAACTTGGCTCAGAGCAAGCACTGCTCTGTTATGGGTTCTTCTCTCAGCAGGCACTCAGCACCTCTGGCTAGATAGGTTTATATATTTACCTGCTCACAGTAAATTGTGTAAAAATGACTGAGAAAGTTAAATATGGGAACTCAGGTATCTCAAAATAGTATTCACATAAAAGTAAAAAAAAAAAAGTTCTAGTCAAAATCCTGTTTCTACAATTTCTTTTACAAGCAAAGTACAAAAAACTTCATTGTTCGTTTTTGTAACTGACTGATAAAATCAAGACACAGGCGAGGTGTGTGGGAGTCAACAAATGGTTCAGATTTGTGAATAATAAAAAGAAAAACAAGAAAAGAAGAAACTTTCCAAATAAAATTAATATATGAACTTCTATAAATAAAATTTAAATAAAAAGTATTTAAAATATTTAAAGACCTAAACTAGAATGGTGAAATTACCATTACTTAAATTTTTTAAAAACAAAAATACAGCTTGTCAATTACTCTATTTAATGTAATCTGTTCATATGGACTACTAGAAAAGTTCCTAAAAGTAGTATGCAAATAGCCATTATATCATTTTATAAAAATAAATCTTGCTGTAATACTTCTTGGTAAAGAACTCTGAAAATACTGCAGAGAATGATCAGTCCGGTTTCCTACCAGGGATTACTGCGCACGCGCTGTTGCGCACATCAATATTGCGTCATTTTTGTCACATTGCACTGAACAACACAAAATTACTGCACTTGCATTACTGTGAGGGTATGCTTAGGGTTGGGGTAGGTGTTCATGTTAATAAAGGTGAATGGGTAGAATTGTGCTCCCTACTATTTTAATGGGAGGTATAGCAAAATCTGACAGGGTTCGTCAGAACAGCAGCAGACACACAAGATATCTGTCGTTTTCTGTTTCTGTCATTCTTAAGAAGAATTTGTAACTTGTAGCTTCCTGTAATCATGCGGACCACTTTTACTCAATTTTTACACAAGATGTGTGGTTCATCAAGAAGCTCATCAGAAATGTGTTTATTATACTGCATGAATTATCAGTGTCATGTGAAGATTCATACAGACTAGCATGAGTGTCCAGATCCTCACCAGCTTCTGCTGTTCAGATGTTGAAACCAAATAGAATTCAGTGCCATGAAGCAACTTGCTAAAAGAAAGAACAGGAACTGCTAACGGAATGGTTCTGATTTCACATCCATCAGTCTAAACTGGGTTCAGAGATGATCACTTCTGTATACGTGGGTTGAACCAGCATGGGCAAACTAACCATGTTTACAGGCGATGTGTGAATTTGCTACTTGACGTGTAAAGAACAGCTATAAATATATATATATATTTAAAAAAACTATGTTCACTTAGTGGAACAGAAATCCATGTTTGGACAGTCCTTTTTTTTAATTTTGGTTGATTGCTGCTTATTTTCTTAATAAAATCTCTGTACCTTCAGTATATCACTGAAGGTGATCAGTATGTACCTTTCCTTAGTTTGTTACATATATTTTGCTGGATAAGGTTGAAAAAGTAGGCATGTGTGAAGCAGGAAAGCATGCGTATTATGAAATTACTCGTGCTACATTTTTGTTTATGTTAAAATACATAAACATGTGATACACTTCTCCATTACAGTGTCATTAAAAAGCAGCTGTATCTTGAGGATTGTGACTAAACAGTCAGTTGGTCAGATGAGAGGAAGTTAAAAACTACAAGAAGGATTGTCAAGAGAAAATGGGTGATAAGTGCTATATGCGTTTTCTGGGACTGATAATTCTCTGTGCACTTCCCACAGGTAAAGAAATCTGTAAGATATATATTAAATCTGTATAATGTGAACAACTATTTATTTAAAAAATAATAATAATAATAATAATAATAATAATTTTTAATTTCCTTACTCTGGCACAGAGTCTGGCTAATACTTAGATTGAACATTTATTCTTGCTGATGCTCATGTTGTGATCTTATGTGCTGTTTGGTACATAGAATTTACTTACACATGACAGTGTGTCGTAGCCATGTTCTATTCTCACTCGCAGGTGTCTGAATCAATTTGTTCATGTTAAGGGGATAGTTCAGTCAAAAATCTAATTCTTGTCATCATTTACTCACCCTCATGATGCTCCAAACCTGCAAGACTTGAAAGAATATTAATTCTTTATTATCAAAACATTCTTGAAAATCTGATCAATCATATGTGCTTTGTTTCAGGTATGAATGGAGCAGAAGTGACTCGTTTGTTCAGCAGTTTTGGTGAAAATGTCCGTCTACCCTGTAATAATGCTCTTTCTGACTGTACATCAACTACATGGATCTATAGCAGACGTTCAGAGTCAGTTGAACTGATTACTTTAGGTATAAAGAAGAATGACATAGAAAGACATGAGAGACTGAGTCTGGGCTCTGACTGCTCTCTGAACATCAGGAAAGTCACAGAAGAAGATTATGGATCTTACAGCTGCCAACAATATGTGAATGGAGAACAACAAGGAACTGATGCCCGTGTTTATCTGCTTTTTCTTCATGGTCAGTGTTTCTGTAAATTATATGTTCACTTTCAGGAACACTTATCTATTTAAAACTCTTAGGAGTAATTGGGAATTGATGCACGTGTTTATTTACATTTTCTTCATGGTCAGTGTTTATGTCATTTAAATGATAATATATTAAAACAATGAAGATTGTCATATCTGTCTTATTTTCTGTTTCAGTCTCTTCATCATCCTCACAGACTGAGATCAGTCCAGGCAGCTCTGTGACTCTCTTCTGTCAGTTGTATTGTGGTCAAGTCTCTTGTGATACTTTGGTCCGTACTGAGGGAGTTCAGCTGATCTGGGTGAATCAGGCTGGTGTGAATCTGCAGACAGACTCCAGATATCAGATATCATTCTCCCCAGGACACTGTAACAGCACTCTGACTACAACACTCCTGAATGAAGATCACAACAGAGAGTGGAGATGTCTGGTTACTCAGAGAAATGAAGTGAAGATCTCAGCCACATATACTGTCGAGTATACAAGTAAACAGTTATTATCTATAATATCAATTATTTATAACTTTGTAGTGATCATCAAGAATTAAAATATGATCATCTGAAAATTAGCCACAACTATAAATACACCAGTAACTTCCACACAACCAGGTACATAATCAGCTCTTGAATGTTTATTAATTAATGGACTGTATTTATATATGTTTTTATATTTATCTATCTTTCTCATTCGATTGGATTACAGTAGCTCCAGACTGGAAAAAGAATTCAATAACTTGATGCTGTTCATGCATTTTTTGTACTACATTTTTTGTTCATTATTTTTGTATTTCCACAATATGGCTCATCTAAACCAAAAGCGTCAACTACACTGATCCTAACTACCACAAAAAACTCTGTGAATGAAACAAGACCTACACCAACACCTCCAGATGAACTAGGTATGATAAACATCATTATCATTCCAGTGAGGTTTTTAAGAATCGCTATGTAAATGTACAAAATGTACAACTCATTTTGCTTTGGAGATGTAAGAGCATTGCTGATCGCAAGCTTTGAACATGTTTAATTTGTCATTTTTTTGTCACTACATCAGTCACTTGTAAACACATTTAGTAAACATACAAGGTTATACTCTATTATTAATTGGGTAGATGACTTTCACCTCATACATAACAACACATAAATTGGCAAGTGGCAACAGTATAGCTCAGAGGATTGTGGACTCTTTCAAGCTGTAATTAACTTTTTTTTTTCTTTTTTATTATAAATATAATTATGCTATTAAAAGTGTAATTTCTTATTTTGCTCGTCAGTACTTGAAATGACAGCAATGTACAACAGAAGTTCTGCTGTTTTTTTCATCTGAATCTGAATGCGTCTCTCTCTCTATATTCTCTCCCTCAGTGATTGGGATTGTTGTTGCTGCTGCTGCATTAGCTGTTCTCCTTCCTGCTGTTATTCTTTGGGTGATTTGTAAAAAAAGAGCTGGTAAGTTTTTAAATTTAACTCCAAAAGTCCAAAACATCCAAAGACAAACACGTCAGTTTCTGTTTTATCATATGACTTTAATTTGGAAAGATGTGATGATAAAAATGTTGAAGTACTTGGCTTGAACTATAGTTTGTCATTTTGCTGATTTTAAACTTGTGTAATTTCTGTCATAAGTTGAGAGAAAACAATGAATTACATGAATAGGCCATCCAAAAACTTTGTTATCATTTACTCACCCAAACCTATATGACTTTCTTTCTTCTGAGGAACGTAAAAGAAGATATTTTGAGAAATGTTTGGTTACACTTTATTTCTAGCCCACTTTAGACATTTTACTAACTATAAGAAGCTTTGCAACTACAAACCAGCTAACTCTTATTAGAGTATTAGTTGAGATGTTGACGTAGTTGCAAAGTTATGTATGCCTAACTGTTTCCGTGTGTGTTTCTGTCCATACAGAGGAAGTCTGTGGTAACCAAAACTGTTCTTTATTTGTGTTCTATAGAGGAACAAAAGTCATATGTATTTAAAATAACATAAATGAATGATGACAGAATTTTTTTTTTTTTTTTTAACGAACTAAGACAAAAATGAATTTGAATCAATTGTCAATTTGCATTAATGTGTTTTACTCATTTGTTTTTATCATAAATATTCCTATTTCATGAGGAACCATTATTTTTCAGATAAAAGAAGAGGGGCTAAAGAATCTGTGGTAAGTATCATAATGCCAAAATCCCTGTTATATGTGGACTGTTTTTATTTACATTAGATTTAAGCATCAGCTAAATGTCAAGTCAGTCATATTTTTACTGTTTCTTGTCTAAAGGTCACACATATGAATAAATATGATGTAACCAATGATACAATCAACATTTCCAAACATCCTACTCCTAGCACTAATGTAAGTAAACTATATGATTAATTTTCATGTTTATAGATTGTGTATAAGTGACAGTTACTGTAGTCCATATTATTCTCTGTAATGTGCATTATACTATTTGTTACACGGCTACTCACCAACACCAAAATTATAAGGCCTACAACACTGGACTAGCAACAAGATGAACACTGTAATGATTCATCTGGTCTTAATAAGTGGCAGTTGCGTATTTGTCATTGTTATATTGCTTTTATACAACAATTGGACAGAACAAATATGTACACATTTCAAGTGTCCTGTAACCTTCTTATATGTGCAAACTACTTTTTTACAGCATTGATTCAGGATATGCAGTTGCTAATTTTCTATTAGATGAAAAAAACGAGGCTTGCCTTTACAATGACATGCACTTTATAAAGGACCTAGATTATGTATTTTTCACAACTCACAACTTTGATAACTGTATTACGGAGTTTTTGTCTACTATTTTTTTTTTTTTTTTTCAGACAGATAAACAATTGGCATGTCGTTAAACAACAGTACAATCCATTGAACACACTGTAGGCTACTTCTATCCCTCGCGCCCTCGCTTTCATTCCTGTCTAAAAATTAAATATGGCACTACTCTGTCTAAGGTCTATTCTCTGTTACTAATTTGAAACCGTCACTAGAAACAGTGTCTTGGGCTTTTTCTAAGGAGCTATTAAAAAGGAGACAGCATTATTCCGTGATATTCTCTGTATTCCGGTGTAATAATCAAGGAACTTTGCTGCCGTAACATGGCCGCAGCAGGCGCAGTGATATTACGCAGCGCCTGAAAGTAGTCCCCAGCTATATTATAACTAGTAGTTACCTAGCTGGGGACTACTTTCAGGCGCTGCGTAATATCACTGCGCCTGCTGCGGCCATGTTACGGCAGCAAAGTTCCTTGATTATTACACCGGAATGAGAGTATAGTCCCTAGCCAAATAGGACTAGAAAATCGCAACTTTTCATTTTGCGCCGGTCTTAGTACACGATATAACTACAGAAGAGTCGAGTTTTAAATAGGAAAACTATCGAAACTCTTTGATCGTTTTTGAACGCGATGCTACTGGTCTAATAGGATTCAATGATCTATGCTAAGCTATGCTAAAAGTGCTATCGCCAGACCCGGAGATCGGCTGAATGGATTCAAAAACGGTAAAACTCAACTTATTAACTCTGTGGGAGTTGGAGAATGAGCCTATTTCCAAAAAAAGTGGAGTGTTCCTTTAAGCAATTTACAATTTACATTCAGCCCCAATATTTCCAGCAACAATTGTTTTTCATTCAGTCATGACGTAACGGTACACCGTGCAGCAGTGGTGTTTCGTTCTTCAATCAGTTAGCACCTGCAGATAAAATAATTTTTGCATTGTTTTTTAGGAGCAGAAAGATGATGTGACTTATACTGAGGTTGCCACATACAGAAAAATCCAAGCCAAAAAGAACAAAGTGAGTATAACACTTCTTTGTTGTTCTATCACAGCCTGATTCCATCCACCTTCTCTCAGCACGATATTTTGCACACCAAATCAGCTTTTTTTCTTTCTAAATTTTTCCAAATTTGTTTCTTGAATTAAGATCTAACATCATGCTACAGTTAAAATTTACGGCTAGTTTAACAGTATCTGTGATGTTCATTCAGGTTGATGATGATAAAGTGACTTACGCTGCCATCAGAGGAGTAACAGCTGGACCTCAGGATAACTGCAGTCAACTTTATGCCTCTGTGAACAACAACCATCACAAATAACTCAAACAGTCAATAATTATACGAAGACCTCATAATATCATTACCTGAGAAATGTGAACCTATAATCGACCTTGTAAATCTTTTACATGTTTATACAAACAAACCCAAGTGTTGGTCAGATTTATTTGTAGGACTTTGGTCAGTTTGGGATGCTTATTTCAGAGTAACTATCTGCTTGTTCAAATGAACAATTTTAATCTTTGATCATTTCAATGAAATCTTCCACTTTCTCTGACTGTGCAATGGTCTGATTCCAATAACTGTTTTTAAAAGTTATGCTATTTTACATTCAGCATCCTCTTTTGTGACTAATGCAGAGATGTTTGAAAGTGTTCTGCTTGGCAGAGCTGTTGAGGAACCCTTAGACTGCAGTTGAAGAATAGTGAGGTCAAATTCTGCACTGTCAGCTGAACGTACGACATATGATTGCATTGTATGTACCCTTTTTTTATCACTTCAGTTACAGAGGTGTTAGATTCAATTCAGTCCTGTGAAAACATTTAGTAGAAATTAAAAAATGTTGGTCGAACCAGATTCTGTTCCACACATAAAGTTGAGAGAACTGCAAAGCTGATATGAAGAAATTGTGCTATTATGGATAAAGTAGGTTCAGTTAAGAATACATTTTTTGTGATTTCTCTGTAAAATCAATGTCTGGTGCAGATTAATCAGTTTTGTTGGTTTCCTGTGACTCGACAAGTAGATGTGTCTAAATTTGGAAATGACTATATATGAATGTCCAAATACGTCAAAGAATAAGATACAAATGCACTGTAAGAAACATCAGCATACGCTGTATAGTTATTCAAATGTTGTTATACATGTATTTTATTTTTTATTAGTTCATTGATTTGACATTGAGTCTCTTACAACTGATTCATTAAGCAAATATGAAACTCTCTAAGCTGCAAACATTTTTACTTTGCCTAATTCTGTTCTCAACATCAGCCAGTGAGTTTGTTTTCATGTGGTAAATTCTAGAGAGAAAAAAATGATGAGAGTTACTTACATATTTCTTTGTTCTATAAAATAAAATGAACATTATTGCAATGAAATCCCTTTGTGCATATCTTTCAGGAAAAGCTTACATAACAAATAAGTCAAGTTATATAAAATTTCCTGGCAATTTACTCTGATTGTGAGTATCACAGGAAAATGAAGAAAAGAACAGTATCTACTCACATTATGTTTTGACATGTTTTGCTGGAATCCCAGAATACGCCACTCATGTCAGCACCTATTCATCAACGGACATGTGAAAAAGATACAGGGCATGTGGAAGACATCTGTAACCTTATTTTTTACATTATAAAGATACTTAATGACCTTCATAATTTGATCTTACCAATTAGACAACAAACAAGAAATTGTACTTACATCAAAATCAACCTCTTCTTTGTTATCTGAAAAATGTCATGTAAAAAAAGTATTTATAAATCATGCAAAAAATAGCATATATATATATATATATATATATAGACCAGCTATTATAGCTATATTGTTTAATATCATTTGCACATTTGAATGCACATTTTCAAAGGAGAAAAACTGACTGTAGCATTGTTTTTCAGATAAACAAGTATGTTAACTTAGCATGTTTCTTAAATATCTGCAAGCATATTATGGTATTTTTATGCTTTAGTAGAGTCAAAATCCTACATACAGCACCTTTAACAGCCATTTGTGTTTCTGCCGGCCTTCCCTTCCATTTATCATCATCATCATCACTTTTATTTAGAGATCATGAAATTAAAATAATCTGGTCTTGACTACGACATGTCTATGTAATGTGTGTTACTTGAAGAGGTGGACAGGCTTACAAGCTAATTGGTTAATTATACAGGGAGAATTAACAGTGTCTACAATCAGGGGCGTAGCACCAAATGTTGGGCCCAGGTCACACAACCAAGGGGGTGAGTCCCTCACAACACAACACCTCATCAATCATATTAATAATAATAATGAGTATATCAACACGCCCCTTCCACTATTACCCCCTGTCTGGCAATATTGACAAAACTGAACAGCACCAGCTTCCTGAATGTGAACAGTATTCATTATGGAGCTTGCACACTTTAATTAGGTAATGAACAACATAATGATAACTTCAACTCACATAGACTCATAAAGACTAGCATGAGAGTCCAGATACTCACCAGCTTTTACAGTTGAGATGTTGAGATCAATATAGCATTCAGTGGTATGAAGCAACATGACTGGAACTTCAAATGGGACTGGCTTCTATGGTCAGATGAAACTAAAAAATGAGCTTTTTAGCAGCAAACACTCAAGATGAGTTTGGTGAACACAGGGATAAAAAGTACCCCATGTGTACAATGAAATATACTGCTGTATTTTTGATGTTGTGGGCCTATATTTCTGCTGGAGGTCCTGAACATCTTGTTTAGACACATGGCATCATGGATTCTATCAAATACCAACAGATAAAAAATCAAAAAATGACTGACTCTGTTAGAAATCTTATAATGGGGGGGGGGGGGGGGGGGGAGAGAGATGGCGCAGTAGAGTTTAGAAGCAACCCGAACGAACTCTGGACAATTTCCGTTTAATTATTCTTTTAAGTGCCTGCTAGCTTATCAGGAGGGCTGATTCTTGTTTTGAGAATGAGTTTAGAAGATTATTTTGCGAAACCGACTAGTAGTAAACCAAGGAAAGTGAAAAAATCTACAAACACCGGACCGGTCGAGGCTGAACAAGCTAATATGGAGGCCTGAACCTCAGCCGAAGAAACGGAGCCGAACTTATTAATGGCAATGGAAAAGATGACAGAAAATATCATGTGTGCTATGGACACTAAAATTTAGTACGGTCCTGGAAGCAATACATCAAACAGTCCAACTTCAAACGATGAGTCAGCGAATTGGTGACGCGGAAGAGAGGATCACTGCTGTTGAGACCCTGACTTCATCCGTGTATTTAAAAACAGTGGCCTTGGAGAAACAGGTGCGGGATTTGGAAGATCATGTCAATGATCTGGAAAACCGTAGACGCAGATGCAACGTTCGAGTTGCGGACTGCCGGAAGAGGGACTGAGGGCCCGGACCCAGTTAAATTCTTTGAAAAGTGGATTCCTGATCATCTTCAAATCACCGCTAAAGCTGGGCGCATCTAGTTGTATCGGGTACATCAATCGCTAGTTTGTCATCTACAAGTGGGACATTATAGTGACTTACTACTCTTTATAACAGAGTATATATTTTGTTTAGCAGCCCCCTATTATAATGTTTTTCTTATTTGCAAGCATGCCTTGGATGGCTCAAGTGGGTTAGGATTTAAATCTGTCTAAGGACAGGAGCGCTTTGAAGTGGGATAGCCTCATCATTTTTTTTCTTTTTTGTGTGTTATGCAATTCATTTGAGGCTGTAGATGACCAGTTTAGGGATAAGAAGGAATTCCCTTGTAAGTTAAATAACAGGGATTATGCCAAAAGTTAGTTTGATTATGTTTGCTTGTTCATGTTTTTTTATTTCATTTTGAACCGCTCAATAATCTGTTTAAAGATTATAGCGCATACTGGTACAGAAGTTGGTGGAACAATTGTAAAGTAAAAAGCTCAAATGTACATGAATGTTATAAAATAATATTACGATAAACAGCAACCTGAAAATTTTTACGTGGAATGTTCGGGGGTTCCATAGCCCTATAAAACGGGGGGAAAAATTATTTGCTATCTTAGAAAAGAAAAGATCGACATTGCACTTCTCCAAGAAACCCACCTAGACAATATAGAACATATGAAGCTACAGCAAGGTGGCTTTGGACAGGTGTTTTTCTCGTCATTTTCATCAAAAAGTAGAGGCATAGCAATATTAATAAGTAAGAATTTAGCCTTTAAATTGGAAATATCGGTGAATGATAAATATGGGCGATATGTTATGATTAAAGGTTCTGTTCAGGGACACGGAATTTCTTTGATGAATGTGTACTGCCCTCCAGCACACCCAACAGTTTTCCTCACTAAAGCCGGGCTCACACTACAGGAGTTTTAAAATCCTAACCGATTATGAAATCTGGTTGCAGCACACACATAAGGAGAATCTCTGCAGATTATCTTATTAGGTTTAAATTTACCTCTGTATTTTCTCCAATTTTACATAATCCAGATTTTCAACCAGGAATGATGGATACTGGCTTTAAGTTCTGGTGTGAAAAGGGCATTGTTAAGCTACAAGATTTGTTTATTGATAATAATTTAATGTCATTTCAGCAAATAAAGTTATCAAAATCAGGATTTTTCAGATTTTTACAAATTAGGCATTTCATCCAAAAGAGTACAACTTTAAAAGACAATTTTGAAATATCTCCAGTTGAAAGACTGCTTTTTCAAACAACTGGGAGAACATCGATTTGCCTTTTCTATAACACTTTATGCTCTATGAATGGCACTGACTCACAGAATATTAGAAAGAAGTGGGAAAAGGAACTATCAGTTCCGACTGATGAGGATGTTTGGGAGGAAGTGTGGGAGTGTGCTAAAAAAATATCAGTGTGTAACCCTGCAAGAGCAATTCAGCTGAAGATACTGCACAGACTACATATATCTCCTAATTGTAGACATACTTTTAACAGTTCCTTTTCCCCATTATGTCTTAAATGTAAGACTGAGATTGGTACTCTGACTCACTGTTTATGGTCATGCCGTTTGATACAGGATTACTGGTGAAAAATACTTTGTGAAATGCAAAAGATTTTGAGTTTGGATCTAGATTTAAACCCTTTGTCATTATTACTAGGATTGCCTGATAGTAAGGTAACTTCTCTGGCTAACAGAAGGCTCTTTGATGTCATGACGTTTTCGGCACGGAAAAACATTCTTTTGCAGTGGACCTCTGATAAAGCCCCCTCTGTGAAGGGTTGGCATGTTGTTGATGTCTTTGTCTATTGTGACGTGCAGTTTGTGGAAAATCAATAAAAAAAATTAAAAAATAAAAAAATCTTATAATGGGCCATGTTTGGATCTTCCAACTGTACAATAATCCAAACACAAACCTCAAAAACAACACAAAAATGGGTCACTGAGCACAAAACCAAGCTTCTGCTGGCCATTCCAGTCCTCTGACCTGAACCCTAGTGAACTGAAGAGAAGAAGCACCAACATGGAGCTGGAATCTAAAGGGTCTGGAGTGATTCTGGATGAAGGAATGGTCTCTGATCTCTTGTCAAGTGTTCTCTAACCTCATCAGGCATTATAGGAGAAAATTTAGAGCTGTTAAACTGGCAAACAGAGGTTTCAAAAAGTATTGAATAAAAGGGTGCATTAATTGTGGCCAATGTGTATTAAAGAAAAACATTTATTTCATAATGACATCCCCCCCCCCCCCCATTTTAAATTCTTATTATGCAATGAAAGGTTAGATTTTTGATCATATTTACCAAGGGTGCCGGTATTTTTGGCCATCACTGTAAATCCATTGATGAATGTACAGTATGACAACAAATAAGAAACAAAATATGAAAGGTAACTTTAAAAAAATGTAAACAAACCATTAATACTGCAAATTGAACAGAAGATTTACACAGTCTTGGGAACTGAACACAAGACACTACCAGGATACATTTGAAAATTCTGAGATTATATGTGTAATAGTTTAATTCTGATTATTGCAGATCAATGTTTTAAATATTTGCGTTGTTTAAATTCTCTCTCAATACATAACATTGTATTAATACAAGTAGTCATTTAAAAGTGAAGTCTGCTTTTAAAATGTTCCATCAATAAAGAGCAAGTTCAGTTCTGATTTTACTGGAATTAAAGACACAAAAACTTTTGGGCTTCTCCATGGAAGATAAAACGATTTAAGACAGAAATCAAACTGATAAACCTTCAAGCCAACATTACTGTGAACTGACCAAATACATAATATAAAGTTCTGTTCCTTAACATACAATGAATCTCATAAATGCATAATCTCTGTAGATGCCAAAAACAGTGTATCTGCTCATAATATGAGGTCATGCAATGATTTGCATAATTAACAACTGTTTTAATGTTTATTTGTGAGGGGTGGTGGTGTTCACAGAGGCATCATGTCCATCCTGAAGTGCATATTCTGTTCCTCTGATGGCAGCGTACGTCACTGTATCATTAGAATGATTCTGAAAGAACATCACATATTTTGTCGGTCAATGTGTATGTTTCAACCTACACCTATTATTACTACTTGTTGTTACAGCTTCATTTATCTGCAAATTCAGAGCTACATATCAGCAGCATATAGATCAGAGAAAGTGGGTGTATTGTCTCTGAACAGGACTGTTATTGGGCAGTGAGGGAAGTGCCGTATCTATCTACTCACATAGTCCATTTGTACTTGTTTTTTACTGGAAGCAGTAACCTCAGAATAGGTCACATCATCTGTCTGTTCCTATACATCAATAGAAACATGGCAAATAAAGTTTAATACAGTTAAAAGACATCTGACAGTACAGTAAATTGCATCAATGTATAGACAAATAGACACATAATCCTTTTAACTCACATTGGTGTTTGGCATAGTAGGAATGGACATGTTGGTGGTTTCACAGGTCCCTTTATCTTCATTCCTATCTTTGACCTTTATTTAACAAGTAGTTATTAGTAATTGCATGAATTACACACTTTACTGAACTTAAAATACAGTAATTACATCCAAATAACTGGCATTACTGAACTCACCACAGAGCTGTCAGTCCCTCTTTTATAACCTATAAAATGTAATGTGCTCATGTAATGATAAAACACATGCAAAACACAGAATGTCTCCATGCTAATTACATTCAAATAAAAAGGATTTGGTTGCCCCACTGAAATCAACGATGAAAAGGATTCTTTATTTTGACTTGATAACTCTATCGCACTGATTCTCAGCAGGAATAAAATTCTGTTTCATAACTTCATAGTTCAACATGTTTTCATATAATCCGTATGTTTCTATGATTTATACAGTCTGAAAACGATGGTTGATTTTTAATGATAACGTGAGATCTGATTATGTTTTTATTATTATACAAAGGAGGAAATACAAAAACTTACCAGCTCTTTTTTTACAGATCACCCAGAGAGCAGCAACAAGGGCAACAGCTAATGCAGCAGCCACTGCAGAGATCACAGTCACGGTCACTATAGGAGAGAGGACAGGCAGACATAGTCATGTGCAGGAACCATCTGTAATGAGTGTTTCCTTTATCTTGGCTTGTCATGGTTCTCTGCTTTTTTGGGTTACCTAGTAAATTTTAACCCTACCCCTGACTTTTGATTTATTCCCTGTGGTTTATTGCTCTTGGTATTTTTAAAATTACATTTTGCTATTGTTTTAAATGTATTTTGCAAATGCATTTAAGCTCAAAACCTAAATCAATGTCTATACACAGAGACAAATACAATGATAAAATGCAGCATCCTTTTTTAATATTTCTATGACAATTAGCTATAGCTTTACAGAGAATTTAGGTCTGGAATCAGCCACATAGAATTGGTATCATTTGCCATCTGAGCTATTTATGCTGAATGATAATATGCTTTATTTGTTTTCATTTCAGACCTGAATGTTGTAGTGCTAAAAGTACTCTTCACTTTCTAACATGAGAAGTTATGTAGACTTATGTCATGAAAAAAATTCTACAGTCAAGAAAGACAAGGGAAAAGACTAAAATATTTCAGCAACTCTTTATATGATGCCCAATTGGATTAGGTTAACAACATTTTTAAATTTAGAAAGCAATATTTTTGGAAATGTTTCTATATTACAATACTGTTCAATGGTAAAAAAAATAAAAATAAATAAAAAACAACAGTGTTGTTTCTTATGATAAAATAAAAATTAATGCATTACAATATTTGATGTCCCTAAATGATATATGTAAACACAGCCATTAAGAAAATGCAAAACTGTATTGTTGTAGACTATGCCAACATTATTATTATTTTATTAGACAAATGTCATGTGGCTTAATTAGCATAATCATCATGTACCTTGTTTATGATATTGTGATGTGTTTGTAGTTGAGGGACCTGTGCAGGATGAAAGATATAGCTCAGATGAAAATATAATTACATTGATCATTTTTTAATACTTCATCACATTACATTAAAAGTTACAATACTTGCTGCTCAGTTTAAATTCCTTTAGAATGTACAGCAGCATTTGTTGGGCTGTTATCACTAAATCACAGTTCATTTGTTTGAAGCAATGCTTTGAGTTCAGATTACTTCTATCAGAGTAAGATAGGTTTTTTTGCCCAGTTTGATCTGATGACTTTGATAGTCATTGAGACTATGAGGTTATTTTAAACTGATTAAAGATTGTCCCCTCACCTGTATACTTGACATATGTGACTGAGGTCTTCAGTTCATTTCTCTGAGTAACCTGACATCTCCACTCTCTGTTGTGATCTTCATTCAGGAATGTTGTAGTCAGAGTGCTGATACACTGTCCTGGGGAGAATTATATCTGACATCTGGAGTCTGTCTGCAGATTCACACCAGCCTGATTCACCCAGATCAGCTGAACTCCCTCAGCACGGACCAAAGTATCACAAGAGACTTGACCACAATACAACTGACATAAGAGAGTCACAGAGCTGCCTGGACTGATCTCAGTCTGTGAGGATGATGAAGAGACTGAAACAGAAAATAAGACAGATATGACAATCTTCATTGTTTTAATATATTATCATTTAAATGACATAAACACTGACCATGAAGAAAATGTAAATAAACACGTGCATCAATTCCCAATTACTCCTAAGAGTTTTAAATAGATAAGTGTTCCTGAAAGTGAACATATAATTTACAGAAACACTGACCATGAAGAAAAAGCAGATAAACACGGGCATCAGCTCCTTGTTGTTCTCCATTCACATATTGTTGGCAGCTGTAAGATCCATAATCTTCTTTTGTGACTTTCCTGATGTTCAGAGAGCAGTCAGAGCCCAGACTCAGTCTCTCATGTCTCTCTATGTTATTCTTCTTTTCCCCTCCAGTAATCAGTTCAACTGACTCTGATCGTCTGCTATAGATCCATGTAGTTGATGTGCAGCCAGAAAGAGCATTATTACAGGGCAGACGGACCTTTTCACCAGAACTGCAGAACACAAGACTGTCATCCTCTCCGCTGTTACCTGAAACACAAGTACAGTTGAGTAATCAATATACTGAATGAACACAAGCACACTGGCATACAAATCAAAATATTTAAAACTAATTTTTCCTTGCTTAAGGCAAACAGCACGCTATCAAGAAACTAGTCTCTTATCAGAGAAAAGAGTTGTTAAAATCACTAACATTCTCTTAATATGAAAGGTGTAGCTGACGCTGATAGGTCAGTTATGAGTAATGAATGATGTATTTGTGATTTAGGGATTATTGTTTGTGGTTTCATGATTTCACGATTAAGTGGGTATTTCTGTGGTAGTTTATAATTTTGTTGTTATTGTACTTTATTTCATTGTACTCAGTTTGATTTAAGTGAATGTCACGTGACCTCTTTTGATTAATTTAACCTGGACGTGTAATTCCATTCTACCGAAGTCTGCTTTGGCGGTGGTGTTCCGGATGCAGTGTGCGGTTCGCTCCTCGGGATCTCTGCACGCGGTTTGGCTGCTTCCTGCGGTGATAGAGGCTGTCTTCGGCGCGCGACTTTGCTTCGCTGTTCCTGGGACTTTGGGTGCTGTTCGGTTGTGTTCTGTGGAGAACTGACTTCATCGTGTAGCCGTTGACTCGTTTTTCGTAGCGCTGGTTGCGGTAAGTTTTGGCGTTTAACTGCGCGTCTTCCTCCCGTGGTGGACTGTTGTGTGTTTGGCGTGCAGTTCTGATTCAATTCCGGTGAAGGACTTTATCACACAGCCTTGGTTCGTCTGTGCAACAGCAGGTCAGATTGTGCAATACTCAAATGCTATCTTTGGTAAATAATGGATGTTTTAATATGTTAAAGTAAAATTGTTATAAGATAAAGCTGCCTATAAAGAGAGATGTTTTGGTGGCAACTGGTTCTTAATTGATGTGATTGTAATAATGTCTAAGAATATATTTAATGTTTGTAAAATTGAATTTTCGTTGTCATTTAAGTGAATATTTTAGAGTGTTAAGGGCATTGACTTAAGTGTGTTTATGCAGTTTATGAGTGTTTCACTGCTATTTACTGTCACTTTATTATATATTTTGTACTGTTTGTCTGAAGTTACAAATTTTTAAAATGTCAGTTCAGGGTGATTTAGCTGAACAAAATGAATTTTCATTACAAGAGCAAGCAGTTTTAATTACTGATACACCAGAAAATGAAATTACTGAGGGTGTAGTGAGAGCTCGCCATGCCTCATGTACCACATGCACAGAAAAATCAGAGACAAGACTTAAAGAGTTTAATTCTGTTTTATTAAAGGCAAATGAAATTAGAAAATCTTCCCGTGATAAACGTTTGACACCAAAGATGCAGGAGTTAAAAGAGCAAGAACTAGTTAAAAAGGAAAGGAAGTTTAAATCTGCATATGAGAATTGGAAGATCTACGTCAGAGATGTTCGTTCAAAATTAAAACATGAGTGCTCTGAAAGTGATTTGTGTGACATGATGGATGGGGTGGAGAAGAAAGAGTCTGAATTGAAAGAGTTATATGATAACGTACGACTCCAAGCAGTACCAAGCCAAGAAGTTAGGAGAAAAATTGATGCATGCTCAGCTGTGACAGTAGACTTGATGAAATTAATGAGGGTACGACTAGTGGAAGATGGCATGGAGTTTGATGCCGAAGCTGAAAAAGCAAGATTGTGTATGCTGTTGGACTGTGAGTATGCTAGGTCCATATATGGATCCACGGTTTCTAGAGCCACAGTTCTTGGTAATCACTCTAAACCCCCTTCAGCGTCTGCAAGCATTTCCGCCAAAAGGGCAGAGACTGCTGCATTGTTAGCTGCAAAGAAAGCTGAAATGAAAATGGAGGCTGACATTGATGCACAAAGGCAGCGACTGAAGAAGCTTGAAAATTGCAGAGATCTAGAGATTATGGAAGCAAGGCTTCGAGTGTATACTGAGGAGGAGTCAAGAGTGAAAAGTCAGCGGTGTGGTTCAGCATGCAGTGACGTGAGTAACCCCAGTCCCCTTGTTCCTAATACACCATGTTTGAATCAACAAGTTATAAAAAGTGAAGTATCCGTAGTACATGCATTGCAGGAGTCAATGGCCTTATCTCGACTTCCCGTTCCAGAACCCTTTGTGTTTTTTGGCGACCCCCTGAAGTTTATAGAGTGGAGCACAACCTTTAAGGCTCTTATAGAGAGACGGTGTCCAAATCCAGCAGACAGGCTGTTCTATCTGCAAAAGTATATTGATGGTGAAGCAAGATCAGTCCTGGAAGGTAGTTTTTATAGGAAAGACGAACAAGCCTATCAGCAAGCTTTGGAGAAGCTGAATGCCAGATATGGTCACTCCTTTGTGGTGCTACGTGCCTTTAGAGAGAAACTTAACCGGTGGCCTAAGATTGGTGGATCAGAGTACATTAAGCTAAGAGAGTTTAGTGATTTCTTGCAATCATGTAGTGATGCTATGCCGCACATTAAGGGTCTTCAGGTGCTGAATGACTGTGAAGAGAACCAGAGGATACTGGTAAAGCTTCCCAACTGGGTGACGAGCAGATGGAACCGTTATGTCACAGAACAGTTAGATCAAGACAGAGATTACCCAAGCTTCAGTGAGTTTGCTTCCTTTATTTCAAGGGAAGCACGTATAGCATGCAACCCAGTGTCATCACTGTATGCATTAAAGATCTTTGATGAGAAGCCATTTAAAGAAGTAAAGCGTTCAAGAGTAAATGCATTGGCAACCACTGTGAAGGATTTGGATGCAGCATGTTCTACGGCCAATTCCAGTAATGTCATCGACAGCAAAATCAAAGCGTTTAGTAAATCGAAGAGTACACTGGTGCGTAGCACAAATTCAGTCGAATGTATGTTCTGTGGAGAGGGTCATTCTGTCCATGAGTGTCAAGAACTAATGAAAAGAGCTGTGGAGGAAAAGAGAAAGTTTGTCCTGGAGAATAAGTTGTGCTTCGCATGCGTGAGAAAGGGACATTACTCTAAGGACTGTAAGAACAGGGCCATATGTGCTGTATGCAAGAAGCGCCACCCAACGCTATTACATGAAGATCGTCAGCCAGGAGACGAGTCTTCTTCACAGATAATCTTGCAGCCTGAGGAGAGTACATTTTCTCTGTCATGCTGTGTGAATATAGGAGAAGATGGTACAACATCCATGATTGTTCCTGTATGGCTGTCTTCATCTAATTCAGAGTCTGAAATACTTATTTATGCCTTATTAGACACTCAGAGTAGCCAAACATTTGTTGATCAGGAAGTGTGTGATGGTTTGCAGGCATTAATGGAACCGGTAAAATTAAAGCTTTCTACTATGATGGGAAAAGATTCCATCGTGGAAAGTCAGAGAGTTAGTGGCCTTAGAGTTAGAGGATTTTCTTCTGACAGCCCTATTTGCTTGCCACCTGTTTATACAAGGGACTTTATTCCCTTTGAGCGCTCGCACATTCCCACCTGTGAAACTGCTAAAAAGTGGAGACATTTAGAAGTGATTGCAGATGAAATGCCTGCACGAATGGATTGTGGAGTAGGTCTTTTGATCGGATATGATTTCTCCAGAGCATTGGCACCTCGACAGGTCATCATTGGCGGAGATGAAGAGCCTTATGCCATCAAGACTGACCTGGGGTGGAGTATCATAGGAGGTACTCCACAGCGTGTGAGCTCCAAGGATGTGACTGGTCTATGCCACCGTATATCAATCAGGGAGCTTCCCCCTGTGACACCTGCTGGTGTTCTTAGATCACTTGAGTTGGATTTTGCAGATACTCCGTTAGGAGAAAAATGTATATCACAGGACGATGTTCAGTTCTTGCAGGTTTTAAGGGAAGGTGTCCATCAGAATGAATGTGGCCATCTTGAGATGCCCCTTCCTTTTAAAACACGCCCCCACCTTCCAAATAATAAAAAGCTTGCATTAGTACGGCTGAAGCACCTTAAAAGAAAATTGGACAAGGATCCTCAATTTAAAAGTGATTACATGACATTTATGGAAAGTGTCATAAGAGACGGGGATGCAGAAATAGCAGATGAGCAACCAGATATGGGAAACTTGTGGTATATTCCACATCAAGGGGTTTATCACCCCAAGAAACCAAATAAGATCAGGGTAGTTTTTGACTGTTCAGCCAAGTATGAAGGTACAGCTTTGAATGACTATCTATTGACTGGGCCCGATCTTACCAATGGGCTGATTGGAGTGCTCTGTCGCTTTCGTAAACATCCTATTGCTGTCATGTGTGACATTGAGAAAATGTTTCATAGATTTCATGTCATTAGAGAAGATCGGGACTACCTGCGTTTCCTGTGGTGGTCAAATGGAGATACAGACACAGAGCCCAGAGAATATCGAATGAAGGTACACCTCTTTGGACCATCATCATCTCCAGGTTGTGCTAATTATGGCCTGAAGTATCTTGCCAGCATTAATGAGAGTGAGTATCCCTTGGCTGCTAGTTTTATCAGAAATCACTTCTATGTGGATGATGGCCTTATAAGCCTGGAATCTGTTGAGTTGGCAATTGAGCTGGTGGAAGAAGCTCAAGCTGTGTGTGCTAAGGGGAAGCTGCATCTTCACAAATTTATTTCCAACAACAGAGAAGTGCTGGAGTCCATCGGTGAGAGTGACCGTGCTGTTGAGGTGAAAAATGTTGATTTCCATCATGATTATCTTCCAGTAAAAAGCGTCTTGGGGGTAAGGTGGGATGTAGAGAATGATGCCTTTACCTTTAATGTTGTGCTTGATGAGAAACCTGCCACACGACGTGGAATTCTTTCTATTGTGGCTTCAGTTTATGATCCATTGGGGTTCTTGGCTCCATTTATTATATCTGGCAAGAAGGTGCTGCAGGAGATGTGCCATAAGGGCATTAGTTGGGATGAGCCACTACCCACTGAGTTGAGATCAAGGTGGGAGAGTTGGTTGAAGGATTTGTCCAACCTAGGAAAGATACAGATCCCAAGATGCTTTACACCTTCAAACTTTGGGAAGATCTTGAGAACTGAGTTGCATCACTTTTCTGATGCAAGCAGTAAAGGTTATGGTCAGTGCTCCTATATTAGACTACTGAGTAATACCAAGGTACACTGTGCCTTAGTTATGGGGAAAGTGAGAGTTGCCCCCATAAAAGTTGTCACTATACCAAGATTAGAGTTAACAGCAGCAGTGATTTCTGCTGCTGTGAGTAGTATGTTGAAGGAGGAGCTGGCTCTTAAAGTGGACAGAGAATATTTTTGGACAGATTCCCAAGTAGTCCTTGGTTATATCAATAATGAAGCCAGAAGATTTCATGTCTTTGTTGCTAACCGTGTCCAGAGAATCCGGGACACCACTGATCCGAGACAGTGGTACTACATTAACACAGGAGAAAACCCTGCTGACCATGCCTCAAGAGGCCTTACGATAGAAGAGCTGATTAATTCAAACTGGCTCACAGGGCCCAGATTCCTCTGAGAGAAGGAGGTGGTTGCTAAGTACGGTACGTTAGAGCTGTCGGTTGGAGACCCTGAGGTAAAGGCTATACAAGTATTGAAGACTGAGGCCGTAATGCAAGTGGATTTTCAACAGCAATTATCCCGGTTCTCAAAATGGACTACAGCTGTGAATGTCATTGCCCGGATTCAAAGACTAGTAAAGAAGGTGAAGATATCAGAGCCTTTAAGTGTGGAGGAGAGAAGGAGGGCTTCATCCACTCTCGTGTGGCTTGCACAACAGGGTGCCTTTAAAGAAGAATTGTATGTACTCCGCCAAGAATCTGGGAAATTGCCTTGTAACCATCCTCTTTATCAGCTTGATCCATTCTTGCAAGATGGAATAATGAGGGTGGGAGGGCGATTGAGGAAGGCATCCGCACCTTTTGAATTGCGGCATCCTGCGATCCTTCCAAGGGATGGTGTCATCACACACCTTATTTTAGCACACTATCATCAAAAAATTCAACATCAAGGCAGGGGACAGACTCTGAATGAATTGCGAGCTAATGGCGTTTGGATTATTGGTGGCAGCAAGGTGGTAGCTCAGTATATACGACAGTGCATTCCTTGTAGAAAAGCTCGCAGGCCACCAGAACAGCAACGGATGGCAGATTTGCCCCGTGATCGTACTGATCCTTCCCCGCCATTTACTTATTGTGGCATGGACTGTTTTGGTCCTTTTTACACCAAGCAAGGTCGTAAGGAATGTAAACGGTATGGTCTCCTTTTCACATGTCTCTGCTCTAGAGCTGTCCATGTAGAGATGTTGGAAGACATGACAACTGATGCATTTATTAATGCTTTACGATGTTTTATATCTATACGTGGAGCTGTTCGACATATAAGATCAGATCAAGGAACTAACTTTGTTGGGGCAAAGAATGAGTTGAATGCCTTTAAAGAAGTGAGTAAAGAGAGAGTGGCAGCATATTTGGCAACCAAGCAGTGTGATTTTTGTCTGAATGCACCCAGTTCAAGTCATGCTGGAGGTATCTGGGAACGACAGATTCGAACCGTTAAAGGTGTAATGAGCTCTGTTTTGGTACAAGGTGCTGGGAGATTAAATGATGCCTCTTTACGTACGTACTTCTATGAGGCTATGTCTATAGTCAATAATCGTCCATTGACTGTAGATGGCCTCAGTGATCCCACAAGTTTAGAACCTCTAACCCCTAACCATCTGCTTACCATGAAGTCATCTGTTCCACTCCCTCCACCAGGTACATTCGTTAAAGAAGATCTTTATGCGAAGAAACGTTGGAGGCAGGTGCAGTATTTGTGTGAACAGTTTTGGAGCAGATGGAGGAAGGAGTATCTTGCTAATATTGCTCTCAGGCAAAGATGGCATACACCAAGACGGAATGTGCAAGAAGGGGATATTGTCATTGTAAAGGAAGGGGAAGTCCCTCGTAATGAGTGGAGATTGGCCAGGGTCCTTGAAGTTTGTAAGGATGATGATGGATTGGTGCGGAAGGCCTCAATAAAGATGGGGGATCGGGGGTTGGGAAAAAGGGGTGAACGCCTCACTAAACCCTCCATTGTTGAACGCCCTATTCAAAAGTTAGTAGTTCTTGTAGCTAAAAATTGAACATTTTAAAAATGCCCTAACACTTTATTAGAATTTAGACTCCCTGATGTCATGTAGGTATTAGTTGGTGTCTTGGTCACGTTGATTTTGGTATTGTGAATATTGTTCAATATTGAAATGTGATATGGTGAACAATTTGTTCATTTTAACTGAAGAGTGTGTACGAATTACGAATTGTGGGGTTGGTATCGTGTTGGTTAATTTTATGTACTGGGTAGATGTTTGGAAATTTCCATTGATTTGATTGTTGCATTCTACATGTTTTCAAGTAGGTCAATGGTAATTTGGTGGGAGTGTAGCTGACGCTGATAGGTCAGTTATGAGTAATGAATGATGTATTTGTGATTTGGGGATTATTGTTTGTGGTTTCATGATTTCACGATTAAGTGGGTATTTCTGTGGTAGTTTATAATTTTGTTGTTATTGTACTTTATTTCATTGTACTCAGTTTGATTTAAGTGAATGTCACGTGATCTCTTTTGATTAATTTAACCTGGACGTGTTGGCACAAACGGAATGGCGAGATGTGATTTCTGAGATAGAGCTCCTTACCATTCTACTGCTGGTTATCAGGCCAACACGTTTTCACTGTAACTACTCGCTGGTCATTAAACAGTCCACGCTTCCAACATACTGATGTCCCTTTGAATTGTGTATAAAATTGTCTTTTTTCTTGTTTGTTTTTATGTAGTTTTCACGGTGTTCCATATCAGACAAATAAAACATATGGACATCAGTATGTTGGAAGCGTGGACTGTTTAATGACCAGCGAGTAGTTACAAAAGGAAATGTGCATCATATTTTTGCATGTGACACTATACAGTATTAGTGCAGTCAGGAATAATACAGTATGTAAACCCAGCAAGCAATAGCCGTCATTTCACCGTCTCGGTTAACTATATAGACCAGGCCCGGCGCCAGACATCCCTACATCAGAATATACATATTTTGATACAATTGTTCAACATTCAAAACAATGCAGGGGTATAACAATATATCGTGTCACAATATATTGTAATACTAAAATGCAAATGTATAGTGGATAGCGACAATATTGTGTACCAAAAATGAAAGCATTTTGAATTTTATTTTTACATTAGGTCAAGTAAGATTTATTGTCTTTCTGCTATATATGTTGAGACAGCCTACAGTGGAGAGAAATGTTGTAGGCTACCTCTGCAGTAAAAGTTTAAACATAAAACTACACAAACGTACTGAAAGAGTAGGCTAAACTAATTATACAAATAGGCTACTATAATCAAACTAGTTAAAGTTCAGGTGAGCTTTATTGTGATTCAGCTATGTAAATGTACCAAAATATAATCTAAACATTAATATCCCTTACGAAAATTAACCATGGTTTTACTTAATAAATACCATGGTGTTTGTAGTAAAGCTGCCTATATTGAAATGGTGACCTGCAAAAAACAAAAAAAAAAAAACACTACCATAGTTTTACTATAGTAAAACCAACTTTTACTTTTCATACTATTTAATTTTCAACTATGATATCCCTTATGAAAATTAAAGTTGGTTTTGAGGAATGACGTTGATAATTCCTAAACGTCATTTTAAACCTAGTAAAGGAGGCTTGAGCAGTTGATAACAGACGAATAATGCAGTTATTAATAAGTTATATATATATATATATATATATATATATATATATATATATATATATATATATAAAACAGAGAGAGAAGCTGTGTCTGAAACCGCTCCCTATCCACTATATAGTGCACTATATCGGGTGTCAGCCATTTTGTAGTGCTGTCTGAATTCTGAGTGAACGACTTCATTCCCTACATTCGTTCACTACTTTTTACCCACAATGCATTCTGATTTCGAGTGTACAACCGATGTACACTCGCTGAAGCACTATTTCCCACAATCCAATGCGGAGAACCGACGACCTGTTGGAGCGAGCGGGAGCGAGCGAGTTTGAACGAGAGATGCCGTTTAATTTGCAAAAATGATGAATTTGGTGGATATTTAAAAATTTTCGTTGGTAGTGTATTCATTCTGATGTCAAATTAACGGTCGCCTGAGGGCGCTCTACGGTCATCTTATTTGAGTGCAAAAACGCTGCTCGGGAGAGTTTCAAGATACTACAAACAATAAATACATACAATTATTAATATGTGCTAATGTGAGTTTATTTTTGTTGAGACTATTTTAATAGTATTTAATGATTATGACCATATAACAGAACAAATTAATAATATACCATCAATGAAACCACAAAGCTGATTACAATAGTCATTTTAAGTGTTGTTGCTATTAATATTATTTTCTAAAATGAGGTTCATGGAATATAAAAGTACATCTAAGATGTTTTTGCAACAGCCAAGTCTCACGCGCAGTGTACACGTCACCGTCCGAATCCGTTCACTTCATGTCATTCACTCCTTTCTAAAATAGTGCACTCAACTGCCTTACACTATATAGGGATTAGTGAACGAGTGAGCGATTTCGGACACAGCAAGAGAGAGAGATTACCTCTGTGCGTCTCTCAGTAGTGTTCGGCAGCAATGTCTCTAGTTATAGTGAAACTTAGTTCCTTTCCTTCACGAACAGCGCCGATGTTGTTACCTCGCTTGTGAGAAGTCATGTCGTTTTTAAGTTGTTTACTGATAAAATCGTCAGAGTAGCGCTAACAACATTAGCGCGATGTATGCTAGTGTGTGCAAACTGTAACGTGCGGTCTGTGAGGGAGAGAGCGCGACAGATACAGCATGTGCTTTCCGTTCATAATAAAGCGTAATTTTGTGGCAAAAACATGGACATGATCTGTCGTTTTTATCCTTTTGTTTACTATATGTATTTGTTTGGCCAGTGTCCTTGTGGGTTTTGGTTATTTTGCTGTTGTAAGACCTTTGAAATAACAGAAATCATTTGGCGAAGTGATATGGTCAAGTGCTGCCTGTGTAGCAATGTGGGCGTGCTAGTAGTGACCACGCCACCCCGGAATGCCGGGGAAAATCAACCAAAGGATTTGACACACAAATACGTTCCACGTAGAAAAGGCAAGAGGCGTGAGTTTCCGTTCAATTTAAATAATTCTTTTATTCAGGCTAAAATCATTAGACAATTTTAAAACCCACTAGCAACATTATTAAATAGTCTTGGTCGAATAAGAAAAGTAATTGATTATCGTCGCAGGGGCTGAGGCTTCCTATATGAAGAACAGGCTAGTAGGCTAATGCACCCAAAAAAAGGAAAAGAAAATATCCCAATCAATCAGAAATCACGTCCACAAAATTCACTGCAAATAATAACCAAAATAGTGACACAGCAATAAATGACACCCCTTGTTAGAGTGGATGGGGTGCAGCCCAAAAACCAGCCTGCTTCTGAGAAACGCTCAGCTCCTGCAGAATACAAAAGAGAAAGACAAAGAGATCAATTACATCAACAAATTAATACAATACACATTAAAGGCACAAACAAGTTATACGGTCACCACAACGATGATGACTAATTCAGTACTGATCAGGATCATAAGGCTTCATAAATGACCGAGAAGACCAATACCGCATAGCGGTGATCACTCTAGTTAATAGAAACTGTTACAAAGACAGTCAACACCAAGACGGAAGTGTTTAGTGACAGTATCAACAAAATCCAAACAAATAAAGAAAGAAATGTATATCCTAATACGACACAAACACAAAACCAAAGCCAAGCCCACTTAATTGGACAAAAATGTCCACCCAAAGCAGCAGCGCGGCCCAAAGAGCAGAGTAGAAGAGAGCTGCATTAAAGTGCTCACGCTCAGTCTCCCTCAAAGCATACGGGGATCCTAGACACAAACATCCGTTACAAACTCATTAAGAAAAGACATACAAAAATCCTACAAAAAGAAAAACGTAAACAATTTACTCACCCTATAATTGGGTGGCATAACACTCACACAATCACAGTCATATAGTAGCTCCTTTAATTGGTAATACCAATATAAACAGCTGATGCTCCGACCTGGCTATTATGCTGACGCACAGCGCGCTGAAACGCATAACTGTAGTCAAATCACACTTCCCACACCACCTCAACTGCACCGCATTAAAACTCACCTGGGAGTAAGCAGCACACCACCTATACACGCAGCCTCGATGGACCAATGTCACACTAAACAGATAAAAATCACTAATTAACATGAATCAAACAGTGAAACTACACCGCTGAAAACACGTACCTCCGTATTCCACAGCACGAAAGAAAGGGGGCGGGCTTTCGACCATGACGCACTCCAGGAGGCATAGACAACCGATTTATATACCATCTCAGAACGATACCTCATTGGCCATATGGTTAAGTGACGGTGACGTTTCAGACACGGCACGAACCTCACTACACCTGGAACTACGTTCGCCGTGCTGTTCCCTGAAAATAATTGCACACCTCAGAACGTTCGTCAGCCAATCAGATTCAAGCATTCAACGGCCCCGTAGTATAAGTAAAACTAAAATTTCAACCAATATACCGGCAGATTTTAGTCTGCCCACGATTCAGCATGCATGTGTTCAGAGGATTAATGGCCAAATTTAATAGATATAGAGTAAAGGTTTTATTATTTGTACGTGTTTACAAACTCAAGCTATTTTAAAACAGCGCAAGAACAGACGAAAGAGCAAACAATAGAACAAACACAGCTTTGTCAAAGATGAATCTATATTAATTTATACAGTGAACACACTCAGAAGAATTGGACAAACTGAGGAGGACTTTCAACTTCTGGAAAAGCAGTTGGAAATTGAGGAGATCCTGGCAGCAATGGCAAAAAAACAAACAAACAAACAAACAAAAAAAACTCTCCAAAACAATATTTCCTCACTAAAGCTCTCATCTTTGACAAAGTCCATCATTTATTTTAATTATTATATTGAATTTTTGACTGAACAATGACTTACAGAGAGAACATGAACTAATTGAAAATAATATCTGTCATTGTACAAGTAAAATAAGATTTATTTTGAAACTTCCAAATTGAGAGTAAAGCTTCAAAATAGAAATGATTTAAAATGGCAATATAAAATAAATAAAGTTTGCAGCAGTATTAAAATAGTGCAAATAGCTCAGATGTGCAATGCAGCATTAAAACCTAAACAGTATAAACAGAAAACATATTGTAATAAAAATGGTAGGTGTAACGTGGCTGACGAGACGTGAGACGTGCAGATCCAAGTGCAAGCTTTTATTTACAGGCATGGTCATTGATACAGGCAGGGTCGAGCAATGGCGAACAGGTATGGCAGGGACAAGACAGAGTAATCCTAAGGCAAGCGAAGGTCGACGATGGGCGAACAGTATCCAAAAGGGCAAGGCAGAGAGATAATCCAGGTACACAGGCTATAATCCAGGCAAGGGAACAAACCGAGTCCGAACAGATAGACAGGGGTAAATACAGGGAACACAGACTAGAAAATAACAAACTTTCCGTAAAACAGCTGACACTAGGGGAGTGAAAAACGCAGGACAATACAGGAACTGAATAGAAACACGGAATGGCACGGAAAGAGTTAATTCAGGAAACACGGGCTAGAAAACAAACACAGGAAACCAGGCAATGCAAGACTAGGATACTGACAAGGGCTCTGTAGAGTTGCTACGGCTAGGGGAGCGGTAAACGCATACAACACTTGGCTGTGAGGGGAAACAAAGTCCAGGGTTTAAATAGAGTGTGTGATTAGTGAAAGCTGTGTGATCAGTGCCTTCAGCTGTGTGTGCAATCAGTGCAATGGATGATGGGAAATTGAGTCCAGTGTGATGTGTGTTGTGAGAGACAATGTGGGGAGCGAGTGGTGAATGAACGGAAGTGCAGACCAAATTTGTGACAGTAGGGGTGAATTTATTATTCCATGTACATTTGAGGGTAATGTGTACTGGGTTACCTTTTAGTTACAGCAGCTATCACTGTGTTGTTATGAAATCAGTTGTGCCAGACAGTTTTGGAGGCAGAGACCGATTGTGGGGGGCACTAATAGGGAAAAACTTAAATTTCTGGAACAAAGAGTTTCAAAGGGTTAGTGATGGAAAACTTGCAGGTCAGTGGCATCAATGTTTAAAGTTGGTAAACATTTGTACACGGCCACACATAATGCTACCCTCCTGACATTGGCATGTGTTATTCAGGTGTCAAAGTTGTGCAGAATTGAAGGAAGAAACCTCAAAGACTGTGCCAGAAGGATGCTGGACAGGTAAAGCCTTCAAAACGTGTCACATCAATCAAACATTGTGGTGTCAATACTCAAGAATTTCTTTACTGGTCATTTTGAAATGTCAAACTTTGTCCACAATTGTTAACCACCTCAATCTGTATTATATTTTAGGGTTTTAAAAAATTCCCTCATGTCCAAATTCAACATGAAGGGGGGTGGTCCGCTGCAGAAGGAGGCATTTGAAAAGACTGCACTTTTCTCGTATAACATTGACCAGAGACCGTCTCTCTTTTTTTAATACACTGAATGGTGATGCACAATATATATCTCGTTTTTGTTTTTAGTAGGCATCCAAGCAAAAGAGAATGACTCCCTGTCACAATTAGTGTAATTAAAGAAAGAAATTGTCAAAAAAGCTTTTCTTATGCTATTTTTTTTTTTTTCTTTTTCTTATTTGGCAGATGCAGTGATGACCAACTTCCCGGCAGCAACAGAGATGGACTTGAGAAATGCAGCTGGGAAGCAGTTTAAACAAGAAATTAAACCAATAATAAATAATTTCCTTTAAGTTCACTGTTGGTTGTTTTATTTGTTAAAATAAGTAAACTAACAAAAGGGTTAATCTTTTTTTTTTTTTTATGTTGTCATTTAACCGTAATGTTTTAATGTTAAGTGTAATAATATGCTCTTGATTTGTATTTTTTTTCTTTGAAATATCTTATTTAAAATATTTCTTTCATTTTTTTATATTTTTATTATCTTAAGTTGTCAAATTTCAGATTTTTTATCATAATATTTATATTTATTGTATTTATAATATTCTTGTCATTATTATGTCATTAATTATTTTGTATTTTTATCATTTTGTATTGTCTTAAGTTGTCCAAGTTGTTAAAAATGATATTTTTCTTAATACAAGCTGTATATTTAATTTGTTTGGATGGATTGCCATTTTGTTGTCTATTATGTAGTCGTTCAATAGCGGTCTAACTGATGTCTTGTCTATTCTTGGGCTATGATTAGACGTCTATTACATTTTCACTGACAGCCCAAATTTAGCCTTGTTTCAGCCTAGACGTCTGGGCTGTTTGGACGGCTATTAGACGTCTATTAAACTGAAAATTGCTTGCTGGGAAGTAAGCAACACTATATGCAACTCAGAAATCTCAACATGAAAAGCTGCAAGATTAAACTGAGCTGATATTCAAACAAACTCTTTCCCAGACTAATTCAACTACACAAGGATTTGTAATAGCATGTGCTGTAGAGAAAATATTCTTTACCTGTGAGAAATGAACAGAGGATTATCAGTCCGAGCAGACGCATATGACGCTTATCAGCCATTTTCTCATCCATTTCAGATTTATTATATGATCACAACTCTTTATTTAAACAGTATCAGCTCCTCCTGGGATTGTTAACTTCCTCTAATCCGACCAATTGAATGTTTAAACCCTGCTATTCAGTGAAGCTATGACAGTGTTGCTTCACTTACAAATATTCATTTAAATTACTGCTACACCAACCCTAGTAGTTTACATCTCCTCTACAGTCTTGGCTGTGGTCGAATAGGAAACGTAACTCAGTGTAGAGACCTTTGTGTACAAGTGCACCATAGTTAGTTTCACTTCTTTAAGCACTTCTTTTCCTGCATTCGATTAACCCCTTATCTGTCACTCACAGTTTTGAACATAGACATTATAGTGCATCCAAACTTAAACTTTTATAATTCATGAATGAAAACATTTTGTAACATGATTTTGATGTACCATTTCCATGGTAATGCAATGTCTGATTTTAAAATGGGTTTCAAAGGATGAATTTTGAGATTTTAAGTTTTCAACTGATATATAATTTCTTATGATTTCTAAACCAAGTAGTATCACGACACGATACCATGCAGTATTGTGTTAATTTAAAATTTGATTCCACAAAATGAATAAAATTTAATAATAATAATAATAGATGTAAGTGAAAACAGACAATATTATTCTCTGAATACTTAATGTGAATGAATGACTGGCTATTATCCATGAAACGATCTAAACAAAATTCATCTTGTTGGTCTCACACGGATTACTTCATCACAGAATGTTTGTTTTCGATAAGACTTGCATTTCAAAGTAGACACTTCAAGCTTTCTATAGATATAACTCCCATGTCTCTGTGTTGAGTATTCGCTGAGTTACAGTTCATTTTAGTGACGTGTTTCTAAAAACAGTTCGCGGAGACGGAGAAGACAGAGAGCGCACACTGTTTGTTTTATTATTTTTCCAAAAGCATAAAGTTGTGTTGTTATTGTGAGTGTACACAAAAAAAAGTAGACACTTAACAGTTTCGACTGATGTATAACACTTATTTGTGTGACTAAAATCAACAGAGAATTTTTAGTGTCTTTTGCACTGATCTTAAAAAAACCGATCTGGTATCGCCGGCGATACCGTCGACCCCAGAGAGTTAAGCTTTAGTATCGCGATACAACTGTAGTACCGGTGTATCGTGCAACCCTACTGCAGGGTGATATGGCTGCCGACAATAGTGACAATCATTAAATTATAACTAGAACGCTGCTGTCAAGTGCTGCAAAGGTTCTTAATTAAAATTCGCCTGTATGATTCTATTTTACAAAAACCTTAAGCCATCAAACTTCTTTGAACACTCGACAGAGCAAGGGAAGAGTAGTTGCTGGATGTCAGATGGACTAATTGCACTGAGCTTAGAAACAGATTTCCATTTTCAAGTAATATGGCTTGCCAGTTTCCAGTGATGTACGTTTTCAACATGCTGTGGTCACCTCAAAAACCACTTAAAAGGAGTGTTCACAAGATCAGTTTGTGACTCATCACACTGCTAGTGGCCTTGCAACATTTTCTGTGAATTGACAATAAGTGTTATATTTAGCCATGTGAACCAAGTGTCACAACACAGGACGACATTTTTGGTCTTTGTAGAACTTTAATTCAAATTGTGACAAAAGTACAATTTTGTCTATTTTCAAACTTGTTGACCAACAAAAGCACATTTTATACATTAGCATACAATGACAATCACAAAACCATGAGTTAAACGAAAAAAGAAGAAAAAGAAAAAAAAGATCCTCATTATCAGAACTACATATATAAAAGCAAAACAGGGTATTGAGATTGATGTATAAAAAAAGAAACCGCTGTTTACAGAAAGGATTGCATAAACCATAATGATAGATGGGTGGGGGGTTTAAGGCAGAACTCTGTGAAGCAGGGCAATTGAAAACAAGCATACATACACTTTTTTACAAATTCAGTAAGTTCCTGAACAAATTGCTTTTTGTTCAGCTTCTGCTCAGTTCTCATCAGTAGCACAGACCGGATAAGTCCAACTTCCAGGAGCTCCAAATAAGTGTTTACTAGCACATCTAGAATAGGAGGTATCTTTAGAGCGTGTGTGTTACAGCAGTCGTCCTCTGCATTCTGTTGATCCACAGCAGCACAGAAGCTCCTTGCCCTCCACACTGCCAACTTCATAATTATAATCCCACGTCAGCTCTGTCCCTGCTCGGATACGCCTGTAGAAACACACAGGTTAATACAACGACCGCAGCTACATTTACATAAAGCATAGTCTGTAAATATTCCAACTAAAAGCTCAAACACATAAATAATTCTGTACTATAAACAAATCCTAATTGTCATTTAAAGGCATTGTCATTAAAAAGAAAAACAACTGTCATGTAAAGACTTGATTACTTCAAAACTGAGTGGCACATGATGAAAAATTGTGCACATATGAAGACTATTAGAAATGTAAACACGATAAATTTTTTAATGTTATGGCCAATAAAAGATAAATGGCTGGCATTAAAATTCTATACTATTTGAAATAAATGAAGCTCAAAAACTAAAATAAATAAGTTAATTCATGCATCATGATAATGTACAACATGAAATATATTCATTTTGAGATTTGCTAAAGATTTCATTTATGTGTTATTAAATTACTAAATTATGTTTTTAAAGATTTAATTTTCAGTGAACCATTGATGACAGTATTAGACACCAATATTAAATGTAAAAAAAAAAGAAAAGAAAAAAAAAAAGTAAAATAAAACAACACATTAATACCAGTCAATAACTGGTAGGTAAAATTATTACATTTAAATGCACAATAAAATAAAATAAGTTATATGTTATGCTCACTTGCTAGCAAAGAAGGCCACCCATGGGAAGCGGAGATCATGAGTATCCACAAACACATTCTGGACGAACAGATTGGGGCTGCAGCTATGCTGTGGGACAAAGACAGCGGAAGGATATAACTATCAATGAATTAAAAGAATCATACCCTGAGATCTTGGACTTATGTAAATGTCCAATGTAAGTCACTCATATCTGGATCTGTGGTACTCACGTTGAGGTAGCGTCCGAGGTTGCCCTCCAGTTTGGCATCAATGATATAACAGGACTCCTCCCCATCAAAGAACTGGCGGGTGTTTTTAGGGCCACTGTCGCCCCCGCCACCTCCCTGTCCATGAGATGGGCCTGACCCGCCTCCTCCTGCACCCCCACCCCCGGTTTTCACCATCAGACTGTGGGACTTCAAAGCAATGCCACGCGTGGACTTCACCGCCACTTGCCTCTTCACCACAGCTGAGAGAGAGAGGAGATCTAACAATGTTCTGTACAATGGCTTGTTACAGGGACTTGATGAATGCAAGACTAGTCAACCTTCTAATTGTGCTAATTTGGTTTTCATAGCCTTTTACTATGATAACAACTCCAGGATGAGCATCTCATTCATAATAAAGGAGGGGGGACATAAAGGGTTAACGGTCATCTGCCTCTAGTACACGCAGACTCAGTGAGCTGACTGAAGTGTAGCAAAAGTTACACTGCAGGAAGTTCACTGATGTAACAGGAAAACAAGCAACTTCCCCTTTTCCTCCATCTTACCCTGAGTCTTTTTCTCCCTCTCCTTGTTGTCATCTGATCCTGAGCTTATAGTTTGCACATCATCACTGTCAGAGAGGGTCATTACATCCTAAACAAAAGACAGATCGAAAAATTATGATAAGAATACAAGATGAGAGGAAATAAAATAGAGAGCGACACAGAATGAAAGAGGAACAAAGAGACATTTCATGTGAAAACTTAAAAGGAAACAGGGTGTGTGAAAACTAAACTTACCTTCTTCTCCGTCTTCATCCCTCCCTCCACCTTGACGCTCTGATTTGCAGAAGTGGAAGACTGGCTGGTGAGCCAAGACGCCACTTTACTCTTCCCAGTCTCCTCTGGCATCGGAGGTGGCTTCCTCTCCTCACCTGTGGACACACTCAGTCCATCCTTACTGTCCTGACTCTCTACAGCCAAGACAGAGAATGATGGGAAAGTCAAATATTACTGAAATGAACAAATTAAGTTTCAGTGTACATAGCATTTGTTTCAACAGCTTATTAATTTAAATGATACTAATATATATATATATATATATATATATATATATATATATATATATATATATATATATATATATATATATATATATATATATATATACACACACAAAAGTAAACCTAACAAAAACATGTCCAAATATATTTCACCACAAAATAAAATGCAGAAAGTTACCAATATATTCTATAATTATTATGTGAAATAAGAAACATCAAATATTATTAGTAGTAATTAAGACATTTAGTCACAAAAATAAGGTGATATTATACAATATATGAAATATAACAATAATAATGGTGGTGATGATGATAATAAACTGTTCAGAAATTTCACCACCAAAATAAAATTGTTTATGAAATAATAATATGACTATTATTAATAACTCAAAACATTTACCACAAAATAAAAATCAAATAAAAATTATATACTGTTTGAGACATAAACAGTATTAATAATAACTATAGTGACTGTCATGAAAATCCTACTCAGATGTTCTTGACAGGTTTTGTGAAAATTTATAAGAGCTTAAGCCTGCCCTCTAGGGCCTGTCTCAGTGTTAAATCTATCCGTCTTCTCCTCCTCCTCACCTTCCTTCATTCCTTTGGCCTGTCTGCGGGTGGTGTAACTCCTCCACACTGAGCTGGTGGAGAAATACGTGTCTTTCACAAATGTGTCGTCTGAGCTGTCGCTCTCATCCTCATTAGACTCTTCGTCTTTGTCATCATCACTATCTTCAGATGAATCATCTTGGCCTAGTAAGTGGGGGAAAAAGTATTATATACACATTTAAGAAGATTATAACTGTCACCTGCTGGATATACACTGAAGGATAATAAACTTGTGCTCAAAATCAAAGAAAATAAAAATGTCAATTCTATTATAGGACACTAAAAATAAAATGAATGTGATAAGCAATTAAAAAAACAAACATAAAAAACATCAAACCACATGCAGTTTATTTTAAAGAAACATATGGAAGCTTTTTATTATAATTTTTGCAAAATATTTCACAAAAAGAATTAAAATAATGGATCATGTACAGAGTTAACGTGATGAACTACACCTGCTAGGAGACCTGTGTGAACTTGAGAAGAACTGACTTCACACTAAATCACCTAGAGAGCAGTTTGGTAAAAGTGATTATTGGAAAGGTGTCTCTGAAAAGTTAGGAGGATTCATGATTTTGACTCCCAATTACTGTACTTGGTTCTATGGATATTACAAAAACTGGAGTTGTTAGTTTTTTGCCCATTAACACTGATATCCCCACAGCCACTCATTTTTATAACAAGCAGAAAGGTCAGATGTGTGCATAGGTCTCTCACTTTTGCCAGTAGTGCTGCTGTTACGCTCCTCCATCTTGATGGTGGATTTACCGTGTTGGGAGGAAGCAGGTAGTTTAACCCTGCTCATGTCCACCCCGCTGCCCTCGCTGTCGGAGCAGTGGGCCTCACTCTCGTAACCTTCCTTAAAGTTCTCCACGCTCTCAATGTGGTCTAGATTGGCAAAGTATTCATCACCCATTTCCAAGCCTTCTTTATCGGCAAAGTCATCTGTCAGGATTTTACCTGATAGAGAAAGAAACGATCATTACTATAACACGATAAAAGCCCAGTGGTGGACATCAGCAAACAATCCTAATGATGAAAAATATGTCATGCAGACAGAGCTTACTTTAAGCTTAAGAGGGAGAAGCTTAGGTAAGACCAAACACTGGATTGATTTTCTTTTAAATAAAATAAAGTCCAAATTACGTTCTGAGTGGGTTACCTGCATAGATACAAACAAATGAGCCCTTGGCAATGTCATCAAGGCAACGAATGCCCCAGCCCTTATTTTGGGTCTTAAAGAGTTGCAGTCGGACTTGTAAACCGTGCTGAACCAGGCGGTTAGTGCACATCTGCGGATTACAGCGGCAGCGCTTATTACATTCATAGATCCTGAGAATGCAAAGGAGAGGGAAAAAGGAACAATTAACAGGAGATGGAAGACAGTAAGCTGAATGGTTTCACTGTAATTCAACATGATAATGACACTATGGAGGGTTGGTTATATAAATCACAGACCCTGTAGGGAGACACTCTTCCAGTCTCTTGTGATGGTATCCAGCGTTGGGGTTGATCTGCCCACCTGGCGCACACCCTGTAGCCTGCAGAGTCAGCTGATGACATGAACACTTGGATCTATAAACAAACAAAATGTATAGAACAAAGGACAATACGTTTTTAGAAATGTAGTCTTCATATTTATGTTAATTTCGTAAGGTTTAAAAAAATTATCCTATCATTAGGAAAAAGTTGCGATGTAACAAAGTAATAACATTCTCCTTTTACCTACATGCGAGTATACACCGTTATTTTCATTGTTGCATACTTTACAATCTGAACTAATCTGGACATAAAAACGTCTGATGAAAATGATCTAATGTTGAAACTTGTTGACCTGATCTAATGTTGAGACTTAATTTCCTGTTTCATGTTGTTGTTTTTTTTCTGCATGTTGGTTTTACCACATGACTTTGACAGAACAAAAAACTTAAAATGATAATTAAAATTAATATTCTTAATAAACATCTGTCATTTTATCTGTCCAGTTATGACATTTTGATTAAATTACAAGGTCAAAAGAGGCACATATACATGAATGAATCAATCAATCACAATAAGATTAAAACATACTGCTCTCTCTATGTCAGCGGCAGTACAAACACAGATTTGAATGATCTGGTAATAGACTTTGTCAATGGTTTAATAGACAGACAAATCATTGTCATCTAGAAATACGACCGTGTGAGATACTAACTTGTCTCTGCAGCCATCAGTGCAGTCACAGCCCACCAGGAAGTCTGAGCTGGTGTTAATAAACACTCCATCTGCTGGGATCCTCTCTTTACTGTAGGCCACACTGGGCGGAGGAGTGTTGTCGATCTCATTCACACAGGACAAAGGGATGTCTTCACGACCACTTGTAATGTCCCGGATGAAGTAGAATGGCCTCTGGGGTTGGAATCGACGGTCCACCAGCACATAGGGGTCCAGACAGAACATCTCCAAGAAGATGAAGTCACAGTGTGTCTGGAAGAGGTAGCGCTGGATTTCTGCCATATTTCTCAGACTCAAGCCACATGGGGACTTGTAGATGACATGGAATGACATCTGAGCAAGAGAGAAGAAGAGGGTTAATATAAATTAGTATGTGTATTAGTAACAAATCAGCCATTGAAAAACACTTCTTAAGTTGAATGTTTCTAATTCTGGCGAATTTCACAGGAAAAAAAGGCCCAACCAAGCTGCTTTTTGTTTGTCAATGTGACCAACTTGAACCAGATGCAAAATCTCCATGGGGAAATCGCTTACCCTCACTCAAAACTTCAATTGTGCAGATTTCTTTTTGAACACACAATTTTGCAGAACAGCAGTAAATGTGACAACAACCTTAAGACATAAGCACAAACCTTGCGGTTAAGGCGTCTGCGGCCAGTCATGCGGCGAAACTCGTAGAGCAATGGAGTAAGAAGTGGGTTGCGTCCTCGATGCAGGTTGGGGCGGGTGGGCCGGATGCGCTTTAGACAGTCTGGGGTGCAGTTGTGTGTAAGGTAGAAGAGTCTGTCATTCGGAGCCTGGTACGATGGCTCCTGAGGAATACGCTCACTTGTGTAGGTTGACACAGTTGTCTGCAAAGTATGCAGAGCTGGTGTGATTGGCGTCAACGTATGTACAGGTCCTGACTGCAGAAGAAAGAGCCTGCAGAGTAAGAGAACAAGAGGTTAAAACATAGTGTTTCCCAAATATATTACATTTAATCACACTATAAAAATTTTGACTTTCATTTTGGTTGACTGATGGTTGAGCAGGCAGTCTTCACTGTTGGATAACACAATGCATACACATGTATTTCTGAATAATATGATTTGAATTGAATGATCGGCATAAAAAAAAAATTTGTTGGGCCACTTGATCGGACCACCTGAGATACTAATAATGCTGAAAGAGAGGCAAAGTAAATAAAATGTTGCATAGCAGATAAACAGTATCTCACAGAAGTGAGTACACCCCTCACATTTTTGTAAATATTTTATATCTTTTCATGTGACAACACTGAAGAAATGACACTTTGCTACAATGTAAAGTAGTGAGTGTACAGCTTGTATAACAGTGTAAATTTGCTGTCCCCTCAAACTAACTCAACACACAGCCATTAATGTCTAAACCGCTGGCCACAAAAGTAAGTACACCCCTAAGTGAAAATGTCCAAATTAGGCCCACGGAGCTGGTGGATGTTAGAGACCTTGCGCTCCTCCACCTTCCATTTGAGGATGTCCCACAGATGCTCAATAGGGTTTAGGTCTGGAGACATGCTTGGCCAGTCCATCACCTTTACCCTCAGCTTCTTTAGCAAGACAATGGTCATCTTGGAGGTGTGTTTGGGGCCGTTATCATGTTGGAATACTGCCCTTCAGTATGTCACAGTACATGTTGGCATTCATGGTTCCCTCAATGAACTGTAGCTCCCCAGTGCCGGCAGCACTCACGCAGCCCCAGACCATGACACCCACCACCATGCTTGAATGTAGGCAAGACACACTTGTCTTTGTACTCCTCACCTGGTTGCCGCCACACACGCTTGACACCATCTGAACCAAATAAGTTTATCTTGGTCTCATCAGACCACAGGACATGGTTCCAGTAATCCATGACCTTAGTCTGCTTGTCTTCAGCAAACTGTTTGCGGGCTTTCTTGTGCATCATCTTTAGAAGAGGCTTCCTTCTGGGAGGACAGCCATGCAGACCAATTTGAAGCAGTGTGTGGCGTATGGTCTGAGCAGTGACAGGCTGACCCCCCACCCCTTCAACCTCTGCAGCAATGCTGGCAGCACTCATACGTCTACTTCCCAAACACAACCTTTGGATATGATGTAGAGCACGTGCACTCAACTTCTTTGGTCGATCATGGCGAGGCCTGTTCTGAGTGGAACCTGTCCTGTAAAACCGCTGTATGGTCTTGGCCACCGTGCTGCAGCTCAGTTTCAGGGTCTTGAAATCTCAATTATATCTTATATCAATCTTCTTATAGCCTACGCCATCTTTATGTAGAGCAACAATTCTTTTCTGGGATCCTCAGAGAGTTTAGACGAAAGGTTTAGACATTAATGGCTGCGTGTTGAGTTATTTTAAGGGGACAGCAAATTTACACTGTTATACAAGCTGTACACTCACTACTTTACACTGTAGTAAAGCGTCATTTCTTCAGTGTTGTCACATGAAAATATATAATAAAATATTTACAAAAATGTGAGGGGTGTACTCACTTCTGTGAGATACTGTATAGGTCACAGTAGGGTTGTTACGGTGAGGAAATTTTCGGTATCACCTTCGGTCGTTGGAGTTTTCCCTCTTTTCCTCGCTTTCCTTCGGTTTTAAATGGCTTGTAAAAGCTCCATTTCACTTTCACTTTCAAATTAGCGGCAATTCGGCGTCAAGCAGTTGTTTGTTTTAAGTTTGCTTGGGGTTGCCCTCTTTTTTTTTAAATTAATTAATTAATTAATTTATTTATTTAGAGTTTTCCCTCTTTCCCTCTACTTTTAAAAGCACTGCGCACATTTTACTTTCACTTTTAAATTTGCTGCAATTTGTCATCAAGCAGTTGTTTGTTTTTAGTTTGTTTCCCCACTTTTCCTCCCTTTCCTTTGCTTAAATAGGCTCTGTGCACAAGCGTAGCGACGAACTTCCGCTGTCGCCAGAAGTCGGCATATCAGTTTCCGGTTTTCATTCACTTCGCCCAAAATGTCAGTATTTACTAGATGTCTCAGAGATCTGCCAAGCAGAATCAGCGATGTCCATCACATCGTTAATGCCTGTTCTCCTGCTCCAGTACACAAACGAAACAAGGGATTCAAACGCAATATATCAAGTTATATGCACAAATAGTTTAATGTACGTGTTATTTCAGCATCTAGCGGCTAAGCTAGCAACATGTTAATTTTAGAAGCTTTTATTTCTCAATTTTAAACGCAGACTGTTCGTTTTTATTTATTTATTATTTATTTTTTTAGGTGATAATTGTATTATCAATTGTATTAAACATCTCCCCCTCTCAGTTTCTAATAAAGATCAGGGCACAGGTGAAGCATTGTCTGGTCATTGTGCTACAGGTCCATTTAAGAACACTTTAACATACTTTTTTTTGAAAGTAGTTCTTATGGAAATATATTTAAAATAATATACTTAACTGTAACAACATGTGATGCTTTTGGACACTTAAATGCACCTTAATTGCAATTAAATGAAAATGTGTAGTTTTATTGAACCACTTAATCTATCTTTATCTTTATATGTAATTTCACAATTATTTTAAGTACACTCAGGTGGCCTGTTATTAAAATTATTAATATTATCTGTAAGTGAATTTAACATCACAATATTATAATATATATATTCTGAAATAACTGAACAAGAATGCATGCAGTAACCCGAATGGGGACCAGCAAGGTAACTCACCTGCCAATTTTAGCCACTGTTTTCATTACATACTATTTTAAGAGTTATATTCAATATGAATTACCTTGGCAAAATCCCCGGGACGTTAGAAACGCCGGGTTATTAAAGTAACGTTAACAAGCTTATAAATGTGGGCTTATCAATCCTAGCTTCACCATACACTCGAGCTGTGAGTTTTCTCAGCGTTCCTCATCATGGACCTGTAGCACAATGAACAGACATCACCTGTGCCCTGATCTTTATTAGAAACTGAGAGGGGGAGATGTTTAATACAATTGATAATACAATTATCACAAAAAAAAAAAAAAAAAACGAACAGTCTGCGTTTAAAATTGAGAAAGAAAAGTATCTAAAATGAACATGTCGCTAGCCGCTAGATGCTGAAATAACACGTACATTAAACTATCTGTGCATATAACTCGATATATTGCGTTTGAATCCCTCGTTTCGTTTGTGTACTGGAGAAGGACAGGCATTAACGATGTGATGGACATCGCTGATTCTGCTTGGCAGATCTCTGAGACATCTAGTAAATACTGACATTTTGGGCGACGCGAATGAAAACCGGAAACTGATATGCCGACTTCTGGCGACAGCGGAAGTTCGTCGCAACGCTTGTGCACAGAGCCTATAGCTTGTAAAAGCACCGTGCACATTTTACTTTCACTTTTAAATTAGCAGCAATTCAGCATCAATTGCTTGAATTCAATTCAAGCAACAACAAAATTCAAAGTAGAACATATAACGTTTATTAACAAAATGAATAAAAATACATATAAAATAATATAATGTATTTTTATTCATTTTAAATACATATTATAAAATAATATGTATTTTATAATATGTATTTAATATAAAACAATATAAAATAAACAACTTACGAATTTTAAATGAGTATACAAACTGAAATTCAGTAAAGACTGAGGAACAAATAATTATAAAACGTAGAACGTTTATTAGCAAAACGATTAAGAAAGTTTGGAGGCTCGGACTGCATACACCTTTATGTAAAATAATGGGGAAAAATTACACAGTTTAAATAAACCTCAGTAAATACTCTGGAACCAAATAAATGAGAAACGAATGTTTAAAAAAAAACTTCCAAAATCACCTGGCAGGTCAACAGGCTTTTCAAAATCCACAACATTTTTAAAACAGGTGCTTTTACATTTCATTTTGACACTCTTCTGCCATCGTCTTGTCTGTCTCACCTCTCTCTTCTTGTCAGTCAGCTCGATTCGCTCTCCTCACGTGATAAATGAAATCTGGTCTGTGATGCACGACTGTCGTTCCCTCGATGTGCTGCACTGAGCAGCCGCGTTCAGTTTTAATTGTAGTGTCTGTTCTCTAACTGAACTGAATGATTTTTATTACTATTAAAAAACATTTTTTTTAAAAAATCAAAAAGACGGTGAGGGACGGTAGGCAAGTTACGTAACCGGTGTTGTGACTTAACACCGGTATCACCACCAACATCGTCTATCGCAGAAAGCCTAGATCACAGTATTGACAAGTACCAAGTGCCTGGTTGTCACACTAACCTGGAGGTATTGGTTTGGTGAACAGTGCCGATCAGTGCTTTGGGCTGGAGGTCAGAGGTCACAGCCTGACGAGGCTGCAGTGCAACCTGACCAGTGCTTTTTTTAGCCATTTGACTCTTTAGACTAGGACTTCTGAAATGGAAGAGAATGAGACAAACATGGTTTAATCATTGACCAGGATCAATTAATTACTTATTTTGAAAGAACAATAACTCTTGAAGCACTCACTCAGTGCGGGAAGGCTGTGGGGGTCCGGCAGGCACTGGACGAGCTGGTGGGATCTGTGGGGCTACAGGCCGACTGGAAGCAGAAGCACTGTTGTCACTAGTGTACTGCACAACAGGGCCCTTTGTCCTTAATGCTCCTAAAAACACATACACCGTTTTAGTAAGATGACAATTGGACAGACCAGGTAATTCTTAAAAGACCAGTTGTAATAAGAAATGTGTGCATAGGTCTGAGTGATATAGCAAAAAAATGTATCACAATATAATGTTTCATATCATTTGATAATTTCTGATTTTTCTTAATAATCAGTTTTAAAACAAAGAGCAATAGGGGGGAAAAAAGTAAATAAAATGTGAACAAATATCTCCTTTCTTATGTTTTATATGGAGATTAAATAAGTGTTAAGAAAACTTTTGGCTTGTCTCCTGAGGCCACAGGAGCGCGCAATGAGCAATGTTTATTCAATGCAATAAAATAAGACTGTCTATAAAAAAAAAAAACGCGTCTAAATGAACATATAAATTAAATATAATTTCACAAATTTCATAAGCAATTATGAACAAAACAGAATCATGTATTGAGATGCAGTGAAATGGAATAAAGTGTTTTCTAAAAGTTATAACTCTTTTAACTTTGCATGACTTTCTATGACGTTACATCTCTTGTGTGAGACGCAAGTTAAACAGTCATAGTTGTCGGTCTAAAAAATGTGCAGAATATGCGTTCTGTGTGAATGGCTTTGTTTCAGTTTTAACCTAATCAAGATTTTCTCCGCATCGAGAATATTTCTCTAATATTCTGAACAAAAAAAATGCAACAAATCATTAAAACGCAACGACACTTACATCCTCATCATCGCATCTTGTGCGCCACTGAAGAGGCTCCTTGACAAACACCGAACATTCGACTGCACTGTTTTTGCATTCAATCTGACTAATATTCATTTTTATTTACAATCTCCTCATCACAGGCAGGCACAGCACTCATTTCAGCATGTGTTCTGTCTGCTTGTCACTCATAGCATTAAATGAAACCAACACGAAACTATTGTGCGCTATATTGAACTTTTTTTTTTTTATCGTTACCAATGAAGGTGTACTGTCAATAAATACAGACACCGTTTTATCACTCAGGCCTATGTGTGCATAAAAGTTTACCTAAAAACATAAAATTTAGGGAAACATTTTTTGAAAGACGAACACATTTGGACAAACACACAGCAGTCTGTTACCCATATTAGGCCGCTGTCTTTGTTGACCAGCCATTTTCTTCTCTTGACTGCTAGCTGTGTTCATTTTCAGATTAAACATAGGTTCTAGTCTTGTAGAGCCACGATAAATCCACTCACTCCGCTTATCATCCTGCAACATTGAATAAACAATATTGCTCATGTCCAAACATCATTTAACACACAGCAACTCTACATATGAACATGAGTGCTGAAGGATGACCAAAGAAATCAAGCAACAAATGAATTTAAAAATCTTTAACTATAAACACTTCTAGCTATATGTGCTGCTGAGCTGACCAGAAAAAGCATTTTGACAAGGCTGCCATCCACTTCTTCCACACGGCTTTTCCACCACGTTCCTTCCCATTCTGTCTTTATGATTTGTCCTGGCTTCAGCAGCACCATGGGTCTGTTGGGATACGACGTGATGTACTCCTCAATGAAATCTTTGCATGATGCATCCTCAATATCCTCCCAGGTCTTTTTTACTAAGCACAGATTGAGAGACAAAAATAGACAGATCCATTGTAACAAATTATTAAGCATAATTACTATTATTCATTTTTTAATTATTTATATTTTATAAACTAATAAAATGCATTATTGATTATTTAATTTATTATTATTTATTGATATTTTATATTTATTTAATTTGTTATATTTGAAAGTTGATTCAATGAAAAATCTAAATCACTTAAAAATATCAGCAGTGTTTAATATTACATTAAAAGAGAGAAGGCAAAAACAGAAATTGCTGGAATTGAAACTAAAAAAAAAAATATATATATATATATATATATAAATATATAAATAAAGGTTAAAAACAAGTTTCTTACATGGTCTGCAGATTGGGTAGAGCTCAGGCAGCCCCACGTATGAGGCATAACCATCATCGAAAAAGATCAGAAACCTGCAAAAACATTCAATCAGTAATCAATGCATTCTATCCGTCTATACTGTCCCAAGATATTCTGTTCATCTCACCTCATACGGTTTTTGCTGTTGGGCATCTCAGCGACTACACCTGCATAGAGCCAGACTTGATTGCCATCCTTGTATCTAGCGACAACACGGGCACCAACAAACAGTCTCTCCAGTGTTGGGTGGTATTCAAATGCCACGTGGTTCCCAGAGAGAAGACTCTTCCCTTTATTCTCAAACTTCACCTTGTACTTGAAATTGTTCCCTGTGAAATTTTGATATCAAAAGAATGAATCAAGCTTTTCGATTAAATTGTATCCCTCACATACACACACATAGCAGGATGAAATGTACAGTATGATCCCAGAGAAAGATTATTCAATACAGGCAATAAACTGCATGCACTTACCCACTTGTTTGATGGCAACAAGTGTTCCACGATGCCATGTCTTAGTGCGTTTTTTACCCAAAAGTGTCATGTTGATCTTGATATTATCCTGTTTTAAATTAGGGTTTGGTTGAGTGGGCGCGTTCCTCGGGCCTGAGGACATAAACACTGCTGGAACAGCCAGAGCACCATGGGATTGTGTGGGAGGGGCCACTGCTTTAGCTGGTGTGATACTCGATTGGGCCGTTCTGTTGACAGACTGAGCCAGGTTCTGCACCTGCTGAGACGTTCTTTGAAGAGCAGCTGAAGCCTCCTTAAACTTTAAATACAATACACAGCACAGAAAAGGGAACAGTATAGGATTAAGATGTGGTCACATTAGTGAAATTTTGATGCATTTTCACAGGCAAACAGGTCCATTGTAAATTTTACTGTCTTTTGTCAATTATTAAACAAACTCACACAGAAATCAATTTCAAACCAAGCAGCTTTTTGTTAGTCAACACTGCAAATTTGAACTTGATGTAAAATCTGTGTGGGGAAATATTTCACCGTCATGGGAAATTCCTGGACTTCTATTGAAATGACTCGATTAGTCCACTAAAAATTTACAGACAAGGTTAAACTTCACAGCACCTTAAAGTCCATGTAAAGAGAATTCTGAGAATTGTTTCTAAACACATTACAAATGTTAGAAATGTATTGCTGAAACACATTACAAAGACTCTGAACTATGTCGTACTGAATTGTGGAGTTAAACAGTTTTTCACCAGTTCTGTGTTCAGGATTTCTTTGGGCGGAGCTAAAACGGTGCAATGGAGCGTGGCTCTGCCCCTAACACTATAATAACTATGTTGAGAGATCAAGTTCTTAGTTTGTCTTTTTGAATGTCTGCGATGTTAAATATACAGATTCTAGGCAGGGACGGTTCTAGGGTGGATACCGGGGTCTTAGCTCAGAGACATCAATATGTGGCAGAATACATACAATTTAAAAACATGGAGCATTCACAATTCGCATCTAAAAACGCATGGGAACGCGAGCTGTACCGCTTTCTCTTCTTTCTAAGCGCACCGGAGCTTGCGTTCTCATGGTGTTTGCCGTTGCTAAGCAACCATGAGCCGCGCTCGCCTTCACGACGAGAAGGTTGACGCGCACCGAGCACGCTTGCTTGCCGCGTGTCTACATAACGAACTTGAACGCTCAAACATGCATGGCTGTATAAATCCAATTAAGCTACTAGAGGTAGCATCATTATCAGTAGGTTGTAGCGGTATTTGACAGTTGAGAGAGACGGCCTCTTTCCCACAAGTGGGCGTGGTTTCAGCGCCGACAGACAACACGCCCCCAGCGTTTGAGAGCAGACTCCTGCTTATTTTTCAAAGATTTTGATAACTTATTTTAGTTACTTGGCGGGTTTTTTAATCATTCACATTTGGCTGGGTAGTTAATAACATTTTTTTGTTGTGTGACAAACTCAGAACACATATTTTAATATCACTTTACAGAGACTTTAAGAGTGGTTTGTCAAGTGATACAAATTACACACTTCTCTTACCGCTGAGTCCTTGACTGGAGTTACAACCTTCTTGGGAGGAACCACTGTGGAGGAAGCCATGCTGTTACTGTATATATTTTACATCTATAAAATGAAATAACTAAATAAAATATAGCATCTAGCTTACCACATCCCACAGCAATGACATCATCGTCATCATCATCATCAATCTCAATGACCTCAGAAGGGTTTGCTCCGCCTCCTCCCTCATCCTCCGAGCTGCTCTCACGATACACTAGACCCATATTACTGTACACTTCCTTCACCAGAGCTTCACACTGACCCACAGACCTTTGTAAACGGACAGATTTATGTACTTCCTCCTACTTTCCAATTATTTCCTTAATTTTTATTGATGTGATATGAAAGTGAAGTGAAAGTGAAGTGACATATGGCTAAGTATGGTGACCCATACTCGGAATTTGTGCTCTGCATTTATCCCATCCAAAGTGCGCACCCTTAAAATTAAAAATAAAAAAAAAAGTTTGCCAAAAGGCGGATTCGAACCCGGGTCAATTACGTCAAAAAGCACGAGCTTTAGCATCTACGCCACTGGAACTGGTGTTAGTCATCCGTCTTTTGTAGTGTTAACTATCCCAATCACACGTTGGTGGGTGGAGTTACTGTAAATAGCCTCTGCCAACAAGGCGGGCTATTCGCACTTAGTGTAAATAGACCTCCCGATTTTTGTTTAGCATATCAGTTGCTGAAGTTGTTTACCATATGATATGAAGAATATGTATATTGCATTAAAGGAACACTCCACTTTTTTTGGAAATAGGCTCCTTCTCCAACTCCCCCAGAGTTAATAAGTTGAGTTTTACCGTTTTTGAATCCATTCAGCCGAACTCCGGGTCTGGCGATAGCACTTTTAGCATAGCTTAGCATAGATTATTGAATCCGATTAGACCAGTAGCATCGCGTTCAAAAATGACCAAAGAGTTTCGGTAGTTTTCCTATTTAAAACTCGACTCTTCTATAGTTATATTGTGTACTAAGACCGGCTAGGTAACTAGTTATAATATAGCTGGGGACTACTTTCAGGCGCTGCGTAATATCACTGCGCCTGCCGCGGCCATGATACGGCAGCAAAGTTTCTTGATTATTACGCCGGAATGAGAGTATAGTTCCTAATCATATCAGCCTAGAAAACCGCAACTTTTCATTTTCCGCCGGTCTTAGTACACGATATAACTACAGAAGAGTCGAGTTTTAAATAGGACAAATATCGAAACTCTTTGGTCATTTTTGAACGCGATGCTACTGGTCTAATCGGATTCAATGATCTATGCTAAGCTATGCTAAAAGTGCTATCGCCAGACCCGGAGATCGGCTGAATGGATTCAAAAACGGTAAAACTCAACTTATTAACTCTGGGGGAGTTGGAGAATGAGCCTATTTCCAAAAAAAGTAGAGTGTTCCTTTAAGGGTTGGATATTTCTCAAGAAACAGTTTGGCGGTTTGACTGAATTCTCATTGGTTTCAGCTTTTCATTTCACTTTTAGCTTTGTTGATCTCAATCATCTCTCACACTTTAAACTTACTCTGAGGCATTAGAGCAAAGCGCATCCATATCAGTGACCTCCTTCTCCCTCTGCTCAACCCATTCCTGCAGCTGCTCCAGCTGAGCTTTCCTCTGTTGCACGGCTTCACTGCTGTCCACCTGCTCCTCGATCCACTTGCGCAGCTCGTCCAAAGACACCCCTAACTCCTCCAACTCTGGATCCAACTCCATCTCCATTCCTGAGGCCAAACTGGCATCCACCTCCATAACTTTAAAAGAAAGGGAAGACAGTGTTAACATGTCACAGCAGGAATCACAAAACAATGTTTAAAAAGATGTATTCTGTAGGCCAACTGGCAGACACTACATTTCCCATCAACTGTGTATCAGTCCCGTAAATTGGCCTGGAGGAATTTGTTCCTTGCACAAACTGCTCTATGCAGGACGTTCCACACCATTTCGACAATAAAGTCCTGTAATGGTCAGAAATTTTACTTGGCTATTCCAAAAATAACTTCTTTGCCACAGGATCTACTTTCAGTTAAGAGTTAAAGGGTAAGTTTGCTATTTTCAGCCAGCTTTGTATTATTACAATGTTGGTAGAAACAATGTGTAACACATTTTGTATTATTTTTCTGTTTCCTGCACCAAAATATTAGCAAAGGTCCATCTGGATGACATAAAATGCACCATCTGCCAGATTTTTGACAAATTCAGGGATTTTTTTTTTTTTTTTAATTACAGGTTGTACTTCTGCATTTTTTTCCCACACCTAGTGCATTATGAGTTTCCTATTTTTTGCTACAACCCTTTTTTCCTGTTATCTCTATTCAAGCAGCACCAATTTTTTTCAACTGCACAAACAACCAACTTTTTATTTATTACAAGACTTAAATGAAGATACCTATAAAGAAAAAAAAAACAGACTATTCTATTAGTTCACTAACTTTCTAGGGTGACTGGTCAAATCAAGGCATCTTCACACAGCCAAGTTAAGGCTGCACTGTGCCTGCTAAAAATTCACTGTAAGGTGACAATGCCACAAACAAACAAGACTGTATTATTATGTTGACACAAAGTATACAGTAGTTTGTGCAAATTGCATTTATGCTATTTCTGAGCAGCATTAAACAATCTATTTAAATGCAACTTCAGACGCTCTTCTGGCTGAGCCACCTTGGCAGTGCAAGTTTGGAACCAGTCTCATATTTTCCTTATGATTGTAAGTGCAATATAGAACTCCAGCATTATCAGATACATTGTTGCAAGTATACATCACAAGAGCAAAGTAACATTTCTGTAAACATTTAAATGATTTCGTTTGGGATATGTAAACTCAACCTGTCTGATCATGTAGATATCATGGCTGTAAATGGCACTTTAACTGACATTCAGCTGATAAGGAGAAAAGCTATATTCATAACACATGAAAATGGTCGCTATGTATAACAACACTTCAACAACCACAATTCCTGCAGGTCAAGACCCCTCAACGGCGCGCAACACACGGATGAGAGGGCTAAACAGATCATTTGTGTCCATTTCAGGTCGAAAAATGTAAATACACACGGCGCACTTGAGTTGGCTTAAAAAGTAAATATATGAACATATAAACAAAAGATCTGTAAAAAAACAGAATCGAATGAGCTCTATTCAATTGTGTTGATGCTAACTGGGTTAGCTTACCTCTCCTAGCGCGTGTGTCCCTCCAGCTCTTTTGCGGATTTCCTATTTTCGCCGTGCATTAACTTAAATGAACAGAAAAGCGACAATAGAATGTTTACAGCTTTTTTCTATTCCAGGGGTATTTTAGTATAATTTTATTTGAACAAGTTCTCCGGTCCTCGAACACCGCGCAAAGAACATCAATGAATGTATTTGGCTGATGACGATTCTACGAGCTGACCAATTGGCTTTTGCCTGAAGAGTGAATGACAGGTGAAGTGAGCAATTGGATGCAAGCAAAAAAACGTGAGCACGCCCCCACGATGCACTGCCTGACCTACAGGGCCACTCTGCACAGCACAAAGTGAATCAAACACAATTTAGCTCCATAGAAACTCGTCACAGCTAAAGTATCTATGAAAACAATTTATTGAAATACTGACCATACCGCTGTATTAACTGACAGCTCAGCATTAATGAATACGAAACTTTTCTTTTATATTTGTTTTTTTTTCTTCTCAGATTAAAAGAGGTGTTAGGCCCATAGCCACAACCAATACAAGAACCTACACACTGTGTCATTCCTGGGATTTGGTAATATTTCAGTCCCCCAGAGTTTCTAAAGTGGTGGTTCACCAAAATGAATTATTAGAAGCTTTTTACAAAAATCTGGGATGCCCATTATAATGAATAAAAATAATAATTATTGCATTTTAATATTTTTTATCATAAAATAATGTCTTATATCTATCTTAAACAAAGCATTTTGTCATGTCCCTGAGACTCTTCACTTCATTTCACTTCAGTTTGTACTTAGAAAATTATTAGCAAAATGTGCATAGCGTCTGTAATTTGGCAACAATGTAAGCATTTATTTGTGTTCCTTTCTTTTAAAGATCTTTCTAAAAAAAAAAAAAAAAAAGCAAATTATTTTTATTTAAAAAAAAAACAGACTTTAAAGTTAAGTCCTTCAGTCTGAACTCAACCCCGTCACACTAACCATTTTACGCCCAAAATAGTTTAGTCTCTGCTCATATGTGACATCATTTAAGTCAAATCAAGTCAAGTCAAGTTGAGCTTTATTGTCATTCTGCTACAAGTGTGGACATACAGTGGAACCAAATGTTGTGCCTCACAGGACCACGGTGCTACATAAATACAGACATACAACAATGAAGTAAAAACAGTAAAAACCTATACACAACTAACCTACTGAGAGATTTTGACTATAAATATACTATATATAAATGGTTACCTATACATAAAGTAAAAAATACAAACTATACAAACTATACAAACTATACGAATGCTTCTCATAAATACTGTACATGTGCAAAAAGAAACATCAAGAGACAACAAAGATGATTTGTAGTGCATGAGCATGTAAACATACATATATTACTGAGTCTTTTGTGGGATTATGTACACACAGAAGTGTGAGTGAAAAGTGTCTAGTGCGCAATGCATTACTACAGGTGGTTTGTACAGGCCCACTCACTTCGAACTGCACAAAAAAGATTCCAGAATCAGAATCAAAAAATAATTTACCAGAAATGACATTATTCAGGTCTCTTTAATAGCAGTGCAGAAAATGGTTAGCAGTATCATACTTTTTATTCATATTTTTGAGGCATGTGATAGTCAGGGAGGGTACTGTCAAGCTTAACAACTCAACCCTGTCACATAAAATTAAGGTGGAAAATTATTACTTTTTCAACATTTTATTTTAACCCATAAGTATATAAAATGTATTTATTTTATTGCTGCCATATATGGTCTACTATCCTACACTACATGAGGAGCAGTGGCTATTTTGAGTGAAAAACCACAACCCCGTCACAAATATATGTATTTCTCATTGTTACGGGGTTGTAAACTTGTGACAGAGTTGAGTTATTTGCTTTATTTATTAATAATTTTAATGAAAAAAAATATATAAAATAGTCATGGTTTCAGTAAATGTATACTCCAAAATCATGACAACTCATATTTTTGTAAATAGAATTTTTGATGTAATATGTCCACTTAAATGTTGACAACATCATACATCAGAATTTGCTCCCACATAGAAAGACAATGTTGGCCATGCAGATATCTTGACCTAGAAACAAGGAGACAATATGATAAAGAAACAAAACCAAAAAAAAAAATGTTTATTTAAGGCAATGTATCCCTTCAAATGTGTTACAGTCTTCAACCCTGTCACACCATGTCATATTAATATTTTTAGAAAAAAATAAGACAATTAAGAACTAAATTATTTCTTGCTGATTACCATCTGACATGTTAAGGGCTAAAACGATAAAATTGTGCTTTTAGTTAAAATTTTAAATTAAAGAAACCGTAGACACACAATTTGTGAATTTTTAGATTCAGTCCTATAAAAATGTGAAAATTAAGATAAATGTTACATTTGTTATCATTAAATTGTTATCAGGGACACACGAACAGTAGGTACATGTTTGTTTTAAAAAAAATTCTGTGTAAAATGCTTTTTAAACCAACTGAAAAAAAACCCTGAAAATAATAAAAGGTCTTTAATGCCTGAGGTGGGAAAATATGATTTTTTGGAGGTTTGATATGTGCCTAATGATGTGGGGTATTTAGAAGTTGAATAACATGTAGTGTGAAAATATGTATATTGCAAGTTGAAATGTTACCGAATCCCCAGAATGACCCTGAATCCTTTTGTTATATAAAGGTCACATTAAAACTATCCTGTATGTTTTTATTTTTTTAATCATTTATGTTGAAGGTGCATTCAGTATTTTTCTCACATTAAAATATTTTACACATAAACAAATTAATACTGTGTTGAAAAATGATGAGATTTCACATGAGATTAATATAGACTCCATTGTACTGGCCTAACAAACTTGTTTATTAGTTAACTGCAGCATCTTCTTATGTTTAAATAGAGTGGCTTACTTAGTTAAAATGCAACATTCCATGTAACAAAGAAAACGAGCTCAGTGAAAACAAAGTTAGCCTACACGTGGAAGGAGAGGAAGTTAGGAAAATTATCGGTACATAATCACATAAATAGTAATGGAAATGTAGCAATGGTTGACTTTTGGACGACAGGAATGTTTGTACGGCGCCTCTGACCCACAGTCAGTGATGAGAAGTTCTATTCATTTATGCGAATCGGATCTTTCGAACAGTTCGTTTCAGTGAACTCGGTTCTTTTACGTTGTCATAGCCTACATGCTAATGTTTAATATAGGGGTTTTAAAACAATGTATAACTGTTACTACAACCACCTGAAAAATACAACTAATGTTGTTATGACAAGAAAAAATTAACGCTGTTTTAAAGACTGCATTTTTATTTCGTCAATTTGTAATCCAAGTTGATAGAGTTAACCTCAACCAATTCATTCAAAAGATCCGACTCGATGGAACGATTCTTTGAAGTAGATATAGCACAGCAGAACTTGTAGCTGAACAACGTGGTCTTGCTCCGTCACAAACACACACTCACAGTCATACATTTGCTGTATGAAGTTGTATAAATCAGCATCAACAAGTTGCCCGTGTGTGGTTATGATGGGCATAAAGTCCTTTTCACCGCTGTCATAAGCAACAGGTAACGTTACGTTACGCTTTGATAATAGCTGCGTCGTAGTTTCATGACAGCGGCCGTCTGAAAAGCAGCAGAACACAAGCAAATAAAACAAGAAATCAAAGGCTCTCTTTTCTCTGTTTCACTTCTCGTCATTTGCATGTGTACGACTTGTTTTTCTTCAGAGGTGACGCAAATGCTGTGCGCCGTCCTGGGTCAGTCCAGGAGTAGACGAGAATATTTGGTCAGGTAAAAAAGTTTTACGCTTGGACACAGAGCAACAATACACACATTTATCGCTTTACTGTCACTATAAATATATATGCGGACTAATAATTGCCATCATCATCGTATGAACTTCTTGTTTGTTGTATTATCGACGTCAGGCGTTGCAGACTACGCATTAAGCTAATCTACTGTAACGTTAGCTGTTGGGCTAGACACTTTAGCAATACTATTATATTTGACAGATACGATTTATAATGGCGACCTGCAGACTGATAGTTATTGCTGAACTACATTCTCTGTGAAAATACGTAGCCGTAATGTGGCGCAAAAGACACCTGACATATTTTTGAAATATTTTTGGTTTAGCTAGCATATGAAAGGACTACTGTAAAGTTATATTTGCAGATCAAGTTATAAACGCGTGCACTACGCGGTATCCCGTGCATTCACAGATTAAATTGCAGCTGGGCAAAGCTACTGCATAAATGTAAAATGTGCATATGCAGGAGATCTAATGTTATTGATGAGAACTAATGTTATTGATAGCCTACTTCCTGTCAAATCACTGACGTTTATTTCCTGCTATTTAATGTAACGTTAGCTGTTAACTAAATGTGTGTGTGTGTGTGTGTGTGTGTGTGTGTGTGTGTGTGTGTGTGCATGTATATATATGCATATATATACACACACACACCTTTTTATATTTATTGCGTTTGACATTTGAAAAGCAAATTATGTGCCTTTTCTCATGTTTTCCAAATGTTTAATACTCTTGAACACTTTTTCTACATAAATTATTTTCTACGTTATGAAAAATTGATCACATCTGTGTATTTTGTGATGTCTTGTAATGCAGGTATTTGTCATCCACATGGGAATGGGGGACATGAAGACACCAGATTTTGATGACCTGCTGGCAGCGTTTGACATTCCAGACATTGACGCCAAAGAAGCAATTCAGTCTGAGCCTGATGGTAATCATAATGAGCGCAGCGGTGTTGTTGGAAAGGAGAGAAGTGGAAGTCCATGCCTAAGACCTCCAGAAAGCCCTGAGCCTGTTCCTTTAGCTCCTCATAATGACCCCTCCATGGTCAGTGTGATTGTAAAAAACAGTGTACATTCTGATGACAAAACTGAAGGGAATGTAACTGAAGGGGACATTTCTGGTGCTGATGCCTCACATGAGTCTCCCCAGAAAGGTCCCAGTGAAGACGGCCTGGTGCCTCCAGATGCGTTCATCTATAATGGACTCAAAACCGTCTCAGATGTGCCTACAGAACCCTCTCCACCCCCAGCTCTAACCCGGATGCAGCCCAATGGGCCACTTTGGTCTCTCTCTGCTCCTAGTGATGACAACCAGGATGGCACTTCTTCTAAACACCCTTCTAGCACTTTCTCCCCGACTCAGTCTTTACACCTGACTGATCCTCCCATCTTATCTTCACATTTAATTAGTTCAGACTTTCCTCCAAGAGTTGATTGTGAGGAAGCACCACCATTAAATGGCACTTTGAGGGCAGGAGTCCGCCGACGCTTATCTGATGATGAAGAATCTGAACCAGACCTCGGTAGCCCTGCGCTTGTCATACAAGAAAGCCCAGATTCCCAGCGGTGCTCTGCTCCCAAGGTACCACGCATGCAGCGGTCTCCTTCGAGTGTGTTTCAGCCTCCCTCTCCCTCATCCCCTTCCTTACCAGTTAGTAACACTCAAATCGAAGAGCCATCTGTCCAGAATCCAACACTTCTACAAAGTGGTGTCAACCCAACCTCTTTGACCTCCACAAACGATCTGCCAATTGAAGAAAAAGACGTGGAGCACATAATCGAGGAGAGAGATTCTCCTGAAAGCCCTGAGCCAGAAATCCCTCAACATCTGCCATCAAATCCACAAGAAACCAATGAGCCAGAACAGAAGGTCAGAAAAGAAGAAGCCCCTCAAGATCAAGTTATTGACATGAACTTATGTGTGCAGGAGAATAGTGGTCTTCAACTACAAACAGAGGATGGTGGAGGTGAGGAGACACAAGGGAAATCCACCAAGACTGGTTTGGTAGATTCCCCCACTGATGTCACAAGCTCCGGAAAGACCTCCTCCAAGCCTCTCAAAGTCAGAATCAAGACTGTGAAAACATCTGCTGGAAACATCACACGTACTGTATCTAAAGTGGCACCCAAAGGAGGGATCTCCAAGGGTCCTGGTGGCTCTAAAGCTCAAGCAGGAGCCCATAGGATTCAGAGGTCTGGTAATGCTCCTCAAGGGCGAGCTCAGGGTTCAAAGGTGACGATGTTGCCAGTGTCCACCCTTCAGGATGCCAGCACAGCTATGTTATTTGCGGCCAGCAAGGCACAGAATCAAATGGCCGCCAGCATTTCCACCACTGCAGTCAAGATCACCAGAACATCAACCCTCCCCTCCGTCACCTCTTCACCCATGCCTGGGGTTCGCAGTTTGGGGCAGAAAACAATGAATGGGAATCCTGGGACTGCCAAACCAGCCTCCATTGTGAACAGCCCAGGAGCTGTGATCTCACGCAGCCAGTCTAGCCTCGTTGAGGCCTTCAATAAAATCCTAAACAGTAAGAATCCACTGCCAAGTTATCAGCCAGACCTCTCCATCTTGCCTCCCCCAGAATGGGGTCTTCGAGTGCCCTCAACAGGATACCGTTGCCTTGAATGCGGGGATGCGTTCGCTCTAGAGCGCAGCCTGGCGAGGCACTACGATCGGCGCTCCATGAGGATCGAGGTGACCTGTAACCACTGCTCCAAACGCCTGGCTTTCTTTAATAAGTGCAGCCTGCTGCTCCACGCACGAGAGCACAAGGAAAAGGGGCTGGTTATGCAGTGCTCACACCTCGTTATGAGTCCTGTCAGTGTGGAGCAGATGATTGGCCAGCAGGATACCGTGCCTATAGGTTTGTGTCTCTATCAGTGTCAGTGTATTTATAGATGCAGTAGGAAAAGAATACTTATAAGACCTTTTCTCAAAAACTCTCAATATTTTTAGACTAACAAGATATTTATAGATTTATAAGATATTTATAAATATTTTAGATTTACATTGTGCATATTTTGGATCAGGCGTTGTCAAAATATGGTCCACGCAGGGATGATAGGTGGTCTGTGGAAGATATGAGAGAATCCAAAAAAGTTTTACAAAATGTATTTTAAATCTTAAATTAGGATCAATTAGATTTAACACACTTTTTTTCATTTCATTTTTTAATTTTGCTTTCTAAAAACCTGTCAGAAATCCTGACATTTGCAATTGCAATTGGGTCAAAGATGAAAAAGTTTTTTTTAAGTATCAAAACAATAAGGGTAATACAGCTTTGAATTGTTGTTTGTTGTTTTTCAATACATTAGAAAATGCCCTGTTTAATTAAATATATATATATTTTGCACAAAAAATAAATATCATACATTTTTACCATGATTTACAGAAAACAGCCACTAAAATGTTGGCATATTTACCACAAGAATCAGTTTATGACATATTAAAAGAATACCACTTTGCCACTATACCATTTTGGCCATTTGTCAGCAAGAATTTGCTGTTTAAAATGTAATAAAATTTAGTATGCTCACTTATTTTGTATATTTTAATATGTACAGTTCAGAATAAGTAGCTTATGTTGTTTAAATTTTTACATAAATATAAGTGTTTCACCGAATGACAATGGAACATTATTTTACCCACATTTTGACATTTTATTCTCCCAAAACTTATTTGAAACCTTAAAAGCATACACTTTATTTCCATTTCAAGGGATTTCTATGTGTATATAAAATCACTTTTGTAAAATTTCTTTTAATGTGGACTTTAAATGTCTTCGACACAATTATTTTACTCTGTTAACAGCCCTAGATTTTCAGCGCAAGAAATACAAAACAAATTTGCATAAAATATTGTGGAAAAAAAGTACATATTTATATCACTCACACAGTACGTACTCATACAGTCTTTTTACACTACCATTCAAAAGGTTGAGTCAGTAAGATTTTTTTTATTTTATCTAAATTTTTGTAAATTAATTCAGTGTGAATGCACTAAATTGATCAAAATTCACATGAAAGACATTTATAATGTTACAATAGATTTCATTTTAAAATAAATGCTTTTCTTTTGAACTTTTATAAATTAATCCTGAAAAAAAGTCTGCAGAAATATTGAGTAGCACAACTGTTTCAATATTGATAATGATAGTCAGCATATTAAAATGATTTCTGAAGAATATTGTGACAATGAAGACTGGAGTAATGGTAAAAGGAATAAAGTGATTTTTAACATTTATATTAAAATTGAAATCAGTTATTTTAAATTGTAATAATATTTCACAATATTATAATATTTTTGATCAAATAAATGTAATCTTGGGGAGCATAAGAGATCGAAAAAAATCATACCGACCCAATCAAACATTAGTGTTTAATAGCCTGTATACCTGCTTTTATATTTTAAGAAAGGAGTTCCTCGCAAAGGTATCATCATTTTTGAGGTCCTTGTTATTAAAAGTTTTAGAAATCCTTGTCTGGATGAAATTTCATTCTTAATTTCAGTTTACTATTTTCTTTGTCTGAACAAATTACATTTATAAAACATTACAGAAGTAAAAACAGACATGAAACTCATAGTTGTAGGTAACAGTAGCAGGTGTGCACACAGGAATCAGGGAGCAGTCACTGTCTCAATCCACAGGGAATCTGTGCACTGCAGAACAAAGGACTCAAGCATTGAAGCAGAATAATTCAGCCGGGGCTTGTTCTTTCTGCAAGCTTTTTCAAAGAACAGTCTCTGTGCTCAGTGCATTGCAAAAGTACTCTTTAGGGAGCTGAACTATAAATCTTTGAAGGTTTACAGTGTTACGTAGATAATTGACCACGATTATCTAGAATAGTACATTTCATTAACCCATATCCATTTCAGAATGATTTAGCTGATATGTTATTTGTGCTTACAGTACGGTCTCTTTTACAGGTGTGCTTTCTCCCGCTGCCTCCGCTCTGTCTGCCATTAAAGAAAGTGGTGTCCATCTGTCACAATCTTCTGATAACAGGTAACAGCGCACTGTCAGATCATGTTTATTTGGTTTTTATGTTTGAATGAATGAGAAATAAGCAAAAAAATGAATGGAGACTCAGTGATTAAGATGCTGCCTGGTATGTTTGTGTACTCTATGTTCTCAGCTGTCCAGAGTGTTGGAGTCAATTCAAAGGGAAGGCAGAAATAGTAGCACACTTTCAAGAGGTGGAGTCTGGTGGCACTGAAACGGTGAGTGAGTGCATGTGTGGGTGTCAGGACAATAACAGTGAGCATATTTTTTTTTTTGGGCCACTAGTTTAGACTTGCATTTGCCCTGCTAACACTTTTCCAAAAATGTCCTACATGCATCGTAAAAATAATGTATACATATTTCATTGCAGTTTTTAATTATTATTTTATATTATTTAACATTAAAATAAATAATAAAATGAACAATATTATTATTACAAATTGTTAATATTACTTAAAAATGAAAAATTGCTGAAAATGTATTCACCCGACCTCAGGCCATCCAAGACAGATGAGTTTGTTTCTTCATTGAAACAGATTTAGGGAAATTTAGAATGCTTGTTCAACAAATGTGGATCCTCTGCAGTGAATGGGTGCCGTCAGAATGAGAGTCCAAACAGCTGATAAAAACATCACAATAATCTACACAACTCCAGTCTTTCAATTAATGTTTTGTGAAGTGAAAAGCTGTGTGTTTGTATTAAACAAATCAATCATTAATATTTTTTAACTTCAAACCGTTGCTTCCATTGAGTCTTCAATCTATAAATTGCTTTCTCCAGTGACGTTTCATCTTAATCTGGAGAGAAATATGCACAGATCAAGCACCATTTACAAGTGAAATCAATCCTGAACCATTCTAACAAATATGTTGGTGGATTTTGATGTGAGAGAACAATGGTTTAAATTTAAAAAAATCTTATTGATGGATTAGTTCACAAGATGTTAATTGAGTCATGTGGATTGATTGTGGATTATTGCGTTGTTTTTATCAGCTGTTTGAGCTCTGAGGATCCAGTGGTAAGCAAGTGAAGTAATGCCAAAGTCCCTTTCAAGGAAAGTCTGTTCACCTTTGGCCATATTTGCAACACCTCCAGGCAGCTCAAACAAGACCAAGTCCTATCTAAATGAATGGGGGAATCCTGAAATCTCAAAAACTGCTCGCTGAACTCGCAAATAAATTACATATTTCAAATCAGCAACAAAATCTGAAATGAACTGTCCCATGAATGCAGTTTCTTATGCTCAAATAGTGCTTAAAAAGCTTATTTTTCAGGCTAGACCAGCCAATGCGCATGCACAGTCATAACTGCGTATGCACATTGGCTGGTCTAGCCCTGGAGCGTCTAACGGCCACTACAGTGATGCAGTGACATTACCAATCAGCGATTGGCTCTTTCATTTAGAAGACAGGACTATTCTGCCAGATTGTGCATTGCAGTTTCTCCCATTCATAAGTATAGGAGTGAACTGTCTTTGGTAACCCTCAGTTTTACACTCATTAATGTGAGAAAGTTGTCAGCAAATTTTCATTTTTGTGTGAACTATTCCTTTAATAATATTACATTTTGATTTCTCTGTAGTGTTGTATGCAGTGTACACCTCCGATGCCGCTGTGGAACTCATGTAGTGCTGCGGCTCACAGGCGGTTACATCAGAAGCTCCCTCCGCTGGTTTGTCCTGAATGTGGTGTCACCTGTCAGTCTCACAACCTCAACACTCATCTGAATCAAACCTGCCTCCACTACTCACGGCGCCTTGGATATAGGTAACCACCTAGCCATACAGACTACTAATAAAACCCTTGTTTCATATATTGGTTTTAAAATCGCAATTTAACGCATTATATTCTCTATTATTTTCATTGCAGATGTGCTTGTTGTCATTTGGTGTTTGGTGGAGCGAATAGTTTGAATGCTGTTAAGACTCACATGCAGACGGCTCACTGTGAGGTCTTCCATAAATGCCCCTCCTGCCCCATGGCTTTTAAATCTTCCTCTAGTGCTGAAGCCCACTGCGCCTCCCAGCATCCTGAACTCCCTGAGACAGCAAGGCAGTCCAAGTAAGTTTGGGAAACTGCCTTGAAACTGTAGCTACAGGAAATTGCAGTCAAGCAGCCCTTTTAAAAACAGTTTGAATAATTTGAATGTTCACATTTTTTTTGAGTTGCTAATAACCATTGTTTTGTTTTTTTTAATGACAGGGAGATCTATAAATGTGTGATGTGTCGGACTGTTTTTACTCAAAAAGCATTGCTCAGTGTCCATATTGACACTCACTTAGCTAAGCAGAAGATGCACGTCTTTAAATGTCCCGACTGTAACAAGCTGTTCACACAGAGAGGTTCCCTTCTTGAGCATTTTAAGGTTTGCTTTCTATTTAGTTCGACAAAAATAAGCTCTGTTCAGTGACATTATGAGTGTATGACCTCATTGTAATTTGTCTTTAGGACTCTCATAGGGACTCTAGAATTTATGACACATCAACACAGAACAACTTGGTAAAAATGGATAGCTCTGATGGGGAGGAGTGGGGACGGGATGAAGATGAGGACAGAGGAAGAATGGCGAAAGAAGATGGGAACTCTGCTACCCAGAGTTGGAGCTGCTCTCAATGTCAGACACACTACACAGACAAAGAGAACTACATCACCCACATGTCTGAGCAGCATGGCAAGGTCAGGACTTCATCACGCAGAACTCAACAATAAGGAGATTATTTACACTGACAAAATGTTTCAAGAATATATTTGTCAGTATTTTATACACTAGTATTCAATAGTTTAGGGTCAGTAAGATAAAAAAAAAAAAAAAAATAATAAAATATATATATATATTCAGCAAGGATGCATTAAATTGATGAACAGTAAAGATAGTGACAGTAAAGACATTTGTAATGTTACAATAAATAAATAAATGCTGTTCTTTTGAACTTTCTAGGCATCAAAGAATCCTGAAAAAATGTATCACTGTTTTCACAAAAATATTAAGCTGCATGACTGTTTTCAACTTTGATAATAATCAAGATATTAGAATGATATGAGAACACCAAATCAAGATATTAGAATGATTTTGGAATTAGTTTTTTCTTTGTTAAATTTGTCCTGAAACAACAAACCTAAACTAACAGTTTCATCATGATTTTATTTATTTATAATTTTTTTTTTTTTTGAAGGAACTGAAGAAGTTTCCATGCACTCTTTGTGAAGGGTCCTTCTCTTCATCCTCAAGTTTAAGACGCCACATTCGTGTAAAGCACAAAGGCATCAAAAGAGCATTTTATTGCCAGTAAGTAAAAAGTATTCAGTAGCGTTTTTTTCTTTTATTTATCACTATTTTATGTTTTTTAAAATAACACTCATTCTCTTATTTTCAAAGTCATTTAATGTCATTTCTTGTTATGAAGACTCTGTACAGGTGGGAAGAGGAGTTTCAGCAGCAAGCTGATTCTTGAGAAACATATTCAGGCTCAGCATGGAGGAGACAGAGGAGCAGCCACACAGAGTCAGGTAAAAGCTCAAATACACTCTTAGATTAACAAAACGCATCCAAAGCCATGATCACCTGACTGATTTTTGTTGCTTATGTTCACCGTAACATAGAGCTTTTGAAAATGTAATTACACCTTGTTTCTACACTGATCATATATGTGACCCTGGACCACGAAACCAGTCATAAGGGTTAGGGCTGTGACGGTCACCGTGACAACCGCATCACCGCGGTTATCTATTGCCACCGGCGGTAGTGCACGTGACGTCACACACTCTATAACAAGCATAACACAAAGTTTTCTATACAAGTGTAATAATATACAGTTGCAGATTGTTTTATTTAGACTATAAATTTATGCTAATTCACTAATTACCTCAAACGCCATGCACGGCATTTCCTTTAGATTGGCAGGTTTGAGCGCAGGAAAATACAGTTTATTCTGCATTTAGCAAATTTATTTTTTGATGAGCGATGAACCTTTTTGGGAAACCAAATACTACATCGCCGATCTAGAATCATTTCCATTCATGTCACCCATCCGCGTTTGTACAAGCGTCTTCAAGTTCACGTGATCGCAAACGCCCGGCTGGTCAGGTTTGTATTGGTGAGGCTTTCTCCAAACTGGTCAAATACGAACAACACAGCGGTAAATGGAAGATGCTAACAAGTAATGTGGCAACATACGCCGCGATTCCTATTCCACAGAGAGCGCGTGCAGACGAGGAGTTAACGCGCCCGCGCGCTTGGTGGCGGAACAGTGAACCGTGTCTAAACCGGACGCCGCGTCGCAGCACAACAGGTCGAGTCTGTCTACAGGACATTTGAACTTCTTGTCAGTACATCATAAATAGGACGAGGCAGTTTACTATGAGGGATTTGTCGTGTTGTATCGCGCCGCATCTAGTGTAGACAGCATCACTGATTATAATGGGTTCTCGCCGCGCCGCTCGCGTGAGGTAGACAGGGTGTATTTAACTCTTATTTAAGGTTACTTTCCTATTTAACTGTATTTCTTTGATATTTATTTTAGTGTTTTGCAGGCTGAGTGTTCACTGACGGAAGTGCTAAAGTAAACACGCACGTTTGTTAATAGACGATTGAGCCTCATTTATTTATTTTTGCGATTCAGAATTATATATATATATATATATACACACAACACCGCGCCACCGGCGGTAGTTCGTCCATTACCACCGCGGTGGTAAAAATCTGCCACCGTCACAGCCCTAATAAGGGTCAAATTTTTGTTTGTTAGGATCAGACAATAACTAAATGAATAACGAGTCTGAGGGTGCAAAAAAAAAATCAAAATATTGATAAAATCAACTTCAAAATCAACTTCATAGCAATCCATATTTGTAATCAAAAATTAAGTTTTGATATATTTCCGGTAGGAAATTTACAAAATATCTTCTTGGAACATGATCTTTACTTAATATCCTAATGATTTTTGGCATAAAAGAAAAATCAATAATTTTGACCCGTACAATGTATTGTTGGCTATTGGTACAAATATACCCGTGCTACTTTTGTAGTCCAGGTTCACACACACACACACACACACATATATATATATATATATATATATATATATATATATATATATATATATATATATATATATATATATATATATATATATATATATATATATATATATATATATATATATATATATATATATATATATATATATATATATATATAGAGAGAGAGAGAGAGAGAGAGAGAGAGAGAGATTTGTATAATACTGATTTCGAAAATGTCTCAAAGCAGCTGCACAATAATAAACAGGAAAATAACAAGCAATGTTGCAAACTTCATAAATTGAGAAAATTCAAATTCTGCTGTAAAGCAGCTCAAAAAAGACAATAGTGTCATTGTTTAGCTCCAGTCAGTGTTGGTTTAGTTTAGTTTGTAAATTATTAAATTCAGTGACAAGCAGCTCTTCAGAGGCTCGAGTCAATAGTGATATTTATATATATATATATATATATATATATATATATATATATATATAAATATCAACAGTGTTGATCCAATTCTCTCAAAATGAATCAATTATGAAACAAATTCAATTTTCTCAAACATAAAGTCAAATGTTTCACAACTTTATCAAGTAACGACACAGTTTACCCATAGTAAAGTTTGTTGAAAGTGAACGACTTCCTGTAGTGTTGGCACAGTAAGCCACTTTCATTCTCTCTCTCTCTCTCTCTCTCTCTCTCTCTCTCACTTTCAGGCAGTTCCTCGTATCACAGATGCAGCTGACAGCTCGTCTGAGCATGATGGTGGTCCTGGCACTTTGGGCGGGGCCTCAGTTGAAAGCCAATTGGCCGAGAGCAGCCTGACCAGGCCTGGCAGAGGAGCTGCAGCTGAGGAGCAGGAAGCTGCAGGATTCCGCTGCATGCCGTGTGGTTTTACCACAGAGCACAGAGAAGAGTTTCTCCAGCATATTGTTGGTCACCGTGACGGGGGCAGCAGCTTTCAGTGTCAGCAGTGTGGAGCGTGTTTCGCATCCTCCTCCTCTCTCAGCAGGCATCTCTTCATCAGCCATCGTGTGCGTGATTCCCCCTCTGAGCATGCCGAGGGGTCTCCTATCACTGGTTCAAATTCTGTGACCTCTGACTCCGCAGTTGCAGCAGGGTCCCCAGGGTCACCCTCAAGTGTAGGGGGGACACAGGCGGAGGATGGGGAAGGTAAGCACACCTGTAAGGTGTGTGGACGTTACTTTAGCAAACCTGCTGATCTTAATACACACTTCAGAACTCACGGCATGGCCTTCATCACCGCATACAAAACAGACAAACCAGTGTAGAGAGACAGGAAAGGGTGAAACTCGTGAAACCTGTCAAGAACATGTCACCCCAAATTCAACACCAAAAAATAAGAAATTATGTTTTCCTTAAAGAAAATGAAGTATAATTTAAGATTTTTTTTTTTTTGTGATATTTATTTTACTTTGTGACTTTTCGATTTTAATTAAGCACACCAATTGTCATTACTGTTGTGCTTAAAATGTAATTTTCATTACTGTAATTTAAATTTATTTATATAATTTATAGCCCTTTATGCTGATTTAAAAAAAAAAAAAAAAAACTACAGCATCACAGATAACAAATGAACAAATACCAAACCAATAACACACAATAATAAATTACGGTATTACATTAATGAATATCTAATTACAGAAAATCTCAAAAATGTTAAGATTAAGATAAAGAACGTTTTGGTGAGAATTGACTTAATTGTAATATTTAATTTAATTCCAGTAGATTTCAATTTCTTAATGCAAAATATAATTTCTTATATTTTTGGGGTGATTTTGTAAGATTCAGCATAAAGTGTGTATGTAATTAAAAGTCTGTGAATAATAAACATTTGGCTTTGTCACAGGCTTTTAACACTCCACATTCTCACCTAAAAACTAGAGAAATACACTGCATCAGGGCAATACATGTTTGTAATAACATGTAGTAACTCTGCTACACAAGTTTCATAAAAACACAGTAGAGGGGACAAGTAATACTATAGAGGAACGATTAGGTTTGACCAACCTAAAAAGTGATTGCTACTAGCTCTTAATTGATCTGAGAGGTTGAGAGACACTGCACTGAGCATCATATTCAGTGTCATACACGTTTACCAGCCCTGCTAAATTCCTGTGCCTACTGATTCCATTGTACAACAGTCCGTTCTCTCTAATGCAAAATGCAGCTGCTTATAGATAAAAAAAATTACTAACTGTTTAGCACAGCCAAATGCTCCCGAATCAGGTGACTCCTTTGTGCTTGAATTATTTTTATGTTTAATGTTTGTATTTCTTCTATTTGTGTTTCCACAGAGGCATTAAAATCAGGAAACTTGCTGAATAGTTGCTGATCTTTAGAATGAGAACAAAAAAAAGTGCCTTCTTCATTTAGTCTAAGATTAAGATTACTGTTAAAGGCTGCAGATGATTTGAAAGAGTTGAGTTTTTTTTGTTTATGCTGGAATTATGTTTTATTGGTGCCTTACATGTCTACTGGTTTTCTTTTTTTTTTTTTAAAGATGATTAATATAGATTTGTTTTACTGTAACCTCCTGAATTTTTCTGGCTGTTTCATATGGATTGTGTTGAAATAAATAATAAACTTTAATGGCTAAATCACTACTCTATGCCTTGTTATAGTCTACTATATATATATACTCATTTGATAAACTTATCAATAATAAAAATACATTTTCCCCCTTTTTTTCCAAGTTCAGTCCTGAAAAAACTTAAAATGTTGCTACTGTATATTTTATAGTAAAGTTCTGGCAACTACATTTTTTATACCAAGTATTTATTTTATTTTTCCCAGTGTACTATTTAAAATAACTGATTTCTATTTTAATATATTTTTTAAAAATGTGCTGATTTGGTGCTTGATTATAATATATGTTGAAAATGGTTGTGCTGCTTAATATTTTAGTGGAAACTATGGTACATTTTTGTTTCAGGATTCCTTGATAAATAGTTCTTAAAGCACAGCATTTATTTGAAATGGAAATCTTTTAGATCAATGTCTCTTTACTGTCACTTTTGATCAAATTAATATGTCTTTGCAGAATAAAAGTATTCATTTCTTTGAAAACAAATCTTACTGACTTGAATGGTAATGTATATAGCATATCTTGATATTTTTTAAAGCATTTGGGAGTTTGAGAGACCAAATGCATTTCATTTACCTTAAACTATTTGACGATAAATGAGGTGTAATAGCTATTTTGAGTAATTTACATAAACCTTTTATGTGACAACAGCAGACAAAGACAAATTAGATGGCTTGTGCATCTGATGAAAGGTTGGCATGAACTTCAGGTCATCAGAAGCTTACCGGTTATGGTTAGCTTCTACACCACATGAGGGTGTGAAAGTCTCAGTTTTGACTATGAATCTCACACTTACTCTCTTTACAGACAGATCTTTATTAACCCTTATGTTTGTATATAAATGATTTGAAATAGTACACATCCTCTAACTAATACAATCATTTAACTGCAATTAAATAACTGATAATAAAACTACATCTTAGATACACTTTAATGAAGTATACACAGTGTTTACTGTCTCTCATAGAATAATAATAGATGTGCATTTGAATATACCTAAATAGCAGTATTATCAAATATAGTTTCTCTCTAAAATACATTTAATAAGTTAAAGATGGGCTAGACCCACATTTTATCAAACCACCATCTCACCATCTTGTACTATCTTTGGTTGTGGTCTAATTGCTTAGTTTAAATGTGCACAGAGTGACTTATTTTTAAATATTTCTTAAATCTACTGGTTTGCTGGTTGATCATACATCAGCATCCGCCATCAGACACATGGCATCCTGTGGCCTTTGACCCTTCTGCTTCTTAGAAAATGTATCCAAACAACAGCAGTGCAATGGCCTGCATGAGGAGGACACATCCTGCCATGCTCTCTACAGCTGCACCTGGAGTACGAAAAGAAACATATTTGTAAATTTGTTTTATAATTTTTTTTTTTTTTTTGAGGAATAAAAGATCCCTTGAAATGCAATGGCCATTATTTAGTAGAATTTTCCAAAAATAAAAAAAATAATTCTGGGTCACATTGAGATTATTAAGAATAATTTGTGGATGACTATCACCAAACAGGTTTTCCTGTCACTTACCTCCTTTTAGTGGCAGTGGGACTGATCCACTGGAGCCTGGACTGGAGATTCCGGTGGAGTTTCCAGTGAGCACTTCAGTACGTGCAGTTTTCAGTCCTACGGCTTCATCCAGTGCAGCCTTTTGATCGTCCCTCAGCCCTGAACGCTGAGCCTCTGTTATCGCCGCAGCATTGTCAGGACCCAAAGCCTTCAACTTGCTGACCGACAGTGCCTGATCACAAATGACAAGAGTCACTTTTTCTTTATTACAGAGCAACTCAATTAAAGGGATACTCCACCCAAAATTCTCTCATCATTAACTTACCTCCTCACTCAATCTCTGGGTTCATATAATGCAAGTGTATGGTACCTCCAAAGCTGACACTTCAAAAACCACACAAAGCGAACATGACTGTAAACCATATGACCCTAGGTGATGAATCGGTATATTTTGAAACTGAAAACAGTGGGTGAGTGAGAAAAAAATTGAATAGGTTTTGACACTATAAACCATTGCTTCCGGCCAACTTTCAGTATGTTGTGAAACTTGAGTGAGAACTGAAAGTCCATCGTGTTTTTTTTTTCTTTCTCACTATTGTTTCACTTCAGAAGACATTGATTCATCGACTGGGATTGTATAGAATACTGTTGTGTTCGTTTTTTCACAGTTTTTGAATCATCAAATATAAGGGAGCCATCCATTTGCATTATGTGGACTCAACAGAGATAGATTATTTTTCTAAAAGTCAAATACAATGGCACGAAGGTGTTAATGATTAGAGAATTTTCTTTTTTGGGTGGAGAATCGTCTTAAGAAGTAGTCAAACATAAGATATGCAGCAAGAAATTAAACATGAAAGTTTGCAAACGAGAGTAAACTTACAGCTAAGCGATCCGAGGATATGAGAGGGATGGCGGATGGCTGAATGAATGGCAGGACGGTTGAATTTAGACTTTCCAGCTCGACAGCACTTAAACCAGCTAGAAAGACATTAAATGACAAAGGTAGCTCTCACATTTTAAGCTTGAACTAGTCATGTGTAGATATATAGTGTAGTTTATCACTTAGTGTTCTTTGTAGCTCACCAATGATGTTGCCCATAATGCTGACTTGAGCTTCAGTCCAGGTGTGTGATTTTCCAAATGCAGCCACTGCCTTTTCCTTCAGAAGCTCTCTAATGTTCAGAGGACAAGGAGCACGACCCACCGCCTCTACTGACTCCCTGAGAAACACACACATCACAGGAAATCACAGTGACCAGGTCTGTATACAGCAGTTTTGTTGTGCTATAGGGTAAACAAACATAGTTCAAACTGAAAATATAACCATGAATGTGGAAGTGTGTCTAACCTGAAGCTGCTGGAATTGAGCTGATCGATCTGGGTAGGTTTTAGACCGCAGATAAACTGTCCCAGACCCACCATCTCCAGCTGTCCTAGTCTAGACGCATTAATTCCAGCCACCCTTTCAAAGGCCTGCCAGACTGCTGTCCTCTGCAGAATTCATCATTTTCAGTATATGCTTTTGTATATTTTTAATACAAATTTGTATAATTAATACATGCTAAAAATAAATTAATTCAAGTGTTCGGGGTTGGTAAGATTTTTAAATGTTTTTGAAAGAAGTCTTTTATGCTAACCAAGACTGAATTTATTTTATCAGAAATACAGTAAAAACAGTAATATTATGAAATATTTTTACAATTTCAAATAACTATTTTAAAATGTAATTTATTCCTATAATGGCAAAGCTAAATTTTTAGCAGCCTTTACTCCAGTCTTCAGTGTCATGATCCTTCAGAAATCATTCTGATATGTTGTTAATGTAACTGTAAAAAAAAAAAATCTGGATAATCTTATGAATATAAAGTTTGTTGATTTTAAAATAGATAAATGTTTTTGTAACAATGTAAACACCTTTACTGTCACATTTGATCAATTTAATGCATCCTTGCTGAATAAAAGTTAAAGGGATACTCCACCCCAAAATGAAAATTTTGTCATTAATCATTTACCCCCATGTCGTTCCAAACCCGTAATAGCTTTGTTCGTCTTCAAACACAATTTAAGATATTTTGGATGAAAACCGGGAGGTTTGTGACTGTCCCATTGACTGCCAAGTAAATAACACTGTCAAGGCACAGTATAAAAGTATAAAAAAACATCGCCAAAATAGTGCATCTGCCATCAGTGGTTCAATCTGAATTTTATGAAGTGACGAGAATACTTTTTGTACACAAAAAAAATGAAATTAACGACATTTTAACGTCGTTATTTTTATTTTCTTTGCGTACAAAAAGTATTCTCGTCACTTCATAAAATTCAGATTGAACCACTGATGGCAGATGGACTATTTTGGCGATGTTTTTTTATACTTTTCTGTGCCTTGACAGTGTTATTTACTTGGCAGTCAATGGGACAGTCACAAACCTCCCGGTTTTCATCCAAAATATCTTAAATTGTGTTCCATGGGCGAACGAAGCTTTTACAGGTTTGGAACGACATGGGGGTAAGTGATTAATAACAAAATTTTTAGTTTGGGGTGGAGTATCCCTTTAAGTTCTTACTGACCCCAAACCTTTGCACAATAGTGCAAGTAGATAAAAAAAAAAAAAACCTTTTTTTTTTTAACTACAAGTTTTATATATAAATTCTAGATGCTGTTTGGTGACTGAATGTGTGTGTGTTTGTATTACCTGTGTCTGGGTAAAGTTGCAGGTGGTCATAGTCTCAAGAGTGTCAAGTGAGGCAATGCTGAGGTTGCCCAGCTCTTCAGCACTGAAGCCCTGGCAGATGCAGCCCAGATCAGCAATCAGGGACTCATTCAACATGGACACACTCCCCCATGCCTGCCATATACAACAGACATTGGCTTTGACCACTGAAGTCAAGTTGTAAAGGTTTTCTTATATTCCGTTGTGTATATATTAGAATTTAACTTGCGGGGTTTGCGTGTGTGTGTACCTCCAAAGTTTTTGCTCTGAGTACAGCCAGTTGTTCTGTGCTGTAGTTGGTTATCTCTCCTAATGTTGGCACAACATCTTTGAAAGTCTGCACAGTCATTTTATTGAACTGGGTGGGAGTCCAGTATACATTCCCCTGTTTGAGGTCCTCAATATATGTGAGCGTGGGCTCTGTTAGTTTGGACACCACTGTGAAAGAGAAGAAAGAAAGAGAAAAAATAAAGACGACAAATGACATATTGTTATATATCACTAACATTTCCATTATTGATTATTTTGGTTGTTTCATATACACTCTCTGGCACACCTACCTTCACGCTTCCTGCGGTTTTGTAGTGTGATACTCGTTTGGAGCTCAAAAAGTTTGCGACGAAGTGCAGATAGATCAAACCAAGAGCGAAACTCCTTTGGAGGAGGAACCACAGGCTGACTGGGGAGACTGTCCATCAGGTCTGACAGATATGACTTTACCCAGCTCTGCCAGACAGATTAGCAGAATGGAGGGATGGATGGGTAAATTAAAAATAAATATATAATACTGTGTAAAATTATGGCCATTAAAAATAAAACTAAGGAAACAAATATTCATTTATTTATTCATAAGTAAAAAGAAACTCATTAATATAAATGTAAGAATGAAAATAATCATTTATTTATTGTTTGATTTTTTAATTATTTGAACATAAATTAATTTCATTTCATATTAAATACATTTTAAATTGTGTACATTTAATCATTTAATCCTAGTTCTTCATAATCTACTGGTCAACAGCATTGCTGAGATTCTTACTTTGGATGGCAGCTTTTCAATGGCAGTGTCATTAAGTAACAAAAGTGGCCCAAGAACCCTCATATCTTCCTCTGACCATAAAGAAGGGTCCCTTGTTCAAAGAAAAGACACATTGTATTATTAACAGCATTGCAAAATGTTTAATTGCAGCACAGGTTGCGTGACTTAAGGCTAGAGATGAAGGCTGTTTAATGTGAGGAATTTTTCAAATGCTTAAAAAACATGCTTTGAAGCCACAGCAGGCACAGTCTCTTTAACCACGAAACAACTAGAATATGTGGGATGTGGGATCTGAGGTCTGCAGAGGTGGGTTGTATGAAGCCATTGTGGGTTATGTGTGATTTTGCACATGCTGTTACCCATAGGTGGTCGTAAGCAGCCTGAACAGATGTTCTCTGTGCTGTTGCTGGATATACTGACAGGACGCGAGAGCCTGAAGGGTGGAGTTCAGAGCTGTGGAGTTCAGAGAGGAAATCCAGGCTGGGTCTAACTCACACACCAGAGGGCCTAGAGTCAAAACCTCTGCCGCAGACAGATCAGACGCATTCCTCTTCTGCACAGATTCAGGATATAGATTAGTGTAGTACAGAAGAATCCTTTTCCTTTTCTGCGTATGTCACATGGTCTGCATTGTCTACTGGATAATGTTAAGCATCAGCCATTTTGTATTCTACTGTGCTTCTTTTCTATTGTTTTTCCATGTAAACATCCTATAAATGTGTGCTTTACTAAAAGCAAAAAAACAACAACACAAGGTTTACGTTTAACTTGAGCACTGCGTTTTTAGAACTTTGGGTCATGCATGAGACTCTGCAAAAGATGCTACGCAAGATGTGATCCCAGGTCAAACACTTCCAACTAGTGCATGTTTACATAGAAAGTCAATGAAAAAAGAGCAGTGAAATGCAAAAACGTGAGGGTAGTAGAACAAAATAAGAAAAAAAAGGTGTTTTTTAAAAGGAGCCATTCCCACAATGCATTTCAAGGTTGTAATATGAAGTTACATTCTGCTGCTTCTTTTTAAAAAAAAATATTTCAACATATGATACATGCAAAATGTAAAAATATTCAATCTACTCCATTTTACTGAAACGCTGCAATCCCGCAGATTTAAAGTTTGCATTCTTTTAATTCAGCTAAGAGGTCACGCTGTGACATATCGATTTGGAGAGCAGCAAATTTGCATAAGCTTGCGTTTCCTGTCTCCTGCATTTCCACTGAACGTACAATAATTCAATGGAACGAAAAGTACACTGTTATGCCCATTAAGTCTGACTGGATTCTGGTATGTAATGCACACCATCCAATCAGTTCATGATGGATAACTCTCACCCTGCATTTTTTCTTGTTGAATATTCTCTTTTACTCAGAAATGCATCACATTACAGAACTGAAATGGCTTGCAAACAGCAACGTGTTAAGTTTAGATGAGTGTGGGTTATTTTGGACAGGAGAAGAAAAGCCTGTGTATATGTGTGCACATATTACCAGGCAGCCAATGGCTCTTTTGGTAAGTGCACTGCGTGCTGGAGAGCTGTTTGGTAGAGAGGACAGGTTGACTTGATTCATCTTCTCCATGAAAGCAGGACACACAGCATCGGACAGGTTTTGAATCTTCTCCACTCTGAATGTTTCATGACAGAATGGATAGTGTGAAAGGGGACAAGTAAAAAAAATAAAAACTCATCTGTCTTAGCATATGATTTAACCTGAAGTTAAATTCAATTTGAATGCATATACAGCACTGTTCTGTTCTTACGGCAGATGGATGAGCAGCACAGCTGGGATGGCCTGGATCTCAGAGTTGTTAAAGTTACTGAAATTTCCTTGTCTCTGTTCCTCCAGACTTGCAAAGAGTTTTTGAGCTGTACAGCGAATCTAAGAATGAAAAGGAGATCGGGATGGAATTTTTTTTTTTTTTTTGTATATTTAATCATGGAAAAGTGGCAGAGCTGATGAAAGAAGGTGTGTGGAAGCATGATGAATATGTGATGTTTACCTGAACCCTGGAGAGCCATGCGCAGGAATTTTTAAGTGTCTGTGCCATTTCCAAAGCATCGGTTCGATTGATTTTTTCAATCATTTCACAAGTAACACCCTGTACAGCCTGACCCAGCTTCCTGTTGACAACACCATGAGCTTGATCAGGATAGGCTGCAATTCACTACATAACTTGTACACAGATTTTTGCCCTAATTTGCAGTCTGGACAACTCAACACGAGCTGTTGAAAGTCAAAGCCAGTCTGCAGATTCTAAGCAGTCAGCGTTGACAGATTTCACAGAAAATTGAGTTGTGTATGAGGGGTACAGACTCCAATTTTTTTTAGCTTCAGAGTCTGTGATCCAGTCAGAGGCTATCAAAAATGTTTCATACTTTAAGCCAATTTTAGAACATTTTATCTGATTTTTTTTTTAGTTTGTCATGCATTTACTAGCAACGAGGCACACATTTCTGCATGAGTTTATTGTGGTCAGAACAACCTGAAAGTCGAGTAGTGTGTGATCCTCAGTGGTTTAGTGTGTGATCCCCAGTTTTTTACAAAGTTGACAAGTGTATGATGCTCCAATTTTAAAATCTGCTCCAATTTTGGAATCTACTCTGATGTTAAAAGACATGTACTTTACTCCAGCCATTACGCAGACAACAATTTTTTTTATTAAGATGCAATTCTGCATCTTTATCATTAAAAATAAGATGGATTTGTATTTCTTCTTAAATTTAATTTAGTAGCAGTTTCATTTTCATTTAGTTATTTTCTTTTTTTAAGATCTTATCTATCTTATTTAAAAAAAAAATCTTCTATGTCTACATAATGTATAGCATTGCTGTATTATGTTACATTCATTTATAATCTCACCGTAATTCGCCAAGATTGATCTTATTACCCAAAATCTTCTTCAGAAGGAAAGCTGACTACAGAGAGAAATAAGGAAATTAGAGAAAAATGGGTGGAGTGGTAATGGATTTGTATTTTTATATTATTATCTAGTGTGTATACTTGAGCACGAGTCCAGCCACGTCCCTGCAGCTGATCCACAGAGCTGAGGTCTGCCTTCTCCAGCGTGGACAGAGACAGAGAAGAGAGAAGAGAATCTGGCAACCTCTTCACCAGTTCAGATGCATTTACATCACGACGGAACTGTGGATTTGATAAAACCGAGAGAGAGAGCAGAATCAAGGAGGAGGTAGGAGGGATTTCACTGATAGTTTGGTGACTTTTTTATTCTTCTTATTTGGGGAAGCTTTCCCATCTCTTTTTGAATTAACTCATCTTATTCTTACCGCTTCCAGTAGTGCTGTTCTTTGTAGGGAGGACATCTTCTCACTCATAGTGTTCAGGGCTTTATTTCCCAGCAGCCCTTCTGCCTTCACATTCTTGAGGAGGGAACTGGCCACCCCTCTCACCATTGAACCCAGAGACAACAACTTCTCACCACTTATATTCTACAAAAGACAACATTCTTGTGAAACAATATATATAAACAACAAAACAGCTTTATAAACTGAGCAGAAAATCTAACCTTAGCAGCTTCCAACAGTTTCTTAGCCAGAGTCTTAGCTTTAGCTGGGCTCCAACTGGCCTGACTCAAGTTGGTGAGGGCGTTGTTCAGGTCCTCAGAGGTGAAGTGGGACAGCCAGGAAAGAGGAAGGGCAGACACGGCGGATCCCAGAGACTGCAGAATCTCAGAAGAGGAAGAATTGTTGTTGTTCTCCAGAATGTTCTGTACTAGCTGTCTTTTCACCTGAGGGACGGTTGAGTGGAAGAAAAAGTAACATTACCGTTATGCTACAGAGATTTGGGAGCAACAGCGATTCAATAAAGTGGCAGTTCTGACCTTGTCTATTTCAGGGTTGTTACAGGCATCAAGCTGAGACAGCAGTTTTCTACTAAGGTTCAGATTCAGAGACTGTACACCATCAAAGAAACAAGCCAGAGAGCCCAGCCTGTGAAAAAGGAAGAAGTTGATAAAACAGGAGTGAATATGTTATATATCCTTGGAGGCCTGTTTCGATATCAGAGTATATAAACTAAAAACATAACGAGACTTTACATTTTGCAACTGTTTCAAAAAAATTGCAACTTTATATTTCATAGACTTTAAATCTCCCTGTTGTGATTTTATATATATATATATATATATATATATATATATATATATATATATAAAAAACTTTGTTTCTAATTGCGACTTACACTTTCACAATGTGACTTTATATCTAGAAATTATGAATTTGTTTGTTATAACAACAACTTACATTTTACAATGTGACTTTATATCTTGAAATTTCAACTTTATATCACACAATGTGACTTTTTGTATCGCAATGCAACTATATATTTAATAAATGTGACTTCATTTCTTGTAATAGCAAATTTCTCACGAGACTATATTTTTTAATCACTCACTCATTCATTCATTCATTCATTCATTCAGAACAGCAGGCTTCCAGAGGAATCAGTGTATTACTGATGATAACCTAAATATCTTTTACCAAACACATGCACTAAACACACACTAATGATGGAAATCCTGACCTGTCCAGGTTTTGAGTGAAATTGTCGCTGCTGGAACACTCTTGTTTCAAGCGTTGAAATAGTGTTCGGCCAAGGGCAGGCTGTATTCCACTAACATTTTGAAATGATGGAGAGAAATCTGGACTCCTGAAAAACTCGCATAGCTGAGAAAGAGAAAGATTACTATAGTCATTGAACTTGCAGAGTTATAGGTGGTTTTGAATTTAGATTATGCTAGTATGGTATGCTCTGAGACACGAAGGCTATGGAACAATACGAACATGAATTATGGCATTGGTTTGCATATCATGTCACAGACACTGACCTCTTCTTTAGGGATGGTTTTTGCTTCTTCTGAAGACAGTCGAGATAGGAAAGGCCCCATCATTGTCAACACATTAGGCTTCAGCCAGTGCATTTTTGGAGGACATTTTTGGAGCGCTGTTGAAGCTAAAAAAAAAAAAGTGCATAAATAAATAAATAAACAATATTAAAATATCAATAATTCATATTTATTCTAAATATATAATATCTTTTTGTATTTCTGCATTGTTTATCTTTGGTGTTTCTCTTTCTTCACTCTTTATGTTTATGATCATTACAGATCTACCTATAACTCTTTTCTTTCTGAAACATGCTTGTCTGTCTTTGTATTTGGCTTTTCTTTTCCAGTGTTTCCTCTCTACCCTCTTCTCCACTTTGCCATTCCATTTCAGTTTTCCAGTTTTTCATTTTTCATCTCCATTTAGTTTTTAGTTTTCAGTTCTCTCATTCACTTCTTTCTCATTTACCATTCATTATTGGATTTTGAATCCCTTGTGCTCCTAGTTCATTCATCACTGACTTGACCGATGGGCCATTTTCTAGATTAGGCAAGAAAATAATTGCACAGATTATTTATAAACCATACATTTGAAAATTATCAAAAACATGTATTTTAAATGCCCAGTTCAACTAATCCAATTTTTTTCTGTTTTATTATATTATATTACAGTATATATTATCACATTTTAAATGATCAGGTCTGTTTTGATGATAAAAGCTTTAAGATCACTCAAAACTTACGGATGATAGGTTTTTCCAGTGATCCAGAAGGCTGGATGCCAAAGGCAGGTACTTTCAGAAGGCATTTAAATTCATTTAGTGCAACTCCCTCTTTGATCCACCCTATAACTGCATTCCTCTGTTCCTCAGACAGAACTCTGAACACCTCACCAAACACCTTCATCCTTCAGCATCATGAGGGAGAAGAGACAACAGACTCAAACAAGGGAACAATGTTTTACTTCAAAACTGAGGATTAAGAACAAGATATTCCATATTTTTAGTTACTTGAGTTTAATAAAATGCAATATGCTCACATTTCAGCCAGGTGAGAGCTTTGTGAAAACGCCGGCAACACAAAGCTAGATGGAGGCATTGTTTCTAAGAAGGGTTTAGCCGTCCATAAAAGCTTTTTTAGATCTTCTTTATTGAGGTCTGTTCCATTCTGCATGATCCTTATCCAGGAAAGAGGAGCCATGAATGCCCGCATGAAACAACGAGGACCTTCCTAAGTGTGTGCAAATGTAAAAAAATAAAATAAATAAAGAGAAAAAAAGAGAGAATGGAAAAAAGGTGTTAATTTGCCTCCAAAGATTAGTCATATTCGTAGAACAGTTCTACAAATATGAAGCACTGAACACCACATAGAAAAGTGCTACCAAAATTATTATATTATATTGTATTATATTATTTTTTCTGGTAGTCCAGCACTAACCGTACTATTCCTCATGAGATCAATCATATGGCCCATGTTGGTGCTGTTCCGCATCTTCTCAGCAATGTTCTAAATTTAATGTTGATTTCCCATCAGGATGAACATAAAATAAAGACAAAATATGGACATATGGGAGTCTGTCCTGTGTGTCTCTGTATGTAAGCCAAAAACATGTATTTGCCAATAAATGTCCCAAGCACTTAACTAAATCTGAAAGAACCCTGCAAAAGATTGACAAAGAGACTAACAATGTATTTATTCATTTTAAAAGTTGCAAAAAGTTTTATTGTTGGATTGGGGTTCAGCTTTGGGTTAGAGTTAGTGACCCTTCGCATAGAGTTTGATTGACAGGTAAGCTGACCAATCATAATGCCGAATCTGCCATTTTTGTCCAACAAACAAACCAGACAAGAGAGTACACTGTTTTGTTTTGTTGGTAGACTTGAACTTGAAAACTGTGTGCATTGACGTCTTTCCACGGTTGAAAAAAAAGATTCCTTCTGGTGTTGATTCATGGTTATTTCATGCTATAAGTAGTAAAGAGGAAGAAATTATTGGTTCTCATGCCGCTTGAACTGAGGCGCTACAGTGATCTGTCACGACTCACGACACATTCAAGAGCCACAAAATGGAATTTATTGTTTGAGCAACAATCAATAAAAAATTACAATATTTAAAAGCTGACACTTTGTTTCATATCTGAAGTAACCTGCTCTGTCTTGCCTGTCGGCGCGTTGCCAGTTTGGTCTTTGGTCTGCAATGTAGTTTTCACTGCGTGAGCATGAGAGCAACATGGCTTTTTCGCACATAGCTACAGTAACAAAGGGAGAGGGTCTTTGCAAAGGTTCAATTGTCTTACTTTAGCTATAGGTAACTATATGCGTGTGTTTGGGATATTGAGAGTTACCCAGACTGACTCTTGCTCCTCTATCGTTTCATTGGACTGTGGTTTAGAATGAGAGGGGACAGACTGAGTGAGCGAGGAGAGAAGCTCCGGAAAAATAGAGATGGGACTCTCCATCATCTGTCCATATGAGCTGAAAGATAAACAAAGAAAATGTCATAGTTTTCCATCCAATGAAATGTGATCATTAGTATTCAAATATACACCTGGCATATAGTTGCTCTATAACATTAGCTCAATGGCAGTCTACCTGTTCAGTGAATTGTTCATTACAGGCACCTGGTGACCTGAAACAATACAACCACATCATTTAACAAAAGACACAATGCATGACATTGAGAAACAAGAACACTCTCTCTTTATGACTGGAAACAAAATGAACAAACATTTGCTGGTTCTGCATACTAGTAGGAACTATAGAACAATTTTTATCTGACTTCATAATATATACTGCACTTATGACGGTAGATTAGTAATCAATTTTGTTCAGGTTGTGGGAACGCTGGAATGGATACAATATGCAAATACATCCTACACTCTTTCCTTGGGCACTTGTATTTGCTTATGGTTTATGCAATATAGCTCCCTTCATTTATTACATTAAACACAGGTGCAACACATAAGTCATTTTGATACCATGATTATGCAAGGCCTAATATGTTCAAGCTAACAGATAATGAAAATGTGTCTGTACAAATTTTACCTTTCTGGAAGCATGTGCTCATCTGTCAGGAAACAAAGGAAATGTCAATATTACATTACAAAACAATGTAAAACAAAAAAATTCAGTTTGTTCTGAATAAGACTTACATGCACTCACGAAAATATATGGTTGGTTAATGACTGGTGAACAATGCTAAAATCAACTAGTTAGGAATAAATTCATATTCAAATGTTAGTTTCATCTTGCATATCCTACTTGGGTGTTTCTTCAATTTTATGACCCAGAAATTGCTATTACTTTATTACTTTTTCCCTTTCTTTTTTTTATATGAAGGTTGGATCAAAAAAAGTCTGTTTTTACAACCTTTTTGAATTTTTCAAATGCCTTAATGTGAATGTTGTTTTACCCTTAAGGGAACACTCCACTTTTTTTGGAAATAGGCTCATTCTCCAACTCCCCCAGAGTTAATAAGTTGAGTTTTACCGTTTTTGAATCCATTCAGCTGATCTCTGGATCTGGCGATAGCACTTTTAGCATAGCTTAGCATAGATCATTGAATCCGATTAGACCAGTAGCATCGCGTTTAAAAATGACCAAAGAGTTTCGATAGTTTTCCTATTTAAAACTTGACTCTTCTGTAGTTATATCGTGTACTAAGACCGGCGGAAAATGAAAAGTTGCGATTTTCTAGGCATATATGATTAGGAACTATACTCTTTGGTCATTTTTGAACGCGATGCTACTGGTCTAATCGGATTCAATGATCTATGCTAAGCTATGCTAAAAGTGCTATCGCCAGACCCGGAGATCAGCTGAATGGATTCAAAAACGGTAAAACACAACTTATTAACTCTGGGGGAGTTGGAGAATGAGCCTATTTCCAAAAAAAGTGGAGTGTTCCTTTAAATCAGCTCTCAATATTTAAATATGAAAAAATATATATATATTTTTGTATTAAGATAATCAAAAGAGTGAAATTAACAAATATTTTCAATATTTATTGTATGAAAATTATTTATGTAATTTTTTATGTTTTTTTGTTGTTGTCAAAACCAGAGTTAAGAGCATGATCAAAGTTAGTATTCATGTGATAAGCCATGGGATGTGTGAAGGAAACAAAGAAAAATCATGGTAAATATTACCTATAAACTGATTATTTTTTTGGAAGTTTTTCTAATCAAGCGGTAATTTAAAAAATTGTGCAAAAAATGTAATCTCATAGTAATTCGTACATATGTAATTCATATGTATTCGTATCTGTGAGGGGTAGGTTTCATACGAATTTGCCATCTTGTAAAATACATACAATTTTTCATGAAATGTATGAATTTGTACGAGTGAATTGGTCATATGATAGCGTTCAAAAATATTAAGATATATAATATCTATGAAGTTAGCCTCAGCAGGACAAGAGGTCAGCCATTTTATTAGTGTCATTTCCACGTAATGCTATGAAAGTTACATTGTTTTTCAGAAAAATGACAATTTAGAAATAGTGTTTCAGTAGAGTTTATAGTTAAAGAAACAACCCATTTAGTACATCATTGTAATTTCTGTTTGAGATATAACTATTGAATATGTGGTAATTAGTTACCAGTTTCTTGGCCATCTCCCTGAAGTCTGCAGGTGGTCTAGGAAATTCTATTGTTGACTGGTTGAAGGGCTTCTCCATCATACCCTGGGACATTACTGTAAATAATAACAACACAGAACATTAATACTGAAATTAGTGAAATTTTTTTTCATTGTACACAAGATCCAAAATTATGAAATTAAAAAAGTGTAATACTATTAAACCAGTTACCTGTAGCCCACTGGACTAGACACGAGAGGATCAAACCCTCTCTATATAACCCCATTTTGGTGTTCCCTGTTCTCTTTCTCCAGATGAGGCTCTATGCACATTCAATATGGATTTAGAAGATTTCAATGAATTCATCACATGGCAAAAACCGCACACAGACATTAAAATAACCATGTTACACAATGCTCTTTTGCAAATACTTTATTATTATCTGCAATGACATTATCTGACAGAGGTAAATCATATGAGGACAATACAGACATATCTGATGACACGCAAAACAGTTCCATTCAATTCCCTCAATGTTTGCATAGGCCTGTAGTACAAAAACTTTGCATTATTTAAAGAACAAAATGAAACTGTAGATACTCAGATCATCATGTCAAATACATATAGGGATAATGTCTGAATTGCAATAAAATGCATACAAACCACATAGGATAAAATCACCAGAATATTACATTAAATGGAGATTTCTACTGCAAAGACCAGAACCATATTTCCTCCTGTTTTGCGGTGTCCCTGATCTATTTGTGTTGTTATTGCATAAACTTGTATCTTATGTTCCAATGTTACTATGGTTTTTGTAGGCATGCCAACTGACTCAGTTCCTTACATCTACCTGTGTGGATTCGGGATGAGTGCTAGGATACTGCCTGTGTGAGAACACTCTCCCTGGAATACGGCTAGACAAAAACAGCCTTTATTTCTGATCTAGAACAGCTGTATGACAAAGCAAATCTGTACAATGTAACTAATGATTGAGTTTCATTCGATTTGAATAGCTTATTTGTTTTGGTTCTGTGGTATCAAGCCGCTTCAACGAATATCATCAATGCATGAACTGAACACACATTTACGACAGATTTGACACAAATGTTTTTTTCTTTAGTCTGCCTCAAAGTGAATGAACCATAGCAAATAAGTTACATAGGTTACCTCAATTGACATCATTTTAGGGTGTTACAAAAAGTAAAAAAAGATCCTCAATAGATTCTGATGTCTTGTCACCACATACATTTATTATTTCTACTGCAAAACCCAGAACAATACCAGTCCCTGTTTTGAGGCGTCCCTGTCCTGTTTATTCATTTTAAGGGCTTTGTGCAAGTAAAAATGGATTCTTAATAAATCTTGATGACACCAGTTTTTACAATGTACAAATCATCTAATAAAATCATAAAATCATTTTTAACATATGGTCCTATAGATAATGCACAATAATCTGATACTAATTTAGATTCTATATTAACAAGTTTTACTTTAAAAATGTAAAACGACATTTAAGGGTTCTCCAAAAACTCACATTTATTTATATTTAAATATTTAAGAAAAAATAAATAAGCTACAGCAACAAACTACAACAAGAACTTTTAAGATACAGTAAAAATGTGACGGAGGTACTCACCGTGAGCGATGATCTTGAGATGACACAAGTATACTGCAGCTGAGAGTCTGCTCAGCAGGTGCACACTGGGTTCATTTCAACATGGTTTTCCTCTCAACCCCACCCAACACAGAATGTGGGAGTCTGTCTGTGCAGGTGTGTCGGCTATATGAAATTACATGTGTGGTTTTGTGGGAACAAGATGTGACTTTCCATTGCCTTGCATTTTTAAATTTAAAAAGTAATTTTAATAATCTAAGGCATGAAGTCACAGACTTTTCTTAGCAGTTGAGATTATTATTTGACACAATACGCTACTGAACGTATCTTATAAGTACATGATGAATTATGTTGGTATAGGGGTTAATGAGCTGATGTACTGTATTAAAGTCAGAAGTTACGTTAAAAGCACAATTAAATGCTTCTGTGAGAATGAGCAGTAACTTATTTGGTCCCTGGTGGCTTGTTAAGACCAAAAAGAAACATGATGCTTGTACATTAGTTCACCCTTTGGTAGTGGAAAAAAAAAAAAAACTAATTGGAAAAGAATCGCCAAAAGTAAAAATACAACACTACTGTAAGTTGGACTGTTAAATTTGACTTTAAGCTAAGTACACTCTAAAAAATGCTGGGTCTAAACAACCCAAACACTGGGTTCATCCATATTTTACCCAGCATTTTTTAGAGTGTACAAATTTAGGATAAATCCATGAAACATTTGAATGGAAACAAGTATCTTTAAATGCTATACCAAACAGTTTATACTACAAAACATAATATAAATAATAAGTGAATAGTTAGGCTAGCCCTAGCATGTCTGGACATACTTAACAGAATAAAAAGACCTGTTCAATTCAGCTTAATTTGCCTTTCATCTCTGTGGACTCATTTAGCAAACAAGCCTGGACTGTCCTGTCCCCTGATACCTGCACATTAATGGTCGCTGATAATGAATAGTACAAAAATATGTTTTCAATGCTTTCATGTATACAGGGATCAAGACAGACACACGTTGTATAATTTTTCTCCTTTATTAGAAAACACTATATATCCATATTTTTCACTTATTATGGATATTCATTTGCTCCTGAATTTTCTTTGGCAGTTCTGGGTCACTGAAATGATCTGTAAAAAAAAGAGATGTTGGCTTTAATTTAAGAGTACAATTTCACACATAAAAGATTATTATTATAAAATCAATTTACCTGCTGCAAATTCACGAATATCTGTAGGCCTTTTCAGAAACACATCCCTGTTAAAGAGAGAGAGAGTGAAGGAGAGAGAATGGATGAATATTTTTTTTAAAAAAGGTTACATGATCTTGGTGGACATAAAACATAAAGACTGACCTTAAGAAGTCACTCAGTAACATTTCCACCTCTGGATGAGACCTTAAATATTTTTCATTAGCTATCCGCGTCTTGACCTGGAGCACGTGAAATCACACACAATTTGCATTTTGCTTTAGAAAAAAAAAAAACCCAATCACATTTCCCATACAATTTATTTAATTAATGTCATATCTATAGGTTTAGGCTACTGTTCTTTAGAGTTACGAGGTTAATTAGCAGATCTTCATTCAGCGCCAATAAAATCTGCAGACTCGTTCATAATTTTCAGCAGAAGAAAATGAAATACCTTGAACTGATGCAGCTTCTCTTGCTGCTCGGGGCTTAATGCGCCGAGATCGAGTTTCTCCAGAGTGTTTCTCTCCGCCATCTATGCGTCTCTGCTGTTGTCCTCAAGCACCTGATGTTGACGTGCGTCACGCATTCTGTTGCTAAGCAACACTCCAGTATGCCCAGTGGGCTGCGTTGGATGATATCATTTTCTCCATCCAGCAACGCTTCATGGCAACAAATAAGACACCATTAATAATTTCAAGTGGTGACTTTGCAAACTCACTGAATTAGTTGTCATTCGATGTAGCAGCCTACAAACCGAGACAGATGGCATGTAAGGCTGTTGCCCACCGGTAAGTGAGATCTTATTTATTCACAACGCTATAGTTCTTAGCTAGTTTCTAGTACCGCTTCTAAATCTTTCTAAAGTTCACGTAGGGATGGTCACTTGGTTATAGCTAACCGTACAATCAACCCAACGGCGAAATTCAACATTTCAAAAAGAAAAATTCGCATTATCATGTTTTCGTCAATTCAAAGAAATGTTTGATCAAACACACGTTCACAAAACCAAGCATTGGCGTTACAGTTTTGAATTGCTTGTGACTCGACATATTTAAAGACTTGAATAATTGTCAAAGATTTAATGGCAATTTCAGAATATCCCAAAACACAAAGATTAAATAAGAGCTACAAGGATGGAAAACCTGAAATAAATGAGAACGTACCTATAAGAATGTCCTACAAGCAAAGAAGATTTACAGCAAAACGAAACAAACAAAAAAAAGGCTAACAGTGACCTCGTGTGGAAATACGTTATAAACTTTATATTAGCCTTCATAATATAATAAATATATAATATAGTTATATTTATATTTAGTATACCTCTTATAATTTTTTTTATATTTAGTAGGCTATATATATTATATTTTTATTATATTTAGTAAAACTCACGGTCCCACTTTATATTAGGTGGCCTTAACTACTCTGTACTTACATCAAAAAATAAGTACAATGTACTTATTGTGTTCATATTGTATTGCAAAACACTTTTGCTGCTATTGAGGGGGGATACGGGTAAGGTTAGGGACAGATTTGGTGGTATGGGTGGGTTTAAGGGTGGGTTAAGGTGTAAGGGATGGGTCAACAGTGTAATTATAAATGTAATTACAGAAATGAATTACAGATGTAATTACATAAAGGTATTATTAACAATATAAGTACAATGTAAGAACATGTATGTACACAATAAGTGCATTGTACCAAATTATTAATTTAAATGTAAGTACATAGTAGTTAAGGCCACCTAATATAAAGTGGGACCAAACTCACTATATTGCACTGTTTGTGTCACTCAGGGGCGGACTTAGCGATTTGGAGGCCCTAAGCAAATTCCAGGTATGGGGCCCCCATACAATAACTATGTGTCCTTTTATGCTTAACCCCTATTTTGCTCGTCGCTCTAGTTTTTAGTTTATTTATCCCTTCACAACCAGTAATAAGTCAACTTGCTGCTGTTCTAAAGCCAAATTAGGCTACCTTATTTTTTTCGGATCACAAAAGGAATACATTATCAAATAAATAAATACATAAATTAAAAAAAGAAAAGAAAAATGCGTGCGCTTGTCCATTTAATAAATTGTAAAAATTTTCAATCTTTTTACAAACCTAAAACTATCCCATGCAACTCATTCCATATTCCAAGTGTTTATTATTATAACCCTTATTTTGCTCGCTCGCTCTAGTTTATAGTTTACCGTCACAACCAGTAATTTGTCAACCTGATGCTGTTCTAAAGCCAAATTTGGCTACCTTATTTTTTAAGATTAGCCTACAAATGAAGGCATCATTCAAAAAAAAAACTTGTCCATTTAGTAAATTGTAAACCTTTCCGATCTTTTTACAAACATAAAATTAACCCAGACAACTCATTATATATTCCAAGTGTTCTGAAGGCATTTTGTAGGCTTTGTCGAGAAACAAATCGAAAATGAAACCTATTATTAAGGGATAATCTCCAGTCATTGCATTCGTGCATTTATACAAGTACGCGGCAGTTCGCGCCGGTGCGCCTATGAGAAGCACACAAGAGAGTCATTTTGAAACATCAAGATGAATAAAATTGTGACTTGAAACACAATACTTTCTTTACGACGTTCCGTTAATAAGCTCTGCACTGGACAATGAATCTCTTATTTACATCTTATCTACACTTTGTTATAATGAGATGATCCCCGACCTTGCAGAACTCAGCACTTGACAAAAACTCGGCATTTTGATCGGTAAGTGGATTCTAACTTAAACACTTCTGGTCACTGCGTTCAAGAAATAAGCGCACATGTCTGTGAACGGCTACATTGCTCAACGCTGCAGATACGTTTCGCCAATATCAGATGGGGCCCCCTGATTCCCCGAAGCGCCCGAGAGGCTGGACTCCGCGCCTGAAGCCTGGTTTATACTCGACGTGTCCGCAAGTTCGCTTGGGTGCGCGCGCCAAATATGACGTCATTGCGGTGTTGGCGGCAGTTCGTTTTGAGTGCGCGCGACGTAGGCCGTTTCTCAAACGGAAGGCTGCATCCTTCGGAGGTCGCATTTGTAGGCTGCATACGTCATCAAGCCTGGTTTATTTCAGTTAACTGAGCATTACATTTGCGAGTCAAAAGCATATTACAACAATTTACACTTAACTAAGAATAATGGTCAAATGTATAACTGTTAATATTTTAAAATAAGATCTTCTTTATGACGTATGCAGCCTACAAATGCGACCTCCGTAGGATGCAGCCTTCCGTTTGAGAAAAGGCCGTAGTTTCGCGTGGCGGTGTGCACATTTTTTGTAACTTTCAGAGCGGCTCCGCTTCCGAAGATGTACGAGTTCTGGGCGATTCTAACCGTCTGTGCCAGCATTTGTGTGAAACAGAAGCAGTTTGATGTTAATTTTAGACTCCACCAGGCATAGGCGTAAATCCCGGGGGGGACAAGACCCCCCTATCTGAGGGTTGTCCCCCCTAAAAATATCATTACAAGCAACTCTGTGTAATGAAAATAATATAATGGACATATACTTAAAATAACTGTGTGAGTAGTGAAACAAAATAAACGCAAAAAAAGTTTTAAGTTCAGAAATGTTTTGATTCCCCCCTCCCTTACCTCGCAGTGGTTTGGTCCACGGCCTGCTTTCCTCTTTTACCGATAAACACACACGAGTCCGATCACTCCGGCGGGAGAGAGCAAGTTCCTCAGTAACAGTTAGTTATATGTGTAAGTAACTTAGGCTGTCAAGGCTATTTTATTCTCAGAACATCGGGTGAAATGATTCTTTCTCTTTAAAACAGATGATGCTGGATCATTAATAAATTAGTCATGACAAAAAAATTATGATATCCGATGTTTTTTCTATGAGCGATTAAAACAAGTTTAATGCCGTAGCTTGTCACCCACTACAACTAACAAGGCGATAAGCCTGTGTGTGAATATTGGCGTAATATTTATACGTATTTTCATGAGACCGGGCTGAAAGAGACGTACTCGGTTTCAGACGAAACCTAAAATACTATGGAGGACGCAAAATAATAATTATAATTATACCCATATATGTACCATATGAACCGAACTCATATTTAAACACAGTCCATGCTATGTATGTGCATGCTGTGTACACATATCTATCCTTACAAGTACAATTTTGGCTGTATTATTTGTGTCCCCTTCAAAAATTACTCTCGAGAAATTTTATGTGTATTGACCCCCCTACTGTTAGATGAAATTTACGCCCCTGCCACCAGGTAACATTTAACGCTTTGAGGGAAAACAATGAAGTTTTTTTTGTTTGTTTGTTTGTTTTGCATAGTTTGTACGTCAATGAAAGCAATACATGGCGCTGTATTTGATTAATTATCAGCTAATTTCAATATCAGAGATCGCAACAGGAGAGAGCGCGTCGCGACATCAGCACTGGAAAAATATGTTCACTACTTTTAATGAAGATGATTGTGTGTTGAGAGTCTGCGACTTTCAGTTTTATTCGCGGCAGTTTGCGAGTCGAAGAGATACTCAGCTACGCATCCGCGGTGATGCTGTTGCATTAGCGCTGTCATATCAATCTGACTATAACATATAGCTAGCCTATAAACCCTGCTAAAACATACAATAGGAGCCCAATAGAAACCCATCACAGAAATTCCAATGGTTTCCATTAAAATGCCATTATAAACCATTAGCTTTTTCCAGTAAAACCATTAGAAAAATCCTTTTTGTAGTGTATTTTGGGCATTTTTCCAATAGGATTTAACATCCCACCAATAGAATCCATCACATACCAGTAGACACTATTATAGTTTCCATTAAAACCAATACAATTCCCATTATAACCATTACATTTTCTATTGTGTTTTGGGCAGGGTTGTATTGTTTTTTTGTTTTGTTTTGTTTTTTTCAGCAGGGAAACGTTCTCACACGTTTATTATTTTAATATTTTGGGAGGAGTAAAATTAGCATCTGTGGTTTCATCAACGAGATGCATTTACACCTGTCCAGTTTCATCTGGAATGCGGCCCAGACCACCTCCTGAAGTGGTTTGAGCGATCGGATGGGCAGGGCATTTACACCTGGTCTTTTCAGGATCGGATAGCTAAGTGACCAGGTGTAAACAGCCCCTTAGTGTGTCTGTGTTTTCTCTCACTCTAAGAGTGATGTTTGTCTAACCAGAAATACAGTATAACAATATAATATAATATAATATAATATAATATAAATCTAATATAATGTGTGTTATGTCAGGGGTTCCCAAACACGTTCCTGGAGCCTCCCCAACACAGCACATCAGGTCCTGCCCTGCGTCCCAATGTTCATACTATCCATCCTAAATAGTATGTGAGATTACAATAAGTGTGTCCCAAAGCATAATATGTTGAAAAGAGTATGCTAAAAGTCCCCGGATGGTCTATTATTTCAGGTCGATTTTTGAAGTGTGTGGATCCGTGCACACTCTAATGGCTAAAACTGCCCACAATCCATTGCGCTTTGGCGAAGGATTCGGTCCAGAACTACAAACACAAATAAAAAGCGTTAGAAAAACTACAAACGTGGCGGATGCGCGCGATCGACCGTTAGGTAGAGAGGTTTACAAAAAGGGGTTTGAGACTTTGAGTTACAAATAATCAACATTTAAATTGGTAAAAACTATTTATTTATTGTTATCCGTGTTATATTCCATCTGAAACAGCAATGTGAACTTTTATAAACATCTATTTGGTCGTTAACTTTTAAATGCATCATTATGCAGAAAATCTGAGCAGAGTTCTCCACATGAAGATCCGCGACTGGAAGATCAACGAGCTACTTCTTTTTTCTCCATTACGGTAGGAAGTTAAATGAAATTAAATGAAATGTGGAGGATGTTTACAGTGAAAAGATGATTGACAGGTCAGTTTACAGTGACAGTGTGCGTGTAACTGATGCGACGGAGCGGTCTGTTAAAGGCAGTTGTGTGACGTGATAGTATGTCCCAAAGCTTGCCTCCTCTTCTACTACACACTCAAAAGTGTGTACTTTTTGTTCACCAAAAGAGCACATAATTAAAGAGCGTAGTATAAGTAGGCACATTGGGACACAGCACTGGAGTTGCTACTAATGAGCTGATGAGTTGAATCAGGTGTGATTGATAAAGGAGACATGCAAAATGTGCAGTGTTGGGGAGGCTCCAGGAACCCCTGTGTTATGTTATATGATAATGTGTTGTCATGACTCCACGCCATGTGTTGTTGTTTCTAGTGTAAGTACAGTTGCCTCCTTAGGCTAATTCTGAACCAGGCTGGTTTTGTTCATCAGCTGAGGCTCTTGTAGGAGCATATTTTGCAGTTCTAGAAAATAGAAAATAGTGTTTTAGTGTTTTGTGCATATGGCATTAATGCAATATGTGTTAAATATTTGTCCTGCAGACAAGGAAAGTCAAAATAACATTAATGCCATATGTGTTAAATACCTTTTTGTCCTGTAGATGAGGAAAGCCAAAATGACCAGGGTTATGACAAAAGTGGTAGCAACAGCAATGGCACAATCTGTTAAGAACATTTCACCAAAATAACAATGTATACAACAAAAATACACAGGTGATAAATGCATTATGAAAAATACATACACTGATATTAACTAAGGTACAAAATTAATAATGCTAATAGTTCTAATCTAATCTAATATTAAAGATAATTATACTAATGATCTATGATTTGCTGCTTGTCCATCTGGTCATATGTTCTCTCTTTTAATGCATTTTTACATGGTTTTACTCACAGCAAACTCCCTGTTACAACACCACTTGCAGTAATGTTTTTCCTACCCTATCTTCAGAACTGCTTCCTCATCAGGAATCTATTTCCTGTTTATATATTTTTAAAAGGTTCCAAAGAGAATTCCCTTAGTTTTGTGCAGTTGTGTATCTTGTTGTTTTGGGTTGTGTACTTGGATCTGTTTGCTCTTTGAGATTGCTCAACTGAATTTTGACATTGAACTTAAACGTTGAATTTGTTTTTAGGAGTGGCTTGCAAAACAGGAATTCCCAGATGGCGATTTTCACAAGGTTCAGCAAAACTAGAGAGAGGACTTGCGTTATTTTTACATTCTGTGGTTTCATAACTTTGACCAACGAAATGAGGATAATTATTAATACTGTTATTTTTCTGTTTTGTGTGGAATTTCTGAACTGAACCATAACAAAGACAGTGCAGTCCGGCAAGAAACAGTGTGCATGTGATTTGCAATACTTGTTTTGCAGGTATATTTTGATGGTAAAATGGTGATCATACTGACTGGCAATGTCTATGAAAGTTTAGCCCTACATTTTTAACCATACTGTATTTTAACCAAAAAAAAAAAGTTGAGCAAATTTAAATTATTTTTACCAGCTTCAGCAGATTTTTGAGTTTGCTTAACTTATTTTTGTGGGAGATTCTCAAATTTTTGTTGTATAAACAACTCAAAAATCTGCTGAAGCTGGTTGCCTTAAAACTTTAAGTTGGCTCAACTTTTTTTTTTTTTTTTTTTTTTTTTTTTTTTTACAGTGTAGTAAACTAGCAAAAGGTTATTGCCTGATCACTTTTTTTTCAAATGCTGGGTATTTGGCCATTTATATTTATTTTACAGACTATACTTACAGTGTTGCCTCACTGATGAATCAGTTTTGATGGAAGAGGAGGACATATCTGTAAATGCAGTTATATTACAAAAAGTCATGGATTTGCAAAATCTTAATCTATATCACCACATACTATATCCCTACCACCATTTCCTGAAGGCATATTTGCTGTACACTGCTGTACAAAACTACAACTACTCTAACACCAGACTAAACGTTTTAGGTTATTTTATTCCAGTGTTGCAAAAGCAACTGGATTTAGAAACATGGTTCAAGGTAATGATGTTTAAAGGGGTGGTTTACTGTTTTTTTTCTAGGCTTGATTGTGTTTATGGGGTGCAGTCTAACATGTGTTCATGCTTAATTTTTTTAAAAACACATTATTTTTCATATAATTTACCTTTATTCCACACTGCTCTGTACTTTCTCTGACAAACACCTCGATTACTTCCTGTTTTTATGAAGCCCCTCCCTCAGAAATACGTAATGGGCTCTGATTGGTTAGCTGGCTCAGTGTGTTGTGATTCACTAAACCGCCAAGCGTGCGTCTAAATGTCCCGCCCCTCAGCTCAGCGGCGTGCGCTCCGGTTGTATTGTAAACAATGATTTATAACAATATAGAAACGTCTATATTGCTTATCAATTTGAGCCCGATTGAGACGCAGAGGATATTACTGAAGTGGATCGCGCAGAACCTGTGCAAGCACGGCTCTTAGTGGTATGTTTGTTTGTTGTCTCATAAGTTTAGATACGCTGTTATTATGCTACTGCTTATGTTAGCTTTTAATATACGGTTTTATTCTGATTAAAGCTTTAATACAGTATGGCAACCGCACACGCATCCATGTATAACGCTTCTCATTGCTCTGTGAAAATGTATAATTGGAACAGTTTGTTGGAGCTGATCTGACGATCTGAATGAGAGAGAGAGAGAGAGAGAGAGATGCAGAGCAGGGCGACGTGAGGAACAGTATTAAGAATGGCTGTTTTAGACCATTGATTTTGAAACTTGTGAATCCATTAGAATCGATAGAAGACAGAATCGCGATTCATATATGAATAGATTTTTACATGCACCCCTAGTTTTCTCTTCCTCTTCTCTAAAGCAGCGCAGCATGGCCCCGCCCCCTTCCTTACATTTTCCCGAGGGCTGGGTTTATCTGGGTCAGTGACGTATCAGACCCGGGAAGTAGTTCGTTGTAGTCCCTTACCAGCCGTTTTTGTAGGCATTAAACTTCCAGAATTTTAAAAGACGATATCTCTGTTTGCATTGAACTTTCAGCGCTGCAAGTTTGCAGATGTTGTTTATGCTCAAACAGCAACGTTAAAAAAGTGAAATTGCAATAAACCACCCCTTTAATACCTCTAGATAGCAGGGCCTGCTAAAGCCTGGCTTGTTGGTAGAATTGATGCCTGATAAAAGAGACAGAATTAGATGCCACTTTTATCTTATTTATACATAGTTGTTGTATAGCTTTTGTTAATGTGGAGAACAAAAAGTGAAAGTACGCACAAGAACATCTGAGGTAATTAGTCTATTTCTACAAGAGAATCAAAAAGCATTCAAGTTGTACAGTAGATACAATCCTTAAAATAAAGAGCAGTAAACATATTTTAAGATGAATAATTGTTACTGTACTCACAAGACAAGAGACGTGGAGTCTAACTGAAAATGGACAGTAAGATGCACTTATTCCCTGACGAGTTATGTTTTTGAAGGGATGAGAAAAGTGTGCTGAATTTCCTTCCAGGATTGCTGTGAATTTCTAGTGGAGAATTGTGAGACAAACATGGTGAAACTTTCACACGTTTCTTTTCAAACTTTCTTTTCACTAATGCCTAGTACAAGACAAGGCAAAACTATTTTTGAACAATCACAAATAGTATCAGAAAAAACACAGAAAAGTTGTGCATAATAAAGTAGTGATATAAAGTAGATTAAATCTAGATGGCAGTTATATCAAGGCACATTTCGGATGTACTGCATAATAACATGAAACCTTATGCCAACCTAGTGTTTTAGTAGCCATTTTGAGAATGAACACAAGCGACACTAATTAAAATTTTGCAGACAGTGACCTCTTGTGGTCAACATGACAATGTAGAGGAGTCTCCCCTTCCCCAGCCCCCTGTGCACGGCCCTGAAAACTTGCATAGCTCCGTTGAACAAGCTCATCAATAGCCTATACGCCTATTTTTTTCTTTTGCGGCACTTACCGGTGCACAACATCACAGTTATAAAATGCATTTTCGTTAACAATTAAAATGGGAAATCTTACCTTCGAGTGACTTTCCCTCGATAAGAGAAAAGCACGAGAACAAACCAAGAAACAATAGAGCGGTCTGCATGATGATACTGTATATGATAGCCTGTGCCTGAATGAGCGCAATGTGTAAATCACATGCTCTACTTGAAGCCAATTCTTTGTTAACGCCCACTGCGTGAGACCAGTGTGAGTAACGCGGTCAACTCATGAATCATCACATCTCCAAACTGATCTGGTGTGAACGGCTGGTGACAAAGTGCACAACACTGAGATAACTAATAACCGTTTCGTTCAGTGACAATCTCTTTAATAAAATAACTCTCAGTGCAGTCTTAAGATGTCTGTCTTTATTTTTCTGAACATCAATCCTGTTTTCTTTTTCTTCTATTTTTTCATTGCCTCGTATCCAACAAATAACACTTTCACACAATGCCATATTGGCGATAGAGTAACAGGCACAATCGATTGATATCGTTACATTAACTGGTCTTGGTCACTTTACATGTCAGTCAGATGGCCTCTTTCCAGTAGGCTGTGGGTAGTGTACAATGAGTCACATTTGTTCTCATCATTGGTTGTAAAAAACAGCACTGCTGGGTAAAAGTCAATATTTAGTTCAATTATAGGCTATACATTATTTGTAGTTATTTATAAAATTTATAATTTTATTTGATGGGAAGTTCATTAAAACATATAACATTAGGAAGTGTCAACAATATAATCGGTGTGCTTCTGGCATCTGTAGGAAGAAGAAAACTGGTATCAGTACACTATGAACTCTATTTTAGTTCAAAAGATGCCAGTTTTCGCATTTGCGAAGTGATGTTAAAGAAAAACCTGGCCCTGTCTACTCTAAGCCTGCCGCTACTGTTGTTGTGACACTCCAGCTGTTAGTTACTTCCTTAGCTGGCTGAGTATGAGCATCATGTCTACAGTCAGCGAATTGTAACCCAAACTACCTTTTCAAAACACACACAAAAAAAAAAAAAAAAAAAAAAAAAAAAAAAACCTCAACAGGCAGAACCCAGCAGTCTGGGTAAAAAATAAATAAATAAAAAATAATGCAGACGTTTTTAGAGTGCAAATGGCTTCAGTTTGTGGCAGCCTCCTAGGCTACTAAATAATCCTACAATATAATTAATTTGATTAATCATGATTCATGATTGCTTCATGCTACTAATGTTACTCATTCTGCTTGTTACTACATCATATTACTCATTCACAAAATGACACACTTCAGAATTGTGCTCATGTATTACTTTATGTCATTACTATGCTTTAACTGTTGAACTATCAGAATCAGAAAGAGCTTTATTGCCAAGTGTGTTAGAATTTGTTGTGGTAGAATAGTTGTGGTAGAATTTCAATATTATGATTTGTTCTGTCATTATCCCTAGGGCTAACACATTATTCCTCAAACTGTACTTTAGTATAATGTAACACTGTGGATTTACACAACTCTAATAAACTACAAAAGCAGATCATAAGAAAGGGAAATATAAACGTCAATAGAAGCCAGATGTATAAACACCCATGTCTAAAATAATTTGCTGTTAAGTGAATGGAAAAATGCACGTCTTTGGTCATGTTTTTCTGTGTGCATCTTTAAAGGCTGCTGGAAAGTACCTTCCTCTGGCAGGGGGAGGGTAGGTTTAGAGAGTTTATGGCACATATGGCCTTTTGCTAAAATATCTTAAACAAGATCTTAGGAAACAGACACATAAAGAAGTTTTCCCGCTATTAGGCTATTGCTTGTGAGGATTCTGCAGGTGATGGAACGTTTATAGCCTTTTCTCACAGCAGCTGGAATAATTAAATGTATCATTTTGATGGCGGATTGTAATCCAGAAAGTATTATGTGTGAATGAAATTAAAATATATTCCCGTTTTAAATGTGCTTCTGATTACAGATAGCCTGGGATTACACAGGATTTGTATTTTAAAGACAACCAGTTCGAAGGGAGCATAGTGGTTTTTGGGTTAAAAGAATTTCTTAACATGAAATTGATGAAATGAAATGTGAAACATGAAATTTAACATGAATGATATGACAATGAGATATTAGACCGTACAGAAATTGAAATCTTAACATTAATAATTTGAGAATAAAGTATAACAATAATAATAATTTGCATGGTTAGATGTTAGATTTAATTACTATTGGTAGCGCGATTTATTGTAATTCTTTTTTCCCCCAGCTGGGCAGAACAAATTTGGCAGACTTGTTACTTGTTCAGATGGCAATATATGGTTAAAATTCTTATTTGGGTCATATATTCCAAGATGTAGGCTAGAATCTGTGATTCCTGAGTACATTATCCACACCGGCGCGGTGACTGACTGCCACACATTCACGTCAAAACATTAGATTCATCTGCGCTGGAGCCGTGCCGGAGCACCGGATCACAACCCTGTGCACAGAAGATAATTCCGCGCAGAGCTGCAATTCCAGGTTTTCAAACAGAGATGGCGACAAAGAGGCAAAACTTATGGACTGCAGCTTTAAAGGTCCCATGGCATGAAAATTTCACTTTATGAGGTTTTTTAACATTAATATGAGATCCCCTAGCCTGGCTATGGTCCCCCAGTGGCTAGAAATGGCGATAGGTGTAAACTGTGCCCTGGGTATCCTGCTTTGCCTTTGAGAAAATGAAAGCTCAAATGGCCCAATCTGGAATCTTCCCTTTATGTCATCATACAGGGAAAGGGTACCCAGGGCTGGGTCTAAGGGGGCAATTTCTTAACATGAATGCCCCCCCAGATTTTTCTTGCACGCCTTATGGCGCGCGTTCTACAGCTTCCCCGTACTGACAGAATTTCATGTGAAATGTTCAAAGCCTATGGACAGGTTATTGCTGACAGGATACGACATTCGGTAAAGGAATATAATGATATTATCTGTCAGAAACGTTATCAACACTGTCAAAAACTGTATTTAACACTACACAGATCTGTACAACAGGTTATATAATGAAATGCAATACTAGCACCATGAAGAAGTCTATGCTGTCATTCAGTACAGTAGTTAAATATTCACAAATCATGTTGCATGAATAATAAACAACTGATAAAATGATCCACCCCAAACTATAGTACATATGATTTAAAAACACATGTTTTTTATTAATATAATAATAATAATAATGTATAATAATTGATACTTTTGACTCTGCCCCCATATGCAACAACAACCAACCCCATCTCCCGTATTTTGGTACCCAAATGTTGATGTCACGGTGCACACAGCAGGGAGGAACGAGGACCACGGAGACGAGGAGTAACTTCAAAATAATAGTCTTTAATGAGGACATCAGGACAGGGCAAGACAAGGCTCACACAGACAGGAACACCAGGGAATAACGAGTAGACCAGACGAAATCTAACTAAACAGGCAGGAACTAAATACACATGACAATCACTGATAATAACTAAAACACGGCTGGACAAGACTTAACTAATAATCAAACTTAACAAGGACAGGAACAAGACCAAATATGGAAACAAGAGGCGGGAACACATGACAGACAGTTGACAGGTACAAAAGACACTGGTACCTAAAAATAAGCACTAACAGTAGTTAATGAATAAGTACTAGTACTTAAATGGCAAAGATACTATATCTAAGGCGACATTCAACATTACAAAAGAAAATTGCGCTCGCTGAGTCTCGTTTTTGTGTTATCCTCAATTCAAAGTAATGTTTGAAAGCACTTGTTCAAACACACGTTCACAAATCCAGGCGTTGACGTTACAGTTTTGAATTGCTTGTGACTCGACAGATTCAAAGACTTGAGTAGTCATTCGCAAAGTTTAATGGCAGTTTCAGAATATCCTAAAACACAAAGATTACATTTAAGGGCTACAAGAATGGAAAAACCTGAAATATAGCCTATAAGAAAATCCCTATAGGAATGCCCAGAACTACAAGCAAACAAGATTTACAGCCTTGAGCAAAAAGAAACAAGAAGGCCAACAGATAAACAAGCACCACTACATGAAATGATTAAAACTTTGTTGCCAGTGACCTCGTGGTAATATTCCATTTTGTGTAAGTAACATAGTGTGTAACAAACAGAAAAGACAGGGAACTATTGTAAATTCTGAGGACATACAAAGTTATAACTTTTATATTAGCCTTCATAATATAATATAATAATTAGGTACAACTGTGATTATATTTATTAAAACTCTGATAATTCACTGTTTGTCACTTAGTATGTCTGTGTCTCTCTAACCTGTGAAAAATAGGAAATCTGTAGTGAAATTGAAGCAACATGATTGCAGAAGGTATTGAGCAAGGAGAGGAATTTGATGTTGTTCCACTCCCACATACGCCGTGTCCTGTGGCAACACTAAAAGCATGATATTGTTAAATTAGCTTTATGAAACATTGATTAACTTGAGTAATATTAAGTAACTTGAGTAAATGTATAAAGGATTAAGTACCTTGTTTATACAAAAAGGCATTCAATACAAAACCCTCCCTTGTCCTCACCTATTAGCGTAACCAACAATCAGTGAAAAACTCTCCCCAGTAATGGAATTTGCAAACACAGACAAGCGGAGTGATACAACAGTGAAAAAAAAAAAAAAAAAAAAAAAAAAACAGTTTTGGACTAAAATATAATATATGAGCAATATCACACGAGTAGAAGTGAGATATGGCTGTATATACCGTAGGTAATCACAGCCGTGGCGATATACAGCCATATCTCACGTCTACGAGTGCGATATTGCGTTTATACAACAGTTCAACGGCACGAGTGTGTAAATAATTTAGAAATAACAACGGAGTATCTTTAAAAGCCCCCTTTTGTGTAGAACTACTTCCGCCACGGATTTAAATCTAAAGTTGACAGTTTAATCCCGCTAAAATGTCGAACTTCGAGTTGCTTCATTGAAAGCTTTGTATTACTGTAGTAAACGTTTGCTGTATTATGTAAAATAAGCGAGAGAGAGATGGACTGAGCGACTGTGATTACCTGCATCTGATACAGGCATCTCATTCTCCTAACGTTACTTACAATTAAGTTTGAATGTCGACTGATGAAAGCGTTATCTTTGTCGTAACGTCAATATCCTTTCATTGATTTCTGATGACAGCGCTCCTCAGTGGATTTGTTAACTGCGTCACGCTGTTGTTGTCTTCCGTTTAGAAAAGCGTTTATTTTTCAAAGTAAAAGTCTTTCCTGCAGCGCTGACTCATAAAAACAGTCTGTTGTCACCATCTAAAGGCGGAACAATGTAACTAAAATCACCACGACGCACCATGTCTCAGTACTAAACACTATTAAATACTATTTTTATTTATAAAAAAATACTAATAATTGAATTATATTTAATAAACAACAACAGCCATCATAAAAGTTGCTAGTCAACCGTAAGCAAAGGCACGCGATACAGCATTGAATTTATATAAACATGATAAACTTTTGCCAAAACTATTTGCTCTGGAACAAATAATAGTTTAATGAGACCAAAGACTGGCCGTCAGATTTACCCAACATGAATTTATATCTCGTGTTTAACCACTATAGAGACAACAGAGCCAGCGGTAAATTCCAGAAGATCTGGCCGCGGTGAGGCGCTCTCTGCGGGTGTAATGAGCGCTGAACCGCTTGAGATTTTGTCTCCGAAAACGTTGAAGCAAATTTATATTATGTATATAAAATAGACCTTATCTTTGTTAATAAACCGCATATTTTAAGTCCAAGCAAGCATATTCTCGCCTAAAAAAAAAAAAAAAAAAAAAAAAAAAAAAAAAAAAAACTGCATTCCGTGGCACAAAACAGTATTATTTTTAAATTATAGTGGATTTGGGCGTCTGCCATGACACTAGATAGACAAAACATAGATAGACCCGGCTAGAACAAGCGAAGTGATACAAAATTGTGAAAGGAAGTTCCTGTAGCAATACCAGTACAATATCTCACTGTTCTCAACCAATCAGATTTGAGAACCAGAACAAACTGTTGTATAAAATATAGTAAAATATCATGTAATTCAAATACATAATATAATACAGTATAATATAATTCAAATATATAATATAGTATAATAATATGCATTACATTATAGGATAATGTGTTCTTATGACTCCACCTCAGGCTATTTCTGCTGAACCAGGTTTTGTTCATCAGGAGCATATTTTGCAGTGCTAGAAAATAGAAAATAGTGTTTTAGTTTTTGTGCATATGGCATTAATGCAATATGTGTTAAATATAGGGCTGGGTATCCTTCCAAAATCGACATCGATACCGATACCTTGACTTTAATACCAGTTCCTTAACGATACTTTTTTTGATACCAATTTTATTAAGTCAATTTTAACACTACATTAGCTCAAAAAAAAAAAAAAAAAAAAAAAAAAAAAGCTTTGGTTTTATTTTTTCAGCTTCTTGACGTTTACAGACTCCTGAGCCACTGCACAAAGGAACACAATATATCCAACACAATAAATCAGTACAAATAATTTTAAGAAAGCTCAAATAGTTTTCAGTTTACAATTCTGGCTATGTTTACACTAATGCATAACATATTTCAGCAGCATTACATGGCCAAAATCACACATTAGACGGCAAACGGAAGTTATTACAAACACTCGATGGTGGTATAAAGCGAGTTGAGTAAAAGCGGAATATAAATCTGATTTATTGTCTTATGTAGCATGATGCTACAGTGTACATGAATAGTCACGTAACGCGCACTTTCGGTCTTGTCGTATGAACGGATGCGCGGCGCTGCGCTGTACCACGAGAGCTATGATAGAGCAGACTGCTCCGTATGCTTTCGAATCGCTCTCGCGGATGTCAAACACGATCTGCGCGGCGCCGCTTCTAGTCGAATACACCCAGTGCTGCAGGCTTTATTGGCTCACTGACGTTGACGAGATTAACCCCTTATTAGGTATCGAAGGTTGGTACTCAACAACAAGACATTTTTCGGTCACGTCGGTGCCTAAAAAGTGTCGAACTCGATACCCATCCCTAGTTAAATACCTGTTTGTCCTGCAGACGAGGAAAGCCAAAATGACAAGGCTTATGACAAAAGTAGCAGCAACAGCAATGGCACAATCTGTAGAGAAGAACATTTCACCAAAATATCAATGTATACAACAAAAAATACACAGGTGTCATGACACTTGCTTTAAGATAAATGCTTCATGTAAAATGCATACACTGATATTAACTACAAGTTAATATGGTCACATGCCAAAATAATGGTTCTAATTTGGTAATAATAGATTATAAATATGATATAAAGATAATAATACTAATGATTAGCTGCCTGTCCATAATGTTATCTCTTTTAATACATTTTTTACATGGTATTACATACAATACCACAGTAATGCTTCCTTGCTGTTTACATATTTTTAAAAGGTTTTAAAGACAATTTACTGTTTTCTCTTTGAGATTGCTCAACTGCTGAGTTACGACACTGAACTTGACCGCTGAATTTTTTTTAATGAGTGGCTTGCAAGACAGGAATTTTAGGGTGGTTCAGAAAATCTGGAGAGCTGCATTATATTCACAGTCTGTGGTTCCATAATCTCAACCAACAACGAAATGAGGATTATCATTACTGTTATTCTCTTCTGTTTTGTTTAATTTCTGAACTGCTACCATAAGAAAGACAGTGAAGTCCGGTAAGAAACAGTGTGCATGTGAATTGCATTAGACTTGTTATGCAGGTACAATCTGATGGTAAAGTAGTGATCCTACTGATTTGTGATGTCTATAAAATTTTTTATTTACAACTAGTATTTATAGTACTGTATTTTATCCAATAACGGTAGTAAACTAGTAAAATGTTATTGTCTTTCACCTTTTTTGCAAATGCTAGGTATTTGGTAATTTATCAGGGATGTTTTAAACTTACAGTGCTGTCTCACCGATGAATCAGTCTTGATGGCATCTGTAAATCAAGTTATATTACAAAACATCAGTACATGCATTTGCAAAATCTCTCTTAATATCACCACATACTATATCCCTACCACTATTTCCTGAAGGTATATTTGCTGTGCACTCTAAAGAAATCTAGGTTATGTGTTCTGCTCCAATGCTAGACTAAACATTTTAGGTAATTTTATTCCAGTGTTGCAAAAGAATTTAGTAAGATGTTTCAAAGATGTTTACCTCCAGAGGGCAGAGTTGTGCTAACTGGATTGTTGGTGGAATTGGTGCCTGATAGAAGAGACAGAATTGTATGTCATCATTATCCTATTGTAATAATATAATTGTATAGCTTCTGTTGTAGAGAACAAAAAGCAAGGAAATACTAAGTGAAAAAGTACTCACAATAACACATAAGTTCCCTGGTGTATTCCTACAAGAGAATCAAAAAGCATCAATTTGTACAGTAAATGACTACAATTCTTAAAAGAAAGAGCAGTAAAAGTATTCTGGGAAGATGAATAATTGTTCCTGAACTCACTGGACAAGAGACGTGGAATCTGACTGAAGCTGGACAGTAAGACACACTGATTCCCTGACGAGTTACGTTTTTGAAGGGATGAGAATAGTGTGCTGAATTTCCATCCAGGATTGCTGTGAATTGCTAGTGTAGAATTATGAGACATACAGTAAGCATGATGAGACTTTCACACGTTGAACATTTTGCTTATTTTCACTAATGCCTAGTACAAGATGAGGCAAAACAATTTTGAACAATCAGTGATAGTATCAGAAAAAGCACAAAGTTAGAGCATGTTTAATCAGCTAGGGGGTGTTACAGTGATATAATCTCTAGATCAAATCTAGATGGTTGTTATTTTAAGGCACATTTTGGATACACTGTAACATGAAACCTTATGCCAACCTACACTCTCAGAAATAAAGGTACAAAAGCTGTCACTGGGGCGGTACCTTTTCAAAAGGTACATGTTTGTACATAAAAGGCCCATTTTGGTACCTTAAAGATACATATTAGTACATAAAGTGTACCGGTACATATTTGAACTTAATAGGTTTAAAAAAAAAAAAAAAAAAACCACCAACACACACCACCTTCCACTTGTCCATTTAATAAATTGTAAACCTTTCCAATCTTTTTACAAACATAAAATTGTGCCAGGCAACTCATATATTCCAAGTGTTCTGAAGGCATTTTTTAGGCTTTGCAGAGAAACAAATCGAAAATGAAACCTATTAAGGGAAAAATCTCCAGTCATTGCATTCGTGCATTTATACAAGTACGCGGCAGTTCGCGCCGGTGCGCCTATGAGAAGCACACAAGAGTCATTTTGAAACATCAAGATGAATAAAATTGTGACTTGAAACACAATACTTTCTTTACTGAGGTGAATATCTCTGTTCCGAGACAATCAGACAGCCTAGAATGCGCGCAAAGAGCGCTCCCTCATAATCACTATAGCAGTCTCTCACTTCAATTCATTGCGATCTCACGACGTTCCGTTAATAAGCTCTGCACAACGAATCTCTTATTTACATCTTATCTACACTTTGTTATAATGAGATGATCCCCGACCTTGCAGAATTGAGAACTTGACAAAAACTCGGCATTTTGATCGGTAAGTGGATTCTAACTTAAACACTTCTGGTCACTGCGTTCAAGAAATAAGCGCACATGTCTGTGAACGGCTACATTGCTCAACGCTGCAGATACGTTTCGCCAATATCAGATGGGGCCCCCTGATTCCCCGGGGCCCTAAGTGGCCGCTTACCTCGCTTATTGGTTAAGAGTTTACCCCAACTACTATCCCCAAAAAAATAAATAAATAAATAAAAAAAAAAGGCAAGGAAGAACGAAGTGCCTTTTCATGGTACCCTAAATGGTGATTTCTATCAATTAATCATATTTAGGTTTAAATGAAATAAAATGCAGAATTGTCTGGGGGGGGGGGGGGGGGGGAAACAAACAAACAGCTAAAATCAGCCTAAACTGGTTGGCTGGTTTTAGCTGGTCTCCCAGGCTGACCAGCTAAAATAAAATAGCCAAAACCCCTCTAAAACCAGCCTGCTGACCAGCTAAGACCAGGCTGGATAACCAGCAAAAACAAGCCAACCAGCTTAGGCTGTTTTTAGCCGTTTTTTTCCTTCTTCAGTAGGAAGAGAAGGGTTATTTACATCAGTACTCCACTCTGCATCACAGTTGCTGTCTTGCAGGTTTTTGACGACAGCGTCGGGCAGCTCAAAGGCATAGGACGAATCTTCTCTCCGAGTTCCATCACACGTTTCACCTGCAGCGCGAAATTCATCTAAGTCAAATCTGTCGTGATCCTAGCATTAAAACAGGATTAAAGTTCAGCGATAACTGTACTCTACGGCTACTTTGAATCAACAGGTTGCCTATGCCTAAACTCGCATTGAACTTCATGGCCATATTTGTCTGAAAATGCAAGGAGACTTTGGAATGAGCTCCTTGTTTAAAAAAAGTACATTTTTAAGGTACGATCTTTAATAACTCCTGTCAAAAATAGCGCGTCATAAGCCTATATGCCTGTTTTCGTTCTTTTGCGGCACTTATTCGGTGCACATGATCTTAGTTATAAAATGCATTTTCCTTAACTACACGGAATTAAAATGGGAAATATGCCATCTTACCTTCGAGTGACTTTCCCTCGATAAGAGAGAAGCATGAGATCAAAGCAAACAACAGAGCGGTCTGCATAACTGTATATGAGAGGCTCCGGCTGAATGAATGAACGAGCGGTCCGGATGTGTAAACCGGGTCTCAACTCTCATGCTGCACCTCCCTCGCGTGACCCAGGCAGAAGAGACTGCATTATTCGGAGGCCTGTTTTTACGGTCTATGGTTTCAAACAAACAGTTGAATAAATACAGTCTATCGTGCATTGAGCTTTAGCCTAATAACGATGCTTCTGTATCGTCACTCTCAGCCTCTCGCAAATACTTTTGAATACTGGGGTGCGCTCTTGCAGCGCGGAGATAGGGAGGCGCCTTCGTGGCGCAGGCATTGGGGTGCGCTCTTGCAGCGCGGGTTCTGGGTGGCGCTCTTGTAGCGCGGAGATAGGGAGGCGCCTTCGTGGCGCAGGCACAGGGGGGCGCTCTGGAAGCGCGGATTCTTTAATGCACTCGGGTGGCGCGGAACTGGACGGAACCAGCTGAGGCGAAGGTGAGCTGGACGGGACCAGCGGAGGCGAAGGTGAGCCGGACGGGACCAGCGGGCTTGCCATATTTTTAGGTGGGCTTGCCATACCTGTCGGCGGGCTCCCAGAACTGGGGACGATGGAGGTGTTGAGGAGGACTTGGGGGTATTTGTGGTCGGGCAGGTGGTCCGAACGATTGGTGCGGTATGTGGGGGTTCCAGGCATTAGGTGAGCTGGCGCGATGCGGCGTGCTTTTGCATGGGCTGGACAACTAGACTGACGAGGGTCCTTTACTTTGTGAGTTTCAAAGTTGGAATTATTTAACAGTACCAGATTAAGGAGTTCTTTCAGGGGTAAATCCGAGGAAGGAAGATCGCATCTGATAATATCGTCGTCCAGCCCCTGCAGAAAGCATGCACCAAGAACGGCGTCGCGCCAATTCAGCTGATGGGCTAACTCGCAGAATTCCTCCACATACCGCTCCAATCTCCGACCGGCCTGCCGTAAAGTCCACAGCCTGGTTTCCGCCGCCAGCATATTCGGTGTCGGTCGTGTCTTCTGTTATGCGTGGTGTCCTTCAAGGAGAACGAGGAAACGAAGGAGTAAAACTGAAGTACTTTAATGATGTACCATCGAACAGAAATCACATGAAAGATGATATATCTCTTAAACTTGACACTACATAACTTTAAGACACGACAAACTCAAAGGGAGAACTCAGGACTTTTAAAGGAGCAGGAACAAAAGGAGCAAACAGCATAATCAAACTCAGGTGGTGACAATGAAACGATAATCAACTAATGAGGGCAGGAACTAAACCAAATAAGGAGAACGAGGACTAGGACAGGCAGACATGTAACACAAACATTTTGAAATCCAGCATTTAGTTGCTTATGAGAACTCTAGTTGTGTTTCTTTTGGTTACTGATTTCTGTTTAAGTGTACAAATTTATATTTTTGGCTGACACATGACATCCGTGACAGGCCATGCCACATTAAAAAAAAAATCTAGAAATGTAAACAAGCTTTAGAGTCTCTTTAGATAGAGTCTCTTACTTTTCCCACAAAGTAAAGTAGAGTAGAGTGCAAAGTATTGTTTACAATAAAACAACAAGCTTTTGATTAGACTTGCTGATTAGAATTTCAGAGCATAATCAGAACTGTTTTTTACTGGCCATCTCAAATTTCTTTAGTAGAAGTTTCTGACAATAGACACCATATAAGAAACAGAAGAATACAAACACGTGCATGCAGACATACAAATAAATAGAAAGAAACAGAAATGTCATCGTTGCAAATGTATACAGCTGCATTAGTATGGGCATACTGTAGTATATGTACACTTTCATATTTAAAGTCCATGATATTAAACTGCAGAGTCAATAGTAAATAACTTTTATACTAATAAGCTTAAAGAAGTTTACATAAAGCCAGCCAGTAGTTAAACGTATCCTCAGATATGTTATCTGATGATTGATGATGGTATAATATGATATGATGGTATGTTAGCTCACATGCCTGCAGTAACCAAGAATAATGTCAGATAGTTCCTCATACCTTATTCAGCTGAAGAGGTGATTTCCCTATGTTTTCTTTTAATTTATCCCATTTCCAGGAAATGGGCGTTGCTTTGACAAGGTTGTTGTTCAGACCACCACACCTGTGTTTGTGTTGTGATCTAACAGTCTGTATACTAGGCCTATTAAAGGCTAGACAATTTCATTTACCATTGCCATCCTGTTTGTGCATGTTTGTGTTCAAATCTGTAACTTCAGACAAATACACACAAAATCAGACTTTATACACTGAAAGTACACTGGTTTCTAGAGAATGTATGATGGATGCATGCTTCATGATGCTTACCTGTGTAAGTGATCATTCAGTTATACTGTAACAGCACAGTGCATTAGGAGCCACACATGCTTGTTTACTGAGGTGTACATGCACAGACATATTCAAAGCTACTACCTTGACACGTAATTGATGCTGTGTATTCCAACGCTAAAAAGACACCCGGAAGACCGGCGGAATTTAAGGCATCTGATATTGCGAAACATATTTGCAGCGTTGAGCAATGTAGCTGTTCACAGCTGTTGAACGCAGTGACCAGAAGTGTTTAAGTTAGAATCCACTTACCGATCAAAATGCCGAGTTTTTGTCAAGTTCTCAGTTCTGCAAGGTCGGGGATCATCTCATTATAACAAAGTGTAGATAAGATGTAAATAAGAGATTCGTTGTGCAGTGCAGAGCTTATTAACGGAACGTCGTGAGATCGCAATGAATTGAAGTGAGAGACTGCTATAGTGATTATGAGGGAGCGCTCTTTGCGCGCATTCTAGGCTGTCTGATTGTCTCGGAACAGAGATATTCACCTCAGTAAAGAAAGTATTGTGTTTCAAGTCACAATTTTATTCATCTTGATGTTTCAAAATGACTCTCTTGTGTGCTTCTCATAGGCGCACCGGCGCGAACTGCCGCGTACTTGTATAAATGCACGAATGCAATGACTGGAGATTTTCCTTTAATAATAGTTTTTTTTTTTTTTTTTTCTTCGATAATGTCTTCATTTGTAATCTAAAAAAATAAGGTAGCCAAATCTGGCTTTAGAACAGCATCAGGTTGACAAATTACTGGTTGTGACGGTACAAATAAACTATAAACTAGAGCTTGCAAGCAAAATAAGGGTTATAATAAATATGGAATGAGTTGCATGGGATAGTTTTAGGTTTGTAAAAAGATTGAACATTTTTACAATTTATTAAATGGACAAGTGCACACATTTTTCTTTTCTTTATTTCTTTCTTTATTTTTTGATAATGTCTTCCTTTTGTGATCCGAAAATAAATAAATAAGGTAGCCTAATTTGGCTTTAGAACAGCAGCAAGTTGACTAATTACTGGTTGTGAAGGGATAAATAAACTAAAAACTAGAGCGAGCGAGCAAAATAGGGGTCATATAATGGTACATGCACTTTTACAAGTTGATTGTACTGAAATGTGTGTTAGCAGTGCCTGTACACAACCATCATAAAATGATAAAAATCCATACAGTGTTTTTTTTTTAATCTCCTTATTTGTTTTACCCTGTCTCAAATCAAGCCGTTCGACCGTGTGACGCCACACGGTCGGACGCCCCTCCCACGATGGTTGATTGACAGCAGTGTTTCAACACAGACCCGCCCTTGCTCGTGAGCGAGCTGTCAATCATAGTCCGCGCGTCATTGTTGATATACGCTGGAGCTGTCTATGAGCAGAATGGCGTCTAAGCGATTGTGGTGTTCTGTTCTCGGGTGCAATAATGAACACAGCAGTCATTTTGATGTTCCTAAGTCCGAACCGCTGAAGACACAGTGGCTGAGTTTTGCTTTTGAAGGGAATATTCCCCACGAGCAACGTCAATGTTTTCATGTTTGCGCGAATCATTTTTCACCAGACTGCTTTATAAATGAAGGTCAGTATAAAGCTGGTTTTGCTAAGAAGCTGCTCCTGAAAAAAGAATCGGTACCAACTATTCGTGTTCCTGCTGCACCTCCAGAAGAAGTGAGTGTAACGTTTAATTAACCTTTATATTAATCTTTATATTAATCTTTGCAAATCGCTAGCACGCTTCACGATGTATGTGGCTAATGTTTACATTCAGGGTACATGCATGTTTTCTATTTACGACGTTCTCAATATAATTAATAATCCCACGTTTATAATGAACAAAACGTTATGGTTATTGTGTTATTACAAACTGTGTACGCAGGTATTAAAGTTAACATGATAACACTACACTAAGCTTACTTTTGTAGATGGTTTATAACGGTGTCTGTTAAGAAGTAATGTAAAAAATTTAAATAAAAAACAGTTATAACTGCATGAAAATTAATGGTAACACAATACCTGCAAAATACTGTTTACATCCTGCAAATGCATATGATCCAAGACTATAAATACTCTAATTGATGTTTTTCAATATTATGCCAGAATAAGTTATGTTATCTGATCACATATTTACTGCCATTCTTCAAAATATACCCTCAACTGTTGTCAAGGCAACACTCCACTTGCGTTGTGTCAAAAACGCCCCACAGAACAGAGGGGCGGGGCGAGCAAAGCTCACTAGCATTTAAAAACACACGCACTAAAACGGTGTGCTGAAAACAGAGCTGTTTTTGAGCAGGTAAAATGAGTGTTTTCTTACAATACTAATGAGAATTTTTAATTAAAGTATATTACAAACTTTCAATTTAGACCCAAAAGAATCATATTAGCTTGTACAAAAATGGCATTATATGACCCCTTTAAGCATAAAAGGACACATAGTTATTGTATGGGGGCCCCATACCTGGAATTTGCTTAGGGGCTCCAAATCGCTAAATCCACCCCTGGACTAAAATAATTTATATACGACCAAAACATGACTTAATTGTCAATCTTTCCTGTAACAACTGCATCGTATGCTGCACAAACCTAAATTGTAAGGACAATTAAATCACACGTTTTATCAACTCGTGCATGTCCTAATTTTGATAAATACATAGTCTTTTATTATGTTTAACGATAGATGTGTTGTGGTAACCTGAAAGTGAAGTTTCCTCAACAGTAGGCCTATTCAACCTCTACCATGTTGGCACATTTATCATCAACTTTTGCCATCTAAATTACTCAGACATGTGACCTTGTTAGGAGATGGTCAATAATATTAACTTCCATCTATGAGTGGCCAAAATGTTTAGGCTCATCAGTGTATGTTTCAGGGGATAGGCCTAGGCCTATATCACATATGTCAATGCTACTGTATACATTGTGTCTTATCCAAGCATGCACAGTATTGAATATGTTGGGTACAACATGTATTGCCACAGCCATATCACCCTGTAGCCCAAGAATGGTTGCCCACTGAAGCTAAGCAGGATTGAGCCTAGTCAATACCTGGATGGGAGACCTCCTGGGAAAGCTAGGTTGCTGTTGAAAGATGTGTTAGTGAGGTCAGCAGGGGGTGCTAACCCTGCAGTCTGTGTGGGTCCTAATGCCCCAGTATAGTGATGGGAACAATATACTGTAAAAAAGCAACATCCTTTGGGTGAGACATTAAACTGAGGTCCTGACTCTCTGTGCTCACAAAAAAAAATCCCATGGCACTTCTTGTAAAGAGTAGGGGTGTATCCTAGAGAGGAGAGAGAGAGAGAGAGAGAGAGAGAGAGAGAGAGTGTGTGTGTGTAACGTGCCTCATAAAGACTTTGAACTGAGCTTTTTTTTTTTTTTGCATGTTAGCTGTTTTGTGGTTAGTCCATTTTAGCTTGATGACTGGAAATGTCACATGAGGTGAACCCCTTATACCAAGTATTGTCTTTGTTAAACGGGCAGCATTCAGAGAATTTCAAAGTATGTTATATCCTGTTTATCTTCTTTTTTCAGAAAGCTTGCCATCTTCCATCACTACTAAACACACATCAGCTCAGTAAAAGGACTTTCATTGCTGCCTCTCCAAAACTTTGCCTCATAACACTGATGAGGTATCATTGTAATGCTAGAGACTTGAGGGTAAATTTTATTTACTTCAATCAGTCAGGAGCATCTTTAGAGTCTTCTGCCTGGCCACACCCAAGCAACCATTCAGAGCACCCTAGCAAACATATAGCAACATGACTTAGCCATATTTTGATGCAAAATCTGTAAAAAGTGTCAAGAGGGTACCTATTTGTGGGGGCTTCTGAGAAGAATGTGGTTGCAATGCTGAGGCAACAAATTCTAATTTTGTCTAAATGTAACGTGATGCACATTTCAAGATGAAGGAAGGTAGGATCCATGTGCGGATGAAGATGATTTATTAGCAAACAAAAGCAAACCGCTAAACAGCTTAGAAACTATGAACTTAGAAACTAAGCATTTAACACAAGGAACAGGAAACAAACAGGAAACAGAAATAAGCACACCAATAACAGCCATGTCTGTACAACACTACGATAGTGCTTGCTGTTTAATAATCATTCGAAACTTAGCAAACTGGTGGGTCTATAGTAATTAAAAGATTTACCTGTAATGGAAACCAAAAAAATGATAGAGACTCTGATTCTGATCTTATTCTGTTCTGAATACCGGTGAAATTGAAAGGATTTGCTGGCAACTTATAGGTGACTAATATTTTCCTCTCTCAGCTCAATTTTGGCCAATATCAGATTTTTTATCCATGCAGCAAATGTTTTAAAAGTAGCTTTGAAAAAAAACAACAACACACACAGCATTCAGCTCATATGTAAATTTCAAGAACTTATTTCACAATATTAGATCGAAAGTTCAGAAAAAGCCCACATACACTGGCCCATAGACCCTCCCCTCAAAAGAAATCATGGCAGAGATGGACAGAACGGGAATGTGTCTCCCTCGTCTATTTGTGACCCAATTGAAACAAAATGCATCCTAATACCAGGTGTAAATAGGGCCCTAGTATTTTTTATTGATTTTAACAAAAAGAAATGCAAAAAAATCAACATACCATACCATAATCAACATATCATATTCAACAATAAATAAAGAATATGATATATAAAACTTGTTTTGCATTCATCCACTCTGGAAAAAATGTTGATGGATCACCTCTAGATAGCAGTTTGGCTGGCTGACCAGTTTAACCGCTTCATCATATGATCACCGCCATCCTTCTGAAGTGACAGTAGAAGCTTTAAGTGTAAAACAACAACAACAAGAAAAGCAACTGTATAAAAGATTTAAAAGTCAAAATAATTCAGAGGTAGAAATATCCAGATAGAAAATATCCAGACTGAAATAAATGTATAAGCTGGCATTTGACAGTTCTGAAAGTAACTGAAAGTAATCATGTAATGACTGATAGGCGTAATGGTCATTTGGTCATTAGGTCCTCAAAATGTATGTTAAAGAAGTTCACATGTACATATACATTAAGTCTACATATTTCTTCAACTACTTACAGTTGTTTTTTTGTTTTTTTTAAAAATAATTTTGATCTAATTTTCCTTAAATGTTTTACCTTCTTAAAGCGCAATAGTCTGATTTTGAGGAAGAGGTTAATTTTAGTTGTTGGAATAAATATATCTGTAACAAGTAATACTGGTTAACAAAATAAATGCATGTGCAAAAACTAAACTGACGTCCATGTATTCTGTAGTATTACCACTCACCCAGGTAATGGGGTATAGGTTGTAGCTAAAGCATTTTAGAAGTGTTACATTTCAGAGGTAAAGTAACTCCCAGTCTCACCTGCATAACATTACTGTCAATTTGTTGGATAGGGGCTGGGTGTGACTGCAGGAGAGAGCGCGGTTGACAGTAAAGCAAACAATCACACATAGCATCACATAGCATCACATATCAGAAGACTCCTCCTGCTTGACTGGATTCATTCTTCCTTTTTTAGTGAAAGTACATCTGTTGTGAAAAATGTCCTGCCTGTTCTGATAAATGTGAAAACACTGCAGCTTTCATTTAAGTAATGTCTCAAAAAATATTATATTATGATTTTTCATTTCTAACCTCACTGTAACCCTTAACCTCTTAGCCTTGAACCTTATGTGCCTGAATACTGAAATAATATGGCATTCCTAAACTGACAGAGATTCTGATTCTGAAATGTGAAATGTTCGTACAGTGGCAGTCCACTGTCTTCTGATTAGGCAGGTGGAATGTCTCAGGTTTGGCTAAGTCACATGGTCAAGGAAAGTATAAAAGTAATATTCCACATACATACTGGATACAGTGCAAGTGTTTACTATTAAAATCATTTAAGCGTTCAAAGCAGTGCTGACAGCCATGTGACACACCCATGACAAACCAAAATGACTGTCTGCTCTATTACTTAGTTGAGATCATGGAGTACTAATGGGGCAAAACAGGTGTGTTAGTGTGCTAGTATGTTAGTATGTGACCGCTGCAGTCCAGGAACAAGACTGAGTAACGCTATATACAGCAGGCTGGCATTATCATGTTTGGGCATGTTGGATATAGGCCTAAATCTAATTTAGTTTACAGTACAGTAGAACTCTACTCTACAAGTGGTTTGGATTGAATGGACTGATAGATGTTTATAACCATTTCACCACAGCAAATTAAATTGCACTACAGTAGGTCTATATGATAACATTTCTGTCCTAAGTACATTTTAAAAAACGAAGGCTTCTCTGTAAACCCATCTGAATGGAAGGAAACACTTGGTTCTGTGACTGATGTTGGCTGTAGACACTATAGTATATATTAATGGGGCAGTTTTTCATAGTCTCTGAGTGAGAGCATGAGAGAGTGTTAATTTAGGCACTTAACCAACTGTAAGCCAAGTCCAGATTACAACTGTCAGACTTGTCACGTTTGACCAACCGAATAAACAACAGGTAATGAAAGTGAAACTTATTTTTCAGTGGAAAAATGACCACAAGACCTTTTTAACATTTCTGTGTTTCTCGTCATTGTTGGGCAAAGTTCTATAGTGGGGAGACTAAATAAAATACATACTTTTTTTGTACAAATTACAGTGCTGATGACCATTGGAATGTTATTTGTTTCCATGTTGTCAAAGGCAACCTGACACCACTCCTTCAGTCATTTAACAGAAATGTTTGGGAAACATGCTGAGTAGTTACAGTTAAAAGTTTTATCTTGTCATTCATACAGTATAATGTTTTCATAACACTCTTCTTTAGACATAGTCTTTAACCTTTTTCTGTCTTTTATTTGTTCTGTTTGTCTGATGAACTTCCACAGCTCAGCTTAGGTTTCTGTATGTTAACAGAAAATGAAATGAAATGCAGGCTAAATGTGAGCCTCAGATTAATGCTCTTGAATGTTTGACATGGACCATGATGTGTTCTTGTGTTTTTCAAAGCTTGACAGTTACAGTTACTATGTTAATACTTTTGCAAAGTTAGCTGAGGTGCATGTTTTTCATCATTTGTCATTTTCACAGTTGAATATGGCTGTCAAGTATGCATGAGTTAAGTTACATTTATTCAGACATTAGTTGTTGCTTGTTTTCATCAATTAAAATGTCAAATCTCATTTGTTGGATCTTGGAATGTATGAAAAATGGCATACTGTACTCAATGGACTGTTGGTGCAGTGTGACTCAAAACACTTCCCCAGGTCGGGGAAGCCTTGTGGGCAGCTCGCTGACATGCAGCGCCACTGTGTTACGGGTGTCCCGAGCAGGCCCGGTTCCAGAATCAAATCACTGAGGGTGCGTCTTTAATTTATTGAGGGTGCTCTAACCTTAAAGGAACACTCCACTTTTTTTGGAAATAGGCTCATTCTCCAACTCCCACAGAGTTAATAAGTTGAGTTTTACCGTTTTTGAATCCATTCAGCCGATCTCCGGATCTGGCGATAGCACTTTTAGCGTAGCTTAGCATAGATCATTGAATCCTATTAGACCAGTAGCATCGCGTTCAAAAACGATCAAAAAGTTTCGATAGTTTTCCTATTTAAAACTTGACTCTTCTGTAGTTATATCGTGTACTAAGACCGGCGCGAAATGAAAAGTTGCGATTTTCTAGTCCTATTTGGCTAGGAACTATACTCTCATTCCGGTGTAATAATCAAGGAACTTTGCTGCCGTACCATGGCCGCAGCAGGCGCAGTGATATTACGTAGCGCCTGAAAGTAGTCCCCAGCTATATTATAACTAGTTACCTAGCTGGGGACTACTTTCAGGCGCTGCGTAATATCACTGCACCTGCTGCGGCCATGTTACGGCAGCAAAGTTCCTTGATTATTACACCGGAATGAGAGTATAGTTCCTAGCCAAATAGGACTAGAAAATCGCAACTTTTCATTTTCCGAAGCTAAGAAGAGTCGAAGCTAAAGCGCAGAACATGGAGGCACCAGCGCAATCAATTGCATTTTTTTTTTTCATTGGAAACACCTTAACTATTGCTCATAAAGGTAAGAGTAATAGGCTACATCATTCGGAACTGTAAAGGGTCTACTTTTATTTGTGTGCACTCACAATATCAACAAAACGTTGTGCTTTTAAGAAAACAATGAACGTTTACATGGACATCAATACTCCGATTTTAATACGGTTAAGACAATACTCTGATTAAGAGTCTACCATGTAAACAGAGATTTTTGATGACCCTAATCCAGCTAAAGTCATAATCGAAGTAAACACAAATCGAATTAAGACGTGGAGTATTCCTATTTTAGGTGCAGTAGGCCTATATTAAGACCTCTATTATAAATTGACAGCTAAGCGTTTAACAAGTAGGCTAATCTAACTAAATACACAAAGGCTATTAAATACAACTATTTTGCTACAAACAACATATGGCATATACCTTTATCTTTTGCTGTTTACATGTTTTTCATGACGTCAATTCAGTGATGAATGACCGTTTAAAAATAGACTCACAAACTCATTTGAATGAAGGATCCCCCAACAACATAGAGTAGCCTACTGTCAGGCACTGACTTCATATTTTACAGCTATTTGGACAATCTCCTTGATAAATTACTCCTCCCTGTTCAACTTTCATTTCCCGTTTTTCCCTCGTTGGGTCTTATTTTTTACATAGAAAAGCATGTGAAAATGATAGCCTAAAGAAAATATATCAGTCAACTTTAAAGCAAGCATTTGCAATACTGGTAGCCTAAATGTCATGTGGAATATGCCAAGTGTCTAGGTATAAAGTGCAACCTAAGTGTTTTTTTGTCCTTTTTTTTTTTTCATGAGTGAATAGGTTTACTGTGTCTACAGTCAGATAGCGGAGCGAGAGCCACGGTTACACCCACGCGCGTGACTCACTGGCCAGGGATTTCCGTCTTTGAAATTACAAGACAGAGGTACGAGGGTATCCCAGCTGCTAATGCCCACTCTTTCGGACATTTTAAGCATGAAAATCAATCTTGTGTATAGTGTCATGTGACCTTTAAACCGTTAGATTGAATTAATAACTGCATTAACCTGCATATATGGCTCAAACAGAGAAAAGAAGGGGCATGCGGTGGCAAGGCAGCAGAGCTATCACTGATAACACCCACCTTTTCCTCTGAAAAATGAGTATGAGTCGAAAAGTGGCGTGATTGTTTTTCTGGCATGTGAGTGGCTGAGTACTGTCAGACGACCAGACCACAGGGTTGTTGCAGGTCACACCTTCTTGTTCTTTTCTGAGGTGAAAAGCTGAGGTAATTTCACTGGCACATGACTGACTGCATAGTTTGAGAGTGTTTAATCATGATGTTAATTTGGTAACCTGCAGCTTCTGAGACGAACTGAAATAGCATAGCTGAAATTCCCAGCATTCTTCTGTAGTGCAGTAACATTTATCTGTATTACTGTTGTGACAAATTTTAGGTGTTTGAAGATCTGTATCAGTACTAAAGGTCTATATTTAAGAAAAACATTGATATGCATTTAATCGCCCTGATGTTGTTCCAGTCCTGTATGACTTTTTTACCTATTCGTTTTCAATATAGAGAAATGTATTTAAAAAAAAAAAAGAGATTAAGTAATGTATACATCTGTATCTACAAGCGAGTTGCAAGTAATTGTAGGATGTTTTTACAGAAAGTGCCAAAAGAGCTAACCTTTTTTTTTTTCTTCCATTTTTCTAAAAGTACCATTTTTGGACTTAATATGTTGCACCTGACAGGGACGTATAGTTTATTGCTAAATATATACCTTGTCAGATTTTGTGTATTGTACCAGCATTTTTGGTTCAATTTTGTCATTTGCAATGCCTCACAGAATGTGTAGCACATTGCCTTGAAAGTCAAACACTATAGCATGAGCAGTTGAATCTTTTCTTAAGAAAGTGAAGTTGTAGCACTGATATTACTTGCAATATGTTATTGTAATCAGTGCAGGTATGAGGGCAATATAACATCAAATCCTTTGTTTTGAGTACTTGATACTGGGTGTACAGAATATTAAAGACTAATATTCGAGTTAATTTATGTAAATTAGCCTACCTCATCTGTCATCTCTTTTACATATTAGATCACTTGATGGCTGGAGGTAGACAGTCTTATCTTTGAAAAGTTTGCATAAGACAGCACCATCAAGACTTCATCCTGCCTCCAACACTGGCTTGACCAACTTGGTTTAGTTGGCCATCATGATTTTGATTCCAAGCAAAGATCCCACAACACAGAAACCATGCTCCAACACGCAAACCATAGGTTTCAAATAAGCCTGAAGGATTTGATTAGCTGGATCAGGTGTGTTTGCAGTTGTTGTTTTTTAATCAAACTGCTTACACACAAAATCTTAACTTTTCTCACAATTTCTGAAACCTGACACTCAAACACCAGAACCACCCACCAAATCTGCAAAACCATACACTCATTCTCGGCTTTTGACAGTTCTGTATGTAACACTCAAAAATCTAACAGGAAGTATCTCCATTTCCTTTTTTAAAATACAACCAATCAGATTGCCACACTAATGTATCAGTGCCTCACACTAACTCCTCACATGTGAGAACACTCATTGCTTTACTTACAGTTTTTTTCAACTGCTTACACACATTTTCAAAACTTTGCCTCTCTTTTTCAAAACTTTACACACAAATCCAAGAACTGCACACACAAAATGCAAAATGCCTCACATCTCTTGCAAAATGAAGCACTGCATTCAAAATATCACAAACGTCTCAAATATCTCAAAAGCAAACATTTGTCTTACTTTGCAAACACTTTCGCCATAATATTATATTTTTGGATATATCATATACACACAGTCATTCAAAACATAAAGCTCTTCTTTCATGAGCTCCTATGTACATTTTTTGTACAATATTGAAAGTAATTGGCAGAGAGATTAAAAATTCCATGAAAAATTCATGGTAAACATGAACGCAAGATTGAAAACAAACTTCTTTTTTTTTTACAGTTTTTTTGGATTGCTTAAGCACGATTTTCAAAACAGGGCCCGTGTTTTGAAAACACTACACACAATTAGCACAACCACACACCCAATTAGCAAAACACTACAGATCCTTTGCATAATTAAACACTCTTGTAAAAACTATACACTTCTGTTTAAAAACCACACTTTGTTACCATATGAAACACACGTTTCACATTACTATACTCCGCACGAGTTACACTCTGCTGTGATAAACCTAAAACACTTTTAGCACTTCTACTTCCCTATGATTGGAGTAGGCTACCATCAACAAAGTACAAATATAATGTAAATCCACCAAACACTACACAAGACCAATGTTGCAGACTGAAGAAACTCATTTATTTCTCAACACGCCCAAAATGTTGATATGGAGATTCATAATACTGTAACAAAATGTCACTTTACGTATTGTACTGTAAGTTTACTGTAAAAAAAAAAAAAAAAAAAATTACATTGTCTCTTCGCCTAGCTGGATCTGGCCAGAGAATTTCATCAACATCGCAGGCAATGTTGTCATTAGCAAGACACCTTGGAAAGAAACGTCTTGAATGACGAATCCATCCTTGCATTGCTGCTACCGGTCACAGGCCTCCTCCATGGCTTGGATGAGGGGTACCTCAGCCTGGAGACGGAGATCATATACCTTCCACAGCCATGCCGAGAAAAACTCTTCTATAGGGTTGAGGAATGGAGAGTATGGTGGAAGATGTAGGACGGTGAAATGTGGATGTTGCTGAAACCAGTTCTGAACCAGAGCAGAGCGGTGGAAAGACACATTGTCCCAGACAACAATGTATTGCATATGATCGATTTGATTTGCTGCTGTTATGTTGTGCAATTGGTCCAAGAATGTAAGTATGAGTGCTGTGTTGTAAGGGCCCATATGGGCATGGCGGTGGAGGACCCCATTCTGTGTAATGGCTGCACAGAGTGTTATATTACCCCCACGTTGCCCTGGGACATTGACTATAGCCCTGTGGCCAATGATGTTTCTTCCCCTCCTTCGTGTTCTCGTCAGGTTGAACCCAGCCTCATCTATGTAAATGAACTCATGCTGGATCTCCTCTCCATCCATTCGTAAAACTCCCTGAAGAACAGTGTCAGGCAAAATTGAGTAGTTCAGTGTAGATCTAGTATACATATTACAGTACAGTAAAAGATTGAGACAGTATGCAAGATCACACTGCTAAAGTGAATACATACCTCTGCATAATCATGCCGCAGTCGTTTCACCCTTTTGGAATTGCGCTTGAAAGGCACTCGTTAAATTTGCTTCATTTGAATATGTTTTTTTTTTTAGGATGCGTGCCAGTGTTGATGTTGAGACCTGATGGTTGAAACTGGCATGGTTATTGACAATGTTAGCTTGGAGCTGATTGAGTATTATAGCATTGTTGGCCAAAACCATGTTTACTATCTCCCTCTCTTGCTGTTCTGTGAACATAGGAGGCCTTCCCCCTTGTCGTTCCTGACCCTCAATCCTATGTAGAAAAAAAACAAAACAGTATACAATAGTACAGTAATTTCACAGGAAAAGGTAACAGAAGTGCTGATAGTGCATAGAATACAGTACTGTAAGCAGTTACTGAAACCGTGCAGATGTTTTTGATATGATGATATTTTTACAATACCTAATTTCCAGTGGAAATGTTTTTATCACACTTAGATTTGGCTGTACTCTCAGTCCAGCCTCCCTCAGCGTCAGGCCGTGGTTGACAACGTGGTCAACCAGTGTTGTGCGGATCTCATTTGTCAGATTCAGTCCTCTTTGAGCACCTTCTTGTCTTCCTCTTCCTCTTCCTCTACCTCTAGCTATACCGCTACCTCCAGCATGGCCTCCATCTCTTCCTCTTCCTCTGTTGATTCCTCCTCTGTTGATTCCTCTTCCTCTTCCTCTTCCTCTTCCTCTTCCTCTTCCTCCTCCTCCTCCTCCTCCTCCTCCTCCTCCTCCTCCTCCTCCTCCTCCTCCTCGTTCTCCTCCTCGTCTTACTCTTTCTCTGACTCTTTCCATTGTGCTTGAAGACCGATGAACTCACCTGCTGCTTTTTATAGTGCTTATACACCTGATTGGTGTGTCTACAATTAAGCAAACAAGTGTTTGCACACCTGATGACTGTGTTGAACCAATTGGTTGGATGGTGCGGTAATTTGACAGTCAGTGCTTTGGTATTGCAAGGAAGTGACTTCATGATAGATTTTTGTGTTTAATGTATGTTAAGTGTGTTTAGTGTTTTGCAAATCACTGTGTGTAGAGTTTTGCAACAAGTGCGAGGTTGACAATGTCCTTATAGTTGTGCAAATATGGGCTGATGTTTTGCTTCTTGAGTGTAAGGTTTTGCTAATAGTGTACTACTTTTAATTTTAGTGTGTAAGCAATCCAAAAAAACTGTAACTGTAAGCATTCGTGGTTCTGAATACGGTATTACACAGTAAGAAAGAAAGGAAATACATTGTTTGCATCCATTGTTCAAAACGTACAGTTTTTCTTCGTCACTTTGGTGCATTTCTTGAATTATCCTTACTGTAATACTGGCAAAGAAGTGTGTGCATTTCTCAAAACAATTTGTGCAAACAGCACCACACACAATGGATTACCTGCAAACGCCTGTAACTTACTCAAAATCTATAGTTCATCTCTCAAAAGTAAGTATTTATGTCAATGAACATATCAGTGCCATCAGAACAAAAAGTCCTTGTTTCATTGTTCACAAACAAGATAGTCAAACTGCTTAGTCATGTTGTCAATATAACACTGAACTCTGTTAGTATTACCTGATGTAAACTATGGCAACAGTTTGGATGACAGTTACTGTATCGAAATGCAGAAAGCTGCACTTCTTATGTTTGCCATATATTCATTTCAAAAGTACAAATTTACACTACTGTATGTGTGATATTGATTGAATGAGACTGGATTGAATTCACAGTTACACTTTTACTAGTGGTCTGACTTGCACAGAGAACTATAGAATACATTTTGAGCAACATTACATTAGCAACTAACAATGTAGCAAACCGCAGACAAATGTACATAATCAGTTGCATGAATGTACTAAAGCAATCATAACTTGTTCAAAAGAATGAGAAACTGTTTTTATGATGTGAACAAGTGACTAGATGATGTGGAGGCTGAACAAAGTAGTTTTGAGAATTTCATTTTTGATCTGAGAAATGCATCAAAGTGACGAAGCAAGAAAAACTGTATAACTTGACTCTGTTAGTATTACCTGATGTAAACTATGCCAACAGTTTGGATGACAGTTACTGTATCGAAATGCAGAAAGCTGCAGAAAAATGCAGAAAGCTGCACTTCTTATGTTTGCCATATATTCATTTCAAAAGTACAAATTTACACTACTGTGTAAATTTTACCTATTTATAGGCCTATTCTAAAGCCATGATTGGTTGGTGCTAAATAAAGCAATGAGTGTTTGTGCATGTGAGGAGTTAGTGTGAAGCACTGATGAACTAGTGTGGCATTTTAAATGGTTGTGTTTGAAAAAGGAAATCAAGATACGTCCTGTTAGATTTGTGTGTGTTACATAGGGAACTGTGTGTTGTGTTTTGCAAAAAGTGTTTTCTGAAATTGAAAACTGAGTCAAATGCCAAGAATTAGTGTAAGGTTTTGCAGGTTTGGTGTGTGGTTCTGCTGTTTGAGTGTCAGGTTTCAGAAATTGTGTGACAAGTAAAGATTTTGTAAGCAGTTGAAAAAAACTGTAACACCAACCAATCAAGGCTTTAGAATAGGCCTATAAATACACATCTACACAACTACACGTGGTTTCTTTCTTTACTTTTGTACTGTGTAATTCCGTATTCACGACCACAAATGTTTACAGGAAAAAAAAGTTCAGTCTTCAATCTGGTTTCAATCTTGCTTTCTCTCTGCCAATTACTTTCAATCTTGTACAGAAATGTACATAGGAGCTCATGAAAGAAGAGCTTTAGGTTTTGAAGTAATGTGTAAAAAAATATCTAAAAATATGCTTGCAATATAAGGTGAATGTTTGCTTTTGAGATGTGTTTGTGATATTTTGAATGCAGTGCTTCATTTTGCTAGTGATGTGAGGCATTTTTAATTTTGTGTGTGCAATTCTTGGATTTGTGTGTAAAGTTTTGAAAAAAAAAAAATAGGCAAAGGTTTGAAAATGTGTGTAAGCAGTTGAAAAAACAACAACTGAAATCAGGGTTGAAGCTAAAGTCGACAGGGCTGTGGCCCTCCAGGAACTGAGTTTGACATCCCTGCCTAAATGATGAGATGATGAAGTAATTATATTATTTACTCCATTTAGTGACTTGCTGTTGTCTTGTAGTGGTGACTTTTTACAAAGTAGTCATCATTCGATCTATCAGTTCACAAACCGAAACAGATGGCATGTTGCCCACCAGTAAGTGATCATTTATTAGTTTACAGCACTAGTTAGTTTCTAGTAACGATTCTGAACTTTCTCCAACTCACTTCAAACAGGCAAGGTCACTTATAGCTAACCGTGCTCTTAAGACAACAGTGGATTTGTCAGTTGTTTTGCACATACATTCGAGTCGCATTATCATGTTATCGTCAATTTAAAGAAATGTTCTTGAATCTTGAAAACACTTACACACACACACACACACACACACACACACACACACACACACACACACACACACACACAAACACAAACACTCGTGCGCATGTTCACAGATCCAAGTGTTGGCATTACAATTTTCACTTGCTTGTGACTCGACAGATTTAGAGACTTGAGTACTAGTGATTCGCAAAGTTTAATTGCAGTTTCAGAATAATCCAAACACACACACAAAAAAATAAGACTACAAGGGGAAAAACTAACAGATGAACACAAGCACCACTACAAGAAATGATTAAAATATTTGTAGACAGTTACCTCTAGTGGTAACACTCCATTCTGTGTAACACACAAAATGTAACAGACAGAAGACAGTGAAGTACTGTAAATTATGCGCTATCTGCCATTCTGGGGAGGAATAAAAAAGGTAAAACATGTATATTAGCCTTCAAAATATAATATAATACAATATACATCATATTATAATGTGTTGTTGTGACTCCACGTCAAGTAGGCTACTGTTGGTTTTTGGGCAAGAAGATGCTACCTTAGATTACTTTTACTGAACAAGTCAGATTTTCTCTGATAACTGCACATTTTACAGTGCTATAAAATAAGGATTTAATGTGTTAAATGGTTAATAAACGTCTTGTAGCTGTAAAAAGTTATAGTTTTTGTGCATATGGCATTATTGCAAAAATGTATGTTAAATACCTGTTTGTCCTGCAGATAAAGTACGCCAAAATGACAAGTACCGGGACAAAAGTAGCAGCAACAGCAATGGTGCAGTCTGTAGAGAAGAACATTTCACAAAAATATCAATTTATACAACAAACAACACACACTCTCAGAAATAAAGGTACAAAACTGTCACTGGGGCGGTACCTTTTGTACCTAAAGGGTCTATTTTGGTACCTTAAAACTACACATTAGTACTTAAAGTGTACATATTTGAACCTAATAGGTACAAAAGTGTACCTTTTGAAAAGGTACTGCCCCAGTGACAGCTTTTGTACCTTTATTTCTGAGAATGCAGAGGTGTTACTTGCTTTAAAGGCTTCATGAAAAGGCTGTTTTCAGAACAAAATGCATACACTCTGTTGATATTGACAAGGTTCTAATGGTCACATGACAAAATAATAATAATAATAATAAATTATAATAATTAATTGATTATAGAGATGGTAGTAAAGTACTAATAATGATTCATGATTTGCCTGTCCATCGGGTCATGTTTTACAAATTGTATTATAGTGTTCTCTCGTTAAATGCACTTTTTTTCTTACAGTAAACTCCGTAGTACTGTTATCCCTTCCCCATCTCCAGAACTCTAATCTAGCTTCTTCAACCACTGAACCTTTTCCAGTGCAGTTGTGTGTGTGTGTGTGTGTGTGTGTGTGTGTGTGTGTGTGTGTGTGAGTGAGTGAGTGTGTGTGTGTGTGTGTGTGTGTGTGTGTGTGTGTGTGTGTGTGTGTGTGTGTGTGTGTGTGTGTGTGTGTGTGTGTGTGTGTGTGTTCTTGTAAGACCCACAGAGTGAGGACCAGATGTCCCCACAAGGATAGTAAAACCTAACATTTTTGACTTTGTGAGGACATTTGGCCGGTCCTCACAAGGGAAATAAATTATTAAAAATACTGAATGAAGTTTATCTCAAAATGTAAAAATGCAAAAAGGTTTCTGTAAGGGGTAGGTTTAGGGGTAGGGTTGGTGTAGGGCAATAGAAAATATTGTTAGGTCAGTATAAAAACAATAGAAGTCTATGAAAGTGTGTGTGTGTGTGTGTGTGTGTGTGTGTGTGTGTGTGTGTGTGTGTGTGTGTGTGTGTGTGTGAGTGATGAATGTGTTTGTTTGGATTTGGGAGTGGCAGTTTATAAATTTGCAGAACAGGAACAGGGAGTAATGACACACAAGCTGCAGCAACTCGAGAGATCTTGCATTATTTTTTGTTTTGTGGCTTCATAACTTCAACGTGATATGGATATTTATTACTGCTGATGTTCTTTTTATTTTTTTGTGGAATTTCTGAACTGCAACCATATTAAAACAGTGAAGTCTGGTAAGAAATGTGCATGTAATTTGCATTAAACTTGTCATGAAGGCATACTTTGATGCTAAAATGATAATCATCCTAACTTTTCCCTACACTGTAAAAAGTGAAAGTTGACAACTTAAAATTTTTTTAGGAAACCGGATACCTTAAAATTATTAAGTACATAATAATTAGAAAAAAAAGTTAAGTGAACTTGACAATTCAATTAACTTATTTTTTAAATTATCATTTACTTAAAAATTTTAAGGCAACGGGTTTCCTCAATTTTTTAAAGATAAGTCAACTTATCACTTTTTACAGTGTAAGTTGGTAATGCTTAGTTAAGTTTCTAAAGAGACCGTAAACTAGTGAAAAGTCATTGCTTGATAACTGCTGCAAATTTGATAATTTATTAAGATTTTACTCACAGTGTTGTCTCTTTAATAAACCAGTTTTCATGGCGGCGGAGGTTTCTGTAAATGGAATTATATTGCAAAAAGTGAGTACATGGATTTACAGAGGCTTCCTGTTCTATCACCATAGATGCAGTACTATATCCCTGCCACCATTTCCTGAAATTTCTTACCAAAATAAAGTTAAATTTCTAAACAAAACCTAGGTTATGTGTGCTGTGTATGCTGGACTGAATTTTATCCACGTTTTTTATTTTATTATAAATATATATATATATATATATATATATATATATATATATATTTTTTTTTTTTTTATCCAAGTAGCCTAATTTTTAAAGTGTTGCAAAAGCAAAATGATTTATTTAAGGTGATTCAAATTTAAATGTTAAATAAATAAAAGGCTAAATGTTAAAAAAAAAAAGTTTACCTCTAGATGGCAGAATTGTGGTACAAATGGAATTGCTGTCTGTGGCATTGGTGCCTGCAGTAAGAGACACAATTGGACTTCATTGTTGTTTTACTTTAATATTGTTGTATAGTTTCTCTTAATGTGGAGAACAATTAGCAGAGATGCAAAGTGAAAAACTGGACAAAGAAAAAACACTCACAAGAACAATTGAGGTTCTTTGTGTATTTCTACAAGAGAATAAAAAAACATTAAAAATTTTTTTTTAAATAAATATAATCTTTAAAATAAAAAGCAGTAAAACTATTCTGAGCAGATGAATAATTGTTTCTGAACTTACGGGGCAAGAGACGTGGAATCTGACTGAAGCTGGACAGTAAGATGCACTGATTCCATAACGAGTTAATTTCTTGAAGGGATGAGAAAAGTATTTTGAATTTCCATCCAGGATTGCGGTGTAGATTTGCTAGAAGAGAATTGTTAGACAAACATGGTGAAACTTTCAAACATTGAACATCTTCTCCTATTTTGCTTCCTTTGTCTCTGGTGCAACACGGCAAAACAATTTGTCACAATCAGTTACAAATAGTATCAGACAAAACGCAGAAAATTAGTTAGTTCACAGTGCATTAACTAATGTTAACAAACACAACTTGTGATTTTAATAATGCATTAGTAAATGCTGAAATTAATATTAACTAAGATTAATAAATGCTGTAGAAGTATTGTTCATTCTTAGTTCATGTTAACTAATGTAGTTAATTACTGAACTTTATTGTAAAGTGTTACCGGAAACATCTGTAAACGTTTCATCAGTTATGTTTGACATTTGAAAGAGTTTCTGATGTGTTAAAGTTCCTGTCATCACCATTGTGCATGAGTAGAGCTTGTGGTTTTGTTCTGGATAACTGCATGTACTACCACCATGAGGCATGACGTTTTGGCAGTAGCTTTACTAAAGCTGGTGGTGTGAGCCAATGTTTTTAATGTCGATGTATGTTTGGGCTGTCACAACTTTGGGCAGTGCACATTTTTAAGTCGGCGCTTCATTCACGTAGAGTTAGCAGTCTTAGTGCAGGGAACGTTTACAGTTTTTACCACATTTCGGGAAGCTAAGGTGTCCACCATTCATCATTGCAAGTATGTATTTCCATTATGTTCAACAAAGTAATCTTAGACTGAAATCGACATGAAGACTGGAAATGGATGTGTGCGTAAAGCGTGCATTGCTATTCCAAGCCTTCGGCAGTTATACGATTTTTTTTCTTGAGCTGTTTAGCTGTATACTGCCATTTAATTGCAGAAGATGACTCAAAAACAAATATGAACAGGCTTTACTCAAAATCACAGACTTTTGAGAATCAACTTAAATACATTAGCACATTTTATAATAATATTAAATTAATTGTTTCATAGATTAAATAATTTAGGAGATTTTACATGATTTTCAGGTAGATTCCATTAAAGAAACCAAGCCTTAAAATCTACGCAAAAATATTGCATTTAATATTACCATATTTTTAAAAGTAGAGAGCACATAACATTTTTTTACAGTGTATGGGAGCGCGGGGCACAACCTAACACTTTTTGACTTTCTTAGATTGTGTAAATTCACGTGGGGTTCAGAGTATAATTTTATATCCACATTAATTTCACACTTGTCTAGTACAAATATGTCACATTGTTTCAGAATTACAGGGTAGGCCCTATATGTTTTTTTTTTTTTTGTTTTTTTTTAATTTATCCCTAAAGAATGGAAGTGAAATGTGACAACATGCTCCATAGGTGGGGTACACTGTAAAATCTGTACATCTGTACAAGATAAACTAAAATATTTTGTCAATGAAATAAATTGATTAGCTTTTTCAAATAAAATAATGGCGTTTTTAAGAATGAAAGATTATGCCTATCTAATTTTGGAGTTTGACATAACACATTACGGCCCTGATCGCAAGACACAGCTAAACACATCTCATACAGCACATAGCCTACATCTCTCACAGAACACGAGACAAAATGCTTTTACATTTCTTAAAATGGGTGAATAATTTCTGAACATTAAACATTGACAGCCAGTCTTAATTCACCTTTTTCTCGTTGTTTCTCATTAAAATTAAAAAGAAAATAGTGTAAATTACATCGCTAATGTCATAGAATAGCGTAGTTTAATACTAGCAGGGGACACTAACATCTGCACAACTGGAATTTAAAACTGGTTCGTTTCTGCTTGTTAGGGAAGAATTAAAGAACTAAACTGATAGATTTGAGATAAAAAAAAAAAAAAAAAAAAAAAAAAAAAAAAACAGCAGATTTGTCTAATTTTAAATGAATGCTGAAACCGAGATGAAAAATTTACTCCAGCCAGAAATGTAGCTATGGTAAAATAAATATTCAACAATATCTTCAAAAGATTTTTGCATTTTGGCGCACTTTTTTCTCTATATAGCCTTGACAACTAGTAGGCTAAATACCGTAAATTTGGTTATGCTAGCATGTGTGGAAATATTTAAACCACGTGTTAAAACTAACCCCGCGCTATAGTTTGTGCCCTATATTTAATATAGCATATTACCTCCTATTGATGAGAATTTGTGAAAGTATTTAGCAATAAATATTTGTTTAGCACTGTGGGTTTTTTTTTTTTTTTTGCTATAGCATAAATAAAACTAAATAGGCAATAAGTTGTACAATTATTATTAACCTGGCATTTCGTTTAGGTTATTATTGTTTATTAATTACAAGATTAAAAATAACAGTAAAAAGTGAATTGCAGAATGGCCTGTCAGAGGGAGAACAAGTTTTGATAGCCTACTTACATCAATGGTCCATTCTGCATCACACGCAGGGTTTTGCACGTGCACGGCCACAGCTTCAGGCAGGTCAAAGTCATATGAATCTTCTCTCCGAATCCCAAAACACGTGTCACCTGTGCAGCGACATTCCATAACTTAATCAAATTTCTAATTCCAGCATTAAAACTGGTTTTGCTTAGGCTCGAATGAATCGACAGGTTCGGTCACAATAAACTTATCAGTGCATATCATTCATAGATACTATATAATGCATTATCATTGCCAGTGGAATTAAAATGCAGTTTTACCTCCAACCGACTTTCCCTCATTAAAAGAAAGACACGGGAACAAAACAGCAAACAGCAGAGCGGTCTGCATGATGAAACAGTTGTGCTCTGATCGGCAGGCAGAGGTTGAGTGAGCGGACCATAGGAAACCGCCGGTCTCGTGTTGAAGGAACACCCACTGCCTGGAAGCAGAGAGAGGATGACTCATCAGAGACGACCTTAGTGAGGATAAGGGTTTTTATTCCACCTATTTAACTTTAGCCTAATAATAATGCTCTTTAACTATTGTTAGAAATTCAATCTTCGTCTCTCTCAGTAGTAGGCTGACAGCGTCGACCAACCTTTGAAAGCAATGTAACAAACGGGGTAATAGGAAGTGGAACAGTGCCCCACCAAAATATTCATCCACTAGAAAGATTTCTGTATAAACTAAATCAATAATAAATTGTAACGAGGCACATATTTTTCGGTTTCTAAGTCGTAAAGTAAGCAGAATTTAAAATTTAGCGCATGCATGGCTTCGGTAGGCAGGCTATTATCAAGCGCGCTAGACAGTGCCTGAGCCCTCAGACTGGCCGTAACCAGGGTTTGAAAAAGAATTGGGCTATAATAACACCTACAAATCCAAATCATTATATACACTAAAATGATCAAAATTTGTCAATACTTTACTGGGTAGATCATTTTATCATGCAACATAGCCTACTTGTTTTACAATGTTTTAGCATGACTTTATGAAAGGTTAACTACTAAATAGCCTGCAGTTTCTGCATATTTCATTCTTTTTCTGCAGATCTCTGTAGTGCTATACTGTTTTGGATAGTGTTGATGCCGTTTCTTTCGGATAATATCATGATATGCAGACTGTATGCGCGTTGTGGACTCGCCTATAGGTGCATATTACTTACGCGCTCTTCGAATAACAACAAAAATACTGCGCCAATTTTATTTGCCTCAAAACAGCAACGCGCCAACAATGCGCCTGAACACGATTCTCTAGTTAGAAGTCTCCAGTTATCTCTCAGTAAATATGTTAATAGATTTGAACTAGTATGAAATAATGTATTTTAAATACAAGCGCCTATATTTAGGGCTAATGCATTTTTCTTCAAATTGGTCTGAAAGGAATTGTACTATATGAACTAAAATTGCAGCTCATAAGAAAGCAAATACAAACATCCTTTGCATAGCCATCCATCTCTGAAATAATTTGCTGTTAAGGGAATGGAAAAATGCATGTCTTTGTGATCATTTGTCATATTGCTTGGTCATCGTGTGTGTTAAAAGCAACTGGAAAGTACCTTTCACTGGAGTTGAGGAAGGTAACAAAACAGAGTGTAGCATACTAATGTAATGACATCTTGGTCAACAAAACATCTTAACAAAGCATTCATACTTATTTAGTGATTTACTGTGATGCTGATGCATAAAGACCTCTGAAAAAAAAAAAAATAGGGTCATTTAGGCGGTGTTTTGTTAGGTGTTATTGGATGCAAAAATAACCTAATGTGGCCTTGCACAGAATTGCTTGTCTCTGCTACGGTATATTTATATCTGCTAACAGCAACTGCTGTTCTTATGACTCAATTCAAGCAAAATCCAGGCCTGTCTATTGTATGATGTGGCTGATAGCTACCTTTCAAATAGCAGGAGTTCAGAGAAAGTGAGGTTCTGAGTCATAAAAAAAAACATGTGTAAGATTTCTGTATACGACGCTGCATTATGAACATGGGCTGCAAGTCACCACAGAAAGATTTAAATGAAAAACAGGTTTAAACTTCACACAAAAAATGAAATCTCTGTTATCACTCCCCCTCAAGTCATTTCAGATTTTTGTTCCTTTGAAAGAAAATTACACCTTTCTTCTTTACATTCAAAAGTGATACAAATGGATTATAGAGAGAGAGAGAGATATGGTGCCACATTCTTTGGAATAAAAGAAAATGGTTCATTAAACATCTTTCACTGACTCTTTAGAGAGCAAAAAAGTTTTTATAACATAGCTGTGAAAAACCATTTTTGCTTCTTCCTGGTACCTTTATTTACAAGAGTAAAGGCCAATCAGGTGATCAAGAGTGATAATAATACTTGTGTGTTGTTAAAATGTAAACTAACGTCAGCAAATATGAGGCTATAGTAATTATATTTCCCTTTTGCTGAAGTCTCTGAATGGATCAGAAAATATATAGGCTATGTGATGGATGTGGCCAATTTATACAGAGTTCTATTCTTCTAGCTAGTATTTATTTATTTTTTATATTTTGTATTAAAATGTTATAAACATTCAGATGTCCTTCATTGTAAGCTAATGCTATTCATTGGTGTTTCATTTCCAGGAGTTGGATTTGGAACCCTGACAGCAGTTTAGCCGAAGTTCTTCCAGTAAGGTTGTGCAACTCTGTTCAATAACAATTTTTGTGAAGAATTTTTTTTTTTTCCCCAGCTGTGGATTACTATGTTGATTGGATGAAGAAAACTATGGACTGTACAGACACCAGCTTGGTAAGACAGTTTTAATGAACATTTAATAAACATTAGTGTATTCAAGTGTCAACATCCTGCAACGTTTATGTGTTCTTAACAGGCCAGTGCATCAGGTTAATTTATTTTGGCCTGGGCTTTCATTGAACATAATGTAATACAATCTCTAAACTCTAAAACATCTATATAATAACAAACATTTACAATATTTATGATATACACTTGCATACTAAGCACCTGTTAGTCTTGAAGTCTTATTTTTATGCAATGTCAACTTTTTTTTTTTTTTACATTCGATAGTTCAAAAAATCTTAAAAATAGTTTTTTTTTATAAAAAAAAAAAAATTATGGGATGCTCAAGACAGAAGTCAGAGGTTTTATGCTAATGCTGAGTAAAACAATAGTTTATGAAACATGAAATATGGCGCGTGGCGTAGCTGACACTGCAGATCATAAAAAGTCAGTAAATCATTAAATCCAAATGCTTTCATCATTAACCATATTTTTTAGTATCCTAATAATTCAGATCATATGACACATTTACAATAGAAGAGTACAATAGAAGACTACCGTTTACAAACACTGCACTCTAAGAAAAGTACATAAAAATGGGTCCCATTGTACTGTTAATATGAAGGATTTTTTTGTTTTTTGAATTAAGCATTGCATTTTTAGGGTTATATAAATGTCTGTAAAATAAATCGACAATTGGCAAAAAAGGACCTTTTCCGTTTTTCTACAGATTTTGTTTTCTCGCAGTGTCTGAGGAGAGTCATGCATTTAATCATATATCAAGTCATGTTAAGATGTTGCCATTTTTCTTGCTTTTTTTAGATGATATGCAGAGTTTATTAGGGTTATGTGCAGGGATTATCACTCCTGTAATGATGGTATTACTTCAAGTGTTAGACCCTATACAGTAAGCAAGTAAGAAAATGTATTATATATGAATAACCCTTTAGAACAGTGTATGTGACAAACTTTTCTAATAAGGAAAATAACAGTTGCTTATTACTTTTGTTTTAGTTATAAGGGTGTGTTCTTGTGGTTAGGATTGTTTTTTTTTTCTGACATGTTTAAGTCATAGGGGGAAGGGGCAGAGAAAAAAAAATCCCTAGACATAGTCAGAAAAGAATGTAAAAATGTACGAATAGAGAGATGGGAGTCAATAAAGTTGTTGTCATGACACCAAACCCAGCTTATCTGGTTAAATCAGGGCACCTTTAGTCTCAGCCTCAGAGGTCACACCCATGGATCACACAAAGTTTGCTAAATGTCAACTAGTGGAAATATTTTTGCCACTCTGAGATCTAATCTGAGACTAACGGATTTTTACTGAATTCTCGTGAGTGTGGTGGTCTTGAACAGGAAACAAACCTTTCAGAAAGACTGTATTAAGTGTCGTGTGTGCTGGTGACAGTGCACACCACTAAAATATAATTAATGGTAAATGAAATAAAATTCTAAGAAATAGCTGCTTTCTGTTGGTTTTTGGGCAATTCATTAATTTTAATACTTATCTTGAATCAATGACATATGGTTGAATTCTGGTCTGTTATTGCTGTGACATTTACTCCCCCCTAAACATGATGTAGAACAAAACAAACCATTCTTGGTCACTTTTCATGTTATTCAGAAAGTTTCTTCCAACTACCAAAGTAGTCAGTGATTGGCCAGTTGAACGATCTGTAAACCCCAGACATGGCATCGCTGCTTCAGGCAAGAATAGCCTTAAATATCCATTTTAATGAGTCACAGTTTCTCTTATAATTGGTTTGTGAAGATCTGTGAGTAATACTGTGTAGTATTAGTATGTGGATGAACTCTGCAAAGACGCAAACCATGTTGTCATAATGTTACTCATTTTGCTTCATGTTATTTATTCATAATAATGTTACTCATTAACTCATTGGCACACCCAAAAATAAATTATTTACCTTATTCCTTATGCCATTACAGTTTATTGTCATAATTGTTGAACTATGTATTTTGTCAATAATTAGATATGTTTCAAAGTAATCAGTGAAGTCTAAGCCTTGTGGTAGAATTTAAAAATTGTGATTTGTCACTAAACTTAGTCATGTTATGTGTGTGTATGTGTCATTTTAAAGGCAATGCCTTCCACTGGACTGGGGAAAGGTAACAAAATAGAGAAGGTTTAGCACTTTTATGCACATTTTGGTCACCATTGTGCTGATAACGTTTCTTTAGTCATTCTGCAATCCTACAGCCTAAAGCACTGTCGGGAATCCACCCTTACCCATGTGAACACATATGTTTTACCAGCAGAATGTCATAGTATGCACTTAACGTTTTCATTCTTGGTCAAATAAGGTCAAATTCAGAGTGGCATATTGAGATAATGGCTGACTGCCTGTGAAGTCTTCGCATATTTTTGTGTTGCAAATTGTAAGGTAAAATGTGTCATATAATCAAGGCAATGGAAACAAGTTGATTAAATGTCAATTCTGCTTCTTATACATATTTAATGACCTAACTTAAGTCATCAGCAGCACATAAAAGCAAGAATATTTACATAGATTTTATTACACCTGTACAAATTACTTCATGGTCACTCCTGTTTTCACGCATTCTGTTGGGAGGGGCGCCCTGTGCATCTAGACCATCTGCATTCTAAGCGTGTCAAAACAGGCCTTAATTAAGGTTTTTTCCATATTGATTTTTCTCAAGGGTTTAATCCACATTTTTTATTACGCATGGCATTGTGTTTTAGTGTTAACTAAGTTAATAGATAACATCCTGGCAGAAAATTACCTTTTTTATATGGATATTATTTTTCTCACAGGGTATGGGTTGCTGAAGAGAGCCACAATTAATAGTATTTTCCTTATTTATTAAGTTATATTATAATGTTCATGTGTTTTCTTGCTTTTCTAGATGATATGCAGTTTATTAATGTTATGTGGGGGGGGGAAATATTATAATTTCTGTAATGATGGTATATGGACCTGCATTATCATGGTTCACCATCAAGTTCACCATCAAATAACGCATATAGACAAAAGTTAAAGTGTGTGTTAATTACATTGTTGTACACTCTCAGAAATAAAGGTACAAAAGCAGTCACTGGGGCAGTACCTTTTCAAAAGGTACATGTCTGTGGGTCCATTTTGGTACCTTAAAGGTACATATTAGTACTTAAAGTGTAAATTTTTGAACCTAATAGGTACAAAAGTGTACTTTTTGAAAAGATACCGCCCCAGTGACAGCTTTTGTACCTTTATTTCTGAGAGTGTACATTATGTTCCAATGGCACTTCCTGTCTTCTATGACTCATGAGCTTGGGACTGGGCCATAAGTACAAATCATAAACAAATCTGACATTCCTGACCAGAAATACCTTGTTATATTCACTCTCATTTGTGTATATCAGTGTCAGTACAAATATCATAGGAAACCATTCAAAACCACAAACCAGATGGAAACAAAATGTTAAACTAATAAAACGACAATTTTAAAAGCACTGTTTACGAGTCACTCTAACAATTGTGGCAAATTTCATGCAAACACCATTCAGGTCCTGGTGCCAACAACACATTCCAAGCTTTGTTAAGCCAGTGCATTTGTAATGTATTTACAGCAAGTATTGCAGCAAAACAACATTTACAACCAAATTTAAAATCGCCATGGCTACTATAAGAATATTAGCACTGAGAATTCAGTCATTCTTGATTGGCCATCGGGCAGTTCTGGGAAATGCCAGAGGGGCCGGCCGGACCATTTTATTTTAATGCGGGCCGGTCAGATTTTTAATATATATATAATAGAAATGTTTTTTTACAGGCCAACAGCGCATAGGTTTTTATCGCTTGCACGATTTCACTATGGTTATAATAATAATAATATTAATTATAATAAATGTTTCCGAGATGGGCCGACCCAGTGGCGGACTGGCCATCTGGAGTAGGCCTACCGGGAGTTTTCAGGGTGGGCCGCTGTACAATGTGGGCCGGCCTATTGCGTAAATGTAAAGAATTAATTAATTACGTAGCCTAAGGGATAATCAACGGCTAGCTGTGCGTTAAACGATTTGAATGCACGACGTGGAGGCGAAGAACCACCCGACGCGCAGCTGAGGTAATAATGTGTTTATGCCATGGTCATTTCCCAACATTCACATATTAAAGATGTTAATAATTTTTGCGCTGCAATATTTGACCAGAACGATAAAAATGACGGTTATTTTCATCTGTATTACTGTTCAACTGTAACTGTATGTTACTATGGTTACCAATGTTTATAGGAAGCGCATTAATATACTGTATTATGGTAGGCATTTAACTTTAGTGATATTAAACTGTCCCTCTCAGAGATGTGTAGAAATCTTATTAACAAATTGGCATATACACCAGGAAAGACAAATTATAATGTAAAGAAATATTACGGTCATTCATTAATGTTAATGATAATAATATTAATGAATATATTATCATTATTAATGATAATAATGAATATATATATATATTAGGGGTGTGACGAAATCTCGTGGCACGAGATCTCGCGAGATCCGATGTGTCTCGCGAGATCCTACTGGTCTCACGAGAACGTGACGATATCCTCGCAAAATATTTTGCAATGCTTACATTAGAGCTGCACCATTAATCATTAAAAATTGCGCTTGTGATCTTGATTCAAACACCCACGCCGCACGATCTTATTCCTGAATGACAACGATTCTATTAAGACTGTTTCACATCACATCGCGAGTGTCAGTGGAGCATGAGATGTTGATGAATCAGAGGGTCGATCATCATCACGCTTCCGATGTGAATGCTGTCAGTGTTTAGTCTGACAGCATTCACATCGGAAGCGTGATGATGAACACGCTCCACTGACGCTTACGATGTGAAACAGGTGTTAAAAACATTCAAATCTGCATTCATGCTGCTGCTGATCCAGAAAGAGTTTTTTCAACCACAAATCATTATTTCTGTGTTACAGACATTTAAATAACAGCAGCACTGGGATAAAGGTTTATAGTTTGGGTATAAACACTTATTGTCTACAGTAGCGATCAAAACGAAAGTATCTTAACACTTGTATAGTAACGCTTATCACCTTCCGCCAGGAGGTGGCGACAACCCGTTTAAAAATGTATTTGACATTGAATCATTCATTCAGGAGATTCCAATAGTGAAACAAGTCTTTATGAAGTGAGACACACTGACTCCTTCATTGAATTTTTTTTTTTTTTTTAAATAAAGTAAATTACGTTATTTATTAAGTAATCGTGATCTCCAATTTTAAAAATAAATAAATAAATAAATAAAAAATTGTGATTCTCAGTTTATACAGAATCGTGCAGCTCTAGTTTACATGTTGTTTATTACTGCATATAATTCATTAAAATATAAGTTTAATTTCATGAAGTATAAGTTGATTTCAAAATGCACCTACATTTTTTGCATTTTGTGTTTTTCAGTTGAATAAAAGACTATTTTCCTTATATATTTCATCATTGAGGATTTTTATTTTTTTTTTTTTAAAGTCTAAAAATCTCGTCTCGTCTCGTTCTCGTGAACCCTGTCTCGTGTCTCATCTCGTCTCGTGGGATTAGTGTCTCGTCACACCCCTAATATATATATATATATATATATATATATATATATATATATATATATATATATATATATATATATATATATCTGTATTGTGTTATATTTGTATGTATGCTGTTAATAATAGCTCTATAATGAGCTGGTGGGTTTATGGTTTGGTGGGCCGGTCTGAGCCAAAAAGTCCAGGGCCAATTTTTAGCCCCAGTCCGCCCCTGCCCACCCTCATGTCATTCCAAACCCGCACAGCTTACTTTCTTCTGCAGAACACAAAATAAGATATAATTAGGAGAATACTGTGGCTATGACAAAAAGTTTCCTTTCAGTATGCAAAACCATTGCCAAGATGTAACTTCACTTCCTTTTTGCTATCTATGTTTCAACTTTGTGAAGTTACAGGGTTTCACTTTATTTTGATGGTCCCTTTAACACATTCTATTGACTATAAGTAATGTTGCACCTACATTTCTACTGACTCTCATTAGAGTGTTAGTAGTGTATTAGTTGACTGGTAGGGTTAGGGTTAGATTAAGTTGACACGTTCTTGCAAAGTTACTTATAGTCAGTAGAATATCTGTTGGGAGACCAACACAATAAGGAGTGAGTAGATATGAAGCAGACCGTCTACTAATACTCTTATGAGAGTTTGTTGACATGTAGTTGCAACATTACTTAGTGTCAACAGAATGTTCAAAAGGGACCATCAAAATAAAGTGTTACCAGTTACAGTATTAATGAATGATTTTAAATGATCATAAAAAAAATGTAATGATAAACTGAACTATATCTTACAACTGTCATATTAGTTTGACACTGAGGTCTTCTTTCATAGCATGTTGGGAATTGAGAATGTAAAAAATTATGAAAGTTGAGCAGGTTTCCATTGGTTAATTGTTTGTGTGAAGAGAAAATAGATGGTGGTGTGATTATTTCTCTGGCATATCAGTGGTGAATGTCAGGGTCATTACAGTTCACTCATTTCTGCATCCTTACATGCTGATGATATGTGTGAGGTGATCTTACTGGAACATGATTGGCTGCACCAGTAGTTAGACTGCCTTTAATTTGCTGTTAATATGGCAACAACAGTAACCTCTAAGATGAGGTGAAAACTCTTCTGCATGGGGAATTCCCAGCACTCCTATATTACTCTAGTGTAGAGAAGTTTGTCTATTGCTGTTGTGACAAAATATGAGAGGTTTGAAGAGAACAATACTATATTTCAATACTAAAGGCCTGTGATATTCCTTGCATAAATAATAAATTAAGCATGTATACAGGGTCACGGGAATAGTACTATGTCACATTTGGAATCAACAAAGCAAACTTTTACAATAAGTTGATCTTTTGTTGCTGCTGGTAACATGTAAACAGAAAGATTTTGATCATCTGATCAACAGTTTCCTGGAAAAACCATCTGTGTAGATTCCTAAAGGTTGTGTACCTGGAACTGGTGCTTTTTAGCCAGTTCTGGTCATTTAAATGTACAGCATCAGGCCATGAACTGTCTGTGGGTGCTCTGAATGTACCACCCTGCTTAATTTGTTAACATTAGTTAATGTGTAAAATAAACAATACATTTAAAGCATTTATTAATGTTACATTTTACATATACTAATATTAGTGTATTATGAATTAGTATGAATTAAAGCAGCCATAAATTGTTTTGTGTATACAGTATATAAACACTGTAATCCTAACCCTAAAAATTGTAGTTCACAAAAGCTAATACATTAATGTTAATGAATCAAACCTAATTTAGTGCTGTATTTTGTGACAAATGTCATTTCTAAATATCCAGTTTGAAATATCAAATTCAGTGTTCAGATATGATTAACTGCTTGACATGGAGGGTATTTTGTGTTTACAGTGTTGAATGAGATGGAAACCTCAAAGACCACTTCAGTGTCAGGCAAACCAGTGTATATGTGGCTGCCTGTCAGATGACATAATAATGGAGCCACACCTTCACAACGCTGCTCTCTTCTTCTCAGCTGCTGACTTTCTGAACTTATCTTAGGTGTAGAAAAATAAATCAGGTACAAACTGAAATGTTCTTATAGAATTTTATTAACAGAAATCCTCCAAAACTGACATTTTATACAAATCTAATAAAATCTAGCAATGCCATTTTCCTTTCCCACAAAGTAATAGTGGACACTGTATGAATATAAATCAATAGCTACAGTACAAGGGGGAAATAACTTTTATCAGATTCAGCAGATTGCATAGCACATAGTGACTATTTTGATTTAAACCTCGCCCCTTCACACCCCTGTAATGTTAATACATGTATATCATGTAGTTATTGTGGATTTACATTAATTGTTTGTGTGTTTGTTTTAGTTGTTAATATTTGAGGCTGGATCTGAAGCAGTGGCAGGTGCTGAGTGGATTTGATTAGTAATGTATTAGATGTGTGTACTCACTGGCACAGCATTTCATTTCATTTTGCTTCCGCAGCAGCAGTTTACAGGAAATACTTGCCCTGGACGTACAGTTACTTTTATGTTCTCACACACATTTTAAGCGCCATGCAATCCACCAAGTTCTTTCCCACAGACTGATTAGACCAATAATATAGATAGCGATAGATATATCAATAATACAAATAATGTAGTATTAAGTTACAATACTATAAGTTAAATATATTAAGTTATTTATTTATAGTACTTGCATATGTACATAATATGCATACTAAATGTCTCCATTTGCATAACACTCAAAAATGCATTTTTTGAGATATAGCATTTTCAATTGTGCTTATCATAGGAGGACACATGTATTATTTATGAATATAATAATATAAATATATAGTATATAATTTTTTATATATAGAGAGAGTTCTTTAATATATAACTAAATAATTCATAATTTCATCATGTAGCTTCATTTAAGTTAGTCAGTCATGATCAATTTAATTAAAAAGACAAACACGGAGCTCTATAAGCTTTAAAGCCCTGATATGTAACATATGTAGCATAAATAGCAAACACAAACGGAATAATAGAGCTAATGTTAGGCTATATGAACCCGGTCTAATGTTCAAGACACAGTTATGGCCTTGCTATAGAAAAGATAAGAATACTGAATATATAAAAGATAAGAGCATTGAAGAATGTCCGGGTGTAATGATGCAACTTCTCCTGTGGAAAAATGAAAAGGAAAGGGAAAGTCTTTTAGCTGTAGTCACTACTGTTGGTAGTGACAGTATTTTATAAAATACCATTGATGTTACATACCACAATCAAACAGTCTGTTCAGCAGGAGCATATTCTAACCTATAAACACAGAATCATCCATGGTTTTACAAATATTAACAGGCAAATATTACACAAAGCCATGTGTTTAACTTGTTCATGCCAATTTTTAAGATGACCTCACCTTTGTCTTTTCCAATAAAGCACAATGAAGACAGTGACGGTCACCAACACTGCAAATGCACCCACTCCAATATAAATAGAAACGCTCCAGTTAGGAAAGCCCACTAGGAAAAACAAACAAACAAACTGCATTATTTAAAAAGACAAAATTAAAGGCTAAATTAATGACATTAAACTTTTCCTATGCACTCTGTCATCATGTTGTTCCAAACCTGTATGACTTTCTTTCTTCAGTGGAGCTTAAAATTACATATTTTGAAGAACATTAGGGTCCAGACAATATAAGATCCATCTGACTTTGATTGTATGGACAAAAAACAGACATTCTTTTTTCATGTTTCACTGAAGAAAATGTCATACATATATGCAATGATTTGAGGGTGAGAAAATGATGACAGTTTTCAATTTTGGGTGAACTAACCAATTTTTACCATGTTGAAAAGTTTACACTTTATTTGTTTAAAACTTTAGTTAACTTTCATTAATTAATTTGCTTGTAAAAATCACTGGAGAATCTGCAGCATATCAATCAGGATCCAGAAGTACAAATCCCATTAACTAACAATTCCCATTAAAATATATAGAAACCAATTTTAATCGCTAACATATCTTAGATTGTAAAAAAAAAAAAAAAAATATTTGATTCTGTCATTTGCAATAGTTTGGTTCATATACCTTTTTCAGAAATCCCATTTTCCACAAATCCCTATGACAAACAAATCAATGCAAAATATTTCAAAGTCACTGAAAAGCTGGCAGTCACTGTTGCATTCCATTATGCTTGAAGGATGATGTTTGATTGTTATTTTTAAACTGTTGCACATCTGCCATGCTAAAGAACTTTTGGCTTGGTTTCTGTAACAGGAAACAAGCTTGTTGGCCAGGAAAGCCTCTCTTTGCCAACAGAACATGCGTGAGTGTACAGTGGCAACACTTTATTTGAACACTTTCATGTTAACAGCTTGATAAAAGTCAGTACTATAGTAAAAGCAGCTGTTCTTACCTTCAGGAAGTCTAGTCGGAGGAGAAGCATCACCTGCAATACAAAAATTTCACTCAGTGCACATGCTAGTGCACTAAAAGTTCTCTAGTGTTTTGTTCTTAGTCACTTGATATTACTATGCGCTAAACTAGGTGTAGACACCTGTTTCAACATCTGTCCCAAAATCTGTCCACAAGATCCAGATGCAATGCTGTTGCTAATGTATCTTGTTAGCACATGCTTTACTGTTTGAGCTACAGGAATAATTGTATTCTTGTATTGCAGACAGCAAATTCCTAATGGGGTAATAAGTATCCTATTGTCATGATAAACAGGCATGTTTATAAAGATCACACAGTCAGTCAGATTTTTAGCATAAATGAATTACTTACAAGGACACTGCTGCTTTTCATTGATCTGCAAAATAAATAAAAACAGTCCAAAATGAAAGCATAAAGCAAAGCAATGTCAGTTCTGTTATGCTGTTAAATTAATTCAATAGCCTAGTAGTGCATAAAAAATAAAACACATAAACAATATTACACTAACATTGCCGGTGGGGCAGATGAGCAGGCATTCAAGTCTTTCAGGGCACATCTGTAAGATGGCTGTCTTCAGTGTTGCCATTACAATTGGGGATATGAATGTCATATTTCCTTCATCATCAAAAATCCCTGCCACTTTCTCCTGATCAGGAGAGGGAGAGAGAAAGAATAATGAAGTATGGCAGGATGAACAGACATACTGTATGTATGCTATATTTACTTTTTGTGACTAGAATACGTTTGCAAACCCTTTAAAAATATCTGAATTTCTGTTTTATTACTCATAAAATGTAGTCTGAGACTAACAAAATCTGACTTAACTAATAACACAGAATCAACTGTGCTTTTTTTGCGTTGAGTCATTGTCTTGTTGCATCACCCAACCTCATGAACTGTTATCCTGACAATCTGCTGTAAAATATCCTGTAAGTGTCTCCAGGCCCTGAAACAACAAATCAACACAATTGGGAAGACTCTTCAGAAGGCGTTGGCATTTTTCCTTTAAACAAAGTACTGTGCATTTTTGCCAAAAGGTTTCAGCTTTTGTCTTAACAGTTCACGGACCATTTTCCCAGAAGTGTTGGTTTTGTGCACTCTTATTTAAAAGCAATGGCACTTGAGCAACCCACACTCCCAATCTCAACTCAAATTACAGTTGTTTGTCTTTAATTGTGACTTAGTAATCAATGCAGAAATCCAGATATTTTCAAAGGGCTCACAAACTTATTCATGTTTACTTTAGACATAAATACATAAAATATATACATCAACAAGCCATTGGGTCTCGCAATCACGGACGTCCTCTTTAACGCCATAGGATATATTAAAGTAGAACTGTCCATCACTCAGTCTCTCCCCTGTGCATTGCAGCACATCAGATGCTTCTGATGACAGTACGATGCACAACACAGCCACAACTTAGAGAGACAAGCACAAAACAAACAGATTCATGTGTACTGTTACAGAAATAAACAGAGAGAAGCCTATGCTGCTCTACAAAGGCAAAATGCAAAGTGTGAATTATGATAGCACAAACTAAGAAAATGTTTTTTGATTGACTATTGATTTGATATCAACTTTTACACTTTTGCTCTGAATCTGTGCATTGCCAAACCCACCTGTCACAGGACAGATCTAAGACAGGGGACATTAGTCAAACATTAATGTCACTGTAGGGTGTAAAACAATACATAAGCCTGAGTGAAAACATATTTGACACATTTGGCATACTAAAGATAAATCTGTTAACGTAGCTTCAAAAAATGATTACCTAGAAATGAATATATTATTATTCAAAGAGCTTACCGAGAACAGCTTTCATCTTGAACTGAAGAACAGACCCTACAGTCCCTTGCTGCCTCACTCTCTGCTGGATAATTACATACTGACAGAAACGGGAAAGGACCTGGCTGCAGCCTGCAGAATGGGTGGGGCTATACGTGTCACTTCCCCCATACCTAATCTGATCGGCTCAACTTCAGCAGGTCTTCCACAGGCTGCAGCCAGGTCATAGAAAAAGACCACTAATTTGATGACTATTAAAAATAATAACTGAACGCAAGTTAACAAAGAGGATACACTACATATGCTTGTTACTATGTTTATTATTTCTCAAAACAATGTGTAAAAAAATGTATGCCTATAAAAACATACAGAAATTATACAGTATTGGTAGACCAGTTATTCCTTACAGAATTTTTTTGTTGATACAAGTTATGTTATTTGTTATTATGTAGTGGTGTTTCTTTGGTTGCTGATATTTCTTTAGGTGTATGCTTTCATTATGACATCTCTATGTCAGGCTGCATTAAAAAAAACACATATCTGATTACAGATATGAGTGCAAAACACAGTGTTTAATATGAAATAACAAGTTATTCTTTACACTTGCTGAGTCAGTATTAGAACACTTTTTTTACTTATGTGATGATGAACCAGGGCAATGGCATCATCATTAGAGTGCCAGCCTGCTATTTTGAATTCATTTGGTGTGCTGTTTGCAGGAATAGTTTATTGTGTATTGTATGTTGACAATGTATATGTGGATGGGCAGTACCAACATCGAGTGTTTAACATGTTAATGTTTTGACGGATAATAGAGTCTTTGGTTGTTTTAAATTATTTCTTTATTGTGTGAGTTTGTATTCTTTTTGCACATGTTAGATCTTACCGGTCTGAACCAGTGTTTTGGAGGTGGCTTCTGAAAGTGCGCATGGCCAGAACGTACCATTTTACAAAATGGAGGGAGACATGAGTGCTATGAGGTGTTAAATGTTTGAGTTTTTGGCTGTATGTTATGCATGTGAGTATTATGATTATTGCATGTCAGAAATGAGTTCTTGAACAGTAGTTGTATTATTATGTAATGTTTTGCTGTGGAAGTCAGCAATGAGGGTTACGGGGAAAGGTTCCACCCCGTGATAATGGTTCATCCCACTAGTGTTTGGCAGGAAACTTGTATATTTAAACCATTATCTGAGCATGCTTGGGAAAGAGGGGGTTGTATTCTGTGTACTGTGCAAAGGCTTGAACTTGTCTGAGGTGAGACGTGCTGATAATTTTTTGGTGGATGTGCCACTAGGCATTGTTTAGTGCCAGTTTTGCTGCTCACAGCATTTTTCTTTTGTTTTTAGTACCAGTATACGTGTCATTAAGTGTTTTTTTTTTGTACTTTGTGAACTGCTTCTTATAAAATTCCACTGTAAAAATAAATCACAACTGGCATTTTGGAAAACACTCCATTGTACTGAGCCTTCCTAACTTCTCCCCGGCCTCTTGGCAATTCTCTACATGACAACTTACCATATCAAATTTCTTTAGATGTTGCAGTTTCTGACAATAGACACCACTTAAGAAATGGAGGAAATACAAACATGTAAATGCAGACAGATACAAATAACTAGAAAGAAACAAATGTCATCACTGCAGATGTACAGTACAGCTGCATTAGTATGGGCATGTGTAGTGTATCGGATAGTACCTCATTCCACACCTGAAGAGGGGATTCCCCTACTGTTTTTTTTTTTTCATCCTATTTCCAATAAATGGGTATGACACTGTTTACCACACCAGTTTGTGTGTGTTTGCAATGCTGTTGCTAAGGTTACAGTAAGGCTTAAACCGCAATGTCCATAACAGGAACTTAGGTTTGATTTTCACATTTGGTGTGGATATAACTGCAAACAATCCTCCCCTCTCTAAAGTCTTTATTTATAGCTATAGCCAACATATTCATAATTCATTAAAAAAAAAAAAAAAGGTTTTTTTTTTTAATGGTAGTATGTTCAGAGAGTTGCACAACTGTGATTATATGAACCAACAACATTGCAGCCGAATCAGAACGCTGGGTGTCTTAATCACACTGTACATCACTTTATTTTAATATTGATTGAATTGGACCAATGATGATTCTTAAAGAAATCTCACCTGGGACCTTACTGTTGTTGTAGTAACTTTCATGTGCATCTAAACCGCACTCTCTTGTTTCAGTGTGGATATTTCAGCTAACAGTTTACATTCATTTTATTTTTTATTTTTAGTCAGAACATGACAAACACTGGTCAAACAGGTGAGCAGTTTAAAAAGCTGAGGTACAATATTCAAAACATTTATAATAATAAAGGAAATTTTCTACTAAAGCAATAAGCCCCAAGAAGCCGTGGTTTACAGTGAATGTATAACAGCTAAAGGGCATTGTTACAACACCCATAAGATGTTATTTAAATTCATTGTAAACCACGGCTTCACAGGGCTTATTGAGAACGACACGACAGAGGACGTAACAGTACTCCCCCCTCCCGAAAGGCATGACCCGCGCCATAACAGTTCCACCAGGGAGGGAGGGCACTCTGGAGGCCCCTCAGGACAGACATGGACAGGAACACAGGACGGGGACCTCCAGAGTGAAACAGACAGACGGAGGCCCTGGCAGGGCTGGGAGCTCAGGCGGTCAGGGCTGATGGTCTTTGTGGCCGTGGCCTCGGGCCACTCCACTCGGAGCTCTACTACCCCCCCCCCCCCCCAAAATTTCCTTGGGGAATCCAGGGGGTATCAAGAGCCCTCCAGGGCTTAACGGACAGGACACTGGCCAGAGACACAGACAGGACAGGATAGCCCTCCAGGGCTAAACAGACAGGAACAGGACAGGCCAGAAACACACAGGACAGCCCACAGGAACAGTAAGCCCTCCTGGGCTAGCTCGGAAGCTGAGGCTTCTTCTGGGCATGACAGGGAGTCAGGGGCCCTCACAAGTTCCCTCAGCAACCGCCTCCACTTCCACGACAGGGGGGCAGGCGGCTGGAATGGCCTCCATGGCCACAACAAGAGGAGCCGCCTGCCCCAGACGAGTCTCCATGGACAAGACAAGGAATTTTAAAATGTTCCTGTGGGCAAGACGGCACTCCTGGCCGTCACATGTGGACTTGATCCACTGGGACCTGGGTCTGGACTGGAGTCAGCGGCGGCCGCCGGCGGGCTTGCCATATGCGCTCCAGGTGGGCTAGGGTGAGCCGCGGACGGCGGCGGCGCTTTCCCCGTGAACTGCGGGCTGGAGAGAGCTGCGAACGGCGGCAGACTGGAGGGACTCGCGGCGATCCCGCCGAACTCCCACGCCTTTCCGTGGGCTAGAGCGGGAAGGACTAGCGGCGACTTCCTTGCCGCGTAACAAACAGGACCAACAGGAAAATCAAAACAAAAGACTTAAGAAAAACGGAAAACAAAACGTGGTGAAGGGGCGCCGCTTACACACATGACACACACGACAGAGGACGTAACAATATCGAACATGTGTTATCGTTCTATTAAGGAAAAAATATATCAATGATAATTATCGCTATCTTTTTATCTCCAAGCCTTACTAACAGTTTAGTTTTTTTATTTAAATTTACAGCTTTCACTGAAACTAAAGCCAATAAATCCACAGGGACATTACTCATTAAAATGATAAAGGAGATAATTTGACTCAAGAAAAAAACTGATTTGCATGCTGATATAACTTTGAATAACCTCCTGAGGATGTGAAAGGAAGAAAACTACCCACATAATAGCATATCATTTGCTTTTAATCAGACCAACAAAATTGAGTTAGTTACCGATTGGCGCTGCTGATGATAACATTTACTGTTATTTGATTATTTAATACCATGTTATATGCATAACTATGACCATGTAAAATACTATAAATTGTGTATAACCAAATCTGACGAATCAAATGTGCTTATATTTAACCCAGAGATGTGGTAAAAGGCATTTTGGGTTGTCTGACCACTTGGCGATCCTTTTTAATATGGATTTGTGTCATTTGAATATGCCCTTGTGTAGAACTTGTTAATTATCGCAAATGGAGCGTAAGTGTCTCTCTGGTCTTAGTGTACACCAAAAGGAGCACTTACACGATTATAAAGCAGAAATAGTATCTGTCAAGTCCCAGTATTTTTCCCAAATAATTGTCAGAGTCACTACACTGGCTCCCTGTCAGGTTTTGGATTGATTTGAAAATTCTCATGCAGGCCTAAGGCTTTGGCACCATATTATTTGTCTCATTATTTGTTAACTGTTTATACAGTTAAGTCGTGATCTCCGTTCCTCTGATTCTGGTCTTTTAGTGGTACCCCCCCCCCCCCCCCCCCTACTGGTTTACAATCTATGGGTGATCAGGCCTTTTCTTCTTGTGCACCAAAACTCTGGAATACTCTTCCCCCTGAGATCAGACTAAAACGTACTTTTTCAGAATAGCTTTTAAGCCATTTCTTTGTGTCACGTGTATTTTGTTTATTTTACTTTTTGTTTTTTAATTGATATCATTGCCATTATTTTTATTTTACCACTTTTTATTCTGTGTAAAGCGCTTTGAGATGTACCTTTTAAAGGTGCTATAGAAAATAAAGTTTATTATTATTATTATTTACACAGGAATTAGTCATGAAAAACAATACTGTTTTTACTGATCATGCAGCATTTAATATTTTTTCTTCTTAACACCAAATTAAGAGTTACTGGGGGTGTATCAATACACTCCTGTCACGATTTGGTTTGAGACATGATCCTGATTTCACAATACAATACTCTCAGCATAATACTCTCACTATAATTTAAACAAATCACCAACTCATTAAATAAGGTGCCACTGAATGACAGTGTATGCATACTGAGAGTGTCAATCTGCCAATCATCTTTTGCAGATAGAAATAGGCAAAGCTCAAGAAATTAACTATTTATCTAAACTGCCTTTTAATGTTTATTTGACCAGGCATGTAAACTGGACACACCTCTTGGTTCTTTAAATACTAACAAATCACTAAAATTCCAAAATGTAGATTTAGAAGAAGATCAAGTTTCAGATATCTCAAATCATGTATGAGGAGACATGCTTGTATACTCATCACTGTCTTATGCTAATAAACAAAAGTTCCTCTGCCACCCATCTGACCTACACCCACTCATAACTTGTGACTACTATATAAAGCTGAACCATCTTCCTTGGTATGATGAAACACAGGGGGAAAGGTCATCTATATTAGGAGTTCTACAGCCATCTTAGGTAGAGAAAGGAAACATTAGCTTGTTTTTTTCCATCAACACCTGACATGACTTCAAACATCTGATGCAATGCAACAATAAGATTTTTAAACGGCTCTATGGATGATTGCTACCTATGTCTGCAAATTCAACTAATAAAGGAAAAATGAATGGCGTAATTTTTTAAGGTAGTGCTCCTGTGCTCTAAACTTAAAAATGTAGTTGGTGACCTTAGTTCTGTAAAAGAGAGAAATCAATAAAGGCACATTAGCAACAGAAAGCTCAATTCACTTTCTTATATTTACACTAGGCTACTCAGTTACAGCAAGAAAAAAAGATTGCCCCACAGTTTACAATAGGGAAACACTCACATGCTGGACTGCGTCTGATTTCTATACAATAGTAAGTATAGATAATGTAATGTAAGAAGGCGACAGAGGGAAAGTAGTTCAGTTGGAGTGTGTACGTGGCCTTTGTGCCAGTGTCAGTTATTTGAAGGTATAGTCAGCTGTTAATGCGGTCAAAATTCTTGCGCAACACGGATGTGGCTGGAGGGGTGCAAGCTTCCTCTCCTCGGGGAATTTCTGCCTGATACATGTGACACGTTTTTCTCTAATTCACAGAAATCACTTCCAAAAGAAGCAACAGGAAATGTTTACCCTTGTTGTGTGCAAAAAACACACAGGTGGCACACATAATGCCAGTTTTGTATAACACTACTTACAGTTTTCTTCTATTTGACAGATTAGACCAAATAAGAGCAACCTTTCAATAAATGTGTAGAGATTATATTTAATTGCACCTATTGTCAAGCGGTACATCTTCCTACATGACCTCACAAACTATTTCTGCTGCCAATTAGGTCAAAACATACATAAAACCCAAGTTTTTGTCAGTAGTTCGATTTGATGTGATTTATTCTAACATTGGCCAAAACAAATCTTGTTTCATTCAAGTCAGGGCTGTTTTTGAGTGTCAGGACTGTCTCTTTAGCTTAGTCAAACCCACTTAATCCCTCGAGTTTATTAGTCTTTTAATAAGTTTCTGCAAGGCTACTTCACCAGAATCAGACACTGCTCTTCATGGTGTGCTTGTTGGAGGGGCCAGGGTGGTTTTCCTGCCTCAGACGTAGTCAGGGGGAATTTCAAGAAGACAATTTTTAGACATACACTGTCGATTAACTTCACTACAATTCGATGCCTTAAAACCGCAGGTTAAACCATTCTGACAACTTCTTGTTTGTGGCTATATGGAATAGGCAGAACCCAGTCTGGGAAAATAAATAAGTAAAGTAATAAATAAATACACAGACAATTCTAGAGTGTTCTTGTGACAGGCTGATAGTTTATGAAATAGCCCTACAATATGATTCTTTTTTACATCAGAGCCATATATAGATCATAAAAATTAATATATAAGACCACAGACATCTCAATTATGTCATTTGAATACAAATAAAGTGCTGCGTAGTTATGAGATTCACAGATTTCTGCAAAGCCGCTATCCATGTTGTGTCATTAAGTGTTATGTTACTCTTTCTACTCATCCTGTTACTCATCAAGTGTTATGTTTCTCATTACTCATCCCTTCATGTTACATCATACTGTAACTCATTCACACACTGACACTCAGAATTATGCTCATATTACTTTATTATGCCATTGCAATTTATTGCCTTAATTGTTGAACTATCGTTAGGTATTTTGTCAGTTATTGGATACAGTACATTCTAAGTAAGTTTTAGCCTTGTGGTTGAATTTAAATAGTGTGATTTGTTCACTATCCCCAGGGATACATATATTATCCCTCAAATTGGTCTGAAGGGAACTGCAATTTGGTATAATGCAACCACTTTGGATTTATACAACTCTAATGAATTACAAAAGCAGATCATAAGAAAGGGAAATATAAACATCAGTATAACCCTGATGTGTGAACACCCATTTCTAAAATAATAATGCACTTTGTACATGTCCTTGGTCATATTGTGTGTGTGTGTGTGTGTGTGTGTGTGTGTGTGTGTATGTGTGTGTGTGTGTGTGTGTGTGTGTGTGTGTGTTTATAGGCAGCTGGAAAGTACCTTCCTCTGGCAGGGGTTAGGTAACAAGACAGAGAAGGTTTAGAAGGTTTTTGGTCTCCTGCAGGGACAATTAGGCAATACTTTGTTAATCGTTATTGGTGCTATGCCACTTTAGTTCAGAGTAACCTCATGTGACTCACAGACAAAATGAAGGCCTGTGCATTTAAGATGTGGCAGCCAACTAGTTGTTTAGTATACTGAACACAGCAGGGGTTCACAGAAAATCCTGAAAATGTGTGCACATTGTGTATACGACTCCATTCTGCAGCTGTGTGAACGTGGTCTAAAAGTCACCACAGACAAATCACAATTTGCTAAATTCTCTGAATGAACCAGAAAGGATATGGATGGTAAACAATTGTTACAGATTTCTGTTCTCTTAGATATTTAAATCACTTTTCCTTCACTGTAGTTTAACACTATCGATGTTTCATTTCCAGGAACGCAGCTGGTGGTCTAATGGAGGGCTGGACTTGGAACCCAGTCAGCCGTTTACTTAAGCTTGAAGTTCTTCCAGGAAGGTTATGCAACTCAGTTGTATAACACAGAACTGCAAACCTGAACACAAAATGTGAATAAAATCATCTACATTTATTTATTTTTCTGAACTGTGGATTACTATGCTGTTTGGATGAAGAAAACTGTCGCCTGTACTTATCTGAAAATGGACACCAGCTTGGTAAGACTTTGCATTTTATTTAACATTTGACTTGACAAACATCGTTGTATCCAAGTATTCAACATCCTGCTAGTATACTGTACGTCTGTGTGTTCTTAACAGGTCAGTAGATATATCAGTCATATTTAAGTTCATTATTTGTTAGCTATAGTAAACACTTGCATGCACTGAAAAAATTCAACTTAAATTCAAAACTTAATTTAAGTTGGTCTTTGCTTTCATTAAACAAAACAATACATTCTCTAAACTGTAAAACATCCATATAATGTTCCATAGGATGTTATATATTGTATATTATACCAAGCACTGCTCTGCCCTTGTTTTGTGTTGCTTTATATCAAGTTATATCCATAAATATTTGGCAAAAAAATGTTTAATGCAATTATATAATACTCTGGTTTCTGGGTGTCATGGAACTACTTTGTTGGCCTGATCAGATAATATTTTATTCATAACATAAATGTACCAAAGTGTAACTGGTTAATATGCACAAGGCAATAAAAATAAAAAGCTTTTTATTTTGGCAGCCTGATAAAGTTTCTTTTTGCCTTCAGTGAGGATGGAGAGACATCGTAAAGTTGCATGTATCACCTTCAAATTTAAAACAATATATTTTTGAGTTACGCTGTAAATATGACTCGGGCATATGTGACTTAGTACTTGGAGGATGATATATCTTTTCTACTTTAGGACGACTTCAGTGTTGAGGTGAATGTTGGCATACTTTGTAAAACGATCCGAGGCATAGAAAAGTAAGTTAACGAGACTGCAGGGGTTTAAGTGCTTTCAAGGTAGAGGTTTTGTAGTGATGCTACTAAGATAAGATAGTAATGGAATATTGCAAAAGCATAATGTGTATAATGCATGCAGCTTAGCTGACACTGCATCACTAAATCAATCCAAATGGCTTTCACATTATATGACATACTTAGAATACAAGAGGTATATTTTGGCAATATTAGCCAAATTTAGGTTCAGTTTAGAGTAGCATGATTACTGGTAACGCAATAATCACAGACAATGAAGTCTTTACATATTCTTGTACTGCGAACTGTAACCTGAAAAGTGTCTTATTAGAGGTTTTGTTCAGAACATTAAGGTAATTGAGAACTTAGAAAATGAAGATGCACTCACTAAGGGCTCTGGGTGAATGTAATGAATATATAGGTCAACATCAACGTACACAAAGTTGAGCGGGTTTCCTCTGGTGAACTGCTTGTTATAGAAACTCAGTATGAGGAGAAAGTAGAAGGTGGTGTGATTATTAATAAAACACAATCTAACAGGTAGTATTGTTCATTGTCAAATTGTGCTCTTGTTTCAATGGGAGACAGCAAAATCTGATGGGGTGGCATAAATCGTCACAATTCCGGCATTCTGGTCATCTGATAAACAGTTTCCCAGCAATTATAATAATAGTAATTATATATAAGGCCATGTCTGTGGGTATGCTGAATAGGCTATACCAATTTGTTAATTAATATAATTATATAATATAATTATAAATGTTTAAATAATTTCTTGTTAATATTACAAATACTATAATATAAAGTGTTCCCCTCAGCTGCCGTTTAAAAAAAAAAAAGATCTAAGGTGTGGAAAAATAAACCAGGTACACGCTCGAAATGTTTATATAGTATTTTATTAACACAAATATTTTGCACCTAGACAGAAGTAGTTCAAGTGCTTAAAAGAAAGAAGTCATTACAAAGAGTACAGTGATTCCATGCAATACAATAGCTAAGCAAATATTATTAAACAACATTCATGACATGTGAATGATATGTTTGCTTTAAGCATACATTTGTTTCAAATCTAGCAGTGCCAACTTCCTTTCCCACAAAGTAATAGTGGACACTGTATGGATATAAATCGGTGGCTACAGTACAGGGAGGAAAGAACTTTATCAGCAGATAGCATATAGCACATAGTGACCATTTTGATTCAAACCTTGCCCCTCACACCCCTGTAATGTAAATGAATACATGTATATCATGTAGTTATTGTGGATTTACTACATTCATTTTTTGTGTTTTTTTAATTGTTAATCTTTGAGGCCGGATCTGAAGCAGTGGCAGGTGCTGAGTGGATTTGATTAGTAATGTATTAGATCTGTGTACTCACTGGCACAGCATTTCATTTCATTTTGCTTCCACAGCAGCAGGAAATACTTGCCCTGGACGTACAGTTACTTTTATGTTCTCACACTTTTTATGCTCACTATAGCGCCACGCAATCCACTAAGTTCTTTTCCACAGACTGATTAGATCAGTGATAGATATATTAATAATACAAATAACATAATTAAATGTATATACTATAAATATATTAAGTTTTATATGTTGTATATTACAATATAATTTAAATTATTATTTTTTTTTAATTTATTGATATAATTGTTTATACAAATATATACTTGTACATACTGAATGTCTCCATTTGCATAACAGACACAAAAGTATTTATTATAAAATAATTTCAATTGTTTTTACTTGTGCTCATCAAAAGAGGACAAAGTGTAAAATACATTTAGTATTTCATATTTAAATTTAAAGTTCTGTAATACAAAACTAAATAATGCCATTATTTTATCCTGTAGCTTCATTTAGGTTAGTTAGTCATGATTTAATTAAAGAGACAAACACAAAATCATGAAAGCTATAAAGCCCTGACATGCTAAATGTGTCCAGCGCAAACATAGAGCTAATGCTATATAACACGGCTGTAACCACCATAGATACTGAGGGAACAAGTCCACATTCAGAACTGAAAATAGAGGCATATTAAAGAAAATAGGGCATTTAATGAATGTCTGAAGACTGAAGAACGTCCAGGTGCAATGATGCAACTTCTTCTGTGGTTAAATAAAAAGGAAAGGGAAATGCTTTTAGCAGTATTCACTACTGTTTGTACTAGGGCTGCACGTTATATCGCATGCGATATTTAATGCGCATCTTGTCAGTAAAGCCGGTTCTGTAATCAGCTGTAATTTCCATCACGTGTGTGATTTCACATGGAGCTGCATTTACCACACAGAGCCGTTGTTCTCGGACAAGCTGAGCAAAACCACGTTGATGTATCAAAGAACCTCTTCAGTGGGACCTGGACCACAAAGAGCATATCCTGACCTATAAGCACAGAATTATCCATGGTTACACAAATATTCATTGACAAATATTATACAAACCCACTTAATAAAACACTGTATATGACTGAATATTCACACTTTTTTTAGAGGGCCTCACCTTTGCTTTATCTTATAAAGCATGGTGACAATCAAAGAGAACAACAGAATCCCAAACGCACTCACTCCAATCCAAACACCAACGCTCCTGTCAGGCAAACCCACTGGAAAAACAAACAAACAGAAAAACAGAAAAGTAAATAAAAGCACTTTGAGATGAACTGAGATGACAAACCCTCATGTCATATATGGGTGTGCTGAATATACCATCCTGTTAAATTTGTTAGTTAATTTCAATTAAAAATAATTAGCTACTGCATTAGTTAAACATTTCTTAATGTTAATTTAGATATAACTATATTAATACACGTTGATAACGAAGAACATTTGTGAAAAAAGTAAAAAACATTTCAGCATTTAAAATCTACTGAAATGTTTACACAAATAAACACAAGCCTTTCATTATTTACTTTGCTTGTAATAAAATAACCTCTTAAATCTCTGTCGAGAGACTGTAGTACACTGTAAAAAAAAAAAAAAGTTGAGCCAACTTAAAATTTTAAGGCAACCAGCTTCAGCAGATTTTTGAGTTTTCTCAACTTGTCATTTTAAGTTTATACAACAAAAATGTGAGAATCTCCCAGAAAAATAAGTTGAACAAACTCAAACATCTGCTGAAGCTGGTAAAAAATTTTTAAAGTTCGCTCAAATTTTATTTATTTTATTTTTTTACAGTGTACAGCTGCCAGGATCCAGAAGTAAAAAAAAAAAATACCATTCATTTATCATATAGAGAAATTATTATTATTATTATTATTTTTTAGATCTTAACATACTTGATTGTTAAGTGCTTCTGTATAAGCTAAAAGTTAATGTAATTTTAGTGTATGATTTAAAAAATAAAAAATAAATAAATAACAGTGGTAAATTTACAGTAAACAACTACACTGTAAAAAGTGATAAGTTGACCCGAAACCCGTTGCCTTAATTTTTTAAGTAAATGATAATTAAAAAAATTAGTTAAGTGAATTGTCAAGTTGTCAAATTGAGCTTCTGTCTGAATTTAATGATGTAAACGCTGCTTGCTGCTTTTTTAAATATCTTTTTAAGTTTTAAGTGTCACAGATTTCGGTGAATGGACTTTTCGATGGAGCAACAGAAATCTCTGACGTTTGCTCATTTTCAAACTGTTGCACATTTTCTAGGCTAAAAAAAACCTTGCAAAAAATGAAAACAAGCATGTGCATTTCATAGCATTCTGGTGTCTGAAACAGGATACTAGCTTGCTGGTCGATAAAGCCTATTTTTGCCAATAGAAAATGTGTGAATGTACAAACTTTAATGTTAATAGTTTGATAAAAGTTAGTGCTACAGCATAAGCTGTTGACTTTACCTTCAGGAAGTGTAGTTGGAGAAGTGATATTACCTACAAAACAATGTTATTTCACTTTAGTGCACATACTAGGACAATAAAAGATATTTAGTCATTCATAGTTAGTCACTTGATATTACTATGTGCTAAACTTGGTGTATTGAAGATTACACACTTTTTTTTACAAGATAACTAGGCATGTTTAGAAAGATCATGTTGTCAGTCAAATTATTATAGTAAGTCAATTACTTACAAGAGCACGATTCCTTTTTGTTGATCTGCAAAACAAATAAAAAGTCCACAATGAAAGCATATGGGTAAAAAGCAATGTTAGAATAAGTTATGAAATTACATTTATTTTTGATGGCCATAAAACCTGAAACACATAAACAGTATTACACTTACACCGACGGAGGGGCAGATGAGCAGGCATTCCAGTTTTTCATGGCAGGTCTGCAAGATGGCTGTGTTTGCTGTTGCATTTAGAAGTGGGAGCATGCACTCCGTAATTCCATCAGCATCAGAAATTCCTACCACACTTCCCTAATCAGGAAAGGGAGAGAAAATGAATAAAGATTGGTCGGATGGCAGAGTTAAGAATAAGCATATGTATACTTTTACATTTTCATGTGCAAATGTTGTTTATAACACCATGCCATCTTTATATTTAGGCTAACAAACCTATAGTCAGACAAACAGTTTGAGATTTAATTGCTGGATTTATGTATTAATAGACTGTAAAAGGCCAACAAATAGAGCAACTCATCAGTCAGTAGCTGGAAAAAAAAGACATTTACAGTGGCAAGAATAACTTTATGAACCTTTTATTATTTAAAGGCTGGGGCACTCAAGCCTCTCTCCTGTTATCTTGTGAAGAAATCATGAAGCAGAGGTTTATTACTTTTACATTTACTGTTTTTATTACACTCACTTTTTCCAGCCGGCCTTGTAAATGATCACTTCAATTGCTTTCAATGAAATGTTGAAAAATACAACTGTTTGTATTAAATTGTGACTTACAGAAGGTTTCACATCCTTATTCTTGCCACTGTATATTTTTGTAATATGTAAAATATTTACATTGATGACCCATTGGGTCTCACAGTCATCAACACCCTCTTTAAGGTCATAGGTCATGTTGAAGTAGAACTGGCCGTCACGCTGTCTCTCCCCTGTGCATCGCAGGACATCAGAAGCTGTTGCTAGCAGTACGATGCATAACAGCACGGCCACAACTGAAAGAGACATGTACAAAACAATTAGTATACTAGCTTCATTTGAACAGGTGCAAAAATAAAACATAACATAAAAAATAAATATACAGAAGCTTATGTTGCCTGCCAAAGCAAAATGCAAAGAAGCACGAAGAAAGTATGACAACGTATGAACTGAGAAAATGCCTTCAGAGTTTTTTTGATTGAATACTAATTGATTCAGCATCTATTTTTACACTTTTGAGTCTTTGAAACTGGGAACAGCCAGACCCACCTGTCATAGGAGAAATCGTAGTCTAACACACTTTTTTGATGTCAAGGATAAATGACTCAGATGATAAAAAGGCACACAATTTCCATCCAAATTACACAAAATGAGGAAACCAAAGATGCATAGCAGCACACACATCACATGAATTAAGTTAATTTGATAATAGGCCTAATAATTTAATAATTGTTAATTTATGATACACCTTAGCGTGTACCTGCGATTGTTGGTCAGTTAGAACACTGTAAGAAAAATCTAGAAAAATGGAAAAGGAACTAGTAAATTTTCAGGACAATGTGTTATCAATTATCCGTTGTAACCAATGTTTGCGCAGAAGAAATAATGTGCCGCGAACACGCATCAATGAGTTGGGAAAGCCATTTGATTAAAGCGAATGAATCGCAATGCTCGGGTAAACCGCTATAGAGTTGATATGCGCCAAATGAGTCGCTGTAGAAATCGAATATTTTAATGGTTGCGGACAAAATAGCTCAAATCGAGAACCAGTGCAAACTCATTGACGTGTGAAATAAAACGTCCTCCTGTCAGGGGCGGACTTAGCGATTTGGAGGCCCTAAGCAAATTCCAGGTATGGGGCCCCCATACAATAACTATGTGTACTTTTATGCTTAACCCCTATTTTGCTCGCTCGCTCTTGTTTTTAGTTTATTAATCCCTTCACAACCAGTAATTAGTCAACTTGCTGCTGTTCTAAAGCCAAATTAGGCTACCTTATTTTATTTATTTTTTTTTTTTTCGGATCACAAAAGGAAGACATTATCAAAAAATAAAGAAAGAAAGAAAGAAAGAAAGAAAGAAAGAAAGAAAGAAAGAAAAGAAAAATGCGTGCACTTGTCTGTTTAATGAATTGTAAAAATTTTCAATCTTTTTACAAACATAAAACTATCCCTTGCAACTCATTCCATATTCCAAGTGTTTATAACCCTTATTTTGCTTGCTTGCTCTAGTTTATAGTTTATTTGTACCGTCACAACCAGTAATTTGTCAACCTGATGCTGTTCTAAAGCCAAATTTGGCTACCGTATTTTTTGAGATTACAAATGAAGACATTATCCAAAAAAAAACAAAAAACCTTGTACTTGTCCATTTAATAAATTGTAAACCATTCCAATCTTTTTACAAACATAAAATTGTCCCAGGCAACTCATTATATATTCCAAGTGTTCTGAAGGCATTTTGTAGGCTTTGCCGAGAAAAAAAAATCGAAAATGAAACCTATTATTAAGGGGAAATCTCCAGTCATTGCGTTCGTGCATTAATACAAGTACGCGGCAGTTTTGAAACACCAATATACATAAAATTGTGCCTAGAAACACAATACTTTCTTTACTGAGGTGAATATCTCTGTTCCGAGACAGTCAGACAGCTTAGAATGCGCGCAACGAGCGCTTCCTCATAATCACTATAGCTGTCTCTCACTTCAATTCATTGCGATCTCACGACGTGCCGTTAATAAGCTCTACACTGCACAATGAATCTCTTATTTACATCTTATCTACACTTTGTTATAATGAGATGATCCCCGACCTTGCAGAACTCAGCACTTGACAAAAACTCGGCATTTTGATAAACACTTCTGGTCACTGCGTTCAAAAAATAAGCGCACACGTCTGTGAACGGCTACATTGCTCAACGCTGCAGATATGTTTCGCCAATATCAGATGGGGCCCCCTGATTCCCCGGGGCCCTAAGCGGCCGCTTACCTCGCTTATTGGTTAAATCCGCCCCTGCCTCCTGTATTAAAGAAGAGTGGCTTGATTAAGTGCTGGAAACAACGGTAACAAAACTCAGAGACATTTACAGTCACACACAGGTGTATGCGAACTGTACTTTCGTAGGGATATTTAGATATAGAAGAATTCACGTTCACGTTTTTTTTTTTTTTTTAATATTTAACTTACAGATCTCAGTTTAAATGTTTCAGTTTATTTTGATATTATATTATGTTAGGCCTATATTATAAACCTAATAAATAATTGACCTTGTTTTTAAGAGTCTCTAATGCTAATCAAGGATGTATTTATTTGATCAAAAATACAGAAAAAAAGCAGTAATATTGTGAAACATTTGTGCAATTTCTAATATTGGTTTCTTATTTTAATATAGCCTACTTTAAAATGTAATTCATTCCTGTGAAGCAAGTAGTGTGTGTGTGTTTTTTAATCAAATAGATACAGCCTTGATGGGCATACAAAACTTATTTAATAAACGTTTTTGTGTGCGCACTGTACCGGTATGGTAAGAATGTTTTTGCTCAGTTGGCTGAAATGTCCGCCCAATAGAGAAAAGTTTTGCTCAGCAAGAACAAAAAAAAAAAAAAAAAAAAAAAGAGGGAACATTGGTTGTAACCCTGTAACCTGAAAACACAAAATACAATGAGTAATTTAAAATGCAGGTAAAAATAAATAAATTCCTTAATATTAACATAGTAGATAGACTTTTTTTTTTTTTTTTTTTTAGAATGTAGCACACTAACTACTAATACACTGCTTAAAACTATAACTGTTCAGAATGTGTAGTTTTATAAGTTTATTAGCTAATAAACAAAATAATAATAATTTTAAAGGTTAAAAACTGTTCTTGTATTCAGTGTTGTATTTAAAAATACATTTATTTGAATTTTACTATTATATTAGGTATTTATATTGTTTTACAAACAAATCTAAATTAACATACATAATTTTTTTTTTCCTGAGATTTGATGTAGTGACACATTTTTGCGTCGTAATTACGCAATGATGTCATAGCGCAATGACATCACAACGTCATTTAGCAACTTTTAGAAACAAATCTACCTTCCTTTAGCAACTTTCCCTGAAAATTAGTTGGTAACACTGACCACCTTACCGTGCTCTGATGCAACACAGGGAAAAGGACGTCCATATTAGGATCTTCACAGCCATTTTAGAGAGAGTAAGGAAACGTTACCTTGTTCTGTCCCCCCCCCCCCCCCCCCCATCAAACATGATGCAACACAACAAGGACATTTTTAAACAGCTCTGGATGATTGTTACTTCTGTTTGCAAATTGAGCTACTAACAAAGGAAAAGTAAATGGCATAATTTTAAAGGAAGACATCTGTGCTAAACTTAAATGTCATGACTCATGGGGGACATTGTTTTTGTAAAAGGCACATAGCACAGAAAATAGTCACTTCCGTACACACTACTACTCATGTTACAGCATCAAAGATCTCACCCCTGTCATACAAAGGAAATACACTCACAAGCTAAACCACTTCTGATTACCACAATAGTAAGAAAAGATAAACTGGTTAGAATACCTGCTGAAATATTACTATCTTGAGAACTGAGAATGCCTCACAACTCAACTGTACACTGGTGGCAGCAAAATGTTCAACGAAACACCCTCAGGGGATTTTCAAGGGTGACAAAGTTTTTCTGAATGACAACATAACATTTTCTCAGATTAACAAAAATCACTTTCAGAAGCAGAGATAAGGAACTGTTTTCCCTTAGAAGATGTGGTGGCACACAGACGCAATCAGTTGCTTTTGTATGGTTTTGTATAAGTTTTATTTTATTTTATTTTATTTTTTTTCTTTCAAATTTTTGTATTTGACAGATTAGAGTCGGACTAAAAAAATGCGACCTTTCAATAAATGTGCAGAGATTAATTAATCCTACTGTCAAGAGGAAAATTAAAGTTGGAAGTAGGCATCTTCCACATATATATAGGCTATTCACTTTCTGATCATGGTAAAATGTATTGTCAGCCACCCTAAATGAGAAGACGTCCTATCCTTTTCATTGACATTTGTTTTTAAACAGTTAATTAAAATATGCATATGGCACATGAAAATATATTTCCAAAACAGTATAATAGTGCTAATAGTTCTGTACAATGTAGTTATCCTTGCCCACAAACAACAAACTAATGAGTTGTTTGATATCCACAAGGCGCTGGAAATGTGATTTTATTTACCACTACAAAAACATAAATAAGAGTCTGCAAAGCTATGCTAATATTTCACCAGGTTGTAGCCTATTTGAATCGTAGCTTCTGGAGGGGAATTCCCAAATAGACAACTGGACGCACGGTATAAAGACCGAATCAAATACAAAACGCAACTTTCAGTAAAAAGTGGAATTTTGATGTTGGGTGAAAAACCGTTAATTCTGGGTGGCCACATCAATGAAACTGTTTCCATCTCGAATGAGAGAAAAAAAAAGTAATAATGATACTGTTACTTTATTTATTGTAAGTGTGACTTTGTATCTCACAGTGTGACGTTTGCATAACAATAACTAGGCTATTTGTAGACACACACCGTTAATTTCACTATCAATCGATGACCTAAATCCGCAGGTCAAACAATTCCGACAACTTATTATTTTGTGGCTCACGCAGAACTGCGGATGGAGAGTTGGTACACAGAGATGGAAAATAATAATAATAATAGGCTAATAAAATAAAATAAATGTTGTAATGAAAATAACTTACCGAGAAAAGCTGAACGTCTTGTCATGTTAAAGGGTGAACGCCGAATGACTTAATCTCTGCCTAGACTTCCTGATTCAGCAAAAGTGAAAGCAAGATGCTGACGTAACGCAACAGCTTTCTTCTGCTCGTTACGTGCTGAGCAAAACAATGACCGGTGTTCTGACGATCTGTCCTACCCGCTCAGGATGTGCTACCAGTAGTTCAAGCTGTTGTGCAGATCTAACGACATGAGCTTCTTTATCAGAATGAACTACCATCTTAATAAATGATAATAAATGATGGAGAAACAGAGGTAGCACAACTTGTCAGCTATAAACGTCTATCAGAATGAACAAAATATCACATATTTAATGTAAAAGATTCGACATACAGTGAAAAAGTATTTTATTTAGTAAGACAAAGACAAATTTTATTTAGTAAATCAAGGACTTGTCAAAACCACATGCTTTTTTGAAAAAGCACCTTCGTGAAAACGTTAGAAAACTCGTTTTTGTTGTTATAAATTATTAGACAATGAAGAAATTATAACATATTTACTGGGAGAGATTCAATTTAACCCAAAAACACAACTTTAATTAAGCTAAATTGATTTTACTTAAGCGCTCGTTCACAACTCCGACAGGGTAGCTCAAATTTATGGGCGGGTCTTATAGAGGATTAGATAGTGGATTTCCAACTGTAGTAGGGTACTGCGCATGCGCATTGGGTACGGGTAGCTCATTCTGAGAGGTAGCACAGATTGTCGGAACACCGGCTCAAGGCGTTTTAGGGAAATTGCCCATTGGACATTTGCCCAAATAACATTCAATATCTTCTTCTTCTTATTATTATTATTATTATAAATTTGCTATCATATTTTGTTTTCTGCCCGAGTCGACTCCTAGTCCTTAACGAATTGTGTTTGAGTGGGAGACGTTTATTAATGTCTTTTTATCTGATGTTGTAGTTTTTTTTTTTTTTGTTTTTTTTTCATGTCACACATGACGTGGATTGCTGCGTGCTTGGAAAATTGTCCAAAATGTCCGAATCTGAGCCAAGTTTAAGTCCAAGTTCATTCATAACTACAAAACAGACAGTTTTGTAGCCATGCAGCCAGTAGTTTAGTTAACAATTTGAAACGGTTGCATGCCAAAACAACACATGCTTTCCAACTGGGGAGTCCAGAGTTCTTGTCTTGACTTTTCTTAAATCGAAAAACACAAGTCCTCAGTTTCACTATGAATTTCATGAGCAGAAAAGGAACATCTTATAGCCTCATTCTAGTATTCTGCCAAATTTATTAGCGCTAGTGCTTCACAGAACTTTACACCACAGTGCAAGTTATGTGAAAAACTGTGCCATAAGTAATTGTTACATGCTCCCTGTGTGTGTCCTGCCCCTGTTTGCTGAGTGTTTTGTGTGTCCATAGTTATCCCTTGTTCGTTGTCTTGACAGTTAACTAGCCACAGCCACTGGCGCCGCCAGGGGGTGGCCAGGGGTGGCCGTGGCCACCCCTGGCCGACTCCTGGCCACCCCACTGGCCACCCCACTGGCCAGTATAAATTTTAGTTGCATCAGTTATGCATTTTGTCCCTAATGCACAGCCAGGCAGGCAAGCTGCTCTAGACCTTCGATCGCACACAGTAGCCAGCCCTCTCCCCCACCCCTCCGTCCATGCCGATGTTGCGCGCTCAGACAGATTACTACAACAGTAGAATACAATTCTGAAATTATGGTTTATAGTTTTGGTGTGCCACCCCAAGATTTTAAGTGGCCCCATCTGGCCACCCCTATGAAAAATTTCTGGAGGCGCCACTGGCCACAGCTGCAATGCAGCTAACCTCCAGCCGCTTCATGGGTGTTTCTCAAACGGAAGGCTGCATCCTACAAAGGTTGCATATCTCGGCTGCCACGTCATCAAACCTCGCTGAAGGCCATCTCAATCGGAAGGATCCTTAGAAGACAGCCTTCGTTTCGCGTCCTTCTTTCAGCTGAATTTGAAGGATGCATGGGATGTATCCTCCGCGACCTTCAATCACCCACAATCCTTTGTACCCATTCCATTTCATGAAAATAAATTCACGGAAAACGAGTCAGTACTGAGCTTGTCTGAATTTATTATGAAATCTAAGACAAAAATAATGTTTTCGGACATGAAAGGATAGATGTTATCTTTTGTTTTGGTGTAAATTACTTACTAAATGCTAAACTGATAATTTATGCCACAGGGAGATTATAGACGGCGGTTTTTCATTGTATTGCATTAATAGAAAGCCAAATAATATAAAGAATTGTAATACAAAGGGTTTTTTTTTTTTCCCCAAAACTAAGTTTTATTAGTGTTTTTGTGCCGTGACAGTGAGGGCGGGAACATATGTGACATAGCCACGCGCACTTACTAGAGCGTCTCATTCTAGCGTTTATATGCTGAGGAGGAGTCTACAAGACTCTGAAGGACTGAACTAGGAAGGACGCAGCCTCGGTAGGATCCAGCCTTCCGTTTGAGAAACACCCCAAGTCATGGACTCTTTGTTTCTGTAATGGTGTTGTTTTTGCTTGTGTTTACTGTTCCTTGTTTCCCCTGACTTTTGTTTCCTTTGTTACTTTAATAAATTCCCTGCAGATTCACATCTCCGCTAGCCTGGACTGCATCCCACATTACAGTAGTCGGGGGACTAAATTAACTTCTACTGCATACCAATATGTCATATGTAAGTTTATTTCTCTTATTTAGTGTTATGAGTGGCCTTATATATGAATGAGCCTTATATATGAATACATTAAGACAGTTTCAGAAAAAAAAAATCACTATTTACTCACCTTTATGTTGTCTAAACTCATATGACTTTGCTTCTTTTGTGGAACACAAAAAGGAGAAATTTAGCAGAATATCCATACTGCTCTTTCCAACACAATAAAATTGGATGGCGCACAGGAACAACCGTGCCCATTCAAACCATAAAAACGTTCAGTTTGTTAGACATTTTGATAGATAACTCCCCATAACTTATTTTCACTCCTCATAACTTTTGTTATAATATATATATATATATATATATATATTTTTTTTTTTTTTCTTCTTCTTCTTCTTTGGTCTGCAATTATGTCAGATAGACCACATTAAGTGTGATTCTGGTTTGATGACTAAAAAAACTATTACAGCACCACTAAGCACTTTTTTTGGGTTAGTTCACCCAAAAATAAATAAGTCATGATTTACTCAGCCTGAAGTTGTTCTAATGCCATTCTTTCTTTATCGGACCACAAACAGAGATTAAAAAAAAAAAACATTTTTTTTAAAAGTCCCATGCATGCTTGTCCATATGGCAGTATGTTTGTGCACTCTCAGGGGGAAAAAAAAATGATACAAAAGCTGTCACTGGGGCAGTACCTTTTTTTTTTTTTTTTCAGAGAGTGTGGGGCATACTATGGTTTGGTGAAAAACAGTGTGATGTATTATTTAACAATAATCTTGATTTTGATCACAATCAAACAGTGTTTGTGTGAAAGTATTTGAAACCGCATGCAAGATAAATACAGTATCTCACAAAAGTGAGTACACCCCTCACATTTCGGCAATCATTTTAGTATATCTTTTCAAGGGACAATACTATAGAAATAAAACTTAGATATATTTTAGAGTAGTCAATGTGCAACTTGTATAGCAGTAAAGATTTACTGTCCTCTGAAAATAACTCAACATACAGCCATTAATGCCTAAATAACTGGCAACAAAAGTGAGTACATCCTATGTGAAAACAGCTATACGTCATTTAAAGGGGTCATATAATGCCATTTTTGTACAAGTTAATATGATTCTTTAGGGTCTAAATGAAAAGTTTGTAATATACTTTAATTAAAAATTCTCGTTAGTATTGTAAGAAAACACTCATTTTACCTGCTCAAAAACAGCTCTCTGTTCAGCACGCCATTTCAGTGCATGTGCCTTTAAATGATCATGAGCTCTGCTCACCCCGCCCCTCTGCTCTGTGGGGCGTGACACAACACAGGTGGAGTGTTGCCTTGGCAACAGTTGAGGGTATCTTTTGGTGGAAGAATGGCTGTTTATAATAACACAGTAACCACAACGCGTTGTTCATTATGTACACTTGATTTCACGTAATGAAAGTTAGTGTAAACTTTAGCCACATTCATGGTGAAACATGCAAGCGATTAGCAAAGATTAATATAAAGGTTAATAAAACGTTACACTCACTTCTTCTGGAGGTGCAGCAGGAATACGAATAGTTGGTACCGATCTTTTTTTCAGGAGCAGCTTCTTGGCAAAACCAGCTTTAAACTGACCCTCATTTAAAAAATGCAGTCTGGTGAGAAATGATTCACGCAAACATGAAAGAATTGAGGTTGATCTGGGGGACTATTCCCTTCGAAAACAAAACTCAGCCAATACGTCTTCAGTGGTTCTGATTTAGGAACATCAAAACGACTGCTGTGTTCATTATTACACCCAACAACAGAACACCACGATTGCTTAGACGCCATTCTGCTCATAGACAGCTCCAGCGTATATCAACAATGACGCGCGGACTATGATTGACAGCTCGCTCACGAGCAAGGGCGGGTCTGTGTTGAAACACTGCTGTCAATCAACCATCGTGGGAGGGGCGTCCGACCGTGTGGCGTCACACGGTCGAACGGCTTGATTTTAGACAGGGTAAAACAAATAAGGAGATTAAAAAAAAAACACTGGATGGATTTTTATCATTTTATGATGGTTGTGTACAGGCACTGCTAACACACATTTCAGTACAATCAACTTGTAAAAGTGCATGTACCATTATATGACCCCTTTAACCATGCAAAGCCACATGTCCTATTCATCATGTTAATGTTTTTGTCTGCTTGACAGGACCATACAAATTTGTGTATCTTGTTTTAGAGCAGTTAAAATTTGGTGCTTGGAGTACAATTCTCTCATACTGACCACTAGATGTTCAACATGGCACCTCATGGCAAAGAACTCTCTGAGGATTTGAGAATTAGAATTGTTGCTCTCCACAAAGATGGCCTATAGGCTAGAAGAAGTTCGGTAACACCCTGGAACTGAGTTGAAGTACAGTGGCCAGGGTCATACAGAGGTTTCCCAAGATGGGTTTCACTCGGAACAGGCCTCGCAAGGGTCGATCAAAGAAGTTAGGTCCTCTTGCTGTGCGTCAGGTGCAGAAGCTGGCTTCAAAAAACAGACGCATGAGTGCTGCCAGCATTGCTTTAGAGGTGGCAGAAGTGGAAGGTCAGCTTGTCAGTGCTCAGACCATATGCCCTACAAAAGTCCTTTGAATTTACTTAATTGTAATGTGTACATCGGTTGCACATGATCAGAATGTGTTCAACTGACATAATTGTCCTCTTTTTCTCAATGACTTATTTCTTGCCAAACCAAAATATTTCATTCATGTTAAGACTACTTAAAATAATCATGTTGATTCAAGATATTATTTGTCATTACTGATTGCCATTACACAAATGTATTGTGTACTGTTAAAGTGAATTCACTGTGTCAAGGGTACCAACTTGATTTCTTAATGGTAATTTTAATATTAATCAAAGGTATTAGCAATTATTAGCAAAAAAATAGCAATTTCATTATGTCTCTGGTACCAGAGTTGTGTAAACTTGCTTTACGTAAACTCTACAGGTACTATAGACGTGCAAATGTGTGAATACAAAATCATAAATCTAAAAATACTGGCACTGACAACAAATAAAGGTGAAAAGCAAGAGCTGGTACTTAAATTTTGTTGTACTGAGTTGTCAAACTTTGCAAATATGGAGGACTGAGCACAGCTGCCATTAATTGATTAGACAGAAATATCAAAACAAAAACACTTTAAAGGCTGTATCAGCAGCATATTCAAACACATACATAATGTATTCTCAAAGTGGAATAAGAACGGCAAGAAGGGATGTAAAAAATTTGACCATATTACACCCGTTCTGAGATCCCTGCACTGGTTGCCTGTTCATCACATGATTGAGTTTAAAATTCTTCCACTTGTTTATAAATCATTAAACAATTTAGCTCCACCATATCTTACAAACTTACTCCACCCTTACATCCCTACAAGACGACTACGATCTGAGGAAACATTTCTCCTCCAGATCCCTCGCACTCGTCTAAAGACGAGAGGAAATAGAGAGTTTGAAGTGGCTGGTCCTACTCTCTGGAATAACTTCTCATATTAGAATGGCCCCCACTTTATCGGAGTTCAAATCCTGCCTAAAAAACTCATCTTTTTACTTTAGCTTTTAATATTTGATCTTATCTTAGACATGCTATTTGTTTTAAACCATGAAGGCGAGCCAGTGCAAACCACACAAACAATTTGCAAACTGCATGAGCGTATAATGCCCGATAAGAAGTTTTCAAATTAAGTTTTCATTAACGGCACATATTCTCTCAGAGACGAAAGATATGGGTAGTAGCTATTTGGGTATTGTCTTAATTTATTTTCTAAAAAAAAAAAAAAAAAAATCTTATGGCTGATATACGTAGTGAAAAATCAACAACAACAGAATCGAAGTGTTTCGTGTTAAAGGAACACTCCACTTTTTTTGGAAATAGGCTCATTCTCCAACTCCCCCAGAGTTAATAAGTTAAGTTTTACCGTTTTTGAATCCATTCAGCCGATCTCCGGGTCTGGCGATAGCACTTTTAGCATAGCTTAGCATAGATCATTGAATCCGATTAGACCAGTAGCATCGCGTTCAAAAATGACCAAAGAGTTTCGATATTTGTCCTATTTAAAACTTGACTCTTCTCTTCTGATTTTCTAGGTAAGTAGTAAGTTCTGAAAGTAGTCCCCAGCTAGGTAACTAGTTATAATATAGCTGGGGACTACTTTCAGGCGCTGCGTAATATCACTGCGCCTGCTGCGGCCATGGTACGGCAGCAAAGTTCCTTGATTATTACGCCGGAATGAGAGTATAGTTCCTAGCCAAATCGGACTAGAAAATCGCAACTTTTCATTTTCCGCCGGTCTTAGTACACGATATAACAACAGAAGAGTCAAGTTTTAAATAGGAAAACTATCGAAACTCTTTGGTCATTTTTGAACGCGATGCTACTGGTCTAATCGGATTCAATGATCTATGCTAAGCTATGCTAAAAGTGCTATCGCCAGACCCGGAGATCAGCTGAATGGATTCAAAAACGGTAAAACTCAACTTATTAACTCTGAGGGAGTTGGAGAATGAGCCTATTTCCAAAAAAGTAGAGTGTTCCTTTAAACAAGTTTTTTTTTGTGTGTGTGGAATTTCCTTGTCTGTAAATAAGGTTTTATTTTCATTGACTGAATATTCATTAAGCTGTTCATTCAGTGTTCGGAGTCCGGACATAGGCTAGACGGTTGAGAATTTTAATTATAGGCCTATTAATTGTGGAATATATTTAAATGTTTTAAATCATTTTCAGTGAGAAGTAATCTAAATTAATCTATTATTATCCGCGCCTCAGTTGTGCGGTAAATGCGCAATTATTTCGGGGCAAATGAATTATAGTAGACCTATAAATAAAACTACCATAATAATAATAATAATAATAATAATAATAATAATAATAATAATACTTTAATATATTAACTGGAAATGCCTAATCCTAACGATATCACCGATATTTATTTTTATTTTTTAAAGTTATCTCTGGCTATCGTCCATAGGCTACGGTGTCATAGTCTGCGCAAGTGCAACCCGAGTAAATCGCGCTCGACAGTCGGACTACAGTGTGAGCACATAAATCGTGAGCTTTGGCTTTACACCGCATGCGATTCTCGTACAGTGTGAGTTGATACCTTGCTGAAATCGTGTAATTGTTATACACTACGAAAACTGTTATCTAGTGGAAATATCTTCTACTTGAAAACAAATATAAATGATTTTGCTGAACTTACCTTTCAGTAAATCGGTGTTCGTCTGAGATGAGGCGACTGTTGGCTCCCTGCTGAATCTTTCACACCCTGCGTCCCAATGTGCATACTATCCACCCTATCTGCCCTAAATAGTATTGAAAATTACTAATATCACATAGAATTTAGGATGGATAGTATGCACAGTTTTTGGCGCTCGATTGAATTTCTTCTTTTACGGCAGTTTGTCATCCCTCTCAATGATACAATACCGCCACCATCTGCTCTGGAGTGCCCCGGTTGGTCAAAATTCAATTAGATTGATTTCAATTTTAGATTTAATCAATTTCAGTCAACTTGATAGAAATGTGTACATTTAACACTCAGTATGAACAATTGGAATCTACTTGATTAAAGCATGTTCACAACCAGGGACGTGCACAGGGGGGTTGCTCAGGTTGCCCGGGCAACTGCCCATATACCCTTCTCGACTCACGTTGCCCTTCCGAGGTGGAAAAAAATAATTTAAAAAATCGTACAATGGATGCAGAATTTCACGTAAGCCTAGATAAAAAAAAAAAAAAAAAAAAAAAAAACGCAAAGCCTCATTCACTTCCATATTCGGGGAAGGGCAAACTCTGTTTACGTGGCTGCAGCGCTGCACGCGACCGGCACCTGAGCTGAGCCTGCATGAGCGGCACTAGGAGATTGTCGCGGTTGTCTGGTGAGACGACTTAACGTTGTCGGAAAGGTATAACAAACGGACGATCATCATCAAGTTTTATGAAATGAATTAAAATCTTCATAAATCCAGGATGAGTTTGCCACGTTTAGCCTAAATAATCAGACAGATAGCTTGCAGACAAGCAGCCTAGGCTAGGCTACTATTTTTTTGGTAGGCATTAAGCAAACTAAGCTACATGTCTGCTGATAGTTAGTTTCTCACATTTCATTTTAGCAAGAAGAATGAATGATGGAAGTAATGCATCACATTAGTTATTTTATTCAAAATGGTTAAATGCCTAAATCCTATCACTATTTTGGGTATTGTTTGAAGCCAAGATGCCCACTGAAAAGAGGCGGATTCAGGAGAGGGAGAGACGTTTCAGGGAGGCAGCAAAGGGCAGCACATCACTGCAGGGTTGGCTGCGAAAAAGCCAACCAGCAGGTGAGACAGAGACTTTGCACTGTGATAAAGATGACATGACACTGTGTATGTGAATTGATTAATTAGTCAGACTCATATTTTAGCCTACTAATGGCAATGTTTTATAATTACATTCCATTTAAGATGAGGAGAAGCAGTCACAAGCCTCCAGTCTATGTGAGGAAAATGTGGACCAGGAGGAGGCACATAGATCAGGTAGGCCTAAGTGATGATCACCAAATATGAGATGAGAGGACCATGCTAGAAAGTACAGGGTTAAAGAGCTGCATACTAAATAATTGTAATCTAAAAAAAACATAGGCTATTTTAGAGGTCATTTCAAAGATCTTGCCTGAGCAGAACATAAATACCACTAGTGGGCATTAAAATAATAATGATAATGGCAATAACAATAACAATAATATGTAATTGGACAGATGATGAGCCCAGTGCATCAGCTGCATTCAGAGAGCCAGAACCAGAGCCAATCCCAGATGAGATCAGGACAGACAGACAAAATAGGGAAATGATAGATGAGCAAGAGGATGAGATGAGGGAGACAGGGGCATCAGCAAGGGAAGATATTGAGATGACGAGTGGGGCAGAGTCAACAGATTTAGATTTTTTGCTGAGGTTGGCTAATCCCACAGATCCAGCTCATGTACAAAGCAACAATCTTAAATATGATCAGACCTTCATCACATTTTCCAATTCAGTCGGGCCTTGCCGTCCTATGGTAAAGTTCCCTAAAAATCCAGATGGGCGCTCTTTTCAAGCCCAATGGTATAATGATGACCCCTGGCTGGAATATTCTCCACTGAATGATGCCATGCATTGCTTTAGCTGCAGGAATTTTATGAATGAGGAAAGATTTCAGAGCAGGACAGGATGGAAGTCTGTAGGGATAAACTTGTGGAGGCAGGCCAAAGTGAAGATTAAGGAGCACCGCAGCAGTGAATTGCATATGCTAAGCATGATTAGGTGGAATGCCTTTACAAAAGATACACTGCAGAGGGCTTTTGCAGTAGCTGATTCTCAGATGGAAGCAGCCAAAGAAAGAGAGAGGCAGAAAAACAGAGAGATTATGTTCCGTTTAATAGACATAACATTATATCTGGCAAAACAAGCTTTGGCCTTTAGGGGAAATGAAGAAGACTTGTCAAGTTCAAATAGAGGAAATTTTCTGAACCTGGTGGATTTGCTTGGCCAATATGACAGCGTACTCGGGCTTCATCTTGATGCAGTCAAGGAAAAACAAGCATCAAACCAAAGGTGCCAGGTGTCTCTCCTGTCCAATAGGACACAAAACGACCTCATAAAAGCACTTAGTCTTTATGTGAAACGAATCATACAGAAGGAAGTGACAGAAGCATCAAAATTTTCTATTTTGCTGGACGAGACCACTGATGTGTCACATATTGAGCAGGTGTCCTTTGTTGTGCGATATGTCCACAACATGACTATAAAGAAACGCTTTGTCCAACTATGTGATGTGGCATCAACAACGGGAGAGGCACTGGAGAATGTAGTGATGAAGCTTCTTGAGCAAAACAACTTCAACATTCAAGATGTCTGTGGACAGGGATATGATGGAGCTGCCAATATGAGTGGACGCTACAATGGGCTGCAGTCCCGGATTCAGAGACAAAATGAGAGAGCATTATATGTGCACTGCCATGCACATTGTTTAAATCTCGTTTTAGTTGAGAGTGCAAAATCCAACAAGCACTTTGTGGATTTCTTCACAGTCGTTGAGAGGCTGTACACATTCATTGCCAACTCTACAAAGCGCCATGCTGAATTTGTGGATACTCAAAAAGCCATGAATCCAGACCAACGTGTCCTTGAACTACAGAGGCTTTCAGACACCCGGTGGAGCTGCAGGGAAGATGCTTTAAAGACAATTAGGAAGGTCCTCCCTGCTGCCCTACAGTACTTGAGAGATCTGAGAGAGTGTGACCCCCCCGATCTGGCTGCAGGAGAAGCTAAAATGCTGTTGAGCAGCATAGATTTTGAATTTTTGCTGTGTCTTGAAATAGCAACACCAGTGTTCATGGAGACATCAGTTGCCTCAAAAGTACTCCAGCAGGATGACCTGGACTTGGCTGCTGCTTACTCTGTGTTAGATGGTGTCTTGAAGCGAGTAGTGGAACTGAGGAGAGACAGCCTATTCTCACAAATATACATCACTGCCACAACAATTGCAGAGGAAAATGACATAAGCATTCCCACAAATATTCCAGGTAGACAAAGAAAAGTCCCTGCAAAGCTGAAATACACTTCCAAATCAGCAAGAGAAGATGATGCAGTCCAGACCTTGGAGGAATATTACAGGGGAAGGACATACTATACCTTTCTGGACAGATTGAGACAGGAGCTTGAGAGAAGATTTTATGGGGAAGGGAAGACTCGGGACATTGTGATGTCACTGCAGAGACTCACTGACCCAGAGCAGTGGAAGGATATTGGCCAAGGTGTTGATACAGCACATTCACTATGTGAGTTTTATGGACTTCAGGGGGAAGAGACCAACCTTCAAACAGAGCTGAGAGTCTTCCATGCGTCTTACAAGTGTCCCAAGAGAACAGTCAAGTCTATGCTTGAAGTATTCAAGGAAAACAATGCTAATGTCATATTCCCCACACTATTCAAACTAATCAAAATATATGCCACTCTACCCGTGTCCACTGCAACGGTAGAACGTTCCTTTTCAAAGCTGAAGCTGGTCAAATCAAGGCTCAGAAATCAGTGTGGTCAAGAGCGGCTGTCAGACCTCCTCCTGCTGGCCATAGAAAAGGACATAGGAATCGACAAGAAAGAAGTTCTGAAGATTTTTGTTGAAATGGCCCCTAATAGGCGGCTTCTCCTTTGAAGCTTTGCATGTTTAGTATGTAAATTTGGAGAAACCTATCAGTGACTTGATAGGGTATTGTTAGGGATATTGATGTAGGGATTTTCATGACTCAAGTCAGGATTTTCTATGTTATTATTAGTAGTAGTTAAGGTGATTTAGTGCTGTATTTCAGTGTTTTACTACTTTGTGTATATATATTTTAATAAAGACCCTGTTATTCTCAGTCCTTCATATAGCCTGTGAGTTTTTTTTTTTTTTTTTTTTTGTGGGGGGGGGGGGGGGGGGTGTTGGTAGGCGAGTGCCCTTTTTTTAGGTCAGAGCAACTGCCCCTCAAAATTCCTGTGCACGTCCCTGTTCACAACAGAAACAGGTGAATTGTGTTGAACATATAGGTTTCATTTTTGTAATTTCAAAGACCTGCTATGTTCATTTTTTTTCAGTGCACTGCAACAAGTCAGTTTGCATGGCCGCCGCCCCACAAGGAAGCCTCTTCTGAAGCTGGCTCACAAAAAAACCTGCAAACAGTTTGCTGAAGACAACCTGGCCAAGAGCATGAATTACTGGAAACATGTGGTCTGATGAGTCTAAGGTAAACTTGTTTGGCTTAGATGGTGTCCAGCATGTGTGGTGACGCCCTGGTGAGGAGTACCAAGAAGATTGTGTCTTGCCTACAGTCAAATATGATGGTGGTAGCATCATGGTCTGGTGCTGCATGAGTGCTGCTGGTACTGGGGAGCTGCGGTTCATTGAGGGAAACATGGATTCCAACATGTACTGTCACATTGAACCAGAAAATTATAGTTGACCGAATGACAGTTTTCCAACATAATAACGACCCCAAACACAACCAAGATGACAACTGTCTTGCTGATGAAGCTGAAGGCGATGGAGTGGCCAAGTATGTCTCCAGACCTGAACCCTATTGAACACCTGTGGGGCATCCTCAAGTGGAAGGTGGAGAAGCACCATGTGTCTAACATCCAACAACTCCGTGATGTCTTTATAGAGGAGTGGAAGAGGATCCCAGCAACAACCTGCACAGCTCTGGTGAATTCCAAGCCCAGGAGGATTAAGGCAGTGCTAGATAACAATGGTGCCCCTACAAAATATTGACACTTGGGACACAGTTTTGACATGTTCACTTAGGGTGTACTCATTTTTATTGCCAGTTATTTGGACAATAATGGCTATATGTTGAGTTATGTTTAGAGAACAGTAGATTTGTACTTCTATACAAGCTGCACATTGACTACTCTAAAATATATCCAAGTTTCATTTGTGTAGTATTGTCCCTTGAGAAGATATACTAAAATTTTTGCTGAAATGTGAAGGGTGTACTCACTTTTATGAGACATGTGGTTTCATGGCAGCTTCTGTGGTTATTGGATTTCAACCAGGGAACACAGTGATTCATTTTCCTACACTTAAGATTGATTTAAATCCTGTAATTGCACATATTTAACAACTCGTGCTTATTTTGTGGTTTGGAGAGGAGGGGTGGGAGGTTACTGTAACTCAAAGGGACTACTCAGGCATGGTGTTTGAAGTGTCTTTCTTAATTCCATTTCTCCTTACTGTCAGTTCTCAGAAATCCCTAGTCTCTCATGGTTAAGCTAGAACATAAGCCAGTACATCAAACATGACAAGCATATTTTGATTTTTACCACCAGCAGATATTTTATGCAAATGATCATAGATATCTTTTATATAACAGATACTATATAGCAACACAACTGGAAAAAACAAACATCAAACAAAAAACTGTACCCTTAGGGGTGTAACTTCTTTTTTCCTCTATCTATGAAAATCCTGTCATCACATTATCATGCTGTCTGACTGTCTGTTTTCTATGGAACACAGAAGATATTTTTGAAGAATGTTTTTAACCCAACAGTTTTGGTGCCGACTGATTTCTACTGTACGGACAAACATACATTTAGAATGAAGAACACTCTAGAGACACAACACATGGCTGGATATATTGATTTTCTTAATATTCTTAGTATATATGTTATATTTTAACATTCATTAGAGAGGTTAGAACCAAATAATGGACAACAAATAGGGAGTTCACTATGTAATGACAAATAAATATTTGTTAAGAGGTGTGACGAGAATAAAAACTGATATGTGGGCTGTTTTGCTTTGTGCCAGTGTTGTGCCAAATTTTGCTGATTGCCTAATCCAGGGATTCCCAAAAGTGTCAGCCAAACCTCTTACATGCAAAATATTGATTTGAAGCAGCTCCCAAGATTTTAATTTAAAATGTCAATAATATAACACATTTGCATGTTCAGTGTTTTCTGATGTTGGTTAATCACATAATATCTTTCTTTTTTTCCTTTTTTTTTTTTATAAATATATTTTAATTATCACCTTGACCTTGTCAGTTATTGCCTTTTCCATGGCAACCTAATATTTATGTGTCATAGCCCTGCTCATGTCCACCATATATCTTAGTCAACATTCAGGATGAGTTAAAACGAGCTCAAAGTAGCATTATACAGTATGAAACACATAATAGAAGTCAAGTCGATCTTTATTTATAGAGCACAACTTCAATACAACCATCGTTGATCCAAAGTGCTTTACAATAAAAGGTTAGATAAAAAGCAACAGAGATAAAAAAGGGAAGAGAGAAGAAAGAAAAAACACATCAAAAGTACCATTCACAGCATCACTCAAATGCAAGGGTGTAAAAATGAGTCTTTAAATTTGATTTAAAAACACTGAGCGATGGAGAGGCCCTGATAATGAGGGGTAGACTGTTCCAGAGTTTAGGTGCAGCAACAGAGAAAGCTCGGTCACCGTTGGTTTTACAGCGAGAGCGAGGGACAGATAAAAGAAGCTGGTTACAAGATGTTAATGACCTAGAGGTTTGCATACCAAATTGTGCATATGTCCTATTTTTTGAGAGAGATTCAATAGGCCTAAACAACAGCTAATGAAACTTAAAACTTATTTTCCCCTATTATTTTCAAATCATTGTAAAAATGACCACAAACCTTTATAGACATTTATTTGTAAACTCAAAACTGAAGTTAAACCATCAGTCTCACTAAGCTTGCTGTCCATTCTTGAGGTTAAAAAAACAGCTTTTCAGAAGTAGTTATAAATGCTAATTTTATAAGTATAGTTATTATAACATAATACAAAGTATAGTTTTATACATGTACATACATAAAAATGAAAATATATAAAAAAAAAAAAAAAAAACTTTGCAGGATTTATGATGGTGATTATGACCAGTGAAATGCATCATCACAGTCTGTGACAAGGTCCATTTTTGTTTCCATGTTGTCAAGAATAAACTCCCACTTTGCTGTGTGAGAGAGCAGCACACCATAGAATCACTGGCACCACTCCTTCAGTCATTTACCAGATGTTTGAGAAACTTTCATTAATTACAGTTAAAAATGTTGAGGTAATGAGGACTTTTATTATTCGTACAGAATAATGTTTCAATAGAACTGTCTTTTTTAGACATGTTTTTACACTTTTTCTGTTTTTTTTTTCTGTTTGTCTGTTAGACTTCCCCAGTTTGGCTTAGGTTTTCTGTTTTCTAAGGACTGGATGAGAGTGAGGCTGTGCGTTACCAGGAAATGAAATGAAATGCTGGCCAAATTTGAGCCTCAGATTATTGTTCTTGATTGTTTGGCTTCAGAAGGCTTGGAATATGTGACCCTGAACCATAAAACCAGTCTTAAGTGTCAATTTTTCAAAATCATCTGAAAGCTGAATAAATAAGCTTTCCATTGATGTATGGTTTGTTATGATATGACAATATTTGACTGAGATATATTTGAAAATCTGTAATCTGAGGGTGCAAAAAATCTAAATATTGAGAAAATCGCCTTTAAAGTTGTCCAAATGAAGTTCTTAACAATGCATATTACTAATCAAAAATTAAGTTTTGATATGTTTACGGTAAGAAATTAACAAAATGTCTTCATAGAACATGATCTTTACTTAATATCCTAATGATTTCTGGTATAAAAGAAAAATTGATCATTTTGTCCCGTACAATGTATTTTTGGCTATTGCTACAAATATACCCCAGCGACTTAAGACTGGTTTTGTGGTCCAAGGTCAAATATAACACACAAGTCCTGTCGACCATGATGTGTGTTTATGCTTTTCAAAGATTGACAGCCACAGTTATGTTTAACAGTTTTGCAAAATTAGCTGAGGCCCTCTTTTTCATAATTTGTCATTTTTTGGTACTTCACAGCAAATTGGAAGAAATGCAATATCCAGCACAATGTGGCCACTGGGAGCAAATTAAGAGTTAAGGCCAATTCACATTTCACCGACAGATGCCAACAAATGGCAATATCTGATGACATGAAATGCATTAGTTGTGGTGAAACAGGGCATCTTGTGAGGGCTTGCCCAAGAAAGGAAGGGAAATCCAGGAATAATGTTTTGTTGGTCTCAGTTGAAAAAGTAGGTGAGGATGAGAGGGTTAGTGCAAACTGTTAGGAATGAGGTGCCTACAACAACTAATACAGTTGAGTCAAATACTGCACAAATCTGAAGATGTAAACCTAATAAATTTATCAGGTGATGCAGTAGTTTCAAAACAAATGGGAGAAGAACGAGTGGCTGCGGTTGATATGCAGAAGATTCTGTGACAGTCAGGCTAGGTGATAAGCAGAGTTCTGACAAGAATCAAGACATGGAGAATGAAACAGCACCATTAACAGTAAACCGAAAAGAATGGACAATATTGAGTCAAACTGTTACTGAGAGTGAAACTGACATTAAATAATGTAGTTTTTCCTTTGATCAATCTCAAGAATCAATCTTATAATGTAGATGACATCAAGCTCTTCTTGAAATTAACTAAGAATGCAAGGAATGGGCGCACTGAGTATTTTCCTGATTTAGAGCAGTTTGTTGAGAAAGCAGAAATTTTAGGAACACATGTAATTTTTCTGATCAAGAGGTTTACAGATTGAAAAAGATCCTTACCAAAGTAATGTTTGCAACGACAAACATTAAAATGACGCTTTTATGAGATGAGTTTCTTTTTGAGTTTCTTGTGTATCCTTTTCTTACCTTTGATGAGAGAATTTTAAATTGCTTCTTTCAATTTGAATGGAGCATGAGAAGGGAAGCAAAGGTTTGAATTATATGAACTAATAAAAAAAAAAAGGTATTCTTTTTGCACAAGAAACACATAATGATGCTTCTAATGAAGCAAATTGGGCAAGAAAATTTGATGGGTTGCCCATTTGTAGTCATAACTCATCTCTAAATGGTGGTGTTGCTATTCTATTCTCTGTTCTAATTGTAAAAGGAAGATTTTTAAAGATAACGGCTCAATTTGAAAATCAATTTTTATGCTTTTTTTTTTTGTTTATGCTCCCACCAATGCAGTTGAAAGAATGGGCTTTTAAAATATATTATGTAAAGTACTAAGTGATTGTAACACTGAAGATTTGTTCTTAATAGGAGTGGATTTCGACTGTAAATGCCGCAGACTGGAGTCATGTTAAGCCTCCTATGGTTTCTCGAAAAAGATTAATTCAGTTAATAAAAAACAGCATGATTAGTAGACATTTGGAGAAATTTTCATAAGACACAGAAGCAATATGGGTTCATTCATATAATAATATGTTGTCTTTTGCAAGATTAGACAGATTTTATAGTTTCAGTCATCAACTTAATTATTTCAGAGATTGTTCTATTATTGTATTATTGCAGTTAGTTTTTCAGATCATAGTTTAGCACAGTGCTTTCTAAATTTAGGATCCATAAAACATAAGAGTGCATTTTAATAACAGTCTTTTAACTGATTTTGAATTTAGAGATATTTTTATTATGGAGGGACTTTGGTAAAATACTAATTAGACAATTGAGTCAACAGTATGCTTACAACATCACTAAAGACTTAACTCGTTTAATGGTAAATTTAGAAGAAGACATAAAGAAACTTCTGGGATCTATTGAAATTATACAAAATCAAGAGCTTAGTTGAATTTTAGATGAAAAAAAAAAATAAAATTCTCTATGAGATGATTAGTTGAATCAGGTGTATTAGATGAAGTACAAAGGCCCTGTCCTAAAGGAAACCCTACCTTGACAGTTTTCCACTGAGTCCATATTTTCTCTACGGTCTTGTGGACTTAATGGACACACATGCAGCAGTCATTGTATGCAGGTCCACAAGGGCACACGAAGTGTGCCATTTGGTACAGGGCTTCTATGTGCAGAGCAGGGGGCCTTCAGGATGGGAAGCAACTGCCCTAGACAAGGGTTTGTGTGAACCCCAAGTGTAAGCTGAGGGACATTTAAAACATCCATACTCAGCAGTTCAGAAGCTCTTGCATCACAGACTGACCTCATGTTAATGTAACATTCAAAAGGAATGTATGACTGTGTCTGTGTGAACAAAAGCTGTTATAAATACTGAGCCTACACTACTGCTCCCCATAACAACTATGACTCACTGCCTGCTGAGGGAATGCCCTGTTATTGAATGTCAAT